>OX101756.1:140726045-141390232 GCA_944452675.1 Tachina lurida | reverse complement strand
CCCTCTTCCTCGCATATAATATGAAAATCCGGGATGGCAATTTCCCATCCGCTGGTTTTTGCCCTAACCAAGCAATGGGTCGTCAATAATTCAATATGTCAATACTAAATACTACTTTGGATTTTTCCAGCTCAAGCCTTGACCCGCAATCCTCTAGTCTAGTACATATTTCCTACTTCTAAAACCCAATTATTGAATTCAATGGATTTTTTGATCATTTATGGTTTCAACGATGCTTTCCTTACTGCCAAATAATTTCCGTCAACATCGCAATGGCCTAAATCACAGCATAGCCTTACACTATACCTATTCATCAGGCCGTTTAGTGCCCCCATAAAGCCAATAACTACTTTTCAGAGCTTTTTATAGTATAATCATAATTGTAGCGCAAACAATACGTACACTCACATATTTTCTAGCAAGCAACTATGACTAGAGCCGATTCCAACATACAAGAGCATTTCTACTTTGTTTATGCGAAAAACTAAAATACGCTACAACTAAAGATAAAAAGGCACATGCTTATCAAGATAATTGACTCTCTCTCTCAAGCTTGTAGTCTGAGCATGCCTATACTCAGGCTATGGATATTTAATCGGACAAAAAAAATATACGCATGATACTTGGGATATTTATTTATAATACGCCACCGTATTCATACATTTGCGTATATAAAATGGAATAGAAAATGTTTCTTATGTGTGTGGCTGTTTGAAAACGTGCTTTGTGTGTGTGTGTGTAAAAAAATAGCACTGTATATACGCATGTGTAGCCGATTAATAGTCAGAGTATTTTTATACTCATGCGAATTATAGCTCATGCTGTCTATATACTTTAGTTGTCGTCGTTTGTGCTGCGTAATTTAAAAATACGTATAAACATATTTGTTGAATGCTTATAGTTTACGAATTCGATTTGAAATTATTGCATATGAGTGTGATTTTTATTTTTAGCTGTACGCATTCATAGTTGTTTAATGGCCAATACTCAAAGAGTACTTAAAACGATACTTTTGTCAGTCTCTGGTATCGATTTCAGGTAATCCGATTTTAAAACTTTAAAAGAAATTTGTTGTGAATTTGAAATATTCAGGCTAATAATTTTAAATAAAAGTTTGATTTAAAATAAAATGTAAGAAGATGAATTTAAGACATATTTTTCTTTCATTTCTTATGTAGGATGTTGTGATCGTTCAGCTCAATTTTTATTTATTTCCATATTTTTATATTTTTTGTATGAAATATGTATGTATATGTAAATATAACAATAATTTAAAAGGGTTTCTTCTCATTGTTAAAAATCAATTAAGCGGAAACTACTGTTGCACTACAGAACCGTAAATATACGAATTAAACTTTCAAGTGCTTGGTCTTACATTTTTTTTTAATACAATTTTTTAAACTACAATTCAATTTAATTCTTTAAACTCGATACTATTCTGCTTAATTTCCATTTCTCTGTTGTTATTAATTTAATATAAAAAAAAATAATTGAAATGGAACAATACATTTAATTGATAGCTTTAATGACATAAAAAAGCTGTTCAGGTTGTGTTTTAAAAGGTATGACTTTAAAGAAGCTTCTTATTTTTGTTTGCATGATAAAATAAAGTATTTATGTATGTATTCCGTTTTTTTTTTTTGGCAAAAAACCAAATACTATTATTTTTTTTCGTTTAAATTTGAAGTGTGGAATTTAAACTTAGATTATGCCATAAAGCTTTTTTTATTATTATTTCTTTACGCAATGTCTTTATTAAAACTTCAAGATTTGCAGCTGTTAATTAATCTTAATAATGTGAGTTAAAGTTTTTTATGTATTTTATATAAACATTTAATAGTCGAAAGTTTTAGTTTTATAATATAGAACAATTGTAGTATTTTTTTATATAATTTTCTACGCGTTTTATGGTGTTTTTTTCACTCTTTTAATTTTGTTTCACTCACAATATATCTTTTTTTTTTAATAAAATTATGTATTTTGTTTGGTTTATTGGCACTTTTTATAATAATTTTTTTTTTAAATAAATAATTTTGTTTGAAACGAGTTTAATTTTTACAAAAACAAAACGATTTATTTCGCCAAGAAATTAACCTGCAAAAACGAAGTCCATAAGATTCAAACAGTTTTCAAAAGTTCAAAAGTTGTCTTTTTTTATGATTTTTCTGTCTTCCATTACTGTTATATTTCACCAGAAAAGAAAATAAATACAATTTTATTGTTAATTTTTGTAATAAAATATCTAATAAATTAAAAAAAAACAACCCATCTTGCCTACGGATTTTCTTAAACCATAGAGTCCGTACGACTCTTTGTGGGAAAAAAGTTTGCTTGTTGTCGGTTAAACACGTCTAGCTCACAAAACCCCAATAAATTATGGAGAATCATAAAACTACAAGAAGAGAGTTTTTTGGTTAGTTGGTACATTAAAAAAAATACTAAATGAATTGAAATAATTTCTAAAAAATACGAATTATAAACTTGGCAGCACCAAAGTTCAAAATAGTTGTAAGGCAACACCCTATTCTTGCTAAAGCAATGTATAGTCGTTGTTGTTTTTTACATGTATTTTTTAGAGATGAAATAAATTCCGTTTACACGCAGGGCTTATTTGCAAATAAAGCTGTACATTGTTGCCATATTATTGTTTTTATGGCGAATTAATAATTCAGAAAACTACACACGATGAACGCACTATTTGCAAATAAAATGCTTGAGGTTGCCACGCTTACAAATGTTTGATAGCAAAAAACAATAAATCGTTTATCCATTGCACAACAACATTGATAGAAGCAAATAATGACGATTAAAAACAAATAATTATTTGATATTTTATACATTTACACAATTTTCTTTGTCAACATAAGTAAGTTTTTTATAGAAGTGCCACCAAGTTTGTGCACTTTTGTTATGCCGTATAAACGTAGCATTTGTAGTAATCGTAAAATAAAAAACATAAAAGTTTTCACACCAGACAATTATATTGGTTGTCCTGTTCTTTACAGGTTGATTCATATAAAAACTGAAATAACGTTATACAAACATCATCAAGAGTAAGTTTTTTTCTTACTCATTCTGTGCTTCCCAGAATGATAAAAAATTTTTTGCTTGGGAAAGTGCTCGCCAAAATTGCAAAACATAGGCGCCGGACTTTGTATAAACCTAGAACAGCGGTAGCTATTTCTTCAAAGCTCAAGTGAGCTGATATGGCTTCGCACGTATTGCTACGCTCTTGCATTTAGTCCTCAACAAGACAGCGACGAGATTTACTATATTATTTTTAACTGCACTGAAAGAAATTTGTGATGCCATTCTTACAATGCTTTATGATGATAATAATTATAATATATCCACTTCCAACAGGTTGAGGCCTTATGCTCCTTATAGGATCGAAGGGAATATATATATATATATATATATATATATAAGGTAAGTGGTAGCGATGCTAGCCTCTCAGTCCAGAGGCTGATTCTTTTCCGCAGACAAGCTAATCGCTTTGCGGGTTGTATTTGTTTATACGAGTATAGAAAAAAGCGTATGTGAAAATTTTTTCAAAATCGTATTTCTAAAGTCAACTTTTAAATACACCCATTTTAAAGAACTATGAAAGTTTAAAAACAATGGTTTTATGGCCACTTAAAAATTATTCTTTGTATGGAAGTGTTCTAGTTTTTAACCGACTTAAAGCTCCGCAATTTTTAGACCAATTTAAATTTCTTTTTTTTCTGAAAGGGAATTGCCAAAAAACAAACTGTGCGTGAAGACGCCTATTAAATTTTTTTTCTTTGACTCTATGTACTTTTTTACTTGGGGTCTCGTAATGAGGGCGGCGTTAACTGAAATAGTTAGCGCTTTGACTACAAAAGGGAAGCTACTCGGTCTGCGACAGTCATGAAATAATACCACTACGCATTTTCCTGATGTTGTTGTAGGAAATTTCAAGTGACGAAGGAATAAACACTGGCCACTGAACTACACCCGCTTCAATGGATACTAATCCTAATGTTTTATCAGAGCGCTCTCCCTTGTCGGTATTGTGTAGCAGAATAATCGGTGAAGTAATATAACAAATAAAATGGTTGCTTGGCCAAAAATTTAATACGCCTCATTGACACCAGAGGCGCTGCAAGAGTGCATTATTAAAAACGTGCAAAAAACAGAGTTCTAAAAGAATGCAGCTCTCCTCTATCTCTTCCTTCACCACCTGTCTTCTCTAGCACTATAACTTTCCTAAAGAAGTTTACACCTAATAACAGTAGTAGATATTCATTGTTTGAGTGTTATTTCTCTGTTTTATAAAAAAAAGCATCTCAAACTCACAAAAAAAATTTACGAAGCGACCAACCCACACCCATTAAAATTTAATACTATATTTCACGTGCTTCTACTTAACCGATTTTTACTTTTTTTGTACTTCTGCTTATCGGATTCCCGCGAAACTGGGCAAACAGTTTCATTTTCAGCTTTTACGAAACTTTGCAAACACCTTGAGCTATGAATGTGGCCATATCTTGTATTTAGAAAAGTGGGCGGAAGCACTAATATTAGCAAAAGTGGGCGTAAAAATAAATTAGATTCACTTTAACATTTGTCAACGCACTAATAATCCAAAATAATTCACCCTTTACCTTTCCTCAAAAATTAGGATCGCCAATGTTTGCGTTGTTGTTGTGTCAGTATATTATTTTCTAATTTTGTTCGCCATTTTTTGTGCATGGGAAATATTTCACGAGAACAATAAGGGTGATTATTTTATTTATTCAGTAAAATATTTTTTTTTTATTAAAAATACATTGAAATTGTTGTTCAAATTAGATTCAGTTAAGTAAAATATTTTTATATGTGTTACCCCATAGTGCTATTCCTGTTTTTAATTTACAGAAGAAGATATGAAATTAAGAACAAATAATTATTTGCCTTCACTAAAAATTTGTCAATTTTGAGTTGACATTCTAGTGCGATATGTACTCGTACAAGGGCAATAAGTCCGTGACTTGTTGAAATTTCCGCTTCTTAACTAAAAAGGCTGCACTGATCATTAAGTCTGTGTTTGACAGTCATTCTCAAGGCAGACCACCGGCTGGCTTGAGAATAAAGTGGAAAAAAGGTGAATTTCGTGTGCTCATTACGCATTATTTTTTGCAATAAAAAAAACCATCACCGAAACCAAGGCTAAGCTTCATAAATATCATAAAGACGCTTCACCATCAATGGTAAAAAAGTATTTTAATGAAGCACAGAAAATGCCCTACGGTCTGGACGCCCAGTTGCGGTCTCTACACTCGAAATAATTAAAAATTTTTATAAATATTTTTTCTTCTATTTTTGAGACCTAATAATTTTTTTTAATTAGAAATTTGTATTTCAAACTTGCTAAACTTTAACGGCCCTATGTATAAGCAAAAATTGGCATGAAGTTAGCATAAGTGGCAAAATTGAACCTGATCTTAAAGAGGTTTGCCATGAATTTTCACATTAAAAATCATGCTAGGACTTAAAGATGGGTTAAAATTAGGTAATGCGACCATTTTTAGTGTCAAATTGTATGGAGGAACTCGTTAACAACTAATTCAATTTTGTCACTTATGCTAACTTCATGCCAATTTTTGCTTACACATACATAGAGCCGTAACTATCCCTCTTATTTTTTTAATACTTTTTCAGAAGTATTTTTGTGATTATAGTTATTACCGCCTTTTAATATTTAGCAATTAATTATTTATTCTTAGGTTTCCAGAATGAATTTTTTTTCCAAAAACCAGTATTTTCCTTATAGAAACCAGTATTTTGCTTATAAAAACCAGTATTTTTGCAATACTATCTAATGTCTATGCTTAAGTCCAAAGCTAGGCTGGCCAAAGTAGCACCAAATGAATACACATACGCGAATACATTTCTCTCGGTGACCAGCCAGCATTGGTCCAAAGTTCTTTTAAAATTAAAAAAAAATTTTTTTGCAATAAATCCATATTTAATTTATTTGCCTTAAAAAAAAAAATCTCAAAACAATGTTAATCCTACAAAAAACAAATGCGTTCATAGATATGAAATTGTTATTAGATTTTATTTTCGGAACTTAAAAAAAAGGATTTTTTTTAATTTTATTGTTTTTTTTTTTTGGTATAAATTAAAAAACCATTTGGTTTTCTTATTTTATTATTTTAAACTTATTATTTAATTCCATTTGAAAACTAATTTTTAACGAATTATTTTCACTAAATTTCAAGTTTGCTTGTGACATTATTTGTACATATTATTTTCTTTCCTTTAGCACTTCTTTTCTTAGTTATGTGGTAGGCAGGTATTTAAAATTTTTAATATTTTCATTTAAATTCATTTTTTTTTTAATTTTTCTAATCCATCTAATAAAAAAGGGGAAGGAGAAATTACGTCACTTCCGTCATGCACTTCAAATATTTTACACACATATATAATTTTATTTTTTTCATTTTGAGATTTCGTTACAATTTTCAAATGCACTTGTGCATTTTTTGTGCTTAAATAATAAATTTTTAGACACTTTATTTATTTCGTTTCAATTCCACAATTTCAAATATTTTACATTTAGTAGTTGAAGTAAGTAAGTAAGTATTTTGTGTTTTATGGGTGAAGCTAACCGATTTAGAATTAATTGTGTTCCATCCGCTTTGTTAAATATGTGTGTATATTGAACCGATATTTTAAGTTTGACAACGTTAGAATTGTTTTAAAAAAATTTCCTTTACAACAAAATGTTTAAAGTTTTTTATTTTTTTTATTTATTTAATTTTTTAATTTCGGTGCAGCACTACGAAAAACGCTCGCTCTTTGTATTCATGTGTGAGTGTGTGTGTGTTTTTCTTTAAATGTAGTTGTAATAACGCTGTTTGTTGTATTTGTTGCTATTAATGTTATTGTATTATCATGCTGAATAATGACGATGATGATGATTATGGTGGTGGTGGTGGTGTTGGTGGCGGTGGCCCGACAACGAGTAACAATAACGCGGCACAAACGTTACGCAAAACAACATACCCGCGATACGCTCAATACGAAGTGTAGCCAAAGACTGCCTCAAAATGTTATCGAGTTCGCTGTATTCCATCCATCTAGCCAGTCAACCAACCAGCCAGCCAGCCACAGTCATTCATCCATCCTCAACATTGTTGGCTATTAGTTATTGTTTGTTTGCCTGTGTGCTTTTAAGTTGCTTGCTGTTTTGAGTAAGCTGCGGCCTCTTTAACAGCCTGTCTGCCCGTCTACATGCCAACCAGCCAGCCAGCTTAACTGATTCGGCATAAAACTGGCAGAGCACATACTCATGACAACCGACGTTGTCGCCAACATACACGTCCAACGTTAGCTGCTCTGCTCCTCCGGTTTTTTTGTGGAAAACTTACGCTCGCGGCCTCCCCAAGCACTAAAATTTGTGTAGGAACCAACAACACGCCGTCAACGCTCTTTAACCGGTAAGTGAGCATATATGTACTACTTACGTTCGTATGTATTTTTTTTTTTATTTAAAGCTATGGAGTAAATGCAGAGCATAAAATTCAGCAAATAAAATAAAAATCTTTCTACACTAAACTATATTCAGTCAGTCACACAAAAACAACAAATAACCAAACCATTAGATAAAACTACGTACCATGTATGCATGTGGCACTTAAAGCACTAATAAATATCTCATAAATTTTGCAGCTATTCCCATGCATGCACACACACACACACTCTCTCACTCACACACATACATACATACATACATTACATATCTGTCAAACAGCAAAACACACTTACAGTAAATAAATGATTAAGGAACGGTACTGTTGCAGCAACAACGCAAACAATAACACACACACACACATATACATACATACATACATCTATACATATTCGTAAATATTACAACATTCAACGCAATGCTCCACCAAAAATTTCACTCTCTTTCATTAGCTCTTTCGCATTTTCATAACTTTCTTTACTCTTAATAATAACAGCAATCAAATTATAAGAGTATTTCATATCACTGCAATCTTTTCTTCTGATTTGCAACAGGGTGGGAAAAATTTGGTACATTTTGTAAAATTTTAAATACGCCTGGAGTACTTTTCAACCAAACTTTTCAGCCGAGCTTTTCAAGATGAAGACTGACCCCCATATGCAAAAAAAAAATTAACGTGTGCTTCAAGTCTACGTTAAAACCAGTTTTTGTATGGAAATTTTGGTTTAACGTACACTTCAAGCACACGTTTATTTTTTTTTGCATATCAGGCTTATTCTAATAAATGTGAATGCGTAGGAAAAAAATATTGGTACTCGTTTTAAGTAAAATATTTTCTAACCATTTGATGATGCTCGTACTTTTTCTGGCTTAAGCTTAAATTAGACGTGACATAGCCATAACGCCATAGCCATAACCAAACCTAAATTCAATTGGTTTCTATGGTGAGAGTTATGGCGTTATGGCGAGTCTCTCACTCTCACCATAGAAACCAATTGAATTTTGGTTTGGTTATGGCTATGTCACGTCTAATTTAAGCTTTAAAATCGTTCCACAAGGGAACGTAAAACTAGTCACGTAAAAATACATTTTGTGGATTATAACATACTTGATATCGAGCAAAATTGATCAAATAAATTTCAATTTGGCATCATTACATGCCACATCGAATGAAAAGTATCTGTAATTTAAGATTATATCATTCGACATCGAGTAAACAAAGACATACTCTGTCGGATAGGTAAGTCCTGGTCCACTCACGTCAACTTCTGTTGATCAACTTTTAATTTAGCTAGTAGAGAAATAGAGATATTTATATATCCTTCTTCGTCTTTCTTACAGCTGAACTATGAGTTGATCAACAAAGCATATCGTATACAAAATACGATAGGCCAATATCTACATGCGAACATAAAAATTGTAGATAAGAAATATATTTAAAGGTGCAATCAGACGTGTCATAACCATAGCCATAGATAGCAGCCTTTCGAAACAGATTAGGAGATTAAAGTCTGCTAAGCCGAAGTATATAAAACAAAATGTTAAAATTTTTAAAACGCCAATTTTTTTAGCCTTGTGCAATGTGTATTCATTCAAAGTTAGGAATGTTTCATTGTAAAGCTTTAAAACTTCGCATATGAAAGTGGACCACAAGAAAAAACTGCGGCATCAACAGGCAGTTATGGACTCACCTAAATGCGGTTTCTTGATCTCAAGAAATGTGAAAAATTTCTCAATTCTAGTGCCTCTAGGCGTGCTAAAAGGTTAAGGATCGAATACAATAGCTGTCGTTCCAGCTGCCAAGAGATTGATAAAGAGAAAAATTTAGAACGTTTTCTGTGTCATTAACCTAGACTAGCAAGGAAGAGAATGGAAACAATTTGACGTTTGCCAGGGTTGAATTGCAATGTTAAGCTTTGGTAGTGACTACGCTTAAGTTGAGTCTCCATGTAATAACAAAGGACCAGTAAGGCCTATGTTAGTCCGGCATGCTGACTGCCACCCTAAGTTAACCTAACTGGGTGAAGTGTCGTTATGTTTTAAGTAGACTTGTATAGAACTCTTTCAGTAGCTCTTTTTAGATACAAACCTATATTCAAACCCTTTTAAATTACACGGGTTTGAACATCGCTTTGTGCCAAAAGCGAGCTACTGAAATAGTTCGGAACAAGTCTAGTTTTAAGTTTGATCATTTTACGATTGATGGGAAAAAGTTATCAGGGAGGTAAAAGCAGAACGTATGAATTATTGTAAATATACACTCTGAGAATGAATAAAAAAAAAACAAGATTGCGCAGGTCGGTTTGCTTATGTGACGTAGACATAGAAAATGTATGTGTTGTAAAAAAGGTATATTTGTGTATAGAAAGTGCTACCTCGTTGAAAGAGGGAGCTAAATACCTGGGTGTTTTCCTAAATAGCAAGCTTTCTTGGAAAAAGAACACACAGGAAAGGCTAAAGAAAGTGCTCAATGCCTACTACGCATGCAGGAACTCCATTGGAAGGAAGGGTCTGCAACCGAAGGTAGTAAGCTGGATTTATACATCAGACCGGTTATTTCCTATGGTTTTGTGGTATGGTGGGAGGCATTGAGGAAGGACAGTCAAAGGAGACTACTAGCTAAGGTTCAGAGATGTACCTCGATGGGCATCACAGGTGCTCAGAGGAGCACAGCTCAGGTATCTACTTCCTATAGAGAGCTTTGTAGTGAGAACGGCAACTAGAAGTCTCCTTAGACTCGTAGAAACAGGTTTGATGAGGGCAGCAACAACAGATTACACATCAATCTTAAATCAGATCGGTTTTGGTGATCAGGAATCCGTAACCCCTGGGTTTACGGACTATAAGGTTGCTGAACACCCTTAATGGTAATTCCGGATAGGGACTATTGGGTCAAATCCTATAGGCTATATGAGCTGTATATGGCTGGTGTCTATAACTTGGGAACGAACATTCGTAGTTCTTTCACACTGCCGAATGAATGCTATGTTTTCCAGGCTGAGATTTTGGCGATCCTCAGGGCCGCAGAATTGGTGGCCAGGAATGTAGCTGAAGGTGAGAAGGTAACCAAGCTTCTACGTTGACAGCCAGGCAGCGCTAAAAGCTTTGAAGGGACACAATGTCAAATCGAAACTTGTTAGTGAATGTAGGAAAGCCCTCAACTTGCTTATGGATAAATATAGTGTCAGACTATGTTGGGTTCCTGGCCACAGCAGTGTTGAGGGAAATGAAATTGCCGATGAGCTGGCAAAAATAGGGTCGTCATTAGATGATTGAATGACGGACAGATCGGTGAAATTACCGATAGGTCATTGCTATAAGGAACTCAGTAATTGGGTAGAAAGCAGGATCAACAGTTCATTGCGGAGTAGGGAGGATTGTAGAGTATCGAGGGGTATGTGGCCAAAACTTGACTCAGGAAGATCCAAAATGCTACTGGACATGAATAGTAAGGCGATGCGAATCTTGATAGGCGCGTTGACAGATCACTGCTCGGTCAGAGCAAGAAGCAGCATTTGGGAAAATGGCACTGCAGATTTTTGTAGGATGTGCGGGGATGAAGAGGAACGACAAACCATTGAACATATTATCTGTCACTGCCCAAAGCTGCAACCTCATAGACTTAGATGGCTGAGCAGGCGTTTCCATGAAAGCATTACTGATATCGGGAAGGGGCTTCATCATGGGAATGCGGTGGCTAAATGAAGGATAATAGGGTCACTTCTGGCAACAAATTGGAGAAGGTGGGGGGGGGGGGTAAATATTACTTGGTTAACAGAAGGGAATCACAATGGACCCAATTGGGTATCCGAGTGTAGGTGCGGTATAGCACCACCCTTCCTAACCTAACCTAAGTGATATCTCTCTCTCTCTCTCTCTCTCTCTCTCTCTCACACAACACACTCATTTATGTTCTATGATGACGTAGATGCACAGTAGACAATTTTTTTGTTCGGCTCAGTGCGCAATCTTGTTTTTTTGATTCATGTACACTGCGTACATAGGCCGGAATTTGGTGCGCCTTGATGTTGTGAACGAGGTGTTTCATAGATTATTGCCAATCACACATACTTCTATACGTGTGAAGATACATTATTGAAGCGGTAGAAACCTGGAAACACTATGGTAGTAATAATCTTAGAGTACATACACCAATTGGGCGCCTTGCAACATATTAAGTACTTTTCATGGTGTTAAAATTTTCCATCCGCGAAAAGTGTACCTGCTATCATTCACACACAACATCAGCATATTTTCTCTTAGCTTACATATATTATTTGTGTTGAAAAGCTCTTGGCAAAACTAAGTCTCTGCTACGAGTAACAGCGCTGCACATGAACAAGCCCCAAAACTGTAAACATTCCGTCATTTATATACAGATGGTACGAGAACGTGCCCGAGTAACAAGCTCAACATTACATCATGTATTCGTGTTGCTTTCTTGCTTGTTTGTTTGTTTGTTCGCTTTTTTGTGAAAAAATATCTCTTCGCTTGAATGCAAGAGAAGTTCAATGGAAATGTGCAAGTATGCATTTGTGAAGTTTTGATGTTTCTTCTAATGATGGTAAAATACATGAATTTCTTTTGCACAAGATACATATCCCTACACTATTATTATTATTATGTATGAGTGTATGTATGTATCCATGTGTGTAATTATTTTTTGTTGCTTCATTATGTTTTAATTTTTGTATGTGTTTTATTTTCATCTATTTGCGGTCGTTTTATACATCGTTTTGTTCGGTTATTTTTCATTTGTTCGCTTATAAATTTTGCTGACTGGGTATGTGTGTCTCTGTGCCGATTTTTTATATCTTTTGTTTTATTATTTTTATTCGTAAGTTTATACAACATACATATTCGTATGTATGTGTGTGTATACTTTTTATAGTTCTTGTTGTTGTAACGTTTATGCATACATATTCTGCTCTGCAGCCGCAGTTCGTTCACTGTAGTTTTGGAAGTTGTCGAACTTTTTTGGTCTCAGCTTTTTAAATTCTCTTTGCCGCAGTGAGGAATATAAATACACATGCACACACATACATACATACATACATACATACATACATACATACATACATATATAGCTGTTTTGTTGTAAATTTGTGCTTTTTGTCAGAAACAGCTGTTTTGGCTGCTTCATTGGGTGAGCATAAAAATTGTTGTGTTTACCTTTATTTTTAATTTTTGCCGTGTAAGGTGAATAACTTTTTATGTTCGGGGGGGGGGGGAAAAAAAGAAAGCAAAAACAGAAATATACTCTTTTTCTGGGTAGGTAGCAGCGTTGCCGATTTCTGTGTAATTATCCCCATTTTTGGAAATTTTTCTTGAACTATTTTGGGACTATAGAATTGTTTGTGCAATTTTTGTGTAATTTCGCCCCAACATTATACAAAAGTAAATTTTTTAATTATACCTAGATCTTCATTTTTTAATTTCAAGAATTTTACTCCGTAAATTTACTACCTAACATTTTTATAACGTTTTCATATTTATGTTTGACTATATGTACCTATTTGTCTTGAAAATTTTCTTTTATTTTCGAACTTCTTATTCAGTGGAAAGAATTCTCAGCAAGTTAAAATTAACAAAAGCTTACATGAAGAATTAATTGCCGTCTGGTACCATCGTGCCAATATTTATTGCATATGAAGGTATAGGCCAATATTGAAAGGACCTTTTTGAACCCACCAAAAAATTTTTGAAAATTAAATATTGGAATTAAAAATTGCATACATTTTTTCATAAAATTAGTTGCATGAAAATTTTTTCATTTGTTAACAGGAGGCCTGAAAAAGCAAATCAGATCGAAATAATTTGCTGAAAATGCTTCAGAGATTCATGTTACGTAAGTTTTTATAAATCACTCTCTTTTATAGCGCTACAATTAGCGAATAGAAAAAGTTTCGTGCAACAAATTTCATTTCAAAATGCATAATGTAAATTAGTTATAAATATATTAAGTTGTATAAACAGGGTGGCGCAAAATTAGTCATCGTGTTGGAAGATGGTTTAGTTTTTTTCAAATGGAGGATAATATCTTTGACATTTGTGGCGCAAAAAGGTGAAAAATAGCGAATATAAGGTATGATTTGCTATACTCCTCAAGAGCGCAGAATATTTTTTTTTAGATTTTTTGCACAACTTTTCATCGAAAATGATCATTAGCGATGAATTGCGATTATTATCATGAATGCCATTGACACTGGCCTATATAACAGCCTATATAACACTTTTTGCATACAGGTTGGTGGAATAATATCAAAAAAAAAGTGAAACTGGTGCGAAAGAAATTATGACGCCCATAAAATGGACGTAATTTACGAAACACATTTCTCACACAGCACAAATTTTAATAATAAAATTCAATGATTTAAAAGTGTTGCTCGTTTGTTAGTGTATTCATGGTCAAATGGAATTGCCACAAGTTACGAATCTTTTTTTTTTACACTGAAAAAAATAATAGTAAAATAATTACAGGATATATATTCTTAATTATTATTATCAAACACAAAATTTGTTTTGTGTAATTTGTAACATTTTGGATAATCTTGAAGGTTCGTCTGTGTAAAATTGAATTTGATTCCGGCAACACTGGTACGTATGTAGGTATCTAAGTTCTTATGTACATAAGTACATACTTACATATGAATCTACATAGTACGTATGTACCTGCATAAATATGTAAGTAAATATTTGTATGTTTGATGGTTTTTGCTCTTTACGTCAGCTCTCTTTGAAATGATAAGTGTGTGATTTAAGAGATTATGTTGATGATGATTTATTTTTGTTGTAGGTAGGTACATAATTATTTTCAAACACTTGTGCACCTAAAATGCGTTCTAAGATTAATCCAAATGATAAATAATTTGAGTAGCAGATAAATGCAATAGACAAATTATAAAGAAAGGATGTGTTTTAACCCATTTTGTTTAAATGAAATGCATTAAAACTGATCTGTAATCACCACGAAGGGTTCGTTAAAAATTAGAATTCGTGCCATAGCCGCCAAAAAAGCTTAAAGCCCGTGATACACTATCCTACTAAATACAATCCTGGTATGACAGAATCAGGGCTATCATGAATAAAATTCCAACTAATAGCAAATAATAGGGAAAACAAAAAATTCTAATTGAAAAAGGGAGAAATTTCACGCGGGATTTTATTCACGATAGCCCTGAATAACAATTTATCAGATCAGGGTTGTATTTTTTGGTAAATTGTGCGATTGTGTAGGATAGTCATGGCCTTAAGCGACATGTGTAATTTGCGACCAAACTCGATTATTTGCGATCGCATATAATAGATTTTCGCCAACAACAAAAAAAAACGAGGTTCAAAAATTTGTCGCTTAAGCTTTTTTTGGCGGTTATGACTCAAATTTGGGACCGGAAAAGCCAATAATTGTTGTTGAAATCCCTTCCTCAATGAGTGACTGTTTTTTGCTCTGTTGCGGTCATCGGATTTTTCATTTTCGAAAATGAGGCTGTAGCAACTGTTACGATGAGCGATGATTAATGATTCGGTATGGCCGGATTTGGAAGAAACTGATATGGTCCATCCCAATGACCCACAATCTACTCAAGACCTCAAAGATGGAAAATTTCATGAAAGGAATATGATCCTGTAAGCGTTTCAGTGGCGTTTGGTTGATATTGCTTTCAGACCCTTTGGCTGAGTATTAGCGTTGCTAGTGTGTCAGTCTAGAGTTCGTGTGTTCGATTCCTGTTATATGCCTGCGTGTTTTCCGAAGACAAGCTAATCGCTTCGTGGATTGTGTTTAGATGATGATTTCGCTTAAAAATAGTCGTTTATTTTACATATCAAAATGAAACCTCCTATTAAAAGACCCTTTAGTATGTATCAATAGGAAATAAGCGTGGCAAATTTTGCCTTTCCGTTCCAGTTTTATTTTTACTATGAAAAAAAAATTATGCAAGACGACAATACGATCAGATTTCTTACCAAATTTCTCGTCCGTCTAAAGACCTTGACTATTACCGAATTGTGACGGACTAGTAAAATAGAAATGATCAAAAGTTGCGTATAAATTAATTTCTGTAATAATTTATATATTTTTGCTTTATTTTAAACTTTGCGTACAATTTTATTTGTTTGAAAGGAACTTATGTATTTGATTGTGAACGCAAATAATATTTGCTGAACGCAAAACAAAATATCTGTGCAACATTGGATTTTAAGCAATGCACTATGGCCCAGACGACCACTTTATTTGGCTAAAAATAATTAAGTGTGAACTTCCTTTCCCCCATTTTTATGAAACGTCGAAGAAACATTCGCTTAATATAATCTGGAAAAATATTATTTTTAAACTACTGCTACATACTTACCCGAATCTTATCAAACTTGGCACACACCCAATATTTTGCAATATTATTGTGCAATAATTGATATTTTACAATAAAATTGCCAGATGTACATATAAATACACACATAAATGTACCCACACGTTTGCAATATTATTGTGCAATAATTGATATTGTACAATAAAATTAACTTTGTGTATATCATATTGGTATATGTTACAATAAAATCAAAAGTATTTTGATTTATAATGCGCAACAAGAAATATTTTGTAATGTGTTGACAACATTGTTCAATAATGATTTTCAGTTACATTATTAAACATTATTTTTCTATTTTTTACTTAATTAAAAATTATTTAATTTGCTTACGATTTTGTATATATCTACTATGTTTCACAAAAAAAATTCATTTTAAAATTTCTTAAATGCACATGTGTGTGTGGAGCTTTTGTGTCCTTTTTTTAATATAATTTACGAAAAATTGCGCCATATATTTTTTTTTATTATTCAGAAGCAACTGAAGCACAGCCGCGAATAACGTTGTAAATGGCAATTTAAGAAAAACCAGTTTTTTCACAGATTACCGGTAACATAACTCTCTTGCGTTGTTCAAATATAAAACCATTCAAAATTATGCATCTTATCGCCGTCAAAATACAATTACAAATCGGTGAGTCAGTGCAAAACTTTGTAAGTAACTAATAAAATCATGCAAACGAAATTGTCGAAAATAGTTGGTAAATGTAGCAGAGATACAAAAAGAAAAGATAATGCTACTTATCATTATTTTCGATACACTAAAAAAATGTAAACGAGAAAAACAATCTTGCCTTAAAATACGTTTTGTGGCTCTCCTGCAAAATTATTATTTTGTCACTTAAAACGTTATTCGCGGCTAACCTTCAACTGTAGACTTCTAGTGGGGGTATTAACTGGACACTGCTAGACGGCTTCGTATGCCGTCAAAATAGTACAAATAGTATACGGTAGCTGCAGGAAATATAAGGAACCCGGGGTAATTGAGACAGTAGAACATCTATTGTGCCACTGTCCGGCTCTAAGCCGCACTAGATATGACTGTCTTGGTGATCACACTTTTCGGAGTCTTGAACTTGTATCGGGAATGAAAAAATCATTCGATACAGGCACCACGAACTAGGCTGCCATACTTATAGGTTTCTTGTCATCTGCTGGTATCGCTAAGGATCAATCCTGGTCTATGCGAGGTCCTTGACCATCCAGGGGGAAGAGTTTGGTGCGTCGGTTGTGCATTCAAACATTTTTCAGACAACGCAATACAGTTTTTTAAACTGTCTGAAGTATGGACTATTTGATTTCAAAAACAAATGCATTCAAATAGAACATTAAAAAAAATTTAGTAAAGTGCGACATTGACTCGCACACCAAAGGTTCCGTACGAACAATACATATCGTTTATGCCAAGTAGAAAGGCCCTAACTCAAATAATTATAACTTTACAGGAGAAGGTAAAAACATTATGGAAGCAGTAGAACTGCTTCTGCAAACTGCTTTGTACAACTGCTTGTAAAATAATTATTTCTTACACTATTGCAATAAATTTTTTGTGTGAAATATATTGAAATCACTGAAAAACTCAATCTTGTTAAAATATACAAGTTGGGGCCTTTCTACTGGAGACCATCCATATGTAATTCTATACGAACTTTAGCCCATATGAGCGAATATCTTAGCTTATGTTGTCATTTTTATACCATTCATCATCAAAAATATGTAAAGGGTATCGGTTTTCCAGAGCTCCCAGAACTTGATTTGTTAGAAATGGTCCGAAAATAGATTGGTGTTGAAAATCAGCAAAATCGAAAAGACGGTTTCAGAGCTGGAAAATTTAAACTTTTTTTGCCATATAAACGTAACTAGTTAAAACTAATACATATTTGTTTTTATTTTTGTTAAAAAACCTATTTTATATTTCAATCAGAATTAAATTGGTATTAAAAACATAAAAAATCCAAAAGACGATTCCAGGGTTGGGAAACTGGACCCTTTTTGCTATAAAAAAGTAGACTACTACAACTAACTTTTTCTTTTTCTCTATAAATTAAACATATTTTGTATTTAAGAGAAAAGGTTAAAGTATGAGAAATCTGAAAAATATAAAAGCATGATTCCAGGGTTGGAAAACTAATTTTTTTTTTATATAAAAGTAACCAAGCCCAATTTATATAAAAGTAACCAAGTCAAATTCTTTTCCTTTAGAAATTAAATATAATTGATGTTTTAGAAAGAAATGTTTGATATAAAAAAATATAAAAATAAAAAACAGCTCCAGAGCTGGGAAACTTAAACTTTTTATGGCATATAAAAGTAACTGAATGAAACTAATATTTTTCTTAGTATTAAAAATAATAAAAATCAAAAATATGGTTCCAGGGTTGGAAAATTTAATTTTTCTTCTTGTTAACATAATAAAGCTAAAAAAATACATTGAATAAATGAGATTGAAGGCAATTTTGAGGGGCGGAAGCGTCCCCTAAAACAGAACTTATCGCTATGAATTTGTTTGTAAATCAAACTGAACCGATTTGGGGGGAGAAAATATTCTGCCTTATCGTGGTTGGCGTATTTCAAATACGACTACGACTGTTTGGTAATAGATTAAAGAAAAACTGTTGAAGTCTTTTTTAATCTATTACCAAACAGTCGTAGTCGTATTTGAAATACGCCAACCACGATAAGGTAGATTACTCCATACGTACTTCGGTGAAGGGTATATAAGATTCGTTTTCACATTTTTTTAATTTTGGGATTTTTCAGTTTTAGCGTTTGGAAAATGTCAAGCGTTTGCTTAAAAAATATTTTAGGCCAAAGAAAGTGGCCCTCTGGACCATAGTGCAAAAAAAAATAAACATTCATAATGTTTTTCAAACATTGTTTGAACATGAAATAAGGAAAATGCGTCTGTCTAACTACGTTTTGGCACCATTAACTCCAATCTCGTGTAGTATTTGAGCCAAGCCATACAACAAACTTACAACATACTTACATGCGTATGGTTGTAGGTTTGTATGTACATATGTACGTCTGTAAGTATGTATGTATGTATACATCATAATTTATGTAAATTGATAATATTATCTAATTTGAGTTTTATTTATTATTATTTTGCTTTTTTACTTATCGATACGTAGAAATTTATTTTTTTATTGTGCACATACATATTTATGAAATAGATTTTTTATGAAAAAAAAAAATTAAATAAAATTTATGTAGATATTGGTTTATTTCAGCTTAAAAGCAGTTGTTGGTTGGTATTTTCTTTCGTTTGTGTTAAATTATGATGAAGTTAGCAAAAACTTTTTGTTGTTGTTGTTATTGTTGTAACTTTTCTCTACATTTCATTTTTCTGATTTAATTTTGCATATTAAATATTATGAAATCGATTTTTTTGTAACAGATTACTATACACAGTTCATTGGAAACTTTCAGATACACATGAGCGTAGTAAGTCAGTTAGTTAGCCAAACCTAACTGACCATCCGTCCGTCTGTCTTTCAACCTGTTCATGTGTGTGTGTGTGTGTGCTTGTATGAGTTTTAGTAAAAGCAAAAAACGCAACAATTAACTTTATTTATTATTAACAAAATAGCAAAAACACTCTAACTTCGCCAAGCAACAACTTTAAGCAAAATACAGTTTATAAAATACGAGTAACAAGAGGTGATAGTGCAACAAAGGAAGAAAGAAAGAAAAAGCAACACTATTGGTAACAATAACTTGGTTGGAAAATAACTTTTGCAATAAAGCAAACATTATGAAATGCCTTGCAAAAAACTTAAATTTACAATTTAAAACATCAAAAATATACAAATTTTATTCGCCAAAATCAACGACCACGTTCAGGGCCAAGTGAACAAATAATCAAATCACTTATTGCAAACTGTTAACAGAAATACATGTGTTTCTATGCTTTTCTTTCTTTTTTTTTTTTGCAAATATAAAAACAATTTTATTGGCTTGATATGCATTCATGCGAGTGAGTACATATGAAAGTAGAGATATGTACCTATTATGCCAATATTTAATTAATGCATAAAATAAATTATGTAGGATCCACGGGTAGTCCATTATATACGGTTGTATGGATTCGTATTATCACATTGCAAGCTAATTTATCGTTGATGCTTTTGTCTCTAGTAAAATTTATATTTAGTATACAAAAAAATATAACTAAAATTTCAAATAATATTAATAAAGTCCCGTTTATATTCAGGTATTGTTTATGAACAATTAATCTTCTACGAATTGAATTGTTGGCACGTCCATAGAAAAAAAAATTAGGAGCAACAAATCACAATATCTAAAGATACGATACAAAAGGCGCTAAATGTATTGTCCAGTTATGGATTGAGTTTCTTAAATTTCTCTGTCCAATATTAGTTTCAAAGTTTACATATTAAACATGCAACTTAATATAGAAAAGCGCTAACTCATAATTTTTTTGAAATCGAGTTTTTTTTTGTATATTTCGATAGAAGAATGTCTAAACGAAAAATTCAAAAATTTCGATTTAAAAAAAATGAGTTAGGGCCTTTTTGTATTTGTATTTTCTTTCAGTGTTGTTCAGTGCTTAGCAAATTTCTTTGTGCTTGGCGCAATTTTTCGTTTTGGCGATTTTTTCGTTTTGAGGTTTTTTTTGTTTTTGACGACTTTAATTTTTTTTCGACTTTTGCGTTTTAATTTGGTTTTAGCGATTTTTAAGTTTAGGCACATTTTTTTTGGTTTTGGCGATTTTTTCGGTTTTTAGCGATTTTTTTCCTTTCGGAATTTTCATAATTTTGGGTTTATTTAGTTTTTGCGTTTATGATCATTTCAAGAGTTTGCCTCTGTCATATATTTGTTGTTGTTGTAGCAGCCGAAATTTTACAGATAGAACGTCAAAAAGGAAATCGTTCTTCTTTCGCTTCTAATTGGGTGATTAAGAATCGAAAAAGAGAAGTTCTTGCAATGACAAGCGTATGTAAAAATCATTAGAAATTATCCAAATTGCCACCACTTTCGGATCGCAAATTCTACATTTTCATGACATTCTTTTGCTACTGGCTTATTATTTCAGGTATTCACAGCTTGCAACAGCTATTTCTACCGTTCTGGACCCAGTTTTAGAGATTAATTTTAGTGCTGCAAGAGAAAGATTTGTCCCTTCGTTTATAATTCTTTCCATAGCTGTAGCATTTTTCAAGTGTCCCAGCATAGTATTTCGATTTCGACCGATTTCCCGCGCAATGACCCGATAGGAATAACCTGCGAGCAATAAGCATTAATTTTCGGCCTGGCTCACGATGTCGACAAGAAATTTTCTTTTGCTTATTTATATTGAGAACAAAAACAAAATAAGAAAATTTGTTTTTGTTTTCAATATAAATAAGCGAAAGAAAATTTCTTGTCGATATCGTGACTGTTTGGCTTTTTACGCCATACTTAAAATACTTTTATTGCCTAGTTTTCTTCAACTAATAGTTTAACTTACAAATCAAATCTGACTACCCAGAAAAAATTTCAAAAAAGCTAATCTTCTTTGGAATTAAGCATTTTTGGTGGAAGCTCTTCCCTACTGGATTGCCAACTTAATGATTTTAACAAGGCGTGAGACTTAAATAATCGATTATTGAGAACCATTGACCGTTTGAACGACTAAAGTGGCAAATTGCCACTTTTTCGACTGCCTTGCCACTTTTTGTCCCCCTTTTTTTAGAGTGAATTATATAATTTTCGACTGCCTTGCCACTTTTTGTCCCCCTTTTTTTAGAGTGAATTATATAATAATAAAAAGTTTAGCGTAGTTGTCTCGTTTTTTTTTAATGTTGCCCCTTTTTTTGATAAATCCCCTATTTAGTGCCACTTTTTTAAAATGTCATTGGTCACCCTTTTGAGAACTACTTACATTTTTTATTTGTCAACATATTCAAGTAATCTATGAAGAAAAGAATCATTCTTCGCATCAATCAACTTCTAAATATTTTTTTTTTTTTAATTTTATGTTATGTGATTTGTAAGCGAGTAATGAAATGTGGCAATCAGAAAAGTAAGTCAGTACCTATATATGGCAAGTAGTTCTGATGGTAATGTACCTACCTATAATTTTTTGCTGGGTAATTCCAAAAAAAGAATTAAAAATACAATGTGGTTCTAAGCATACTCGTATGAACAGAAATTTTGTTATAATTTTTTTTTTTTTTTTTTTTTTTATTTTGAAAATGTACCTTTAAACTATTGTTGACCTAAACTTTTTGTTATTTTTTTATTTATTTTTTTAATGTTAAGAAAAAATTATCTTTTGCTAAGCTGTCGACATTAAAAAATTAAAAGGATAGGTACCTATTTCACGCCAAAAAAAAACTGAAATTTAAGTGTCTCTAATCATTTCTTCGGGAGTGTACCTACATGAATTGTGCATAAAATTTTCTTTATTTCTTGAAAGAATGATTGGCAATAATTACCATTCTCCCCAAAATAAGATTAACTGTAAATTTCATACCTTCCTATGCAGCATAACATTTCTATTTTAGACAAACAAAAAACTGCCTAATTAAATTGTAGTAACATAAAAAGCATTAAAAATTCTTCTAAACGTTGTTGCTTCAGCTCTCTAACGAAAATACCTATTTCAATTAGACAAAAACACCTTCATTATGGCAGCCAAAAAAAAAAGAAGAAGAAACAAACAGCAGCAGCAGCAGCATCAGCATCAGTAATAATAGATGGTTGATGGTAAAAATATGTAAATCTAACTTTTAATCTTCAAAAAACAAAGAACTGAATACCTATAAAATTTATGAGTTGTATACCTAAACAGTCGTAAGTATGAGTTACAACTTGCTAATTCTCTTGACAACGTCAGTTCTTGAAGACAACAGCAACAACAACTAGTTGTAGCTGCTACTAGTGCCGCAATAACAAGAAACAGCAACATCAGCAGCCTAAGCAACTACAAGAACAAACAACAGTAACAACAACAATTAGAACACAGCTAAACAGAATCTCAACGAAATAAAAACCGCTTTGGCATTATTGGTAGTATTGTGTAGAAGAGATATACATACCTACATATACTGGTAAAGGAACAACAAATTACATACATATGTATGTATGTACATATGTCCATATATACATATATATATATATATATATATATATATATATATATATATATATATATATATATATATGTATAAATAACAACTACAACTACACATATTTGCAGGCTATTCACCTTTGCTTAGTATGCTTTCAAACGTCCCACTTTCAACAGAACAAAAAAAAATTAAATAAATAAAAAAAAACCAAAAGCTAAATAAATAAATAAAGAACAACTAGCTAAATATAAAATACAGCAACAATAGCAGCAACTACAGCAACAACTAGCACATTTGTAAAATTAACAATAAAAAAAAAAACGAACGCAACAACAACAACAACAACAAGAACAAAATCATACCGCAAATAGAAAAAAGAAGAGTTTCTAAACAAAACATAACTGACTTAAAGAAGTAACACACTGTGATTCCCAAAGCGTTCTATAAGGAACCCAAAAAGCCCAATTCGGCTAAAACGACCAAAAACTGTTACTAGTACAAGCACAAAAAGCTCGGCAATAGCAACTTTTGTTTATTGAGCAAGAAATGATAAGTCCCAGTTTACACTATTCAAGTCTTGTTGCTAAGCTGATTAGTTATTTAGGAGAACAGAACAGAAACATTTCTTTTCCCCTCGTCTTTCTCTCCCACAAATTAATCAGCTTAGCAATAAGACTTGCATAGTGTAAATTAGGACTAACTAAAGAATTTTAAATTTTTTTTGCAGTGATGGATATACTCATACAATGCTTCTTATCTGCTTAAAAAACTAAAATTTTTGCTTTTAAATAGTCTTAATTTACAATTGGGCCAAGTTTTTAAAACGAATCCAAACTTTCTAGGGCAGCTACGTCCAAACACACATACACTAATATTTGTATATGAGGTAAGCAGCTTTGAAAGCTCTTAAATTTGTTCTTGTTTGAGCAAACATTGTTGTCTGTTGTGTTGTTGTTTTCGATGTTGTATTCTCGCCGGTGTCAAAGCACAAAAGCTCTTTTGTAAAAGACTTTTACGGCTTGGACGTAGCTGTTATAGGCATAGGCGTAGAAAGCCCATTCTAGGGGTGTATTGCCTCCCAAGAATTGCTGTTGTCCCCCCTAGAATGATTGAAAATTGTATGTAACTATTTATTTTAATGTTACTCATGGAAATCATCAGTCATAATGCTCCCCCTAAAAAAATTTATAGCTACGCCAGTGGTTATAGGAAATAAAATTCAAATTTTTAACGGACAGGCGATTGCTACTAACGATAGTTTTACACGACATGTTTTTTACAGCTGACATGTAAAAAGTTTCTACTGCAACTGCCACTGTAAAAGTAAGACGGCATTGCCAGATGATAAAAATTCTATTAGAGCGCGCTCTATTTTGATCTGACAAAGCAACTGATGTCAGCTGTTTTGTTGTAATAAGAGCGTGTGAGAGGCAACAAAAAATAATAACAATAAATGCACATTACAACACTAACGAAAATTAAAGTGTTCTGTACAATGGATTCTGGTAGAGGGGACAAAAGAAAAAATATACGTGTGTTGACGTTTTGAAAGATGGCATCGGAATTTTATTTTAGGGGTATTAAAGTTTCCCCCCTTTGGCCAGTTAGTACAGCACAGGGATGGCAAAGTTGGCACAATTGTACTGTTTTTGGTACTATTTAAACTCAGAAAGTACAATGGTTTCACTCCGAATTTCTTTTCAAACCATTGGATATGTCAATTTTCCCTTTCGAACAATAAAACTTGAAAACAGTCTTATGAAAGCAAATCGCAGTAAGAAAATAAAAAAATGTGAACTCGTCCATTTCCAAGTCATTTTCTAAATTCGAGAATACTAGATAACCTTAATTTCAACTTAAACAGCTGTAACCATATGCTTCAACATCCCAACTTGCAAGCAAATTTGTGAAAACAATTCGGTAGCCAGAACAAAGTCGATTATTTTAATAAAAGCAAATAAAAATTAGTAATTTGAACTAAAAAAATCTTTTAGTGCAATTAAGGCCAAAAAAGTACAATTTTTGAAAGTTGTTGGTACAATTTTAAAATTGCCAATGCCTTCCCTGGTACAGCATATCGGTGTATGAAAGTGTGTGTTCTATACATTTGAGGTGTAGAGTATGTTGAGCAACTTTGTAAAAAATATTAAGGCAAATATTTTTGTGAGACATATTAACCCTCTAACTCCCACACATAACGCTAATTTTTGGCAATATTCTAACAAATCGTAAAAAAAGCATCCCTACAAAGGGGAAGAAAGTACGGTGATGAAAGGCTTTACAAAAATGTTGGCCATACAATTTGACAACATGAAGAGAACTTTAACAACCCCGGCACATTAAAATAAAATTACAATGTGATCTTTCAAAACGCCGATACACGTGCATTATTTTTAACAATTTCAAACTATACCAAGTAATAGGGAAAAGAAAATAATTCTAGTTAGAAAAAAGAGAAATTTCTCGCTAAAATTTATTCATGATTGCCCTGTATAAATTTCTAATTTTGACAGGAACCCGCAGTTGCACGTGAGCAGAGGGATTTCATGCCAACACATACCTTTTTTTTCCTTAAGCGTGATGATAATAAAAACCAAATATCTTAACAAAACAACAAATTTTCTTAGAAATAGCGTCCATTCTTTAATGCATATTTTGATGAAAATGCATATTTCTGCATATGTTTGTTAGTCGTCATAAAGGCTTGTTTTTTGTATCATAATTTGTTAAAAGTTAAAATTTCAGCAAAAGTACTATTTTAGATCAATTAAACAATAAAAAAAAAATTTACCACAAAATATGGAGTATACACAATAAATATTTATTATAACGTATACGTTCTTCTAATAGTTCCACAGCACATAAAAATAAAAAAATATTTTTATGGCAGTTCGAATTCGGATATTTTCTAAAAATATATTGCAGATTTCTCAGTTTTTTTTTTGTTAAATCTTAACGATTTTGCACTTAGGACATACATACATATACTATATATTAATAATAGGCTCGAGAAAAATTTTCAATATTTTTCTTTTTACTAATTTTGCAAAAAAAAAATGTTTTAAAAATTAATTTCTTTTTCAATTTTAATGTCTGCAACTCAATGTACATTTTTTGTGGACTTTCATGAATAAAGTTAGAAATTATAATTACTTTATTCAAAGAGAAAAATAATGCTTTGTGCCGCATACGCCACTTTTCATAATTTATTTAAAAAAAAAGTAGCTTTTTGTGCTGCATACGTATACAACTTTACTGCTGTATATTGAGAAAATTGTTGTTGAGAAGAAAATTAATGCTTCAAATTTAAAGATGTAATTTTTCCTGAGCGAGTTTTTTTTTGGAAAGTTTACTCAATTTTAGTTTAGGGTTTGCTTTAAATATGGCGAATTTTCACTTTCTCGCGCATTTTTCTAATGTTCGCGATGTAAGTATACTGCTTCTGAATAGTTTTTGCTGGTGTTAAAAAGCTTTGGCTAATTTTTGCGTTTTTTTAGGAATTTTTAGAATTTTCCTTATAGAATTAGCGATTTAAAAAAATAGTATGGCTTGTTTAAAATTTTGCAATTTTTTTTTTGCGTATTTCTGTTATTTTGCGTAAGATGCAATTTTTCCAAAGTTTTTGGGTTTCTTTATTTATTTTTATTCAGGGACTTAAAATTTAAAATTTTCGAAAGCTTTTTTTAGAATCTTCATAATATTTTGCCTTTTATCCAGACTTAATCGCCCATGTCACAGAGTTTAATTTCGTTAGGAATCGGAATTCAATCCACCCCATTTTTATAGAAGATAGTGTCTAGAAAAGAAAACTAAAATACGGAAATTTGTCAGGTGTGTACAGACTGTGGGAGGCGGTGGTATGCTGGGGTATGCTCCGGCTAGGGCTTGAGACAAGAACGGTATTGAACTCTGTGACATGGTCGAATGACTCAATTTTACTTTTTTTGTTGGGCTTGTTTTCAATATTGCGAATTTTCAAGATTTTCGCGATAGGTGCGATTTATTCCAAATTTCTGCCTTTTTAAATTTTAAGAGACTTTTATTAATTTCAAGACTTGGTATGGATTTTTGCATTAAATTTTATTTCAAGTATATAATCCATTTTTTTTTAATATTTTTTGCTGCAGTTAATATTTGCACAACCTGGCCTACAAAAATATCCATAGCAAAGCAGAGATTTGGAATAGATCGAAGTCTTGAAGGCAAGCTCATCGAACTATGCGAAAGTTCGTCGGTTGGCTCAATTGTGCTTATAACGTTACGGAAATGAAGCAAAACAAGAGTTAAATTTATTTTGTACGTTTTTTTTTGTATGAAGAATTTGTAGCAAACTCCAAACTGTGGCATGTAGAGCAAAACAATACTTAGTAAGCCTCAAAATAGTTTATGTGGAGCAAAATGAATGCCAAATATCTCAGAAACCATAATTAATTTTGCAAAACATGTTTTGTATTTAGAAAGGGAATATTCAAAATATATGTATGTATGTATATACTCCATACCTAACTAATTTTTTTTTAATAATGGTCGTTGGGCCAATGGTAGTGAATTACAATTTTATTTTATTTTTCAAATAAAATTTAAAAAAAACTAAGGACTCATTTTATTGATTGTTGGTGTATGTATATATCGCGCTTTAATGTGATGATTTAAGTGCTTAAAATAGGCATGTACCTATCTGTAGTTCACAAAGTCCTTGTCTATACATATCGTCGCTGTTTTATCTAACTGACCTATCTAACATTTTTTAAATTTTACATGAGAGCAGATTTTATGATTGTTTTCTACATGTATTCTTATGGAAACGTCCGAAATATTTTTACTATTATAGGCTCGACAGTAATGCTTACAGTCAAGGACAATGTTTATTATGACGCATAAACGACTTGTTGCTATAAATGTTTTTTAACTATTGCAAACAAAACAATTTGGGAACCCCCGCAAGTAACAGAACATTGTTCCGACACACTGACTTTAGCTCACAACAAAATAAACATGTCTGCTGTTGCACGTTATTGATATATAAAAAAAGTATTGGATGGCACAACTCTTATTAGCATTATCGTCATCATCAGCATCATCGTAGAACCAACCTTCATAATAATCCGTTCTTTAGCTCTGTTCTCTGATTAGGCTTAACAAACAAACAAATTTACCTTTGCATTCCATTAAGGACAGACGTACTGGGGCACTCACGTTAATAGGGTTCTGGTTTTCTTTCGAACAGGGAACCTTAACTCAACTCTTTCTTTAGTAGATTCCTGCTCAACGGATATGGATATGGGGGCTTACCGATCCACAACCCATCCTATTCTAAACATTTCAGCGGGACAGTAAATTATAAAAATCAAATTTTCTACTAGTTAATTAATAATTTGTATGAATATGTAATGGCTTTATTCTCGCATTACCAACATTTATTTTTAGTTTACTTATCGTTACCTTAATGTAGAAAGGCCCTCCCCCATTATTTTTGGAAATAGCAATTTTTGCTTTTTTCAGTACAATAGACGTTCTTCAATCGAAATACACATAAAACTCGAATTCAGCTAACGATATTTAAAATAAATTTTTTTTAGATAAAAGTTATGCCTACAAAAATAATGAGATAAATAAGTGCAACTCATTATATTGCAGCTCATTAAGAAACTACTGCCCCCACTCATTACATAATTCCTAAAGTTGTTGCTGGGTACTAACGAGTGATCATGTACATACATATCGTCACCTAAAATGCAAACGGACGTAACTACACAAAAATTCGAAATCGAGTTTTTGATTGATTATGGTTCATTTTATCAAACTACATGTTCACGTAAATATGTAGACCTCTGCGATCAATAATAACGACTTAACTGCCATAAAAAGGAAATAAATGGTTAAAAACATATAACTATCCATACTGCAAGTAAATTTCGAAGAAAATTTTCAAGAACACTTTATTATTTGAAACGTTTTTTATTTCTCCTGTAAAAAATATAAAAGTGTAGTACGTCCGTTTGAATTTAAGGTAACGATACACTCGTATAATTTCGCAATGATTTCGTGCATTTGTATTAGAAAATTCTTTATGCAATCAGAAATTTTCATTAGTAGATACGCATATGTATGTATGCATGTATGTATGTATGTGTATGTGTTTGTATGTATCTGTGTGTATCTTTGAATTTGTGATTGTAGCAATAGATTATAATATTATTGTTGTTGGGATAATTTCGATTTTACCAATTTATACGTTTGAACAGCTTTTATTACCAATGTGGAATTTATTTATGGCTCTTTAAGAGATTTTACTTTGTTTTTATATTCACATACATATACATATGTATATATAACGCTACCTAAATATAAAAAGGCCCTAACTCATTTTTTTATATTTTTTTTTTAGATTTTTGTATGTTTTCGGTAATATATTGAAAAATGCAAAAATCTCGATTTAAAAAAACCATGAGTTAGGGCCTTTTTATATTAAGGTATTTATGTGTATATTCATACGTGTGTGCATATGTGCTCACAAATATGTAAGTGAGGTTGTATGTGCAGAAATGTGTTTGTAAATGCGTTTCTTTAAAGCTGTTTTGGTTGCTTGAGATGGTGTGGTAAGTCAGGCTTGTCATATTCGGTATATTAAGAATTGTTGCCATTTTTGCTTCTTTTTTACATTCTCTGCCGTTCTTATTCTTAGCAAAGGGGTTCCCAATTATTTTCATATACACATTCTTCCCCAATTATTTATATAAAATGCCCAAAAATATCAAAAAAAAAAAATTATCTCACTTATGTACTTGTTTTTTATGAATACATATACAGCAGAGACGAGCTATATTTCCATACCTGCTACTTTTGCACAGCGTTTGAAAAATTACTAATTACAACTGCGACTGAATTCATCAAGTAACAGGTTTTGGAAATATAGTTCTTTCATACAAACTGTGAAAGTTCTTATATGCTTACTTTGCAGTAAATAAAGCTGGCACATTAGTTTTATTTTATACCTTCAGTTTTTGTTGAGAAAAATTCGTCAAATCGTGTCAAATCGTCCAGTTCACATTCTTGGTTTTGCAATTTATTGAATCTCTGCCTCTTATACGATAATATTCAATATATATTTGGATAAGTTTGATTGCTAATTGTTTGTTTTTTTTTTTCTCACAATAACAGAACTGATACAAACGCAATAGTGCTAAACTGTGATCACAGTCACAGTTTAAAAGAACAGTAATTTGGAAATCACGTTCATAAGGAGAAACATTATTAAAGAATCACGGGATCGCTCATCTCTAATATACAGTGTGCACGCGATAACGGGAACTAATTAAAGCTGGCGTTGTAATCGTTTAGGAATTATTCACCTTTTTCAATATTCAAATTTAAAGAAAAAAATTGTTGAACTCATCCAGGCTGATTTATGACTTTTGTGTTCAATAGGGCAGTTGAATTTCTTAAGAGGCCACTAAAAGTTTAGGCACAAGAAAGTAATTCTTTGAAATTTTTGCTTTATTAGAACACACTTTTCACCCGCATAGCTAAATAAGAGCGGCAAGCGTTGCGTTAGCAGCAGGGTACGAATTTTCAATACATTTAAATGTGAAAATGTTATTTGATTGTACTGAAAATACGCACCCTGCTGCTAACGCCACGCTTGCCGATCTTATTTAGGTATGAGGGTCAAGCTCAACTGCGCTAGCTTTCTTCACGATATTAAAATACTAAATGAAATTTATGTAAATAGGTGATTCCCGGAATTAGCAGTACCAGAATATTATAGCTTTAACTTTCTTGGAATTAGGCGAATTTTGCTTTTATTGTGCAAGTTACAAAGCTTTCCTTCTAACTCTGTTGATTTTGAAGAACACTCAATTAAAGAAATAAATAGAATATCATACATATTTTCCGGGAATCCCTGGAACTAACGAACACATTAAACCGTGTTCGCATAAGGCTTCGTTCACGTTATCACTAGTGTACTGCATGTCCATATAAAATGTGTTCTTCGTTTATCAATAAATTAATAAAATAATGCATAACTTAAGTATTTTTATTTATTGAAATTAATAAATTTATGAAAATAGTTTTGATCCGGTTAACCAATTAAACCAAAATTAACCGGTTATTAACCGATTAAACCAAATCGTCGACTAATTAATCGAGCGATTGAAAAAACCGATTAATTAAAACCCCTAATACACACCGCTCATTTACTTAAACAACAGCATAACTCAAAAAACCATTTTTTCAGAAAACGAGTTTAAGTTACGAGTTTTCGATTTACAAATAACTTAAAAACCCCGATTAATTAAATGCCCTAATAAAGGGTCCGCCAGATAACTTTTTTTTTTGAAAATGCTATAAAAAAACTACTGAATATTTTCTCAAATTTCTTTATTTATTTGAAAGTACAATCCTTCCGGTTAATAATGAAAAATAATTTCATACAAATGGGTGCCTCGGCTGGCGTCATACCAAGGCCTTTATGCAAAATTCGTCTCAATGATGTCTCCGAAATGTTCAATTGTTGAGAACGACGGTGAATTGATGTTGATGGCGCTTCACGCACACTTTCTGCCACAGCATTAATATTCTAGGGTGTACGCACTGCTTTTGCCTTTTCACGCTTTGGTTTATCGATGACGATGCCAGTTTCTGTCACTTTTTTCACGAGATAACGAACATACGGAGCTGACGGTGCTTCTCTTCTTCCAAAATCCGTACGCAATTTTCGCACACATTCTGCAACACTACCATGATTTTCAAAGTAATGTCGCAATATTTCCCAGCGTTGTTCAAGCGTATACACAACCATATTCGTTCAGCGGGAGGATAAAACTAATTATCTGCCAAATCAGACATGAGCTAAGTGTTACCATGGTGTAATTATACAGGTGACTGCGTAAGGATTTATTATACAAAAATACGGCAACCATAGCAGTGTAAAGAACCGAAGAATGTCAAAAGCACAAAAATAAGTGTACCAAAAGCAAAACAAAATCGAAGCTTTTGACATTCTTCAGCTACAAAGCACATAGAGCAAAAAATTATCAGCTGAAGTAGCGCTGCCACCTAGTTATATACACCTTGAGTGTTACCATTCACGAAATAAGCACTAGTTGAAAAAAAATAAACGTTAGATGGCGAACCCTTTACATAACGATCATTTACTAGAACAACGGCATAACTCAAAAAGCAATTTTTTTTCAGAAACCGTATTTAAGTTACGAGTTTTCGATTTAGAAAGAACTTAAAGCAAAATGAAAGCTATTTTTTAACCCCCGACCAAAGAAGGGGTGTTATAAGTTTGTAGTGTGTGTCTGTGTATCTGTGTGTCTGTCCGTGTCCACGTACAGCCCAAACGGCTGGACCGATTTTGATTTAGTTTTTTCTGTTCGAATGGTGACTTGCTCGAGAAGGTTCTTAACTATGTTTGAAGAAAATCGGTCCAGCCGTTTAGAAGATATCACATCTTTTCTAGATATAGCGGGGGTTTTTAAAATTTTTAATTTTTGTTATTTCCCTCAATAGTTAAGTATACAAGGTATTTTGTATGAAATATTTGAACAATTTCAATTTGAACGATAAGAGGATTAATTAGTTCTGCATTATTAACTAAAAAATTGCATTTTTTGAGTTATGATGTTGTTCTCTATGCGTTTTCAAAAAACAATATGAAATTTATTATTGAAAGAATAACAACATTTAAGATTTCCCACACAAATTCCCATTATGTGGAATAAAATCCCCTGACTGCGAATGCTGTTGTTACTACTCGCGCTATTGTGACTGACTGCTTCTTCTATGCTTTTATTAACATTTGTGGTATCAGTATGTAACGTAACATGCATACATACACACATACATACATACATACATAAATTCTTTTACCGTGTTACGAACCATAGCGGTAAAAACGTTAACTACAAATTATACAGTTATATTCTGTGCTGAGAAATAAATAAATGTATGTGGCTGCATGTATGTTCATACATATGTATGTATGTATGTATGTAGTATTTATGTATGTTTGTACGGTTGTATAAGTATGTTAGAGCAAGCACAAGAATCAGCTAACAAACAACTGTAATAAAACATAAAAAGCAACAACAAGCAAGAAGAAACAGTCAGAATAAAGAACTTGATGGTTATGCAGCGAAAAAAAAATTTTTTCAAGTCGACATGAAGCAAGAAAAAACGAAAAAAAAATGCTAAGCTAAAATAGTCAGTAAAACCAGTAGAATAAAAACACATGTACAGATACATGTTCGATTGCAAACGTGCATGCATTATGATGAAAAAAAGTATCTATTGAAAAAATTAATACTACTTACAAACTTGAAGCTACGTTTAAAGATAACCTAGCCTTGCCTAGCCTAGCCCCCTCCCCACCGCTCCTTCCCAAAAGTATTTAAATCCTCTCTTCATAACAGTAATTCCGAAGGCATATAACTAACATACTGACTGACGACTGCCTACATAAACCACTAAGGAACGCTCAAACCTGTCTGCACTGTGGCAACTGGTAGCAAGTAGTCAGCTTAAGAACAAGCATATATTCATTTGGTTAGAAATTTCTAATGAAGAGTCTACAAAATAATTACAATCGTACAAGTGTTGTTTTGTTAGTTGGTTAATTATTATAAAGTTTTAATGAAAAGCTACAAACATATTTTATTACCATTTTATGATTTTTACACTTTGTTTATTAGGTTCCTGTTCATCTCTTTTTTTTTAACCAACGAATATTTTTACAAAACAAATTGATGCATTTGGTTGCGGTTATTTATTTCGAAAAACTTTTTGGAATTGTATAGTTGTCGTAACATAGAATCAATCTTCTTTAATTATTATTTGACCTTGTGATTAAGTATTTTTGTATATTTTTGGTAAGAAGATGAACCTCTTGAAGTGTTTTTTGCCTACTGTATGTATATTTTATGATGCTTATGGCTTCTTATACAATTTATAGTTGAAAATTTTATGTTAAGCAATTTATTAGTTAGTTTAACCACAAGCTTTAATTAAAAATTTAAATTTTTCATTACTTTTGAAGTAGAACTGGTACAATAATATTTTTCGTTTGCTCTAAAACTATTTACCTCTATTGTGAATGAAAAGTGAAATTTTATCTCCACGAACTTTTCATTTCCTTAAAAAAGGGAACATTTATATTTTGAAATTTACATTAAATATTCTTTTCGTTCGTCAGTTTCTAGTGAATAATAATAAATGTAATTAAAACTGAAAGAAATTTATGGCTTCATTATCTAAATCACGTCACCAAAGACATTTTTAAATGAAAACAAAAACAATCACCCATATCGCGAATCTCAAGGGAATAAATTCCAGGGAATATTTTATTTATTCCCAATGGACATTATATTGGCATTGCCAATTGTTAAGTCGAACAGTCTATTGTGAATTGATGTAATTTTATTTTTATAACTTTCTTAATAAATTGTTATTATTCAGCAAACTGTAAAAAATTTTGTTCCGATTTATGTTATTCGATAAAAAACTTATTGGAAAAAAATAAAGAGACGAAATGTAATGTATGTAAGTGGGAACATAAAGAATTGTTGTTAGTATAGACATGAACTTCCACTAATTTTAAAAATTAAATCTATTTAAAAAAACAACAAGAAAACTATTTATACCCCCAAACAAAATGTTTGTGAAAAAACGCACAAAATTTTCGGGGGGAAACCCACGGGAATAAAGATACGTCGGTGCCCTATTATTTTTGTGAACATGCGGGCGGGAAATACTTCACGGATGATTCGATGGAGAATCAAAATATCAAAAAAAAAAAAATTAAATAAATAATAACAATAGAAGCGAGCATGCGCGACAACTTGTATTTTTGCCTCAGGGATGCGAAATCAGATTTTCAAATTGTACTAATTTTCAAAAAATATTTTAATTTTTTATTACAATATTTTGGCTTTCAATTGTGTCAACTTTTCCATTCCTGTTTTGCCTTATTACACGTGCGAACCGGTTCGTCCAACACAAATAATCTACAACACACGCTCGATGTGCAATGGACCTCTAAAATTATGAAAGAGCAAGCAAAGTCTGAATTTTTTTTTGCTTTTCTCTGGTGAAAGAATTTTTATGAGAAACAAAAACAAAAGTTTTAAAACTTTTCACTTTGGTGACGTGTTTTAACAATTAGGGTCTTACGCTTAATGATAAAATTATATATTTCTATGTGTAAAATTGAGTTTTGATGTGTAAACATCTATACGCTAGAGGGTAAAAATCTTTTTCACAATACAATCACAAATTTTGAGTAAGATCGTAAAGCGTTATGAAATCGGTGTGAGCTATGTATGAGTGTATTAGTGTAATCATACGGACAACAAGAAGTACAAAGAAACTTAATAGCTGCATAGAAATACACTAAACCGAATTTTAAAGCATACCTTCAGGAGCAATGTTAATTTTAATAGAAATTGCTTGTGAAGTGTAATAGTGTTGCCAGTCGGGATAATTTTGTTAAAAAGTTGAAAAATAAATAAAATAAATATAAACTTTTAAATAAAAGAGCGTTTTAAATGTCAGATATTTGTTTAAACGATATGTAGCAGTAGTTATAAAGAATTTATAATATTATATCATAACATATCTTCATTACGTACTGTTGCCTTACACTGACAATTAGGTAACAATCACCATCTCATGCCAATTATTATGGGTGGAGATTTTAATAAAAATTTTGCTAACCCACAGTCGCAAGCTTTATTAAAATTTTTATTTGACGTTTTCCACTTGCATATGAGCAATTCTCCACAAACCCCCACAACTAATAATTCCACTACTATAGATGCAGTTTTCCATAGATTTTTAAATACAGTAGAGTCAAAAATTTATATATTTATCTTATCTTAGTTACCATAAGCTATTGGCTTAAAAAAATTTTTCATTACTAGATGTTTACACATCTCCCCTGTAATCGGACTCACTTTCCTTTTTTTATTCCAGCTGCAGTGAACACGGCACACTTTTCTTTTAGAATATTTGACTGTGACATATACAGCACACTTTTTTTTTTAGAGAAAACTTGTCTGTGGCCATACACAGCAAACTTTTCTTACCTAAAAGTTGACCGAGGTCATACACAGCGCAATTTTTCTTGTAGAAAAGTACAGTACACTTTTCAGCTCCTAATGAAAATTGATGGTGCCATACACAGAAAACTTTTCTTATAGAAAAGTTGACTGCGGCCATACACAGCACATTGTCCTCTTTCTGCTGCCGAAACAGATTTATTTAGTAAAAATTTTAAAAACGTATTTCGTGAAGCATAAAGGCCTTATTTAGAAAAAAAAAATAATTTAGGTCTACAAAAAGTCTAACAAACAAATTTACATACAAAATTTGTTCTGTAAACCTTTTGTAAACCAAAATGATTTTTTCTGAATACAGCAGTTAGTCCTAGTTTACACAATGCAAGTCTTATTGCTAAGCTGATTAGTTTGTTGGAGAGAGAGAGACGAGGGGAAAAGAAACGAGTACTCAGCTTCACGTACTGTCAATACGTTTTGCTTTCCCATTCGTAATTTTAATGGCATCTGATCTGTAAATTTCTCAGAGAGAGATGAATAAAACCTTGACTATTATTATGTCGAACCCGGTGTCCGTTAAATCACAGGGCGGTACTCACGATACTGTGGTATGAGTATTTTTAATTGTCAAGAAATTTTGTAAAAATCAAAACTTTTTTTGGCAAATATCAAGAATTTTCCCAACCTGGATCCGGCAATCCTGGACATCATTGGAAATATTTAATTGAACATATTGTAATTTTAAATACATCTTAAGCAAATCTGCAGAAAGTTTTGTCATATAATGGAACATAAGTTCCGGCTTAAAAATTTAACTACTTTTATGTACTTTTAAAATTTTAATGCAAGTGATTTGTGTTTGCCAGCTCAAATCTGCTGTTTTATTGCGATTTTTATGTAAAAAATATTTTTGTTTTTAATTTCTTATTGTTTCAATAAAATTCAGAAGCTTGTGAACGTAGAATGAAAGCAGACATTTTCTGAATTTGAATCATTAAGAATATATGCGCAACTTTTATGTACGTAATGAATTATTTCTTAGAAGAATAAATTGATAGAAAAAAAGAAATCCTATACTAACCTGTCATTGCTCCACTTGTGCTCGGTCCCGCATATTGTTCCCTTGACGTAGAGGCAGCCGATGTTACGGTTGCCACCGCCTTAGTCGCTGTCGTTGTGGTGGCCGACGACATTGACATCGACGATTGTGTGGTCTTGTTCAATGTCTGCCGTTTGATCACAATTTCGGTTGGTATATCGATGGTCATGGGTTCTGCTTTGGATGTCGACGTATTGGTGAGAGTTGCAACAGGTTCAAAGCAAACATCGAGCAGAGTTGTACCCGACGATGTTTGCAAACTGGCAATATCTTTGAGATCAATCCAACTGGCGCCTACCTTATCATTGTCGGTTAAGGGCAGACTTAGGACTCGGGTATCGTTCTCGTCGACAATGTGAAATGCTTGGGTTGGTTCGATTTTCACTATAATCGGTTGATTGGATATAATGTGAGGCTGTTGATGTTGCTGTAGCTGATTTTGTTGCTGCTGATGCCTTGAAACCTCATCCAGTTCCTCTAGATCTTGGCTGTCTATATGGACAGCGTTACTGGGAATCATAAGCGCTGTCCTCTCCGTAGAAGAAGATGATGAAGCAGAGGCAGAGGCAGAGGCAACAATCGCCCTTGCCATTGCGGCAGATGTGTTAGTTGCCGAAGATGACGAGGCGGCGTTAGATGATTTGCGCACCACATCGAATTTTAATATGGTGCACTTGTCGGTTTGTTGGTATTGATGTTGTTGCTGTGGTCGCTGTTGCGGCAACACCAAACTGGGCACACTTCTCACCAAGGTGGCAGTTTTGCTGCCCGCTGTGGTCGTTATAAAGCTCAAAGGTGGTGAAGTGGCCTTATTGGCCGTTGAAATGGTGCGTACTGTAGTATTCGAAGGCAAGGGAAATATAGAAATTGAGGGAACTTTGGTGGTGTTTATAACGCCGGCATGGGCAGCACTCGATGGTGTTTCGCAGTTGGCAGCCGTTGTAATGGTGGTGGTTACTTGACTGTCATCTCCACCAGCTGCCACAGACGTTGACGTCGTCGTTGCTCTGAGCGGCCCTATAGGCTGCTGGATCAATACCAAATTAGTTTTCTCCGTCGTGGTGTTTTCTTTTAGGTAACCTGAATCGGCAACCCAAGATACGGTGTTTAAAATGTCCTTTTTAGCGCTACCAGTTGAATGCGTTGACGAGTCTTCTTCTTGTTGCTGGTGGCGTTTCAAAATCCTTATGGTTGCAATAGATTTAAATGGCTGATCTGCTGGTGGTGGTGTTGGCGGTGTTGTTGAGCTTAATGATTGTTCGCTATCAGTGCTTGACTCCACTTTGTTTTATTTTAGTTTTTTGTTGTTGTTATTTTTCGTTTTTAAGTAAATTTTTGCTTAAAACTACATTGAGTCTTTAATTTGTGCGTATAAATAGTTTTTTATCCCCTTCCGTTGGGGAATTTTTTGTGTCTTATAGTTAATTATTTTATTTAAAAAAAAATCGAATTTAACGATATTGTTTTCAAAAATATTTTGAAAATCATTTTATCATCGTAAGTAAGTGTTTAACGATTGTAAGCGATATGCAGGAATATATAATATTCAAAGAGAAATATAACGAATGTAACTAACGCAGATGTTGAGGCTCTATAAATATATTTTATTTATTATCTTTAATCGTTAATGTTTTATTAGCTTTCTTAAATGAAATCATTTACACAAGCATTTTGGATTATGCCATTATAGATTAACATTATTGATAATATAGTTTTATAAATTGGGTGCTTCGTAACCCAGCAAACTAGAAGATTTTTCTGTGTCAGGAAGCGTTGGAAATTTATGTGGGTATTGGTCTATTTTTTAGTATTACGGCATGGTTCGAAAACAGTTTGCTTCTCTCGAAGCGAGGGGTCTGAAATAGCAACAGTGCTTCTGTCAACAGGCAACTATCAGTTGACTCCTGTCAAAATTTTGTACGAGCTGTGTCATGTGGCTGAAAGCCATTAATTTCAGATTACGGCGTGATTTGAGCAGAAAATTAGAAAAAGTGACTTTCATGTATTCATTAAAGGCCGTGATTCCTTTGTCCTACATAATCGTGCGATTTTTGAGAAAATGCAACCCAGAGTATCTAATCTGTAACTTGAAACGAAAGAAAATATTTTGGATTTCGCATTTAATTAACATGCAAATTCGAAAGTATTTTTTTTTTCGTTTCTTATTATAGATTAGACCCCCTGGTATGATGGAGCCTATGAAAATTTTCAAAAGACAATAACAGTTTATCAGATTCTAGTTGTATTTTTTCGTAGATCGTGCGATTGTGTAGGATAGTGAGTCATGACCTTAAGCATTGTTTTTTGTAGAAAAAAAAACCTCAAGTCAAAACTTGATAAATACTATGGGGCTATTCACAGTCAGTTGCCATGGTGGCAAACGTAGTTCACTGAATTTTGTAGATTGAAAGTGAGAGAGATTGTGGATGCCGTAGTTAGTAGATTAGCTGTCAAACTAACTCTCATATTGCGCTTACTTTTTGACATTCATAATCAATAGACTCTGGCAAATCATCATGAATAGATTCACACTTGATCAAATCATTCAAATTATTCAGATTTTCTTTGAAATTCAGTAAAAAAATTTGCGCAACTTATAGACGATTTAGCCATCCTCTAAAGTGTGAATAGCTTTGATACCATAAGGAGTGAAATTAATCCATAACAGACCCAACACGATGCTGGACCTTATTTCTTCAAAAATTAAGCCGAAACTCGAGATAAGTTCAATAAAATTATTAAATTCCAAATTATTTGATTTGTGTAAGTTTTTGTCCTTCTTGGCACATTAATATAGAAAGGCCCTAACTCATTGTTTTTTTTTTTTGAAACCGTGGTTTTTGTATAGTTTGATAGAAGAACATCTGATGTAACGAAACGTATGTATATTAAGGTAACGATATGTATTAATGTATCACGTAAAATTTATTTTACAATTCCGTAAACTCACATGTGTGTGTAGATTGTATTAGAAAAATTGCGCCATATATTTGTTTTAATATTATGCCACTTAATGCAAAGAGTGAAGCAGGTCCAATTCTCACGATTTGCAACTCTGCTGGAAATGCATGAATATTTGTTGGTGCAAAATTTCCTACTGTCAGAAAATTTTCGCACGTTTTGCTTGATTTGACACAACAGAGATTAACAGCTGATCACAATTTCCTGAATCGATCAATTCTACTTGAGGTGGAGCAATAATATTGTAAAGTGTATGGATGGATGGAGCTTTACTAATGTCTTTGGATTTTTTGTTTGTTTTTTTTTATAATTTCGACTACAAAATTTGTGCTGCCTTGTAAAAAAAGCTTATAGATTCTATACAAGAAATGCAAAAAACACTCAGTCTTGTTTTGGTTTTTCTTAGCCACATACTTCTGGTTTGCTGGGTTAGTCGAGCACACACACACACACACATACTGTCACAGAGATGTTGAGGTATACGCCTGAAATACACTTACATGGGCAATTTCAATTTACACACTTATTAATTAAAAAAAAAAACACACAGAATCACAACATTAAAATAATTTCTTTTTTGAGTAAAAAACGAGTTTCACAAATTTAAAATTTCTTTAATAAACACATTTTATTTAAGACTTTTCGAAAGATTGATTGATTTCTTGGTTAATTTTTTGTCGTCTCTCTTTTTTATAAAACTTAATAATTAATCATTTGGAGTTGTTTGTTTTTTTTTTTATAAAAATAAAATCAGCCTTTTAAGTGCACTTATAAAATGGTACAACATCAATATAAATTAAAAATTTAATTTTCAGAAATAAATTGCTTTAAATAAACACATAAATTGCTTGCGATTGCGATTTTCTGTTTCTATATTTGTTTTTTCTCTTGTATACACTTGTTTTCCCGTAGCAAATATTAAACGAAAGTGAATCTCTTTTTTCCCCTATTGTCTTGCCAAGGAAGGAATAAAACACGAAACAATCCTTTATTAAGCTTTTTTTTTAGTCAAATTGAATATTAATTTAAATATTAAAAAATTTATTTCTGCTGCAGTGTTTCTAGAAAATCCTTTCACGAATTGAATGCTGGTTGTTTGTTTAAAAAAAATTTAATATTATTTTTCATTTCGTTTTGTGGGTTTTATTTTTATTGTAGTTTTCTTTGCTTTTATTATTTTTCAAATGCAATCTTAACTTTTCTGTATTGCACAAACACCAACAGACTGGATGGATGGATGGTTGGGATATTATATTTTCTGTTAGATGTAAATGTGTATCCTGACTGCAACAATGCGAAGCAACACACAAACATACATAAATGCATTAGCGTATGCGCACTCTATAAGTCCTGGGAGAGAGAGAGAGAGGAACGAACGGCGGGAGTTCGTTTTGAGATATGAAAAAAAGCACACAAAACATAATTCACAAATGCTTTGGGAACAAAAATAAGAAACTTTCAACAGGGGGTGCTGCTGCCACTAATAATGTCAAAGTAATTGGAAATGTGTCGCTTTACAACAACAGCAACAACAACAAAAACACCTTTAAGGAAGAAAAAAAACAGAACACATAATTTAACATCTCTGCCAACCATCCCCTCAAAATTTATAAATCGTTAGATAAATTAAGGAAAAATCAATATTTTCACCAAGAATTTCCATATTTTTTTCTCTCAATTTTTTATTTAGTTTTTATTTATTCAAACGCATTCATTTGCTTTATCTTATTGCAATCGAATTGTTTCAGTTATTTTTCATAATTTTTTTTTTTTCGTTTCGCCTCTTGCTATTTTTCCTTAAGGCATGTTGTGTTGTTTTTGTTTGTTGTATGACTTCTTTTTTTTTTTCTTCAAATCTTCCAGTTTTTGCGTGAAATACTTCTCTACTTTAAGAATACAAACAACAGAATGCAGCATGTTTGTGTTCGTTTTTGTTGTTGTTGATTTTCTTTTCTTTTTTTGTTGCTTTCAACGAAATATCCAACAAGGACACGAAAATGCTTCCAGTCCTTCATATAATTCCAGGATTGCGTATAAAAAGAAAAACATTATACCTACATCTACGTACATATATATACGAATTTGATGTATGTACGAGTAGTAACCGTTTTGTTGTTTGCTTGCAGCCAGAGCCAGAGCTTTAAATGTAACATACAAAGTTTTTCATTAAATATCTATGTTTCTCATGGTATCTGCAGACGATCAAATAAACCCTCAAGCGGCTTATATGTATGTATGTATGTGTTAGTGCATTCTGGCTTTTTCGGCCACACGCATACATTGGCATTTTTGATGGATGAATATCAAGAACTTTTTATGTTTTTATTTGACAGCTGGCCATTCGATCGTCTCAATTTTGCTTTGCAATGTCCAATTTGGTTTGCAATGTCATGATGGGTACGAACGAAAAAAAAAATATTTTTTGTATTTTATTGAAAACTAGCTTAACCCGGTGTGCTTCGCTACCATGCATATGGCATTGGAGATGCAATATAAAAATTGGATTTTACCACGCCCCTACGCCCACAGATCGAAAATAAAAAATCAGACTTCACAGTGTCAAAATCGGCCCAGCCGTTTGGAGTCCATACGTTACATACATACATAAATACACGCATCCTGTTTTATATACATATATCGAGCTTTATTTTCGATTTTATCGTAAGTGACAAAAATTAATTTTTTCAGGAGAAGGTTTTTTTTTAAATATTCAAATTTGTTTTTGTACGTAAATTGTCGCTTACGATAAAATTGTACAGCCTGTATCTTAAGAGTTATCAACAATTTTGCCATTTTGATAATTCTAAACTATGTGTAGGCCCATAAAATTTTAATTTCAATAAAAAAGTCTATTTCCGATAACATGTCGCTTACGATAAAATCGAAAAAAGGGCTCGATATATATGTAGATGTTCGAAATCATGTTTGCATGTTACTTTCAATTAAAATAAAATATTTCCGTGTGTATAACTGGTTCCTTTTAGTGGCCGGAGCTTTTTGCTCTGTATTTTTTTTAATAACACTTACTTGCAGCCAGAAAAAAAACCATCGTCCTACGAAGACGAATTTATAAAAAGAGGCTCTATTTAACAAATCTAATATTCAAAATGTAATTTCCATCAATAATTTTAAAGAAGATTGCAGCACTCACGTATCCTTAAGGAATAAAGTTTGCATTCGTACACTAGAATAATTCTAAAAATTTATTTTAATAACAAGTCTTGGTATAAAAAAGGCTTCATATTTATTTTGCAATGGCAACAATTTCTAATCTGATTTTTAAAAAAATTTTATGTTTTTTAAATTAGTAAATTCTGCTTTTCTTTAAAAAAATTTTTACAAAAAATATTTTTATTTAAATGTTTTATTAAATACAACCTCTTTAAACAAAATCTTGCATGCAATAAGAAATTTAAGTAATTTAATTTATTACAAGTTAGTGGGGTATTTTTTTTTATTAAGGGTGTACGAATACAAACTTTGAATACTGTACTTGCTTGCAACTGCACACAACGGACTTAAAACTGAAATGATGAGTGATTATTTTATTTGTACGTTTGATTTTAAGCGACAAGTATACGACATTCACTCATATGCATTGATTGATTGACGGGTTCATTTGATCGTCTCCCGGGCACTTACACTCTTCGCAAACGCCTAAACAGTTTTGAGAATAATATGAACTAATTTCTACCGTTTGTTAAAATAATAACAACGTAATTTCCGTGTATCGGGGGTTTTGCTAACTAAAGCTATAAATGGAAGTATACGAGCCCGAGTTCGATATCGAACCAGACCCAGTCAACATAACAAAATTTCTCTGCTATGCTGGCACCGTATCCGAAAATACCAAAATGTTTTCAAACTAACGAAGGCCGAAGCTCCTCCTCCCAGCAATGAAAAAGCTGTGAAATAAAATAGTTAATGACACTGACTGAATTAATGAGTCTACTTAACACTAGAGGCGCTGCAATGGTGAAAGCTGTGATCAGTTTACTTGGTTTCAATAACAATTGTACCTTTGTGTTAGCTGAAAGTTGATAGCACAGAAAACGCGTGAATTGCCAAAATTAGGTTACATGGGGGTGAGTAAAGATAAAATATGAGGTACAGGTAAAGAAATATTAAATTAATAAGGGAGAGAGAGAGAAATAGAACGAGAGTGCTGTACGAGGTAGTGTCTATCACGCAAATATGGAATGGTGGCTGCTCTCCAGTGCAGTACAGAGGAACAGAAGGCATATTGGGGGTAATTATGAATAAAATTCCGCTAGAAATGTTTCTCGGGGAACAATTACAAACTAATAGCAAGTAATAGGGAAAAGACAAAATTGTAATTGGAAAAGGGAGAAATTTCTCGCTGAGTTTTATTCATAATTGCCCTGATTACCTTCTCATCTTCATCGATAGAAATGGAACAGTACACATTGTATGGGAGAAACAGCCTTTCAGTATGAGTAGCAATTCCAGGTGATCATAGCCGCGAGTTCTTGCAAACTTAAGAAGTTGCATTTTTCTCACCAGTGTGATGGAGCGGAAATATTCTATGATCATGTCCTGACGAATATTTCCCTTCATTACCTGATTGCAGCAACTAAGTTTCAGGTAATAATCCTATGTACCCTTAATTGTTAATCCGCCATATCATGAGAGCCACAGAGAACGAATAAATCCACAGAGAAAAAAAATCAGGCATCTCCAAAACATCGCAATTTCTCTTATTAGTTCTCAATTTTAAGTTTAATTTCTACATACAATAATTAAGATGAATACCCCCGTGCGATTTTTCGAAGATGCCTGGCTTTTATCCACTGCGCGGTGCCACTAAAGTCATTGTGATAATATTGAAACGATACCATTTTTCATAAGTAATAAAAGCAAATTTAAAAATTATTTTCAATCTGTATTTTCCTTTATTTAAAAATTTTAATTTTAAAGAATTAATTACTTTAAGCTTCGCGCTAAAGCATAAATAAGCTGGTATCTAAAATGCCCAGCAAGCATAAATGTTTGATTTGAAATTGAATATGAATGCGATACATTCGGCCATGTCACAGAGTTCAATTCCGTTCGGAAACGGAATGCAATCCACCCCATTTTTGTAGGAGATGGTGTCTAAAAAAGAAAACTAAAATATGGATAGTTTTCAGGTGTGTCCAGACTGTTGGATGCGCTGGTATTGTGGGGTATACTGCGACTAGGGGTCGAGATATTGAGGTGGATTCAATTTCGTTTCCGAACCGAATTGAAATCTGTGACATGGCTGATTATTTTATTTTATTTTATTTTATTTTAGTTTATTATAGAATTTTTAGTCAAGCAATACTTACGCTCTTTATTTAATTAGGAAATTAATAAAGAAATTATTCATAGAAAATTAATTTGATTTGTAAATTTTCATTAATTTAGAAGTCTTCATATTTTCAAATTAAAAAAAATTATAAATATGGACTTCTAGTCCAGAGGTAGAATATTAATACTTCGGAAGGCAAAATTTTTTATTATTAGTTTTTTAAACTATCTTTGAAGTCTATTTGCATTGTGTGTGAAAGATAAATATTCAGTGATCCGAAACGCCGCAATACGATCTATCGTAGGAAGCCAAACTAAGCGAACATCTTAATAGCGATTCTAAAGATCTGTTTGGGCTAAAAAAATTTCAACTGGTTTTTTGTTGTTTCTTTTTTAATACGTCACATAACTTTAAACAAAACTACAGCTATGTATAGACGATTGTCAGATCTTATAATATTTCTAGTAAAATGTGCTTAAAATTTCCTACAATCGTGCGAACTGTTAAATTTGTCTGAGAACGTTGCTAGAAAAATCATTGCTAATCCATTGCAAAACTACCAGCTGACAACAAATTGTCAGACAACTAATAATAGTGTGAACTTATTTCTTTGGCATTGTCAAATTATTCACCGTTATTCCAGTTGTCGATAACGACGTCACGTCAATACAATTCCAAAAACTTGGGGCTTGTCTAATCGCTTTTAAGAACAACTTTTTGCTATTGACAGTATATTTCTGTTCGCTAAGATCTAGAAAATAGCACAAGCCTGCTCATAGCAGTCAGTTATTTTTGGCAACGGTTAGACAAGCTGCAAATTTTTTTGGTATTGTATTGAGGTGACGTCGATATTGACAACTAGGGTGATTATCAGATATTTGTCATTGTTGTGAAATTTATGCATCTGATAATTTAACATATGACAGACTTTTCAACTGTCAATTCTTTGACTGGCGATATTGTCAGATAAATTTATTGTCATGCAATCGTCTGGCAATAAATTGCAAGATTTTCTGACAAATTTGATACAAACATGTGAACCGACAATTTACCTTGTGCCGGCAATTTTTTATTGTCTTTCCTATAAATATTTTTCTTTTCAAACAGTACAAATATTTGCTGGGTTATTTACTCATTGAGAGCATGTGTGCTGTCATGTGTGTGCTTGTGTATGAATAAAATTAAAACTTTCACAATAAATTTTCACTTTCCACTTAACCCTTATTTTATTTATGCTTCTATTTTTCAAACTTAATTGTTGTTACTCGTTACCTCTATTTCAAACCTAAAAGCGATAATATTTCATTTTGCTAGAGAAATATGTAATAAAAAATAAGCAGAATGGGATTTTTTTTTAATAAAAATTGCTTGCCTGCATGTGTTTGTTTTTCTTCCTGCATAAAATTTCAATTTCCTTTTAGATTTTCAAATAACTTTTAGCAAGAGAGAAAGAATAAAAGCTGTTGAGAAAAATAAAGTGAGCGCATACTTATATATGAATGTACTCGTGTGTATGTGTGTATGCACAAGAGGGTGGGGGCTTTTTAAAGTTGTTTATGTGCATGCATGTTTATGTCTATTGTTATTGTTTTTGTTTTTTTGTTTTTTATAGTTTTTGTTTTCTTTCACGAAAACGATGTTAAATGAAACACACAGAAACACACACTCCCAAAGCAAGACAACAATGCTTCAAAAATAGGACTCGTCACTGGAAAATAGGGTTAGTAGGCATAATGCCAAGTGCATTGGCTGGAAATCTATATGTAAATCGTGATTTGTGCTGTTAATTCAACCCTTAAAAACAGGTGCGTAACATAATTCTGTTAGAATGTTAAAAGAACTCGCTGATTGTTTAACAGATAAAAATGATTTATGTTTAATAGGTATGTTAAAAAATTAAACACTGCAATATGTACTTGCATATGAGCCGTTTGTTTTGAAAGTGGCATAAGTCAAAATATCTACATATGTTTAAGAGCGATAACAGCATAAACATAGATATTTTGAAAGAGATGATAACTGTTGAGTTGGTAGATAAAAGAAAACTTAGAAAAGCGTTTGTTGAGTTGGTAGATAAAAGAAAACTTAGAAAAGCGTTTTATTCAAACAATCAAGTATTCATATTGATGTTAACTTACAGACTACTTGTACAAATAGGTTATTCAAGTATTCACAATACATTCACAATATTCCACCTGAATAAATTATTTATACAAATTATCAATACATAAATGTTATTTCAATCCAGATTTGGCACCTAAGGCATTGACTTTATCAGAACAAACAGCTTTAGTGAGGAAATCTGCAACCATGTTACCAGTGTCCACATATTTCAGAATGACCTCCAGTTTTTCTCTAACGAATTTAACTTTCAAATCGACATGCTTAGTTCTGTTCGAAAATTAATTATTTTGTGCAATAAGTATTGCGCTTTTGTTGTCGCAATATAATGTTATCGGTTCCTGTGGACCTTGGACAAGTTCTCGTTGCAAACGTTGTAACCAAATACACTCCTGTATGGCTGATACCATAGCCATATATTCCGCTTCTGTTGAAGATAGGGCAATTGTGCGTTGGCGTCTGGTACACCAAGAAATTGCACCGCCTTGCAGCGTAAACATGTATCCAGTAGTTGAGCGCCTATCGTCGATATCGCCTGCCCAGTCTGCATCGCAAAAACCAACAAGACTCTTTGGTTCACATTCATACGTTATCCCCTTATGGATAGTGCCCTTAAGAAACCTCATAACTCGTTTTACAGCAGCCCAATGGAATTTGCCAGGGTTGGCATTAAATCGGCTCAACATATTTACTGCATAACTTATATCCGGACGTGTAATTTGAGATACAAACAAAAGACATCCAACAGCCTGTATATACGGAATCTTCGCCATTTCTTGCTTCTCGGTTTCATTTGTAGGACTCATTTCTGATGTTAATTTTTGACCTACGTCCATGGGAGTCGATACCGGCTTGCATTCAGACATTGAAAAACGATCCAAAATGTCTTCAATGTATTTTGTCTGGTCAATCCTAATTGCACCACTTTCACAATTACGAGTGATTCTTACGCCCAAGACTGAAAACGCTTCACCCAAATCCTTCATTTTGAAGTGAGTGCTTAGTGCAAATTTTAGCTGATTTATCAAGTTCATTTCGTTGCAAATAACCAGAACATCATCTACGTAAATTGCCACATATAGCATTACTTCACCTTTGATACAGTAGTACACACACTGATCGACTTCGCTACGCTGCAGACCAAACTTTAACAGCACTTCATTAAGTTTTTTGTTCCATATACGACTGGATTGTTTTAATCCATAGAGTGATTTCTTTAAATAACACACACGCCCGCTACCGTCGTCAAAACCTTCCGGCTGCGACATATAAATTTGTTCTTTCAGGTCGCCATTAAGGAAAGCCGTAACAGCATCCAATTGATGTATCATTAGTTTATGTTTCGCTGCCAAAGCAAATAAATAACGCAAGGATGAGTAGCGCACTACAGGTGCAAAGGTTTCTTCGTAGTCGATACCTTTCTGCTGACTACAACCTTTTACAACCAATCTTGCCTTATGGCATATCTCGTCCCCGTTTGCATCTACCTTTGTTCTGAAAACCCACTTACACTTAAGTGTTTTTCTACCTCGTGGTAGTTCAGCCAAAGTCCATGTATGGTTTGCTTTCAGGGATTCCATTTCAGAGATCATTGCCTCTTCCCATAGCCCAGATTTCTCAGACGAAATGGCCTCTTCAAATGTTTCAGGGTTGTGTTGTTTGTCTTCGGCATCAATTTGTGTCACACATAAATTATATCTACGTAGAGGTTTGCTAGCTATACGTTCTGAGCGACGAATATTCAGGTTTTCAGTATGACTATGTACGCTTTCATCACCGCTGCTGCCAAATGCGTCTTCATACTCGTCACTTTCGAAACCAATTAAATCTTCTTCAGCTGACGATTCTTTGTCTTCATCTTCCCCTGAATTGACAGCTTCATGTTCGATACCAACCACGGGAAAGTTATTGTTAATAGATATGTTTTTGGTGGCACCTACCTTATTATTTCTATTTTCTATGAAAATTACATCGCGGCTTATAATAATATTTTTGGAAACTGGATCTTGCAGCCTATACGCCTTACTTCCGTTACTATATCCTACTAAAATGTATTCTACAGATTTCGCATTTAATTTGGTACGTTTTTGCTTAGGTATATGTGCAAACGCTCGGCTGCCAAAAACACGTAAATGTTTCAGGCTGGCTTTTCTACCTGACCATATTTCTTCTGGACTTTTTTCGTTGCCACGACACGGTACAAGGTTGATTAAATATGCTGACGTTGTTGCTGCCTCTGCCCAATAAACGTCAGGTAGGTCTGCGTCTAATAACATGCATCTAATGCGCTCCGCTATTGTGCGGTTGATGCGTTCTGCCACCCCGTTCTGTTCCGGAGTATATGGCGCCGTTTTTTGATGTTTTATGCCACAGTTTGCCAAATAATCTTCAAACTGTTTTCCGGTATACTCTGTGCCATTATCGGTGCGTAAAATTTTGATGCTACTATCACTCTGCTTTTCGACAAATTTTTTGAAACGAATAAACTCGTTCAAAACGTCTGATTTGTGTTTGATTGGAACCACAAATACTTTTCGTGAATAGTCATCGACAAAAGTTAGGAGAAATCGATTCCCAGAAAAAGATTTCGTACGTAGGGGACCCATAACATCTGAGTGCACAATTTGTAGTAAACTTGTTGCTCGGTGGCCAGAATCATTAAATGAAGCACGCGTCTGTTTGCCTTTTATGCAGACTACACATTTTTCGCTTAAAGCACTTGCGCTACAACGTGTCTCATAAGATGAACTTATTACCTTTCTTAAATTGTTATCGCAAATATGAGCAAGTCTTCTGTGCCACAATTCAAAATCGTTCGAAGCAATTAACGCGCTTTCACTTTTGTCTTCATTTATAACACAATTCAATTTGTATAAATTGTTAAAAGCCTTTGCCATTGCAAGCAGTTCGCCACTTTTGTTGAAAATTTTACAATTATCGCCTTCAAAAACTATTTTATTTCCTCTTAAAGTCATCTGCCGAACGGATAACAAATTGGCTGACATTTCTGGAACGTATTCCACGTCTCTTAAAACTGCGTTCGTCTCTTTTTTGCCTGAGTTTAAAATAATATCAACGTCTCCAGCACACACAATTTGCATTTTTTCGTTATTAGCGACTATGACATGTTTATTATTCACTTGCTTTGAATTGTGCAATATACTTTTCGTATTCGTCATGTGCGATGTTGCCCCGGAATCTATAAACCACTCGTCAACTCTGTTGTTTTCTGTTGCAAATAAAGAAGACGACGAGAACAATGAAGCAGCATACGAACTTTTTTCATCTTTATACTTATTTTTTGCCGTGCTAGGTTTAGCTTTTTGGGTACAATATTTTGCAATATGCCCCTCTTTTTTACATGCATAGCACTTTGGTCTACGGGTAGTTTGTTTTTTGCTGGAAACCAAGGCCTTTTCTTCTGCTTTTGGGCAATCAAATTTCGAGTCTTGTAGCAGTAAATTTTTCACCATATCAACCTTCAGTTTAGTTTTTGAATTTTCCACTGCCATAACGAGCGGTGTGAACTCATCTGGCAGTCCAGCAAGCATGAGTTTTAGACCGGTCTGCTGTACCTTCAATGACATCATTACCATTTCGCTTATATATTCCTGTACGCCGTTGAAATCTGACAACTTTAGTTGAACTAAGCGTTTGAGAAGCTCAACCTTTCTGGTTAGTCCTGTGTCTTCAAATGCACTTAACAAGGCTTCCCATGCGGCTTTTGCAGTGACTGCCGTCGCTATGTGGGCAAAATTTGACGGCTCTAACATTAGCGTTAGTTCAGCCAGCGCACGTTCGTTTAATTGAACATCCTTGTCCGTGGGGGTTACACCCAATCCGGCCACTACAATTTGCCAACAGCCCTTTATTACCAAATAAGACTTTGCGTGGCGTTTCCATACGTCGAAATTCTCACGTCCACGCATGGGAACGACAAATTATTTGAGGCCATTGTTATTACACAAATTATATTTGTATAGACCGATTTTAAACCTTCAATTTTATAAAATTCGCTTGAAAAAAAATTTTATTTTTCTATTTGCGCGTCATGCGGCCCATAACCTGTTGAGTTGGTAGATAAAAGAAAACTTAGAAAAGCGTTTTATTCAAACAATCAAGTATTCATATTGATGTTAACTTACAGACTACTTGTACAAATAGGTTATTCAAGTATTCACAATACATTCACAATAATAACTTATGCCACTTTCAAAACATACAAACGTTAACTACAAAATTCTATAAACGAAGAAGCATATTTAGGTGAAATTCCCGTGCCTCTAACGAAGTTTACATAACCAATATTAAGTTAAATATTAAAAAAATGAGGTCCAATGGAATTTGTAAGTCTAAATCAAACTAAAAAATTCATTTTCATCAAATATGACCATTTTGATTTTATCGAAAAAACGTACACACGATAAAAGTGTTTTTTTTTTCTATAAACTATGCTTTTCAACTTACGCTGTTATTGCCCGTGAGCGTAGATTTTGTACCATCTTAAAATACGCTGCAATAGTCCAAAATAAACTTTGATCAGATCCTGTGGAATATTTCACATGAATAAAATGTTTTTCTGTTATTTCCTGTAAGGGTGATTATGAGATGGATGTGACTCAAGCGAGCGAGTACGTATGTACTTCAAGTTTTTCATAAATATTTGTGACCACTTCCAACTGTTTGGCAATGCTCAGGCACAGTGGTCCTGTTCGTGACCATCACTGCTCTAAATCATATGAGCAAACTTTAACTTAAAATGTAATACAAATCAGCTGATAATTTTATTTAGTAGTAGTCATGTTTGTAAATCATATTTCACATTTATTTGTGCATTATCTACTTCAGTGAAGCACTCTAGGAGATATATTTTCATTTGCAGCGCAGTGATGCATTTCCGAACATGCCCAATGTGAGCGAATTTTGCACAGTTTTTTAACTGATGATTAAACATGGATCCATAACAATACAAGAAAGAACAATCAAAACAGTGAATTTATTCGGGTTAACATGCACCAAAGAGGTTAAGGTAAATGGTAAGATATTTGGGTTAAACGAAAAGGTAATTTTTCAAAATGACACTGATTTTGAAGCCCTTTTGAAGTTTTAGTATTTTATGAGAGGGGGTTGGGAAGTAGAAATACTCTGGACTGAATGTCGATATATTGAGCATTATTTCCGATTTAATCGTAAGCGCCAAAAATTTAATTTTTCAGACGGTTTATTTTTTTAAATATTCAAAAATGTTTTTTTCGTAAATTGTCACTTACGATAAAATTCTACAGCCCGTATCTTAAAAGTTATCAACAATTTTGGCATTTTGATAATTCTAAACAATCACCCTTGTTCCAGTTGTCGACATCGACGTCACTTTAACACAATACTAAAAAATTGGGGCTTTTGTACCCGTTGTAGAGAAAAACTGACTCCTGTTGGCAGGTTTGTGCTTTTTTCTAAACCTAAGAGAAAGGAAATAGATTGCCAGTAGCACAAAATTGTTCTCGAGAGCGTGTACACAAGCCCCAAAAGTGGTGTCGTAATAAGGGTGATTATGTAGGCCCATCAAATTTTAATTTCAATAAAAATGTCTATTTTCGATACCATGTCGCTTACGATAAAATCGAAAAAACGCTCGATATTACCGAAGACTATTTTGAAAAACAATACCTTTTTTTGCTGAAAAATATTTATTTAGTGCGGCAAATCATGGAATTATCAAACTGTCACCTTAAAGCCTAAAAAAAATACAACCTCGATCTAATGAATTCTTGTTGTCTTTTGAAAACTCTCATAAATTTCATCACAAGGCCAAGGTGAATCTATGTATGAATCTATGGTGGTCTCAAATGCTCAGCTGACTATTTTCACAGCTCGCAACTTAAACATCTGTTAGGTGTCAACATACATTTTGTATTTCTTGCAGTATATTTTTTGACATCACAAGTATACATTTTCAAACCGAATTGAGCCGTGTATACGAGTACCTTACATGAAAATGCCTTAAAAAAAGGCTGTTAGTCCGGTAGTCTATAATTTTAATATTTTTTTATTATTATTACTCAGGCAAATTCTCAGTTTTATTCAGATATTCATGCAATGAAATTAATTGTCGCTTTCAAAATTATGCAAATTGCTCAACAATTTTTAGCATTAAAAAACATATTGAACCACTGGATCCCTGATGTGCAATAAAACTTGTCCAGATTGTTTCTTATATTTGTTGCATTTACGAAGTTAGCCTTAACTTTTTTATTTTTAGTAGCAATCTGTTCTAAGACAATCCATTTTTTGACATTAGCTCTCTTCCTTCGGCGAAGCTCACATACCTACGTCCACTTTTTAGTTTTAAAAATATATAATTTTTCCGCCTCCTGATAAATGTACGCTTGTTAAAGCAAACATTGTAGGAACTTGTATTCTAAATTTATACTTACAACTATAAAAAGCTTGTTATAAACGTTTTTTATTTTATTTATCTTATGATTTCCCAAACAAAGTTTGCCACCTTATCTGTGATATTTGTTTAATTAGAATTTATTGCAGGGAACGGAAATGAAAAATTAAAATTTGTATATGGCTAAATGCATAATGTTGCATTTGTATGCACGCTTGTGTGTAAACTCACTCTAAAAATGAGAAAAAATAACTTTTTTTTTTCTTAGAATTTAAACTTGTATTCATTGCCTAAATGTGTGTGCAACTTGAAATTTTCCCACAAACAAACAACTAATTACAATACACATACATACATATGTACATATAATAGTACATGCTAGAATTTTAATTTAACTTTATAAATTTTTTTTTTTCAAATTGCAACATATTTTCTGTGTAGCATAAATTTAAATATACTAAAACACAGTTTCATTACTCAAGGAGAAACTTTAAGTTACACATGCTTAAAGCTTTTGAGTGCTTAGAACCAAAAGTACATATGAATGTAATAGCAGAAAACAAAAATAAAAAATATACAAAAATACCATGTAAAAAGATCATTAAATATTTTTTTTTTTGAACACACTGTAGTAAGTTAATCTGAAAATATTAATGTTTAGTTTTTCTTACTGTGCCACAAAAAGAAAATGTACTTGTGCAGCAGATATTCAAAGAACATGTTGCTGTTGTTGTTGTTGTTGTTGTTATTTGTGCAGTTAAAGTGGTTTCTTGTACCATCTTCTTTTTTTTCTACTTCGAATTCACGTACAAGTTATATTTTTATTGAAGCTCTGCAGAAAAATCAAACTCGTTTACAGAATTGAGGGAAAACAACAACAATAACAAATAATAAAAGTCCCGTAATAAAGTCCCAGTTAAGTGAAATAATACATACTGCATACTGGTACACAAACCTGTTATAAATATTGTACCCAAACAAACACACACACACACGCACATACACAATTGCATTGCATGTTAATGTATGCATTTGTGTAACCACAATTGCCAACGTTACCATTGTTTTATTAAAAAAAATTAATTAAAAAATATTTTTTTTATTTTTATAATATTGTTTTTACTTCTAAAAGATGCAGTTAAATCAATAAATACACAGAAAAAATTATTTTGATATTTTAATACGAAAATCAACGATTCAATGAAAAAAATTTTTGAATTTTCTGTGATGAAAGTTTTAGCATATTTGATAAACAAAATTGTATGTATTGAAAGTATTTATTTTTTCAGTCAATAAAGAAATTTAAAGAATCAAAGAAAAAAGTTGTTGAGTAAAATTTTACTTCCAGTGATGATTGTTATTGTATGTGTATATGAATCAGAGAACAGCAGTGAAGATTGAAATACATAGTTAGTATCAGCAATGAATATTGAATCATGACTTATAATATTTAGTACTTATACGCACTCATACTTATTGCAATGTTGTATATGAATCATATTCACTCGAAAGTTTGAAGTGAGCATCGAACTCATACTTAGCAACACTTATTTACGTTGTTGATTTCGACTCTCCTTAACTCAATAACTATGGACGATGCAAATTAAGTATGATTCACAATGCGAACATTAAAGTTCTCATTATGAAATTGTGTGTTTCTCTGTATTTTTTTTTTGTTTTTTGCACGAATTGACAGACAACGCTATTTACTACTATTGTATACTACTTGGAAACTGTTTAATGACACAACTTTTAAGTAAGTGTGGTATGACTATGATGTCGACGTCGCATTCATATTTATTTCAACCTAAACTTATAAATCAATGCCATCGTGAGTATGCGTAAATCAGAGTATTTGAGTTTAAATGATGTCTACTCACTTATATATATATAAAATTTCATGAGTCAGTATGAATAGCGAAAAAACGGTTCAATGCCGATCACTGATATGAATGCTTTGTTTTCTAACAACTACTTGTTTATACAGTTCAATGCTTGCTGTTTTGAAAACTTGCACTTTTTATAAGCAATGTGATTGAATAAAATACAGTATTTTATCGACGTCCTTTTCCATATTCAACAACACTGGTTTTTGAAAATAATGTAATATATTTTTCTTTGTACCTATACTACATACAAAATATTCACAAAATTATATCTTTACATGACATTTTTATATAATTTATGTATTTTATTAAAATTCATATATAAATTATAGATATATTATATTATAAAGAAATTATGAAATTATTGTCTTATCAAAAAGCTGCTGCACCATATAATAGACTATCATACATATACAGATTAATTTATTAAAAACGTTGAAAAGTGCTCGTAAATGCATCACATTGTTGCGCAATATGATTTGTTTGTGATAGCCCCAGCTAGCATTTGGGTTTTTCAGTTTTTTCAGAAATCTCATATATGATTCTCCTCAGATCAATTTTGATGATTTAAAACTGATTTATCACTTGGGTGATTGAAAAAGGATTCACTTATATGATTCATATATATGATCAAATAATGACATCTTTAAAATAAGGAATAAAATGCAAAGAAACCGCAAAAATGTGAGTTAATGGTTTAATACTACCAGAAAATTGCTCATATATGAATAATCAAATCGTATCATAAATGATTCTTTGGTATGATTCATCTGTAGGGTACCATTTTCTCACAATGGGTGTATCATTTATGATGGAAAAATTAGCTCATTTGCGGTTATTTTTCCCGTCAAGCTGATACGGAAAAGATTCGATTGTGATACAAAATGCTAGCTGGGGCATTACATAGTTTATGATTTTCATGTATATATTTGCATTTGTTTGCGCCAAATATACTGAAGACTTTCATTTTCGACGGTATTACTTTTATTCAAAAACATTCTAATTGAGGCATTCGATTGAGATTTCTAATTATGTACATTGAAATGCACTAAATTTTTAACTGCTTTCGAATGCCGTAACTTATGGCTTGGTTTTCCAAGAGCTTGCTGTCTTAAGGGTTTAAAATTAGTATTTTTTATGATAATACTGGGGGAAAATTACGGCATCCGATATGGAACGAAAGTGAAAAATATTTCCATTTAAACTATATTGAAATATATTGGAATATCAATAGATATTGAAAGCCGTGATTTGCCCCTATATTTTGAAACTTTTAAAGTATAGTTTGTTAATGACTATTATTATGCGCCATTCCAGCTTTTCGTAGTTGGATATTACGACTTCTACTACGACGTTTTTTTTTAATAAATTAAGGAACACTGCAACATTTTTTCTGTACTCTAGGAACAAAATATCGAAATATGCCAACCACGACAAGGAAGATTATCTTTAACTATTATCACACAACTGGTAACTCTCATTTGCATAGATCTGCACTTGTGTGTGGAATTGTACTTGATTTCGTACTCATAAATACTTAAAAAAAAGAAGAAATACATACATACATACATACATCCATACATACATACATACATATATATACATATATATACATATATGTATATATGTATGTTGCAGTTGTCAGCCTGCTTATGAACAATTCTATGTTGCGCAACTGTGCTGCAATCTTATAATAAACAAACAGAAATAATAACATAAATAACAATGTGTAAATAAAGGGGCTTCCAATAAGAGGTTTGATTTTGATGTGTATTACTTGTGTGGCACGTAGCGCCGCCGCCTTGTTGAAAATAAACGTCTTCCACATCAATATCTTCCAACTTCGACTATACAAAATCAATAATCATCGTTCGACAGCACACTCCATTCACCGCAACAGTTTCTCCAGCCTTATTTTTGAAAAAGTAAGGCATAACGACCAAAAACCCGGACCAAGACACAAGTTGAGGATCGAGATGGCTTCACAATAATAATTCTTGGGTTTTTCGTGGCCTAAATGCGACAAATTCTGCTTGTTAACGTTGCCTCAGAGTTGAAAATAGAATGGCATAAAAATGCGAACTGTGACCCCGAAATTTTCTAAATTTTTTTAAAGTGAATTTTAATAATTTCAATGCATTTCTTGAACATTTTTAATTACCGGGCACAGGGTCGAACAAATTAAATAGACATTTCTTAACAATAGTAACAAACCTAGACTGGTTTGTGGTCGTACCTGCCACGATATTTGTGGTTTCAATAATGCGGCTATAATCGATGAGTATCAACATACATACAACACAATACTTATGTATGTAAGTATGTGCAAATCTGTTGTATGTTTGTTGTTGGTTGATGTGTTTTTTTGTTGGTTGTAGGAGTATGATGGATGAATTGCATGTTTGAGAAAAATATATAACAGTAGTTTATGGAACATGAAGGCATGTTGGCAAGCTTAGCTGCTTGTTTTCCAAATGTGTGTATCAGAGATCTGCATGATTACGAAACAAACGGCATAATTTTGCCTTTATGAAAAATTAATATTTATGTAGCACTTAACATTAAAAAATGAATGTTGCTGATGGCCCATTCCGGCTGACGCCAAATTAAGCAATTTCGTGATTTCGGTCGAAATCAAGTTAAAATTAAGTAATTTCCATATATTTTAACATTTTCGAAATTAAGTTATTTTACTTAATTTCGATGAAATTAACAATAAATTACAATATACAACTCTGTTTTTGTACTGGGTGTTTTTTATTGAGGTATAGAACTTTAAGTTGGCATCACTTTTTTAACTGGCGGCCATTTTGTCAGCTGTCAAGTGATTAATATTTAGTTTAGTTTGCCATTTCATCATGAACAGGTTGACAAAAGAACAACGCTTGCAAATCGTGCAAATTTATTTCGAAAATAATGGTTAAGTTCGCGAAGTTTACCGCAAGCTCCGTCCATTTTATGGTCGACATAATCGTCCATCAGAGCAATTAATTCGGTTAACCATGGATCGTTTTCGCACTACGTTTACTCTATGTGATAATACGCATCCGCAGAGACGTCGAACAGTGCGCACCGAAGAAACAATTGCCGCTGTAGAGCAAAGTGTTGAAGAGGACCCGAATGAATCGATTCGCCACCGTGCACAGCAATTGGCGCTTTGTCCATCAACTTTATGGAAGATTTTGCGCAAAGATCTTGGCTTGCAACCTTACAAGATCCAGCTTGTGCAAGAATTAAAGCCGCGAGACCATGCAATGCGTCGTGATTTTGGTGTATGGGCCGAAAATGAGATTGATCTCGATGCTGATTTTCATCGCAAAATTTTGTTCAGTGATGAGGCTCATTTTTGGTTGAATGGCTACGTCAACAAGCAAAATTGCCGCATTTGGAGTGAAGAGAATCCACGTGAGACCCTTGAGACGCCATTACATCCACAAAAACTGACTGTTTGGTGTGCTCTATGGGCTGGTGGAGTCATTGGGCCATACTTCTTCCGAAATAATGCTGGAGAGTCAGTTACCGTTAATGGAGACCGGTATAGAGCCATGATAACCGATTATTTTGTTCCCGAATTGGATGGCATGAATGTGGATGAGTTGTGGTTCCAACAAGACGGCGCTACATGCCACACAGCTCACGTCACAATCGATTTATTGAAGGAAACATTCGATGAGCGCATAATTTCGCGGAATGGACCTGTCAATTGGCCACCAAGATCGTGTGATTTGACACCATTGGATTATTTTCTTTGGGGATATGTGAAGTCGCTCGTCTACGCCAACAAACCAGAAACGTTAGGGGACTTGGAAGCCAACATTCGTGGCGTTATTGCCAACATACGGCCCCATATGCTCGAAAAAGTGGTTGAAAATTGGACCTGTAGAATTGGCTTTATTCGAGCCAGTCGCGGCGGCCACATGCCCGAAATCATATTTAAACATTAATGGCATAAAATTATCCTTCCAATAAAGCCAAATTGACGGACATTAAAACGATTTTCTTGTGTTTTATTTCAATTCGAAGTTCTATACCTCTAAAATAACACCCGTTACTAAAACTACTTTTTTTCAAACATGAGTAAATTTACAACTATGAGAAACAACAATTAAAAGAAATGAAAACTTTGAAATTCAATATTAATTTAAAAGAATATTGAAAATTAAAAAATTTGCATAAGTGTAACAAAGAATTTATTCAACTGCAAAATGTCTGCCGCAGTGAATAAGATGTTTGCGAAATCAACTCAAATATCATTCAGTACCTGCATAAATACTTTTCATTTCGTTCGTAGTTTGACCTTGAAATTACTTAATTTCGTGTCAGCCTGAATGGGCTATAATGCATGATTCATATTTACAAGACTATTGTTAATAAATGCATGCTATTGCTTGCAAGTTCTGTTTATTCATATGATTCACTAGAGCAGTGAATCAGTATGATTGTTTTGAGTACTTCTTGAAAAACCTCATTCTTATTATTTCTGAATTCATTATGTTAAATTCTCTCAAAACACTTTTCAAAAGTTCTTTAAATTTATTTTAAAAATTTATAAAAGCATATACGCAATATTATATTAACTAAAGACTTCATCTGTCCAACGTGGTATTGTAAGTAATTTTATTATTATATAAAGCATTAGTTTATAATGATGTTAAAAAATAAAACAAAAGCGTTGTAAGTGTGATTGGACAGCAAAAATGAATCAACTCATCCCGTTCTCTGGTGTGTATTAACAAAAAAAAAATTAATAAATTTAAAAAAAAAATTACAACAGCCAATGTTTCTTCAAGTTCAATTTTTCTGTGAGCACGTAGTTAATGTTTCTTTTTTTTTGGTGTCATTATACAAATAAGGCACAGGAATTGAAATAATTTGAATCCATGTACGTCCAAGGGTGGGACCAGGCTCAATTATATTATATTTTGGCAAGTTTTTCCTAGAATCAGTTTCTATATCTTTATATATCCATGCCTTTTGTCATTTTAATATGGCATTTGAATTATAATTTAACTACATACCTACAGTAAGTGACTAAAGTTTAAATACGCATCCCAAATCTGTTGTTTCAAGAAATTTTAAGCTTTTCCGAAAACTTTTACAATGCAGATTTATTTATACTCATGTATTTTCATTATATCACAAACGTTCTTTTATTATTTTTATTTTTATTTTACTTACCTCTTATGGTACTGGGCATTATATTGTTTTGCAGCTTTTGCTTTTAATAAATGTTTTAAGAATTTTTTAATTTAATTTGTTTTTATTAAAATTGGTTTTTAAGCCATTTTGCGCTTAACTCTCAAAAACAATTTTTTTAGAACTAAGTACATCGCACACTCACACACATGCATTGACATATTTCAAAACTAGAGCGGGAATATACATTAGTCTTGGCACACATTTGAACCTAGTCTGCGTAACTAAAGACAGCAGCGTTATAAACATAAACATGGCAATAAAATCAACTTCCAGCATTGTGCAATAGTTTGTGCTTTTGTCTGGTTATAAACTGAATAAAATTCACTCGCACTCTTCTTTTTTTATATCTTTTGTTAGAATTTTTGCTTTTGGTGTTAATTTTTTTTAAGTTTCAAAATTCTTTGTGTAAAATATTGTAAATAATAATATTAATGAAAAACAAAAGATTAGTCAATTGACTTCGACGGGTGGACTAACGGTTACATACTGAAAACCTTTCTTAACAATTGATGACCAAGACAACATGACTGTTGCCTGCCTTCCTGCCAGCTTGCTTTCTTTGCCTTAATGCAAAAGAAAAGAAGATGCAATTGAACTGCAAAAAAACAAATTTTCCTTTTTTTTGTTTTACCATCCAAAACTTGCCTTTCATGAGTTTGCTGGTTGTTTTTTTTTTTTTTTTTGTTAACTTACAAGCCGGAGTGTTTCCTTCTTTGCAAGACAACAGAGCAAATAGCTAACGGTGTATTCCATACACAACCAAAACAATCAACCGACCAGCCAACCAGCCAGCATCTTGATCTTGGCCAGTACAGATGCCTTGTTGCATTTCATGCATGAGAAATGCAGAGTTTAAACACTCTAACGCAGTTTCCCTTCGGCTTTCACATGATAATAATGATGATCAGACTGAAATGGAGAAAAAATAAATAAATCGAAATAATCAAAAAAGGGTAATTTCTGCTACATAAATTTCTTTCCAAAATTTCAAGGAAACTGATGTTAATATTTTGTCATATTGATGGGTTATAAAAAAACAGTACCCAATTTCAGGAAATAATTTATTACAAAAGCTGCCTTTAGTAAAAGTAATCTTTAATACTAAGCTTTTACCGAAATAAAAGTATATGTATGTATTTGTGTCCTTAATTATGAAAGTGTTCTAAGTCATATATTTCTTTGAACAAATCAAAAAATAGTTTTATTATTTTATGCAACATTCCAATTTAGAGTTGTAGAAGTTTTGTTCAATATAAATTTATTTAATATTTATTAAAAATTAGCAGATACTAGTCCTAATGTAACATCAGAGCGCCCTCCTTCGTTGTGTAGCGAAGTAAAATAATCAATAAAATGGCTACAAGACACAGCTTCAAAAAATTAATACCACCCATTTAACATCAGAGAGGCGCTGCAACTCTGCACTATTAAAAAAACGTGCGAAAAGCAGAGTTGTAAAGGAATGAAGCTTTCCTCTATCTCTTCTTTCACCACCTGTCTTCTCTCTCACTATCCCTTTCCTAAAGAAGGTAACACCTAGTATTAGCAGTAGGCATTAATTGCCTGAGTGTTACTTCTCTTTAAAAAAAAAAAAAAAAAAAAAAAAAAGATTTATTTAAAATTTCGAAGAAAAAATGCATATGACTTTCATAATTAAGGGCACATTTATTCATGTTTATAAAAAATATATTTTTGGTTTACATATACCGAAAAAAGCACAATTTTGTAATATACGAGATATGTTCAAAAAATATTGCGAATTTTGTATTTTTTCAAAAAGTATTTATTTATTCATGAATATCTATTTTGCCCCTTCAAAGTAATTCCCCTTGGATATAATACAGTTCTGGCAACGTTTTTTCCAATCCTCGAAGCAGTTCAAATAATCGTTTTTTATGATCTTGTTGAGCTCCTCCTTCGATGCCGTCTTTATCTCCTCAATCGTGGCGTAGGGTCGTCCTTTCATGGGTGTTTTCAGTTTTGGGAACAAAAAATAGTCACAGGGGGCTAGCCGCACATTTGGGTGGTCACGGACTTTGTTCAACATCTCCTGAGCAATGTTAACGCGATGCTTTTTTTTTGGTCCAAATCTTCAGCAAATTCTCTAATGGTAATTCATCGTATGGCCAATACTATTTTATTTACTTTATCAATGTTTTCGTTTGTTGTAGACGTGCTCGGGCGTCCAGCACGCTGTTCGTCGTTCACATCTCCTCGGCCCTCCAAGAATATTTTGTACCACCGATAAACGTTGCTTTGGTCCAAGGTAGTTTCATCATATGCCACTGTCAACATTCGGAATGAGTCAGCGCACTTTATTTTGTTTTTCACGCAAAATTTTATGCAGATTCTTCGATCCATTTTCTGAAATAGATAAAAATCGAAGACAAGTTAAAACACATCCAAGCACAACAGCTGTCAAAAATTAACTAAACATTCAAAATGGCCGACATTGTCAGCATAAGTAAGGGACATGAGTACCAACATAACGCTACAAAGAAATTAAAAATCAAATACACGTGCACAGAGAAAAAACTGCCTCATAGAATCAAGAAGATTTTCTCTATGAACCGTTTTTAGGCTAAGGGCTATCCCAGCAGAAAGAAGCGAAGATTTTTTCACAGAGCTTCCTTATTGTTTTTATGTGGTAAATCTTATTAATTTTATCAAGAAGAAAACCACATAAAATCAAGAAGAAATCTTATTATTTTTCAACTTTTTTTTACTCAATTTCCGTTATTTTTGTTTTGTTATAAATTGTTAACTATAGGGATTTCTTATTGATTTTATTAGGTTGCATTCTTGATTTTATTAAAAAGATTTTCTTCTTGATTTTATTAGGTTGCCTTATTGATTTTTTCAATAAGGTTTTCTTCTTGATTTTAGTAGGTTCCTATATGATTATGTGTAAAGCATCTTATTGATTTTTTTAATAAGTAAATAATCTTGATTTTATTAGGTTTCTTGTTATTTCGTTTCTTTAAAAAAGCATAGAGACAATTTTTTCATGATCTTTTTCATTTTTGTATAAGAATGTTTGCACAATAATTTCAATGGTTATTCAGGCTGCTTGTTAGCATATTGGGTAGAGTGCTTGTCTAACAGGTAGAAGTTTGCTGGTCCAATACTTGGTGAGTGAGTTAGTTAAGAAAATAACATAATGTGTATAAACAAATAACATCTACAATATACTACATACATACATATGTATATGGTATAGAATTTATATGAAAATACATAAGTACAGAGAATAAAGACGCAATTTTTTTTATTTTTTTATTGAAAATATCAATAAGATAACCTCACAAAAAATTACAAGATTTCTTCTTGATATTTTCAAAAATGTTTTCGCTATGAAATTAATAAGATTTCCTTATTGAAAAAAAAACCATGGATATTTCTTATTAATTTTGTTCTATTTTATGAGGTATTTAGTAGGCACTGTTTTCTCTGTGTAGCCCGCGGAAATTCAAAATTCGCGATATTTTTTGAATATACCTCGTATATAGGTTTATAAACCATATTGTCATACTAAATTTGTTTTATAGAACAAAAATATTTTTGGAATTATTTTAGTTAAAAAAATAATTAATCTGTCCAAATGGATGTGGAATTAAGGGACTTAAGAGAGACTTATTTCAAGCATTATTTTATAATATGGAATATGGATCATTTCTGTACAATAAAAGAAATTTCCAAATAATCTTGCTTCCATATCAAAAACCTGCCCATCCCTTTTCGGGTTATAACAAATATATCGTCGGTCGAGTAAGTTTGTATTAATATAGAATTTATCTTCTTACTCTATTTTCTTCTTCGTTCGTTTGTTTGGAACTGCGTCATTTGTACGTTCACACTTGTGCAAACAGTTGAACAAAAAAGCGTAACCACGAAATACTAATGAAAATCTTTTTAATACAGATACGTTTATTAAATAGTTTCTAATAATGACATTGTCTATTAGTTATGTATAAAACTGTTCAACTTATTAAACAAGTGACTTAATCAAAAGTTTTTTCATTACTACATACATATATAATAGAGCTGGGCGCGTGTCGTGTTTTTTTTTCGTATCAGCTGTGGTGGCAGACAGTATCAGCTGGCAGTGCGAGCTCGGTGCCATATTTTGAAAAGCGGCTCTTGAAAAAAATCAATTTTGCCACCTTTTTTATTTAAAAATTATGCTGCTGTTTGGTTGCCAATATTTTTGCTATTTTGCAACTGAAATGAACAGCTGTTAGTTGCCAGTTGCCATATGTAATAAAATTTTGACAACTGGCAACACAACTAAAGTACGGATACCATCCATAATCGAGCTATTTGAAGTAATTTTCTTATTTTTGTTGGAGCCATTCAGCCTGTAATGTAAATTACTAATTAATTTCTTGGACGTTCTTATTACTTATACCTATAAGAAGTTAGAGTTTTTTTTTAACTTTTTCTAGCATTTTCGTTGAAGTCTACCGATGATTTGGCATTAGCACCAACGAATTGCATCATCTATGCAAGCTTATCCAATAGCAAACATAAATTCTTCATAGAGTACATTTTTAAGAAATAAAAAAGCTTTCTCTAATTTGCGATATGCATACGTACATTTGAATAGCTCTGTATACGCTACACAAACTTTCTTTTTTTTTGCATTCTTAAAATCGCTCAAGTTTCTGTAGACAAGTCCGTGTTATTTAATAAGAAACGTTATCACCTCTTTAAAAATGCGTTTGCTTTGTCAAGTTAAAATGTATATTTATTGTATTTATTTTCCATATCTAATTACTATACATACACATACATTTTTATTACTTTAGGATTGTATTGTATTCTTGCGTAATCGAATAATCACATCAACAAAGTGCCACTACAAACAATTGTGAGTGTAAAAACACAAATACACGATTTAGTATCGCAGGGATGAATGTTGAACATGTGTTAGCGACAGGTAAGCTGCGACGATGACGACTGTTAAAATGCCCTATAGTCCTAATTTACACTCAGCAAGTCTTATTGCTAAGATGATTAGTTTTTTTTAGGAAAGAGAGACGAGGGGAAAATAAACTTTTATGGTCGCTCGTCTCTCTCTCTCTCTCATACAACCTAATCAGCTTAGCAATAAGACTTGCTTAGTGTAAATTAGGACATAAGAAAAACAAGTCATCGTTGCGGAATTTTATACCATATATACATAAAATACACAATTTTGCTGCTGCTTGTGCGAATATACACAATGAAGTAAGTTAAATAATTAATTAAATAAGATTACATTCACGTAGTTTCAACTTGAAATAACATTAATTTAACATGGTTCTTCGAGTTATTTCAGTATCAAATTCACATTGTTTTAACTTGTAATAACTTTGATTCAACATGATTCTTCATTTTGATTTAACAGTACTGTAATGTTAAATCAACATAAACTAAATACCGAACAACCAGTGCACGATTGCTGGAACCCATTATTAGAGCGTTTGGGAACCACGAATCTTCCCAAAAAAGGTGATTTGACCAACAGGAAAAATTGGAGAGGCATAACTATGTTAAGCATGGTAAATAAGGTAATTGCACATATTATTAACAAAAGACTCTCGAAAACAATTTCCCCATCACGCAGAAATGAGCAAGCTGGTTTTCGCTCCATAACGCCATATGGAACTCGCTGGTATGCAAGGGTGTACCCGAAAAAATAATACGTTTAATCAAAGCCCTGTACAAAAATGCCACCTGCCGTGTGTTCCATGAAAAACAACTGAGCAACAGGAGTTAGGCAAGGTTGTGTCTTATCACCTCTACTCTTTAACTGCGTCCTCGATGCTGTGATGCAGAAGGTAACAAGCCATCATAATAGAGGAATTACGTGGGGCTTACAAGTACGGTTGGAGGACCTAGACTATGACGATGACATATGTCTACTTAGCCACTCATTCTCAGAGATGCAGGCGAAAATTTCCAGCATCAGTGACATCGCAAGATTGGTTGGGCTGAAGATAAACATACCCAAAACAAAATCGCTCCGCATCAATAGTAACACAGATCGCCACTTCTTCGTATGTGATCAAGAGGTTGAAGATGTGAAGTCCTTCTGCTACCTAGGTAGCACAATTGACACAACTGGTGGCGCAGCAGCAGATATATCTAATTGCATAAATAGGGCGCGGAGTACATTTGCACAGTTAAACCCGGTTTGGAAATCTTCCAATATTTGGAAACAAACCAAAATCAAATTATTTAATTCTAATATAAAATCCACTCTGTTATATGGATGCGAGACTTGGAATATGGCACCACGTGACATACAATGCCTTCAGGTATTTCTCAACAAATGCCTCCACAAAATCTTGCGGATTTTCTGGCCTGCAGCAATATCCAACAACCAGCTCTGGATCGAGGCAAATCAGCAGCCTATTAGAATGGAATTAAGTAAACGGAAATGGAGTTGGATAGGTCTCACCCTCCATAAACCAGACCATGATATTGCTAAGAAATGCCTAGATTGCAATCCGGGGGGAAGCAGACGAGTCGGGAGACCAGCGCATACCTGGAAGCGGCAACTGACATTAGAATTTTCGAGATTGCGTATGAAGTAAAACTAAGACAAGCATCGAGCAGAAAATCGGGATTATTGGAATCACCTTGTTATGGCACTATGCTCCCTCGAGGAGTGAAAGGAACATATATGTATATATATAATGTTACAACAACATAAACTAAAGTTATTTAAAATTTTCTGTGAAGATTATTGTGTATCATGTTGAATTAACATGAAACACATATGAAGCAAAATCGATGCCGAAAAATGTTAAATTAATCTTGTTTACATAAATTTTAATATGAAATTTTTCTGGGTGTTGAAAAAGTCTTATATTCACCCGTATTGCGTATGTCGAGTCGAATTTTCGTTTACGACAATATTGTATTTGATTAAACAAAACTTGTATAAAATTCTCGTAGATGAATATTCGACTCGACATACGCAATACGGGTGATTGATTTTTTTCGATTTGGAATTTAAAAATTTTCTGGTACATACACAGTTTACTTATAGGCAAATCACCTTAAAATAATTTCATGACTTACGGTTAAAAGTAACAGGTTTATTTATATACCGTAAAGCCTGGTGGTACTCGGTTCAAAATTTCACGCGAAATGTTTACATAATCCAAAAAAAAAAAAAAAGTTTACATGAAATATTCATGAAATAATGTTGCAAAAGTTGTACTTCTGTTCAACTCGTGAACAGTTTATGGAATGTATCTGGCAACATTTTCTTGCCATTTGTGAAATAATGTGACTGGCATTTATGTCGTGCGAAATATTGACAGCTGATGTTTTTGTTTACAAAAGTCGATCAATGTTGCATACTTCTAACCAATAAAAACGATAATTTTTTCCGAAAAAGTAATATGGTTATCACTATATTAAGCCATCATTATGTATACACATTTACACATAGTTATATAAATTTGCATGTGATTATGTATGTACATATGTATTCACATACATACATATATCCACATATCGATTGCTGAGTTACTTGTATCCGTGTTTGTATGTATGTACATATGTATGTATGTAAGTATGTGTGTAAGCTCAAATTGTTGCTTGATATTATGTTTCAGTGACAAACTGCAGCTAATGATGATTTAATCAAAAATCAATTGATTAATAGATTTACATATTTGTAAATTAAAAACGTTGTTAATTATCAATTTGCATTAAAAAATCGTTGCAACTCAAAAACGTTAAAGATATTTAGCAAAAAACTAACGGAAGGATGGATGATGGTTTTTATACTACTAAACAACATTAGTTGCAACATTTAACAACATGGACAAAGCAACAAAATATTTATGTTTTTACCTTCTTATAAGGTAACTTCTATTTTCAACATCCAACTAGATACACACATGTACAACTTGTGTTCAAGTATTTGCGGTTGCATGTAAATACGTATGTATGTATGTATGTATCTATGTATGTGCGTTGGAGTTTGGCGGCAAAAGTTATCTTCAAGTTAGTAAAACAAGTTTTCGAAGTACCGCTATTCGACTGACTCAGCAATGCTGTAAATGGCAGCAGCAAGCAACAACAACGTAATAAAATTATTCTATAAATGCTCACACACAAACACACACACACATATGCAAACATACATACATACATACTTTGAAATACTTGCAAGCAAGAGGCACAGATCCATCCGTACAAAACCGCTACTATAATCGTCATCATAATTTTTATACCCTTTACCAACAAAAATGGTAAAAGGGTATATATAGGTTTGTCATTCCGTTTGTAATTTCTATAATATCAATAAGCGACCCATAAAATATATATATTCTGGATCCTTATGCATAGGGAAGACGAATAAGCGATGTCCGTCTGTCCGTCTGTCCGTCTGTCCGTCTGTCCGTCTGTCCGTCTGTCCGTCTGTCCGTCTGTCCGTCTGTCCGTCTGTCCGTCTGTCCGTCTGTCCGTCTGTCTGTACGTGAAATCGGTTTTCCGAAGCTCCCAGAAGAGCTAGAGACTTCGTTCTTGAACTGGTGTGTCAGAAATTTTCCAAAATAGATTGGTATTGAAATTCAGCAAAATCGGGCAGACGATTGCAGAGCTGGAAAACTTAAACTTCATTTTGCCATATAAAAGTAACTACCAAAAACAAATTTTTATTTTTTTTTAATAAATGAACATATTTTACACTTCAGTACGACTAAAATTGGAATTTTAAATTAAAAAAATATAAAAAAATTAAAAAGTCGTTTCCAGGGTTGGAAAACTTTAACTTTTTGTGTTATGTAAAATTAACTATGTCTAAACCTATATTAGTATTTTCTCGAGAACCGTAAGAGCTACAGACCTGAAATTTGGACACAGTGTGTAGACCTTTGGCCGCTACAACAACAAATACATGAGAATTGGAAATTAAAGGGTGTTCCAAAACGAGCAACGAAAAATTTTAAAATCCCATGTAATATACATACAATTGTATGTATGTATGTATATATACTTGAAATTTGTAAGGTTAATGTATTTTTATACAGACTACAAAAATTAACACTAAAATTTCAAAAAATTTAAATTAAAGGGTGTTCCATCAGTTAATGCAATTTTGACTATGCAATTTTGACAACTTGCTGTATCTTGGAAACCGTAAGAGCAAAACTCTTGAAATTTTCAAAAACGGTAAAACTAAAAAATCAAAAAATTATAAAATCGCCAAACCGAAAAAAATCGCCAAAAACAAAAAAAATCGCCAAAGCGAAAAAAAGCACCAAATTACAAAAAAAAATTCTAAGACTAAAATAAATGGCGAATAACCGGAAAAATTGCTAAAATGAAAAAAAATCGCCAAAACGAAAAAAACCCCACAAAAACAGAAAAAAATCCAAAATGAAAAAAAAAGCACCAAAAACAGAAAAAAATCGCCAAAATTAAAAAAATTTCCAAAACAGGAAAAAATTGCCAAAATAAAAAAAAATCGCCAAAATGAAAAAAAAATCTCCAAAATGAAAAAAAGCGCCAAAAACAGAAAAAAAATCGCCAAAATGAAAAAAAACGCCAAAATGAAAAAAAAGTCGCCAAATTGAAAAAAAACTCCAAAATGAAAATAAACCCCCAAAAACAGAAAAAAATCTCCAAAATTAAAAAAAATCGCCAAAACAAAAAAACCCCACAAAAACAGAAAAAATCCAAAATGAAAAAAAGCCCCAAAAACAGAAAAAATAGCCAAAATGAAAAAAACCCCAAAACAGGCAAAAATCGCCAAAATGAAAAAAATCGCCAAAATGAAAAAAATCTCCAAAATGAAAAAAAATCGCCAAAATGAAAAAAATTGCCAAAATGAAAAAAAATCGCCAAAATTAAAAAAAATCGCCAAAACGAAAAAAAACCTTAAAAAACAGAAAAAAATCTCCAAAATAAAAAAAAAAACCCCAAAACAGAAAAAAATCGCCAAGATGAAAAAAAAATCGCCAGAATGGAAAAAAAATCGCCAAAACGAAAAAAACCCCAAAAAACAGAAAAAATCGCCAAAATGAAAAAAAACAGGAAAAAAATCGCCAAAATGAAAAAACCTCAAAATAGGAAAAAATCGCCAAAATGGAAAAAACCGAGAAAAACAGAAAAAATCGCCAAAATGAAAAAAACCGAGAAAAACAGAAAAAATCGCCAAAATGAGAAAAAAGCGACAAAACTGAAAAAAACCTTAAAAAACAGAAAAAAATCTCCAAAATAAAAAAAAACCCCAAAACAGAAAAAAATCGCCAAGATGAAAAAAAAATCGCCAGAATGGAAAAAAATCGCCAAAACGAAAAAACCCCAAAAAACAGAAAAAAATCGCCAAAATGAAAAAAAAGCCCAAAAACAGGAAAAAAATCGCCAAAATGAAAAAACCCCCAAAATAGGAAAAAATCGCCAAAATGGAAAAAGAATCGCCAAAATGAAAAAAAACTTCAAAATGAAAATAAGCCCCAAAAACAGAAAAAATCGCCAAAATGAAAAAAACCGAGAAAAACAGAAAAAATCGCCAAAATGAGAAAAAAGCGACAAAACTGAAAAAATCGTTTAAACAGAAAAAAACTTCAAAAAAGCAAAAAAAGCCACATTAAAAAGTGCTCAGAACCGAATGTACGGAACCCTTCCTGCGCGAGTCAAAGTCGCACTTTACTGAATTTTTTAATATTAAAGGAATTAAATGAAACTAAGTTTTTTCTTATTTCGTTTTTGCTTCGTTCTCTTAACATATTTTATGTATTTTTTAAAGAACTAGATTGGTACAAGGAATTAGAAAAATCCTAAATTATGATTCCAGGGTTGGAAAACTTACACTTTTTGTGTTATGTAAAATTAAATAGGTCTAAAATTTTTTTTCTTTTTCTTTATAAATTGAATATATTTATGCTTCTGAAAGAAAAGTTTGGCGTATAAAATTTGAAAAATGAAAATTACAGCTCCAAAGATGGAAACTTTAAAAAAATGATAAATTTTTTCACAAAACAAATATGTATGTATGTGTCTGTATACTATATATATGTACGTACGTTGGTAAAGGGTATATAAGATTCGGCACAGCCGAATATAGCACTCTTACTTGTTTTTATTTATTTTGTTTCTGGATGTGTGTTTTTAGTTGCTGTTTTCTTGCTGTTGTTGTTGTTGTTGTTGTTGTTCCTGTTTCTTTTCTTTTTTTTCATTTCACTGTACGATCAATGTACTACCAACTTGGGGTCATCGAACGTTCTTTCATCAGTGTGTTAAAGAATATGGGAATCAAAACAATAACACGAAAACGATACGAATGGGGAGAAGTAAACAGAATATGAAATAAAAAGACAAGAACAGGAACAAGATACACCAACCCATACACACGCACGTACACATTTATTTAGTATCTCTTATTTGTTGTTGTATTTCATATTTATGGGATATTAATAAGCCGAAGATAAAACGCCAATGAAGAATTTATTAGTGATGCCAGTTTAGGGGATTTGTTCCCAAATTGGGGTTTTTTTTCGCGATTGGGGATGAAAATTTCATATTGGGGATCTGGGGATTTGTTGGGGATGATACCCAAATTTGAGGGGATTTTTTGTCTGACTGATGGCAACAACAATAATTTTTGAACTAAGAAATATGCGTCTGGCAAGTCTAAAAATGTGTGTTACTATTCATAGTGAATGGTTTCTAATAAAGAAGAAGTATCAAGGAAGATAATAACGAACACTTCTAAAAGAAAAATACATACGTTACAAAATGTAATATGACTTCCCAGCTAGCATTTGGGTGATCATTTTTGGCAGAAATATCTTATATGATTCTCTACAGATCGCTTTTGATGATTAAAAAGTGATTTATCACTTGGGCGATTGAAAGAGGATTCACTTATGATTCATCTATATGATCAAATAATGATTTCTTGAAAATAGAGGAACATCATGCAAACCGCAAAAAGGTGATTTAAATGATTTAATATGAAAATTTCTTAAAAATAATCAGCAAATCGTATCATAACTGATTCTTTGGTATGATTCATCTGTAGGGTACCATTTTCTCACAACAGGAGTATCATTTATGATCGAAAAATGAGCTCATATACGGTTATTTTTCCCGTCAAGCTGATTCGGAAACGATTGGATTATGATACAAAATGCTACCTGGGTTGTTGGAAGCACTTCTTAGAATAAACACACACTTTAAAAATAATTCAATTTGTTGTGACAAATTTAATCATTCTGCTGAAATGCTAAAACTTTTTATTGCAAGTACTATGTACAACAAAGTTTTTGAGGCTGATGAATCAGAAGATTTCGATTCTGAAGTTTTTGAAATGGTAAACTTTGGTAAATAAAATTAAAAAAACTTTATTTTTTTCAAAAAAGAAAAAATTTTGAACCAAAAAAATAAATTTGGGGATTTTTGGGGATGACAAATCAAAAATGGGGATAAGCTCTAGAAAAAAAAGTGGCAACACTAGCATTTATATAAAATCAAGAGAGTTAATTAAAAGAGAATGTGTGAAACTTTTCTTTTTTTTATTTACTATCTACTTTTTCTGCTTAAGAGTGTGAAATTTTTTTAATTAGATATGTACTAGAGTTCGACCGATTAATCGGGTTCGGCCTCGGCCTTCGGCCAACATTCGGCCTATGGCAAAAATCGGCCGATTAGCCGAAGCCGAATATTTTTCGTTCGAAGCTTGAAAAATAAAATTATGTTTGGTCGTTGCTCGCCGACAGTTTCTATTGTGTTTAACGTTTTGAAAGGGTTGCTTTGAAATACAACCCTGTTGCTTTTCATTTTCTTTTACTTTGACGTTCTTGTGAGTGATCATATCAAAAAGCAATCTAGAAATTGCAAAATAGTTTTATTTTTCTTCTTATGTATCCAATAGATATTACAGCTATTTCAGTGATCTCAAAAAAGCAAACTTTTTTCTTAATTCATATAAAACGTAAGTATCATTTTTAAAATTTAAAACATTCGGCTTCGGCTTCGGTTTTGGCCGTAGTTTAGGATTTTAGCCGAAGTTCGGCTTCGGCTTCGGCCAAAAAAAAAACGCCTTCGGTCGATCGCTAATATGTACTTATGTATGCATTCGAGAGTTAATGACACATGTAGGGAAAATAACAGATAGGTGTAATGGTTTTCCAATAATAACATACACACATACATACACACATACATATGTCGTTACTTTATTTGCATTGAATAATATTTTTCAGTACAAAACTTTTAATGAGGGATCAATATTAACCCCTATCGTAAATAACAAGTGAACATTTTTTTCTATAAAATGTTTAATACCCTCGAAGGGAAAAATGGTATCGTGAAACTCTCATGAAATTTTTTCTCGCTGTCAGTTCTGAGTGAATGTTAAAAATGGAATGGAAATTTTGTATAGCTTAAACATTAAATAAAAATCAAACAAATTTAAATTTAATAATAAGCAATACACAAATTTTACATCCCATATGAAATGTTTTTTACACCTGCACAAAATCAAGCAGATTTTAATTAAAATCTTTATGAAAATCTATACCAATCTAAGTAGATTTTGTAAATAAATGCAAACGATTGGTTATTTTTTTGGAAATTGTATGGGAAAAATATAAAAAAAAAAAAATTTCAGTATTTTTCATACAAATTTGAAGCGTTTAGAAACGAATTTTTTTTTACAAAATCTATCTGTATATCTATGTATAGATAGATACCAATTATTTCTTAACATTTATCAAGATTTTTTATTCAAAACATAAAACATTTACTGAAAATTGTTCAAAACTACAGCCAAACAACTGCAATTTAGCCAATTCACACACCTTTTTAAATACAGTGAAACCTTTCATAACGGACACCTCCCACAACCGGACCCCTCTAATAATCGTACAAGATTTTTAGATCCAAAATTAAAATAAGATAATGTGTAACTCTTTTATAAGCGGACACCTCTAATAACCGGACAAAAATTCTTCGACGGTGAGTGTCCGGTGGAGAGGTTTCACTGTACACATCCACAAAACAAAACATAGTGGTATCACTAAGTTCTACTAGATTTCAAAGACATTTTGACAAAATATAGTGAAGAAGTAAATTTTATTTTATATGGGAATTCTACTAGATTTTGCCCGAAATCTCGAAAGGACTAGATTTTGCTCTAATGTAAACGCACTGTAAGTGTAAATTTGTGCTTTTAAATATTCTAGGTGCAGTGGAAAAAAATTCTTTAGTAGAGAGAGATTCATATTCTATGCAAAAAAGTGTTGCAGGTGTGAACATGTAAGCAATATATACTTATTAACTAGCCCTTGAAACTATGACATTCATATTATTTCACAGAAAAACTTAAAAATTAACAGTGTCGTGGTTTTTTTTTCGAGACATAATCAGCCCGATTATGAATAGCAATTCTCCGGGAGTTTTTCCCCTTTCCCATTCCTCCTATTATGAATTAAAATTTCCCCGGGAAAAAAGTAGGTATTCTAAACATAGGGAAGGGAGAGAAAAAACTATCCGGGAAAAAAGTAGGTATTCTAAATATGAGGGAGAGGGAATTAATGCAAACATTTTAAAATCAAATTAATAAATGTTATAAAACAATGGTATATGCATTTGTTTAGAACAAAAAGTTGAAATAAGCACTGGAATGTTATATATCTCTCTTGTTTCAGGCATTTTTATCCAAGCCCTGCGCACATCAACTTCAAAAACATGAACTACTTCTGCCTGTAGAAATAATACTAAAACACTAAAAATTTCACACTATAAGAAAAACTATGAAATTTACAATTTCCTGTGTATATACAGTAATTGGAAATTTAATCCATTCGCATCTGCACCTGGGCAATTTTAGTCTCCACTTTCCCAGCATAAAATTATTCTGCATGGTTGTATATGGTTACACTGTCTATTTATTTTTTATTTAAGCAAAAAGATATTTATATTAACGTACTATCTTATTGGCAATGAAAACACAACATTTTTATTAAATTTATATTGCTGAACTCTTGCTTTATTGCAGAATAAAATGTAAACATCAAAAAGCTGATTCAGATTTTCCTCTCTCCCGCATTTGCTTGTTCCCCTGCTATTTAGAATAGGAGGATTATTCCCCGGGAAGAAATGATAGGGAAGAGAAAAAACTCCCCGGGAATATTCATAATTGGGCTGAATATGTATTGATATTATCAATACAAAGTTTGTATGTACATATTTGCTATGCGGTACTCATGTTATGTATAGATACAAAGTTGCGAAACACTCCATTGATATGATGTGCATTGTCACGGTTTTGCACAGCGCTGTTATAAAACACTTCATTTTGTTCGAAGATAAAGCAATTGACATTTTGGAAGTCAGTCTTCAATGTTTTACTTCCAAGTAAATATTAAAATGTATTAAATATTTATTTTTATGACTAGATCAGTAAATAATGGTCACGATTATTAGCAATAATTCCCTGCAACACATTTTTGCATAGAGTATGAACTTCTTTGGTTCACATGCAATAAATTTTACGGATGACACCTAGGATAATTAAAGGGTAGATTTTGGAAACACAAACGTTTTGAAATTTGTATGGAAAAAATATTTTTTGAAACGAATTTTCGTTCTTTTTTTCATATAATATAATAAAGCCTGGTATTCTGTTCAACATTTCACGCGAAATATTGCCAAAGTACATATAATAAAAATTGGCACGAATTGTGCATGAAAAAATGTTGCAGAAATAGTACTCTGTTTATCTTGTGTGAAACATTTGAAATGTATCTTCAACATTTTAATTTTTCATGTGAAATAAGTAGAGTGCCACTTGTTTCGTATGGAATTTACAACAAACACACGGGGTGTTTCTACAAACATAAGAAATTGTAGCATAGTTTCAGACCTAGTTAACATTGTTTACATGTCAAATTTTTCGTATGAAACAATCAATGTTGATAAACATTTTTCGCAAATTTGAACAGAGTACCATGCTTAAGTATAAAACGTTTGGAAACGAGAGTTCTTACAAAATCCGCTTACAAAACCATCGGGTACTCTGTTCAACATTTCACGTGAATTGTTTATAAAAAAAAAAATGTTGCAGAAATTTGTTTGTTTATCTTGGGAAAACATTTGAAATGTATCTTCGACATTTTAAGTTTTCATACGAAATAATCGGGCATGTCACAGAGTTCAATTCCGTATGGAAACGGAATTTAATCCACCCTATTTTTTTAGGAGAAATACGGGAATTTGTCAGGTGTTTCCAGACTGTGTACGCATGGAATTTACAACAAACACATGGGATGTTTCTACAAACATAAAAAATTGTAGCATAGTTTCAAGCGCCAGTTAATATTATTTACATGTCAAATTTTTCGTACGAATTAATCAATATTGATTGATAAACATTTTTCACAAATCTGAACAGAGTACACTGAAAGAATTTTCGGCATAAATTCTATGAATTTCGACATTAATCTAATGAAAAATTCATAAAAATTCAACCAACGTCACGCTTCTTCGTTGGATTAATGAAACCAGTTTCGTCCAAATTATTTTATTGAAAACTTCATCAAATTTATTTAACAGCGTAATTAATGCAGTGCTTTAACTTCATCGAAACAATAAAATAATTTCATGAAAATAATGAAATAACTTAAATATAAAGGGGTTTCTTAATAATTAGAAAATATTGTTGTCACAAATCCAATAAAATATTCTTACGAAACCGGAATACCAACGAAGCAATTCCAATGATATTCTTTCACAATATTCATGAAATTTTCATTGGATTTGTGAAATTATCATTAGATTTGTGAAAAAATTTTAATGAAATGGTTTCATTGGTCTTATGTAGCGAAATTGTTTCGGTGCACTGTGCTTAACGCTAAAAAACATTCATTTGAAACCCAAAATTTTTGTATTTCTTATTGATACACTTACATATGTAAATTCGTTTGATTTTCAATTAATTTTTAAGCTTTAGAAATCTTGCTTTTGTTTACATTCACTGAGAATTGACGGCGGGAAAGAAATTTCTCGAAAGCATTTTTTCTCTTCAAGGGGAGTAAACATTTTATGGGTAGAAAAACTACACTTGTCGTTCAGGATAGGGGTGATTTCATTAAAATCGGTGAAATTAAATACCTTTACTTAATTGTGAATAAAATCATAAGTCAATATCTATTAAATAGATAATATCGCTCAGTAAAATCAATTCTTACTGTCGGTAAACCCACAAAGCATATTAAATGTCTTCTTATGGTCCATTATTATTCAGCTAGCTTATCGAAAAATAATTCATATGCATACACATACACGGTTTGACATACTACTCGTGGGAGTGACTCTACCAGCTGATGTCAATCACTCATAATGAAATTATTAACTTCAAACAGCAGAAGCAACAACAAAAAAAAAATACTGTTTTAGCCAAAATATCGCTTATTACGATTATAATTTATGGCATTAAATTATGAGTTACTAACTGAAAGAATTTAGAGGTGTGGACTTTTTTTTAATTAATGCATCTGACGTGTAAAACTCTTCTTTTTTTTTTTTTGTCAGATACGAGTATTTCGAAACATTCTGCTCTACGAAGACGTTTAAGCAAAAGCAAGAAAAGTGAGTAAAGTAAATATTTCATAAAGTTTTATTTGTTTTGCTGTGTGTATTTTCGTCAATGTGTTGTGTATGCAAGCACTTTTTAGTTTCATCCCTGCAGGAAATGCGAATAGTGAAATTGTAGTGATTTACTAGTGACATTGTCAGTAGTACTACTGACCAGGTGTACCCCAGGCAATGTAATCATCTATTGACATTTAACATTATCTTGTCATTGAAAATCCACCACTAGACTGTAGCACTACTATCTAAGTAGTTCTTTTGGGACCACATGGAGACATTGGCACCAAAGATTCACTAGTAAATTCTAGGGTCTCTAGTCCACAATGTCGATATTTCCTCGCTTGATGTCAATAGTAAAATTGTAGTGATTTACTAGTGACATTGTCAATAGTACAACTGACTAGATGCACCCCAGCCAATGTAATCGCGTATTGACATATAACATAGGGTAGTCATTGAAAATCTACCAGTAGACTTTAGCACCATTCTTTTACGACCATATGGAGACATTTGAACTAACGACTCACTAGTACATTTTAGTGACCCTCGTCTACAATTTTATAAGGGTTGGGGCAACAAACTTAAATACATACACACATATGTAGGTAAGATTTTAAAATGATTGCATAGGATAATAAAAAAGAAAAAAAAATTATTGACGCGTTCATTGACAATGTCACCAGAAATACACTAGAACTGTTGTCTCTAACGTATCTCTACTCGCGCATAAAAGACAAGTTGTCGACATTTTAACTAGTTCAATTGTCGCTAGAGAAAAGAGTGTTGACATAGAGACATATGGTTCTAGGCTGACTAGAGGGATTAAACAGAAATTAAATACATATACATATTTTGTTGCTGCTTTTAAAGCTTTTTCTGTTTTTTTTTTGTTTTGTAGAATCCCATAATGTAGCGGTATATTCTTTCGAAATACCGTAGCCCGGTAAGTAAAGCTCATTGACCTCCGTCAGTCAGCCAAAATTTATTCACAAAATAACAACAACACAAAAATATAAATAAAATTAAATAAAATATAAACGAATTAAACAGTCATACTTTGAATGACTTTTTGTTTTTATTTTTATTTTTATTTTTAATTTTTTTTGTCTTATTCAGAATTTATTTGTTTTTGTTATCGTTACTTTAAAATTTATTCTTATTGACATACCTACTGATGGATGAACGTGATTTTTATGTGTACTATTAACATATGTATGTATGTATGTATGTATGTATGTATGCAAGGGTACATACTTATGTCCATACTTACATACATATGTACATATATGTACAGGCAAATCCCGCTATAACGAACGATATAAAGTCAGGCCTATTCGTGATATCGAAAAACTCGTTATATCGCAAAGTTTTTCTCAAGTGTTATTTTAATAATTAAATTAATAATTATTATTATTATTGTATACATTGTTCGTTTACAGAGCACATATTTATATATAAATTAGAACTAAATGCTAGAGATATGTTCCTACACAGAGAAAACAGATTCGTTGAGACGACCGAATTTGTTGCCAATCGAATTTTGGTGGTTGCACCAACTATATAGATTTCTGGTATAACGACTGCATTTTTCTTGTGGTACCACTATATTTTAATTATAACCCTTAAACAAATAGTTGCAGCAACAGAAAAAATTGGTTAACAGTATGGAATTTGAAAAAAACTTATTCTTGCTACCGAAAATGTGGTTAGTATAACTGAAATAATATCATAATTGTGAAAGAAAAATTGGCCTTCCTTGCTGAAATAAAATAAGCAAAAAACGCAAATAAAAATATACAATTTAAGAAATTTATTATTTAACATATTGTCATAAGTTATTTTCAGGGACATAACAGTTATAAGAGAAATGACAAAAAGGTTATATTTAACAATTAAAATTGAGGAATTCAAATATTGGTTATAATCAACGATTATCGTAAGATATATTTCATTTTGGTTATTGTAACCAATTAAAGTGAGAAATATTTTTTTTTTGGTTACCAATAACTATTATTTGAAGAATTTAAATTTTTTGGTTATTGCTACCTAAAATTACAGTACTTTAGGTGCAAATATGCAAAATAATATTTTTTACGAAAATGCAAAAATATGAGAAAATTATTCAACGGCTTCTATCTGTATCCGAAAACTATTTGCGAATTTTTGTAGTTTTTTTCGAGCATTTATTCTTTCAAAACTTAGGCCTTTAGTATTTATTTGCAAGTTTTGCGATTCAGGTAATTTTTAATAAATCTTATTGCTCTTGTGCACAATTTTTGCAAAGAAATTTCACAATAAAAGTGGTTCTTCTCAATTCTTTATTTTTATTTGCAGTTTTAACTATTTTTAATAAGTATCAAACTTTGATATCTTTTTGATGTTACCAAGTTTTTGCGAATTTTCGTCATTGTCGCACATTTTTCCAAGTTTTTGGCATTGCTTACAATTTTAAGGGTTTTTAATAAATTCTATCGCATTTTTTCAATTATGAAACTATTCTCGAATTTTCGCAGTTTTTTGCAAATGAGATTGCTTTGGTTCTTAAAATCTACTGAGTTTTTTTGTTTACAGTTCTTGCGGCTTTGGAAGTTTTTTTTAACATGTTCACATTTTTAGCAAATTTTCGCAAGTTCTGGCCGATTTTGGCGGTCTATATAATCAGTTTTGGAAGATTTATTCGATTATTTTAATCCCTTGCGAATTAGTATATTTTTTGCAATATGTAATGTTTTTAGTAAAAATTTGCAAAAGAAAAATACCCCATACTTAAACATAATTGGACATTTTGTCGAAAAAGAAAAGTAAAAAGCAAAATAATTAGTTTAAATACCTGAACTATTTTATTATAAAATTGATAAATATTTCTTATAAAAGATATTTAAATTTCTTGTTCTGCATCTTATACGTTTAAAAAACCGTATTTAAGGTAGCAATAATTTCTTCTTAAGTAACTAAAAAATTAAAATTCTTTAGATAATTGTTATTGGCAACCAAAAAATTTTTTTGGTTGCTATAATAGTTATTTGTAACCAAAAAAATATTTCTCACTTAAATTGGTTACAATAACCAAAATAAAATATCTCTTACGATAATGGTTAAAAATAACCCAATCGAAATAAAACACATTTTACAGTAACCTTTTCATTTCAAATAAAAAAATAACAATTATTTTCGGTCCCTGGTTATTTTTAATCGAAATTTATTTATTTCAACCACACATTTTGAACAGCCACAAATCTGTTATCTTATGCACAGACTTTCAAAAACCATTTGAGAATTCATAAATCATAATATCTTTGAAAGTCACAAAAGTTAATTTTTAATTTGCTGCAACGAGTATAAACTATGATAGTAAGCTCAACCTATAGTTAGTTGCAGCAACTGATAGAAAGTGTTTATTTTAACCTTAATATAGAACGACAATTTTTTAGTTGCCAATACCAAAAATTGGTAGTAACATCCAATTCATAATATTTTATTCAGTTGTGTTAACCAATCAATGAATTAGTCATGGCAAAAGCATACGCTCGGTTGATTCAATCAATTTAAGAATTGTCAGAATCATATCTTTATTACAATTATGCCCTTATGGCAATAAACAAGGATTATTTTTTGGATTAACAGAAAATTGATTGTGTGAACTGAAATATAGTTTATGCAAATGATATTTTGTTGGCCTAACCATTTTCCAACTAATCTTTTTTCTGGGTGTAGCAAGTTTTCATTTTTTATTTTGCGATTTTTTCTTAATCATTCGTTATATCCAGTATAAAATTAGATTAGTATTCGCTATATAATGTTGTTAATGTAAAAAATTTGGACGTTCGTTATTTCGCTAAAGCGAGTTTCGTTATACCGCTATTTGTCTGTATATTGTAATTGTTAATTTTCTTTATTTTTTTGGGCTTGTTGCTGATTCAAAAAGTCTAAAGCACAAAAAAAATAAAGAAACTTCAATATTTCAAATTGATGACTGACCGTTGTTATGTTAATTTGACAAATTTTTGTACTTACTCGTAGTATTTGCACCAAAATTTCATAAAATTGCGATATTGGCCAAAACAACAAACTATTAAGTATGTGTATCTATGTGTGTATGCACATATCGCTCATTTACTTCAATAGTGTAACAACTCAAAAAACTAATTTTGCAGAAAATGGATTTACAGTTTTCAATGTACATATAACTCAATGAAGACATAAAAAATATTCTTTACGCAGGATTTGAGTTATGACACTATTGAAGTAAATCATCGATTGTATGTTAATACATACATATTAGTGATGTGCCGAATGACAGTTTGTGATATTCACAAATACGAATATGAAAACGAATTCTTGAAACAGTATTCGCTAATACGAATACGAATGTTATATGTGAAGTTTATAGACATTAATGCTAGAAACTCGACGAACGACGATTATATCGGTGCGAACTTTCGTCAAAAAAAAATAAAACACATTTGCGCATATGAAAATGAACACAACATCACCGTAGAACGAAATTCGTCGTGTGTGACGAACTCTGAGATAGGTTTATTTCTATTTTGTGCGCCGACGAACGACGAAAAAACAATTTTCTCTCTCTTTGCATACACAATAACCAACTTTATCAATTATGAAAGCAGAATTCGGTGAATAAATTCGTCGCTTTTGTGATTCATACGACGAATTTACTCAGCGAATTCTTATCGACGAATTCGCTAACATGAACGAAATTCGTCGTTCGTCCCAATTGTGTTTATAGCATAAATTGGGGCTGCTATTCACGTCTTCAAAATGAAATATGAACAAATTTGTATGAAAAAGAACTTCATACTCCTTTTCGCGTACATTAAAATTAATAAAAACTGTTCAAAATTTGAATGGCCGTCATTAAATAACTTCTAAAAATTATACAAAACACAAATTTCTATAATAAATTAAATGGATTGCTTACACCATTGAACTAACAAGTATTACAGTCATAAGTCAAGATATAATTTTTAAGCCCAACCAGTGTCGGACACAAACTTAGTGATATTAGTTAATAATACACAAATGTCGAACTAAGCACAAAAATATTTTCATGAGTTTTCATCTGAAGTGTTCTGTATTAGAGTTCTTGTGACCCACCTTTTTTTTAGCGGATGTGTACATCGTCAATTTTTTATGCAAAAAATAAAGTGGACTCTGCGTCCATTTTTCATGGAAAAAAATTTGTATACTTAAATATAATGGACTATGCATCGTACAAAAAATTAAATACATCGTCCATTTTTCATACAAAAAGTTTTTTCATGCAAAAAATATAATGGACTGTACTTCGCCCATTTTTCATGCAAAAATTAAATGGATTATATACATCGTCCTTTTTACATGCAAAAAATTAAATGGGCTATACATAGCCCAAACAAAATATTAAATAGGGTATAGATCGTTAATTTTTCATACAAAAAAATGCATACGAATCGGACGATTTATAGTCGATAAAATTTTTTCATAAAAAATTTAAAAAATATAGTCCATTAAATTTTTTTCATAAAAAATTTTTTTGCATGAGAAACGGATGATGTATAGTTAATTAAATTCTTTGCACGAAAAGAAGACGACGTATATAGTCCATTTAATTTTTTACATGCGAAATGAACGAATTATAGTCAATTTAATTTTTTATAAAAATTTTAAAAATGGACGATGTATAGTCCATTAAATTTTGTATATATAGCCTGTCCATTTAATTTTTTGCATGAAAAATAGACGATTATTGTCTTTATCATTTTTTGCATACGAATCGGACGATTTATAGTTGATAAAATTTTTTCATAAAAAATTAAAAAAAAGACGATGTATAGTCCATTAAATTTTTTTCATAAAAAATTTTTTTGCATGAAAAATGGATGATTTATAGTTTATTAAATCCTTTGCACGAAAAGAAGACGACATATATAGTCGATTTAAGTTATTACATACGAAATGGACGAATTATAGTCAATTTAATTTTTTATAAAAATTTTAAAAATGGACGATGTATAGTCCATTAAATTTTGTATATATAGCCAGTCCATTTAATTTTTTCCATGAAAAATAGACGATGTATTGTCTATATAATTTTTTGCATACGAATCGGACGATTTATAGTTGATAAAATTTTTTCATACAAAATTTAAAAAAAGACGATGTATAGTCCATTAAATTTTTTTCATAAAAAATTTTTGGCATGAGAAATGGATGATGTATAGTTTATTAAATTCTTTGCACGAAAAGAAGACGACGTATATAGTCCACTTAAGTTTTTACGTACGAAATGGACGAATTATAGTCAATTTAATTTTTTATGGAAATTTTAAAAATGGACGATGTATAGTCCATTAAATTTTTTATATATAGCCAGTCCATTTAATTTTTTGCATGAAGAATAGACGATGTATAGTCTATATAATTTTTTGCATACGAATCGGACGATTTATAGTCGATTAAATTTTTTCATAAAAAATTGAAAAAGGACGATTTATAGTCCATTAAATTTTTTTCATAAAAAAAATTTTTGCATGAAAAATGGATGATGTATAGTTTATTTAATTTTTTGCACGAAAAGAAGGCGACATATATAGTCCATTTAATTTTTTACATGCGAAATGAACGATTTATAGTCAATTTAATTTTTTATAAAAATTTTAAAAATGGACGATGTATAGTCCATTAAATTTTTTATATATAGCCAGTCCATTTAATTTTTCCATGAAAAATAGACGATGTATTGTCTATATAATTTTTTGCATACGAATCGGACGATTTATAGTCGATTAAATTTTTTCATAAAAAATTGAAAAAAAGACGATGTATAGTCCATTAAATTTGTTTCATAAAAAATTTTTTTGCATGAGAAATGGATGATGTATAGTTTATTAAATCCTTTGCACGAAAAGAAGACGACATATATAGTCCATTTAAGTTATTACGTACGAAATGGACGAATTATAGTCAATTTAATTTTTTATAAAAATTTTAAAAATGGACGATGTATAGTCCATTAAATTTTTTATATATAGCCAGTCCATTTAATTTTTTGCATGAAAAATAGACGATGTATAGTCTATATAATTTTTTGCATACGAATCGGACGATTTATAGTTGATAAAATTTTTTCATAAAAAATTTAAAAAAAGACGATGTATAGTCCATTAAATTTTTTTCATAAAAAATTTTTTTGCATGAAAAATGGATGATGTATAGTTTATTAAATTCTTTGCACGAAAAGAAGACGACGTATATAGTCCATTTAACTTTTTACATACGAAATGGACGAATTATAGTCAATTTAATTTTTTATAAAAATTTTAAAAATGGACGATGTATAGTCCATTAAATTTTGTATATATAGCCAGTCCATTTAATTTTTTCCATGAAAAATAGACGATGTATTGTCTATATAATTTTTTGCATACGAATCGGACGATTTATAGTCGATTAAATTTTTTCATAAAAAATTGAAAAAAAGACGATGTATAGTCCATTAAATTTGTTTCATAAAAAATTTTTTTGCATGAGAAATGGATGATGTATAGTTTATTAAATCCTTTGCACGAAAAGAAGACGACATATATAGTCCATTTAAGTTATTACGTACGAAATGGACGAATTATAGTCAATTTAATTTTTTATAAAAATTTTAAAAATGGACGATGTATAGTCCATTAAATTTTTTATATATAGCCAGTCCATTTAATTTTTTGCATGAAAAATAGACGATGTATAGTCTATATAATTTTTTGCATACGAATCGGACGATTTATAGTCGATAAAATTTTTTCATAAAAAATTGAAAAAAGACGATGTATATATAGTCCATTAAATTTTTTTCATAAAAAAATTGTTTGCATGAAAAATGGATGATGTATAGTTTATTAAATCCTTTGCACGAAAAGAAGACGACGTATATAGTCGATTTAAGTTATTACATACGAAATGGACGAATTATAGTCAATTTAATTTTTTATAAAAATTTTAAAAATGGACGATGTATAGTCCATTAAATTTTTTATATATAGCCAGTCCATTTAATTTTTTGCATGAAAAATAGACGATGTATAGTCTATATAATTTTTTGCATACGAATCGGACGATTTATAGTCGATAAAATTTTTTCATAAAAAATTGAAAAAAGACGATGTATATATAGTCCATTAAATTTTTTTCATAAAAAAATTGTTTGCATGAAAAATGGATGATGTATAGTTTATTAAATCCTTTGCACGAAAAGAAGACGACGTATATAGTCGATTTAAGTTATTACATACGAAATGGACGAATTATAGTCAATTTAATTTTTTATAAAAATTTTAAAAATGGACGATGTATAGTCCATTAAATTTTTTATATATAGCCAGTCCATTTAATTTTTTGCATGAAAAATAGACGATGTATAGTCTATATAATTTTTTGCATACGAATCGGACGATTTATAGTCGATAAAATTTTTTCATAAAAAATTTAAAAAAGACGATGTATATATAGTCCATTAAATTTTTTTCATAAAAAAATTGTTTGCATGAAAAATGGATGATGTATAGTTTATTAAATCCTTTGCACGAAAAGAAGACGACGTATATAGTCGATTTAAGTTATTACATACGAAATGGACGAATTATAGTCAATTTAATTTTTTATAAAAATTTTAAAAATGGACGATGTATAGTCCATTAAATTTTGTATATATAGCCAGTCCATTTAATTTTTTCCATGAAAAATAGACGATGTATTGTCTATATAATTTTTTGCATACGAATCGGACGATTTATAGTCGATTAAATTTTTTCATAAAAAATTGAAAAAGGACGATGTATAGTCCATTAAATTTTTTTCATAAAAAAAATTTTTGCATGAAAAATGGATGATGTATAGTTTATTAAATTCTTTGCACGAAAAGAAGACGACGTATATAGTCCATTTAACTTTTTACATACGAAATGGACGAATTATAGTCAATTTAATTTTTTATAAAAATTTTAAAAATGGACGATGTATAGTCCATTAAATTTTGTATATATAGCCAGTCCATTTAATTTTTTCCATGAAAAATAGACGATGTATTGTCTATATAATTTTTTGCATACGAATCGGACGATTTATAGTCGATTAAATTTTTTCATAAAAAATTGAAAAAAAGACGATGTATAGTCCATTAAATTTGTTTCATAAAAAATTTTTTTGCATGAGAAATGGATGATGTATAGTTTATTAAATCCTTTGCACGAAAAGAAGACGACATATATAGTCCATTTAAGTTATTACGTACGAAATGGACGAATTATAGTCAATTTAATTTTTTATAAAAATTTTAAAAATGGACGATGTATAGTCCATTAAATTTTTTATATATAGCCAGTCCATTTAATTTTTTGCATGAAAAATAGACGATGTATAGTCTATATAATTTTTTGCATACGAATCGGACGATTTATAGTCGATAAAATTTTTTCATAAAAAATTATTTGCATGAAAAATGGATGATGTATAGTTTATTAAATCCTTTGAACGAAAAGAAGACTACATATATAGTCCACTTAAGTTTTTTCGTACGAAATGGACGAATTATAGTCAATTTAATTTTTTATAAAAATTTTAAAAATTTTGTATATATAGCCAGTCCATTTAATTTTTTGCATGAAAAATAGACGATGTATAGTCTATATAATCCTTGTGTTTGGTGTCATTAGATTGATAGCAACTGGAAACTTGCATGTTTTCCAGCAATAAATCCAAATTTACTCGAGCTGTCATCCAAAAAAATGCTTCAATATATTAAGGCACTGCCCCGCATTCATGGTATTCTCAATAAAGCAAATTTATCCCACGTTTTACACCATATATATACATATGTACATATTTATGTATACAGTGGAGGCTCAAAAAAGTTAAGTAGTTTGTTTTGGGGGTGATGATCTTTTCCGAAATCTTAACTTTTCCGTAGTATGAAAAATTCAAGAGGTTGTATGTGTATTTGACAACCTTTTTTGCTTCCCTGCTGCTAACATTGTTGCATTCAGAACAAAACAAATTCTACGACTAATTTCTTTTACAACCAACTGATGAGAGCAACTACATTATACATATATATAAAATTCACAAAAAAAATATATATAACGGTAACGGTTTTATTTTTGCATGTATACAGGCGTATATGAGTCACTATATATATAAATATTTATTGAGGATTTACATACAAAAGTTAAGATCATCTTAGAAAGAGAAAAAAACTATATATAAAAAAATTGTCTCAGAAAAGTTGAGAATTACTTAACTTTTTGGAGTCACCAATGGTGAATAAAAGCTGCTTAACTTTTCCATATACTTAACTTTTCTATGACTTAACTTTTTCGAGCCTCCACTGTATATACCTCCAATCCATCAACCAACCTTTTTTAAGTTTTGCAGATTGGTTTACGGTATCACTTTCCAATATTTTTAAAGATTTTTTTTTCCTCCATACTTTGTTAGATCCATCATTCTAATAAATCAGAAGTTTGGTTTCGTCGCCGAAAATCACATTATCGTAGAAGCCATCAAGCTTGTAAGTATGCGTTATCACAAAAGACAATTGTTGCTGCTTGGGCTACACTCTAGAAAGCGGGGATTTCCGACCATTTATTGAAGTACAGTCTATTCTTTTGAGCAATTGCCTTTGTCTCATGGGAAACTGTGTGAGTGGTACACCAATACGTTGGACAGCGCGAGTAAGGTTGGCTTTATAGCTGGTAAATATGGAAGTTTTAAATTTTTATTAATGTATTGACCTCAAACATGAGGCACTTTGGGTAAGAACATGGTGTCCTTTCAATTGCGGTAAGGTTGTGGATACTCCATCTCAAGGTCCAGATCTATACCCTATTCAAAATTTATGGGTTTATTTGAAAAATAGTATTTCCAAAGGGTATTTCAAGAAGTAAATGGAGTTTAAAACAGTAATACGAGGGGAATATGAGAAATTTCGGCGGAATATTTGGAAAAGAAAATTTTTTTCCATGAGAAGTCGTCTTTCAAGCCGATTTAATACCAATGGAGCCCAAAAAAAAATTATTTTTGTACACCTTAAAATCTTTCCTATTTTCTTACTATATAATACAAGGATGTAAAAACATTTTCTTGACAGAGAAATTTATGAGTTTTTTTAGCTTTCATGTAATTTTTATGCTCTCACTTTTTAATTTTGCATATAACTTACTACTATTTGTTCACTTATATGTAAATAAAATGAAATCCATAACCAAAAATTTCATAATGTAAAGAAAAATAAAAATATTTATGATAAAAATCAAAATTTATAACGATTTTAACTATGTCAAAACATTTTCTTGACAAACTTGCATACAAATCGGACAATTTATAGTCGATAAAATTTTTTCATAAAAAATTTAAAAAAAGACGATGTATAGTCCATTAAATTTTTAAATAATGGACTGTACATAGTTAATTTTTTATGCAAAAAATCAAATGGACTATACATCGCTAATTTTTCATGCAAAAAAAATTAAATGGGCTATATATCGTCCTTTTTTCATGCAAAAAATTTAATGTACTATACATCGTCCATTTTTCATATACATCGTCCATTTTTCATGCAAAAAATTAAATGAACTATACATCGTCCATTTTTAATGCAAAAAATTAAATGGACTATACATCGTCCATTTTTCGTTAAAAAAATTACATTTGCTATACATCGTCCTTTTTTCATGCGAAAAAAATCCATGGGCTATAATCGTCCTTTTTTCATGCAAAAAATTAATTGGACTATACATCGTCCATTTTTCATGCATAAAATAAATGGACTATACATCGCCCATTTTTAATGTAAAAAATCAAATGGACTATACATCGTCCTTATTTCATGCAAAAAAACTAATGAACTATACATCGTTAATTTTTCACGCAAAAAATCAAATGGACTATACATCGTCCTTTTTTCATGCAAAAAATTAAATGGACTATACATCGTCCTTATTTCATGCAAAAAAACTAATGAACTATACACCGTTAATTTTTGATGCAAAATAATCAAATGGACTATACATCGTCCTTTTTTCATGCAAAAAATCAAATGGACTATACATCGTCCTTTTTTCATGCAAAAAATTAAATGGACTATACATCGTCCTTATTTCATGCAAAAAAACTAATGAACTATACACCGTTAATTTTTCATGCAAAAAAATCAAATGGACTATACATCGTCCTTTTTTCATGCAAAAAATCAAATGGACTATACATCGTCATTTTTTCATGCAAAAAATTTAATGTACTATACATCACCCATTTTTCATGCAAAAAATTAAATGGACTATATGTACATCGTCCATTTTTCATGCAAAAAATTAAATGGACTATACATCATCGTCCTTGTTTTCATGCAAAAAATGAAATGGACTATATATCGTCCATTTTTCATGCAAAAAATTAATTGGACTATACATCGTCCATTTTTCATGCATAAAATAATTGGACTATACATCGCCCATTTTTAATGTAAAAAATCAAATGGACTATACATCGTCCTTATTTCATGCAAAAAAACTAATGAACTATACATCGTTAATTTTTCACGCAAAAAATCAAATGGACTATACATCGTCCTTTTTTCATGCAAAAAATTAAATGGACTATACATCGTCCATATTTCATGCAAAAAAACTAATGAACTATACACCGTTAATTTTTGATGCAAAATAATCAAATGGACTATACATCGTCCTTTTTTCATGCAAAAAATCAAATGGACTATACATCGTCCTTTTTTCATGCAAAAAATTAAATGGACTATACATCGTCCTTATTTCATGCAAAAAAAACTAATGAACTATACACCGTTAATTTTTCATGCAAAAAAATCAAATGGACTATACATCGTCCTTTTTTCATGCAAAAAATCAAATGGACTATACATCGTCATTTTTTCATGCAAAAAATTTAATGTACTATACATCACCCATTTTTCATGCAAAAAATTAAATGGACTATATGTACATCGTCCATTTTTCATGCAAAAAATTAAATGGACTATACATCATCGTCCTTGTTTTCATGCAAAAAATGAAATGGACTATATATCGTCCATTTTTCATGCAAAAAATTAATTGGACTATACATCGTCCATTTTTCATGCATAAAATAATTGGACTATACATCGTCCTTTTTTCATGCAAAAAATTAAATGGACTATACATCGTCCTTATTTCATGCAAAAAAACTAATGAACTATACACCGTTAATTTTTGATGCAAAATAATCAAATGGACTATACATCGTCCTTTTTTCATGCAAAAAATTAAATGGACTATACGTCGTCCATATTTCATGCAAAAAAACTAATGAACTATACACCGTTAATTTTTGATGCAAAATAATCAAATGGACTATACATCGTCCTTTTTTCATGCAAAAAATCAAATGGACTATACATCGTCCTTTTTTTCATGCAAAAAATTAAATGGACTATACATCGTCCTTATTTCATGCAAAAAAAAACTAATGAACTATACACCGTTAATTTTTCATGCAAAAAAAAAATCAAATGGACTATACATCGTCCATTTTTCATGCAAAAAATTAAATGGATTACACATCGTCCATTTGGCATGGAAAAATTAAATGGACTATACATCGTCCATTTTCATGCAAAAAATTAAATGGACTATACATCGTCCATTTTTTATGCAAAAAATTAAATGGACTAAGCATCTTCCATTTTTTATGGAAAAAGTTAAATGTGGAGCTGTATAAATTTCAAGTTTTAAACTCAGTTGCGAGCAGGATACGATATCGTATAATCGTTTATAGTTCCGAACTAATCACAATCGTTGTTGGACGAGTACCTGATCTTCCGAATTAATCGTTATATCTAACTCATAGCACCCATTTCGGTAAACAGGGCTGACATCAACCTGAAGCTAAAAGCCGGCTCATCCTTGCGTCCCGACAACTATAGACGCCGATTGTAAAAACCAGCTAGTTCAATATAATTTTAATTCAAAATATATATTTAAATAGTTAAGTTAGTTTAGTTTCGTAAATAAAGAATAATGTGTTACATTAAATAATAAAATACCAGACATGTCTGTATTTTTATTTACAAAGAAATCAGACTTTTGATAAGATTATGAAATAGCTGACGCCCAATTCAGTTCGAAAACAAAACTGCTTTACAGGCTACAGATCGTCAATTTTTCATAAAAAAAAATTGTATCGGCTATACATAGTTAATTTTTCACTCAAAAAATTCAATGGGCTCATCGTCCATTTTTCATGCAACGAATTAAATTTTTCATACAAAAATGGACAATGTATTGTCCATTTTTCATATAAAAAATAAACGGGCTACTTCTCGTCCATTTTTCATATAAAAACATTAAATGAGCTATAGACCGTCCATTTTTCATCTGAAAAAATTAAATGGGCTATACATAGCCCAAACAAAATATTAAATAGGGTATAGATCGTTAATTGTTCATACAAAAAAGTAAATGGAATTCTTATCCATTTTTCATACAAAAAAAAATTAAAGGGGCGATACATCAACCATTTTTCATATTTTTCATATACGTCTGAATTTTGCAAATACGAATACAAATATTTGCACATCACTACTTTGGAAGTTATTCCTGAATAATTGCTTCCAATTTATTTAACTGGGTGTATGGGTCATACAATTCTCATTTAGTTCACAAGTGATTGTTTCTAAAAAAAAGCAAAAAAGAATTTACATTCAACAATCTGCATTGAAAACAAAAACAATTTTTTATATTTTCAAATTTATAATTATCAAAAATAATAATATTTAATGGATAAAAAAATAATAAATGAAGGTTTTATAATGCAAAGCCATTTATCGGGCAGACACAATCCTGCCTTTGGCTAAAGGCAAGTTGTTAAAATGGCCTTTAGATAAAAAAAGGATTGAGTTTTTAAAGGGGAAAAAATTTGTATTTCGTGGTGTTGTGTAATTTGTTTAATGTAGCTTTTACAAATAAAGAAAACTTTTATAAAAATAAAATTCCTTATTTGCATATGTGTGTAACATCTTTTTCAATTCTTAATTAGTAGATGTCACTACAAATTTAACAGATTATTCCCCTAAATCTACTCTTTTCCAAACACACACACGTACTCATCAAACACTTCCTTCTACTTTCAAATTGTCTAGTATAAAAAAGTCACTATAGGGACTCCTTCCTGCTTCCCAAATATTTGCATGGCTTTTCTTATGTGTATACCCTTCCCTTTAAATACACACACGCACACACACACATACATACATAAATTCCTGTTTACTTGCTCTCTTCTTATTGGCTAGCACACATTTTAAGCTCAAGGATAACTTGCGTTTGTTTGAATTTTTGTTGTTCTGTTCTAGTGTTCAGTCAGTATGTGAAGTATATTTAAAGTACACACATACATACATACATATATATTCCACCCCTATTTCTTGTACATGTACATACATACATACATACAAACGGATACGCAAGTTTTGTGTCAAGTTCTTTTTGCAACCAATGAAATGTTGTAGGGAATTCTTCACTGGACAATGAGTATAAATAGGATTGTGCAACAGGCTACAGCGTTCAGTTTGTTTCAATTTCTGCCGAATAAGTGTAAATAGTTATTAAAAAAACGAGAATATTTTGTTTTAAAGAAATTGTAAATTATTTAAAATGTAAGAAATTTTTCTGCTAACAAAGAGTGAAATTGTTTTCCTTTTTTTTTTGGAATCACGGAAAATCAAACTTCTTAAATGTTTCTAAACATCAAATTTTTTCAATTTTTAATTAAAAGTATCAAATATTTTTGTTAAGTATAAAAAAAAACTCATGCAAAAATGATTAAATCATTGAGAAGTAATTTAGAAGAAAAAAATAAAATAAAAAACTAATGGCCTAATTCAGTAAGAAGATTTAGGACGTTTTAGTTTGAAAATACTTTTGAGTTCTTGTTTTTAAATTCTCTAAATTATTTCCTTCAAAAATGGTTGTTGTCTTTGAAAACGAAAAATAAAAATACAGTCGATTCCGCTTTACTGGAAATAATCAAACCCCAATTTTTTTTCCAGTTATCCGTTTTTTTCTCTAAAACGTAGTTGCGATTACTGAAATGAGTTACAGTTAAGCGTAGTGCTTAAAATCATTAAAACAATACACACCATACACATGCATATGTGCACATTTTGTTGTTGACATTTTTCACGAATTCCTCGAAAATGTCTAGCCACTTGCATTGACAATATAATAGAAGAATACAATAAAGTACGTAAGAGCGAAAAGGACAAATACATTTTGTCATTTAATTATTTTATTTTATGCAATCGGTTTCTAATAAATAAATTAGTCATTGTTTATTTTTTCTTTAAAGCGAAGTAAGTTTCATACAAAACGTAGTTGTGGGCTTGCTTTTGGTTTTCAGTAATACGATATTTTCAGTTAAGCGATGTTTCGCTAAAGCAAATTGAATAAGACTAGCTGCGTTTAAAATCAGTGCGGGGAGTTGCATAGCTTTTAGTAATCCGATTTTTTTCAGCCAAGCGTGTTGCGCTAAAGCAGATTATTGCCATGTTTGAAAAATATATGAAAAAAATGTGTTGGATATAATGTTTGGAACAAAATAATTAAGCCAATTCACCAACCTTCTAGCATAGATAATAAATAATTGCTTGAAAGAATCACAACTGCGGCTTTTTTCGTCCAACAAGACGATACACGACAACAAGTTTTGAGAAAAACGCATTTCATCTTATTCTACACCCTTTTAGGTACCAGAATCCACTCTTAAGTCCAAACCCACACACTAGCAACTCCCTTTTATCGGAGAAGGTTACATATAAAATATATGGACCGCAAGTTACAAGCAACTTAATTTTTGGGTTGGTTGTGTTGGCAGGTTTTGAAGCTCTTCACTTCATACAAGAGCAATTTCATGAAGGCAGATTCTATTACGCGCTAAAAACACTGCATCGTGAAAGAGATGAATTTCATTTAAAACGATTTTCCGTCATATAACTTTAAATTTATTTGAATAGTCCAAGTGAACACTGAAAATGACTCATACTCCAAATCGTTTGATCTTTATCATCCAAATTTGACGTGGGATGACGGAAAATCATTCCAATTTAAAGCGAAACCCCTTCGGAAGAAAAATATATCTGTAACTCGCTAAAGCTAAATCTCTATCGCTAAAAATCTAAAAGGTCGATTTTCGGCTACGACTACAATTTTAAAACGTGTATTGCTAAATCAGAGATCTGCAAAACAAAATATGTTTGTGTTGGAGAGAAAAATGAGAGTAAAATAAAGTTAGACTTGAAGAAAAGTTTTCTAATTAAAAATGCATGCTGTGGTTATTAATTGTTTGAATTTTTTTTTTTTTTTTTTGTAAATTAGCAATTTAATTAAAAAGTAAGAAATCTAATAATCCATTCAACAATGTAGTGTATAAACTCCAAACTAAATTTATTCACAGCGCTGTGAAAACTATTAAAATGACTTTTTAAATTATCTTCTCTATTATTTTTAAATGTTTCATAGCACAAAATGCATTGCATATTGCCAAAAGCATTTTTTATCACGAAATATTTCTTAGCTTCCATGATTATTTTTTATTTTTTTTTTTTGCTGTACAAATTCAATTAATTTAAACCTTCAATTACGCTCCGTGTGCTCAAAAAACAAGGAAAAAATTCGTACATGAATGCACAACTTCATTCGTCGCCTTCTCAGTGACTACTTATTAAAAGAGCATAATAATGAGTGTGATTTTCTTGTCCACAATTGTGGTATGGCGTGCGGTTCACTGTGTTAAATAAACCAGCGACTTAAAAATTTCATCTGAAAAATTTTTAGTATTTTATGTCTCTATTTAAGTCTCCCTACAAACACAATGAAAATTGTGTGAACATTTTTTTGATATCGAATGCCGTAATTTTCTCCCTGTGCATTTGTTCAGCATTTTAACGATCGAATTTAGCTTAAGCTTTAGGAAATTACAGCATAAATAAATCAATAAATCGATTCGTGGCTCAACGCTCCACTGTAGCCATAGACCAGTACAAGAATGGTGGAATCTATGTGAAATTATTGGCTCATTGTTTACACATTTACCCAAATTTAATAAATGAATATTCCCTTAACAAACCGGGCTGGTGAAACTAGATGCAAAGTGAAAAAGAAAAGCACAAAGATATATTTGATCAATGAATGTATTACAATGATTTTTCTCCCAAAAATTTGCACTTTAGAATACATTCAGAACTTTGTTGTCTTTATCACTAACTCTATCCATTATTCTCTTACTAACCTTTGAACTCTAATTTAATATTTTTCTATTTAGAAGATATTGACAAAATAATCACATTGCAATAATTTCACACCTGCAAATAATTGACAATTTTCATTCGATGTCTTTGTTTTCTTTCATTTTTTGAATTTTATTGTTGTAATTTTATTGCAAATTTTCTATGTGTAACTAACTGGTGAATAGAGACTGCAAGAGACTCGATACCCTTACTTACTTCAGCAAAAATTGGATACAAAACTAAATTGAATTCAAGTTTGATTTATTTTTTTTTTTGAAAAATCAATCATATTTAGACGAATACGTTTTTGAATCCTCATATTCATTACATAAGTTTTCAGGGATGTTCTGTAATCGTATTTCCCGATTTGCTGAAAACGAACGAAAACTCAAGAGCTTAAAATAAATTCTTTCGGATTAGTAAGTACGAAACTTGTGACATGCCCAGATAGTATTCTGAAAATGAGTTTTTCACATCGATATCTTTACGTTCTTAATAAATTTGATTTAATTAAAAATTTCGCCAAATCAAGGGTTATTTGTGAAGTTTATGTTGAGTTAAGAGTTTAGCTACTCTTCCCACTTAAGACGAGACTATTCTGATAACGTTTTTCTCTCTTTATTTCTCAGTAGACCAATTGCAACCTAAATTACTATGAAATCCCAAAAGGTAACAAGTCGATCAGTGGCACTTCCTCGTGACGCACTGTATGCAATCTGCTCCTTTTTTTGATTAAAACTAAAAAACTTAATCATGAATAAAATTCCGCGTGAAATTTTTTCCGGGATTCAATTCCAACTAATAGCAAGTTATAGGGAAAACAAAAAATTCTAATTGGAAAAGGGAGAAATTTCACGCGGAATTTTATTCATGATTGCCATACTTACACAAGAAACCTTGTTATCTGCTGGTACAGCTAAAGATCAATTCTGGTCTATGCGAGGTCCTTGACCACACAGCGTAACCTAACCTAAGCTAACCTAAAAGATTTAATATTGAAAATTCGCTATTGTTTTTGCTGTAATATATTTAAAACAAAAAAGTTAAACGTTGATGAAGGTAAAGATGAAGATTTCAAGGGTTTATAAATTCTAAAATTTAATGTATGAAAGATAATGTCGAAAGTCAGCATGTAATTGTTTGTGTATAACAAAATTTTTTTTAAATCGAAATTAATGAAGTGACCTTGAGGTAACCTAATAGAACAAATAATTCTTTTTTTCATTTGGTCTTTAAAAAAAATGATATCAGATGAAAGCTACAACACCATCATAGTTCTCTAGCACAATCGATTATCTTCCAAACTTGAAATATTTTAGATTGCTCAATCAGGGTCAATTATTTGTTTCCAAATTTAAATAAAACGAAAATTATTTCATTTTTGTTCACCCAACGTTTTGTTTGCTTGTTTCAAACTTCTTCAGAGGTTTTTCTTTATTATTATTGTTGTTGTTGAAGTATTATAGCTGCTAATATTTGCAAATTTTTTAGAATAAATCTAAAATGTATTTTTTCTTAAATCCAGCTTAAAACAAAAGTTTTGTAAGCATGCATTAATAAACCAAGTTAAAAGGTGTCAAAAGGAGTGTTTAAAATTGTCACGCATGAGTAAAAAAATACATTTTTTGGTTAAATATAAAAAAATAACAACGACAATTTTGATTTACTATCACTTTATTTAGTGTTTTGTGGGCGCTATGAAATAAGGCCCAAAGAAAATGACGCCCAAATAAGAAATGAAATAAGCCCCAATGAAATAAAATACAAAATAATGGAATGAGGAGGTCCAAGAGAAAATTTATGAAAAAACATCCAATATAAATGAAATAAAGTCCAATTAAAAAAGCCCAGTGAAACCAAACTCAAGAGAAAATAAAACAGAAAATAAAGCCCAACCAAACTCAAGATGAAATGAAGCCCAAAAAAATTAAAGAAAACCCCATTAAAAATTCCTCAATTTTATTGGGCCTTATTTCATTTTCTTATTTGGGCGTCATTTTCTTTGGCCTTATTTCACAGCGCCGTTTTGTGTGTGATTTCAAATAACTATGGAGTGTAGTAAAGATTTTCATAATAAAAATGTATATTGTATTATTAATATTAGTCAAAAAATATTGTCACAAGTGAGAGTACGTGAACGTAAGTGATAAACATTTTTTTCTTGATGAGTTAGCTTAAGTGATAAAAACTTAAGGTAGAGGCTTCCGAAGTTAATTATGGCCACAAAATGCCTAAAATTGGCCTAAAATGGCCACAAAATGCCTAAATACCGATTACCAATGTTCTCAAAACACTCAAAATGTAGTGTTTTGAAAACGGGGCGATTTGCTGCGATTTACAATTTTTGAAACTTGTGTTCTGGGCAATAAACATATGTACATTTATTTTGTCACAATAAAATACACTCCCGATTAAATGAATAGAACCACTTAACTTTTTGTTTTTGTATAGTTTATCAAAAGCTAAAATTTTAGTACCCTTAATAAATAACAACGATAATATGAGAATTTAAGTTAAGCGTATCTTAAAAGTCCTTCTCCTAAAAAATAAATTAAAAAACTATGGGATACGGTTCACTTTGCAGGCCATCCTTGGAATTTCACACTAATTTCAAGCTGAAAGCGCTGAAAAATAGGGCCTGCTCGAAAATGCATCACTGCTCTGCAGCATACGAGCTGCACTTTAATTTAAAATGCGCTACAATTTCGCTGATAATAGTTTTTAGTAGTACCCTCGCCTGTACATTTATTTGTGTGTTATCTACTAATGACCTGCACAAGACCACATATAAGACCTTTCAAGACATGCAACATTTTTCAAACGCTTTACTACAGCGAAATATTCTAAGACAAACGCTAAACAACACTGTTGGCAAGAATTTTTTCCAGTTGTTTGTCTTCCCAACAGTGTTGTTTGTTTAGCGTTTGTTTTAGAATATTTCGCTGTAGTAAAGCGTTTGAAAAATGTTGTTGTTGTCTTGAAAGGTCTTATAAATGGTCTTGTGCTGGACTTTATTATCTACTTCAGTGACAAACTTTAGGGCATTTAAATTTCCATTTGCAGCGCAGTGATGCATTTCCGAACAGGCCCATACATAGATTTTTGTATTGGTTTGTTTATTAACAACCTCGTTAAGGAAAAAATGAGCCTGATCGCTGAACACAATTTTGCGATAAAACATTGTATATAAATTGTGAGAATTGATGATTGAGAGTATCAGAGATATTAAATGTCAAAAAGTGAGCGCACTATGACAGTTCGTTTGACCGTTAACCCTTTTGCAATTTCTAACGCGGTTTAAGAAAACACCTTTCTTACATATTCTTTTGCTTGTTTATACGCGTGGCATCGCTTATTCCTATATTTCCCTCACACGTTCGCTCACGTATGTATGTATGTATGTGTGTGACAAAATAGTAAAAGAAGCCCCACAATAACAAAACGTTATTTTTTTCCAATACCTTTCATAAACTCAACTAAATTGGTAAGAAAAATAACACTGCAAGTGAAAATCGTTCAGTACAATTTCATCATTAAGTGCGAACTACATGTGTTTAGAGTTCAGTTCAAACTGAATAGTAACAAAGTAACAAATCACAAGTTAATCTAACTTAATAACTAACTTACTAACTAGTAAAAGTATTTCCTCACAAGCAAACAAACAAACACGAATAGCAATAATACAAATAATATATTCCAAAGTGAAAACATTAAACAACTTTGGGCCAAAGTTTTCCACATACAAAGAAGGAAAGGAATACCAATATACAAAAAAAAAGAAAACGTAATAATAAAATATGTACATATTGTTGAAAGAAAGAAACACTAAATACAGCTTTACCTAATTTATTGTAAACACACTGGCGCTTGCTGCAACAAGCTCTTGCCCAGTTAGTTACACAGTCACATATCACACTTGCTACATTTTGCATTTAGAAATTTGCATTTAGATCGTGTTTAACCTAATTCTTTTCTTTATTTTAATACCATTGCAGACAGTCAGACAGACAGACAGCCAGCCAGAGAAAGAAAGAATACTGCTTGCTGTCCCAACTATTGTATCCATCTAACGCTGAACTGAACCCTGAACCACAGCAGCAAACAGTTTGTTATTCCATCACACACACACACACACACACACACACACTCACAAACTCCAAGTAAATAGAGAAAATTACTATGGATTTTAAAGAATATCGTCAAAGGGGTAAGTGATGTGGCATAAGTTAAGGATGACACTAACGCACACACACACACTCACAAACACACACACATATATGCAGAAACACACATGGGGTCATTACTTAAGACTTTGCAGGCTATTTAGCTTTTTATATCATACCTATTATTTTATTTTATTTTTTATTTTGCTAACAAATCTTTATTGTAAATAGATTTAAAACAAACAAATTCACTCCATTTTATTGTAAATGAAATAAATTTTATTTGTCCAAGGCCATAAAAATCTCTTCGGCATAACACAAAGTGATTTTAACTAACTTGGGCTCAAATCACATAAATTCAATTTAAACTTTTGTGCAAATCTTATTTTTCATATTAACAGCATCACAATGTGTGAAAAAAAGATTAAAGAAAAATTTTCAAGACAATTTATTGACACAAATTATTGTACACGCGTATATTAGGCAACATAAAATTTAAATACTGGCTTCTTTCTATTTTTTGTTTAATGTTAAAATGCTGTAAAATAATAAAAACAAAAAATATGTATACATATCGCTACCTCAAATTGCGAAATATGTACGTACATACATTGACATTTATTATTGAAGGCTATAAAAATGTATTGAGTGAGGTATTTTTTTTATATTGGTTGATAAATTTGACGGTTATGCGCCAGCTTCAGTGTTCTCTTGCAAACTGTTCAGTCTTCTTTTGAATATTGTTCAGTCTCCTTTTGAATAGTGTTCAGCCTTTTTTTGAATACTGTTCAGTCTTCTTTTGAATACTGTTCAGTCTTCTTTTGAATACTGTTCAGTCAAGGCACCTTTACTACAGGTACACGCATTAGGGAAAACACTATGGCAACTCTGTGTTTCTCACATAGTTTTACAAAGTAATTGTCAAAAAATTGTATGCATCAAACGAGGCACAAAAGTAATTGTCAAATGAATTCTTCGTTATAAACGTGTAAACAAAAAATCAGCGGATAAGCAATTTGCCTGGTGCATGTACCTGTTTGATATGCCTTGTGTTCAGTCTTCTTTTGAATACTGTTCTTCAGTCTTCTTTTGAATACTGTCCAGTCTTCTTTTGAATACTGTTCAGTCTTCTTTTGAATACTGTTCAGTCTTCTTTTGAATACTGTTCAGTCTTCTTTTGAATACTGTTCAGTCTTCTTTTGAATACTGTTCAGTCTTCTTTTGAATACAGTTCAGTCTTCTTTTGAATACTGTTCTGTCTTCTTTTGAATACCGTTCAGTCTTCTTTTCAATACTGTGCAGTCTTCTTTTGAATACTGTTCAGTCTTCTTTTGAATACTGTTCAGTCTTCTTTTGAATACAGTTCAGTCTTCTTTTGAATACTGTTCAGTCTTCTTTTGAATACCGTTCAGTCTTCTTTTCAATACTGTGCAGTCTTCTTTTGAATACTGTTCAGTCTTCTTTTGAATACTGTTCAGTCTTCTTTTGAATACTGTTCAGTCTTCTTTTGAATAGTGTTTAGTCTTCTTTTGAATACTGTTCAGTCTTCTTTTGAATACTGTTCAGTCTTCTTTTGAATACTGTTCAGTCTTCTTTTGAATACTGTTCAGTCTTCTTTTGAATACTGTTCAGTCTTCTATTGAATACTGTTCAGTCTTCTTTTGAATACTAACCAGTCTTCTTTTGAATACTGTTCAGTCTTCTTTTGAATACTGTTCAGTCTTCTTTTGAATACAGTTCAGTCTTCTTTTGAATACTGTTCAGTCTTCTTTTGAATACAGTTCAGTCTTCTTTTGAATACTGTTCAGTCTTCTTTTGAATACAGTTCAGTCTTCTTTTGAATACTAACCAGTCTTCTTTTGAATACTGTTCAGTCTTCTTTTGAATACTGTTCAGTCTTCTTTTGAATACTGTTCAGTCTTCTTTTGAATACTGTTCAGTCTTCTTTTGAATACTGTTCAGTCTTCTATTGAATACTGTTCAGTCTTCTTTTGAATACAGTTCAGTCTTCTTTTGAATACTGTTCAGTCTTTTTTGAATACTGTTCAGTCTTCTTTTGAATACTGTTCAGTCTTCTTTTGAATACTGTTCAGTCTTCTTTTGAATACTGTTCAGTCTTCTTTTGAATACTGTTCAGTCTTCTTTTGAATACAGTTCAGTCTTCTTTTGAATACTAACCAGTCTTCTTTTGAATACTGTCCAGTCTTCTTTTGAATACTGTTCAGTCTTCTTTTGAATACTGTTCTCGAAATAAAAGAGAATGCTGGAGGCTTTTATGTTAATAACATGTAAATTCGAAAGCATTTGCTTTCGTTTCGAATTACAGAGTAGACTACCTAGTTTTGGGTGACGGTTTTTCACGCCAATATATACTCAAGAGTTGGATTTTCCACCATAAACACTTCGAAGCAAGTAATTTAATTTCGTTTCATGGCGCATTAAGGATTGCCATCTGCCATTTTCATTTGGAAATCAACTCTGCAACGAACGATCGATGAACAGCCTGAATATCAAAAAAATGTATGTCTCTAATTAACATATGTATAAGAAATACCGAAGTATATTTATTTGACATAAACTCTTAATTTTATTTTGATCTTTTTTTCTTCAATTTACTTAAAAAAACACATTCATCCATCCTTGTTCTTTAAATTCTGCACGTTTGAAAAGAATTCACATATTTTGTGGTATTCCGTAAACCGAATTCACACCATTTTACACTCTTTAATTTCAAGCCGACAAAACTGGTTGAAAATAAATCGAAACTTGATACACAAACTAGATTTTATTAAAAAAAAAATGCTAAAAAAAATTATTTAATCTAAAGGGTGTTTTTTAAGCCCGATAGAAATTACAAATGGGTTAAGTGTCAAACGAACTTTTATACTGCACTCCCGTCTTGACATTTAAGATCAGTAGACTCTGCCAAATTATCATGAATCAGGCCTTTTCAATTACTATTTTTTATCTAACAGCTAAAGAATGCCTTATAGAAGGCATCGACTCTTTCACATTCTACACTCCTTTCTATGAGCAGGGAAAAGAGAAGGAGTAAAATTTTTTGATTTGTTTTTTTTACCAAAGCAAAAGCAAAATCCATTAATTCGAAGGCCTTTCAGAAGCTCTGGCGAAAAATGGGAAACCGGAGGGCCTACCCCGCAATGACAAAGATTGTAAAAAGGATATGGGTATGGAATAGAGCGAGCAGACCTTGTACATCCACAATAAGTACTACAGAGGTCTTCTAGAAGGCATCCTTACTCCTTCTTTTGCCTGCTGGGGATTGACGCTTTAACAACGCTACCATATTATACAGATTAATTTTGAATATCAGTCGATATACACATCTTTCTAAACGATGCAATACTACCAACACGTCAAAGGAATGTGCGTACTAAAGAGAATACGCCGCTATAAAAGAAAGTGTGGAAGAAATCCAAATTTATCGATTCACCGTCTGTCACAGGTCTTGGTCCACACCGAGATCCATCCAATGCAGGAATTAAAGCCACGAGAACTCTTATATTCAGCGTTCTTTGGAACGATTGGGACCTAGAGCGGTTGGAAACCTGATTCGATGTTTTATCGCGAAATTGTGTTCAGCGCTGAGGCTCACTTTTGGTTTAACGGGCTTGTTAATGAACAAAATTACCGCAAGTGGAGCAAACCCTATCCACTACAGACTCCACTACATCCAGAAAAATCCACCGTTTGGTATGGTTTACACGCTGGTACCATTATTCTAAATTGAAACCAGCGCTGAAGTTACTTACGGTCAAGGGAGATCGTTACCACGACATGTTAAAATATTTTTTTTTAAATATGGGTGAGATTTATAGGGATGAGATGTGGTTTCAACAGGATGGCCCTACGTGGCATATGACGACCGCAACCATCGACTTATTGAAATCAAAATTTGGCAATAAGTTCATTTCGAGAAATGGACCTATCAATTGCCCTACAAGGTCGTGTGATTTGACACTTCTAGATTATTTCCTGAGAGGTCGTGTGGACGTCCAGAATAAAATTCGTCAAGAACAGCCGCGGTATCCATATGCCCCAAATCATTTTCAAATAAAAGCATTTTGTTTTATTAAATTTTCTTATGTTATTCTTTAGAAGTGGAAGTTCTTTTGGGTATAAAAAACACAATGTGGATTTCAGAACCGCATATTTCAATATATATTAGTAACAGATCAAAATTATTCTTCGACCTTAACCTCCTGTTTCCACAACACGAACGGTCGACTTGAGTAGAAAACTTAAATGAAATTACAAATTTTTTTGAGAGTTTTTCATATAAAATTTCTAGACGAGTCTTCTGCTTGACTTGTGGAAACAGAATATTAATTCGAGTCATCTGCTTGACTTATGGAAACAGGGAATTAATTAAATTGAAACTTCAATAATTTGTAAATGTATTTCATATTTCATGACAGGAAAGGAAATGGTCGACTATATTGCTGACTATTTGGAAAACATTCGTGATCGCAGAGTATTTCCGGATGTTAAGCCTGGTTATATGAAAAATCTTTTACCCGATTCGGCACCCATCGAAGGAGAACAATGGGATATGATTTTCAGCGATGTGGAACGCGTTATAATGCCCGGCATCACCCACTGGCAAAGCCCGCACATGCATGCATATTTTCCAGCCCTCAATTCGTTTCCCTCTCTTTTGGGCGACATGTTAGCGGATGCCATTAATTGTCTGGGCTTTACATGGGCCAGTTCACCAGCCTGCACAGAATTGGAAATAATCGTTATGAATTGGTTGGGCAAAATGATTAATTTGCCAGATGATTTTCTGCATTTGAGTGGTTCGAGTAGAGGTGGCGGTGTTGTGCAGACAACCGCCAGTGAGGCCACATTGGTGTGTCTTTTGGCTGGTAGAACGAGGGCCATTCAGCGTTTTCACGAAAAAAGGCCCGGTTATCAAGACGCTGAGATAAATGCCCGCTTGGTGGCTTACTGTTCGGATCAGGCGCATTCGAGCGTGGAAAAGGCTGCTTTGATAGGTGAGTATGTATGTATGTATAGTATATAAAATTGTTGTGTGTGTTTGGAACTATAAGAGCTGTGGAGCTGAAATTTTCTACACAGGCTAGGGTCAATACCCGGTAGGTCTATGTTTTCTTTACCACTGTGTAGTGTAATTTGTGGTTATAAAAATAAGAAAAATACATGAGGGTAAGACAACGTTTCATGCTGTAACCGCCGAAAAAGCTTAAGCGACAAAATTTTTTAACTTAATTTTTTACCAGAATTGATCATTTGCGTTTGTAGATAATCGATTTTCGTACAAAAAAGGGAGATCCCCAAAATATGTCGGTTAAGTTTTTTTTGGCGGTTATGGCTCGGTTTACCGGGCTCAGCTAGTTTGTTTATAAGATTTTAACTTAATTTATTCTATTTTTTGTTAAGTTTTTTTTATTTGCCGATTACAAGAAGAGAGAAAAAAATATGAAATGGAATTTGAGAAAATTTAAGTTAAATAGCTGATGTTAATAATAATCTCTACCCCAGTAGATAGACATGGGTGCTGATGAAGTGCGTGGCTGCACAGAAAAATATCGGTATTTCCCCAGCTAATAAAGTCTAGTTTAATTTTTCTTCTCTTCTTTAGATACTCACATTAATTAATAAAAATATTTCATTCGATAAGAATTGAAATTACTGAACTTAAGCCTGATTAAGCAATTATTTCTGGTTAATATTTAATGTTTTGTGTTATCGAAGGTCTGGTACGGATGCGTTATATTGAGGCTGATGAAAATTTATCTATGCGCGGACAACCCTTAAGGGAAGCCATTCAAGATGATATTCGCCAGGGACTGGTGCCCTTTTGGGTAAGTTATTAGTTATTTCTAGAGCACAAATTTATTTAAATGTATCTATAATTATAATTTACTATTCCTATAATTATATTTGTAATAAGAAGAGTGATTAGTATGAAACGAAGTCTAATACCCGTAATAAGTTTAATTTCGAATAGGAATCCCATGAAATGAATATTTGAAAATAATACCTAGTGGTTTGCCTTGAACTGCAGAGGTTGTTAATAAATTTGATTTCAACTTAATTCCATTGTTCTTTAAAACTATTGGGTACAGCGTCTCTGCAACATCCCGCTGCAAGAGAGGGCTTGTCATGCAACCCTTTCACTAATTTCTCGTTACAGTTGTTATTATAAATTTTTCCTGGTTTTCAATCTTTAACTATTCCTTGCTTCAAAACAGCTGAAATCGTTATCCAAAATGGCGACGACAAATTCAAAGTCTTTTAAACACAATATAGCCGTAAAATTTGCTTCTAGAATGCAAATCATATGTTGACAGTGGGAATGCCGCATTAAGCTAAATCAGCTAAGCAGCATGTGTAAGGTCACACTCTGTTGGGTTCCTGGATATGCCGGGGTGCAAGGAAATGAAAATGCAGACAAAATGGCCAGAAGGGGGGCTAGTACGCCCATGGTCGGGCCAGAACCGTTCTGTGGACTCGGATTGGACAAAATCCGGGAAGATATATCGACGGAAATCAAGAGTAAGAGGGAACATCTCTGGCTCAATCTTCCAGGATTGAGGCATGCAAAGCTAATGATTGTAACGTATAACCAAAATCGTTTCATGTCCCTGAGTATTGATGTAGATCTTTGTAGTAGTATAAGTGAAACCGATTATGGCCATGAGGCTAGGTTTTTCTATTTTGGATGAATAAATGAAAATGAAATGAGTAAAAACAATCTAAGAATGCTCACAGGCTTCCTCACAGGACTAAGAAAACACCTCAACAGACTTGGCATTGAGAGTAACAGCCTGTGCAGATACTGTGATTACGAAGATGAAACTCCACAGCATATTCTGAAGGACTGGTAAAGCGTTATGCCACAGAAGATATAGACAATTGGGCAAGCACCTATTGGAGGATTGGGAACTGCCAACTCTAGACCCACTGGCAATCCTGAGATTCAACAGGAGAGTAGGTCTAGATGAGGTGCTCTAGCACATCTACTTTGCTCGCAGTGTCCTGTGTATCCCGTTTGACTTAATTCATTCATTCATATTGACAGGCTCACTATATTTTCTAGATCTTAGGGAAGAGAAATAATCCGTCAATAGCACAAAAATTGTTCTCGAGAGCGAGTAGACTATCGCCAAATTTTTGGTATTGTATTGACCTGATGTCATGTTGACAACTGGAATAAGGGTAATTATTTTATAGGGTAAGATAGATTATATAGCCCTGGAAAACTAATTTTATACGTCAATTAATATGTTCTAAACAAAGCAGGCTATATTTCTTTAAAATCGATACCCAACTTCTAATTTTATACGTAAGAGTATTTAAGTGATGGTACTGCATTTTATTTAAAAATTGCATGGTTATGTGCAACATATTCAACACCATACTTCCAATCCGATGAATACAAATTAAAAAAAGAGAACATCTTGCAAGAAAATAAATTAAAATTTTTGATAAAATTATTGGAAACTAACCCAATTTGCTTCTTCAATTCTTTGTATCTGCTTGTTTAAAGTAAAAATTCGTGCAAAATTGTAAACTTTCTAAAATTGCTGCAAGTAAATAAACATAATAAAATTGATATTTAATACAAAAAAAAAAAAAGTTCAATGGAATCTGAATATTTATTTTGTCTGTGGTTAGTTCTTTCAACATAATTAAGCCAATTTAAATAAATGTTGTGATACCTGCAGCAGATGCGTACGCCAATTATTTGTTGTTTAAGAAATGGCAAAAATAAACACAAACACCACCACCTACACGTTAATAAAATATGTGTGTATTATATCTTATTGGAAACAATTCATAAGGGAATAATTTAATTGTACTGTTTGACAGCACACTGACAATAGCAACAAGTAAAAGCCGATTAGTATTTGCAACTATATTCAACCACCAAACCGATATTAGGAAAATAATCAGCCTTCCTCCCTTCATTTGAAAATGAAAATAAAGAAAAGAAAAGAAAAAGCAACAAATTGCCAACACAAGTGACTTTGATGTGATTACTTTTTCTTTTTTTTTTTTGGCCGGCTGGCTTTTTCCATAATCATTTTTCTTTAGGTTTGTGCTACTCTGGGTACAACTGGCTCCTGTTCATTTGACAATTTGGAAGAAGTTGGCATTGTCTGCCGCGAGTATAATTTGTGGCTGCATGTAGATGCCGCTTATGCTGGTAGCGCTTTTATATGTCCAGAATTTCGTACGTGGCTTAAAGGTATAGAGCATGCCGACTCAATTGCTTTCAATCCTTCCAAATGGTTAATGATACATTTCGATGCCACCGCTTTATGGTGAGTATTTCTGTTTATTACGACTAATTTATGGAATATATTTTTTTTATTGCATTTGTAGGGTGAAGGACAGCACAGCTGTTCATCGCACCTTTAATGTGGAGCCTCTGTATTTGCAACATGAAAACTCTGGTGTTGCTGTGGACTTTATGCACTGGCAAATACCATTGAGTCGACGTTTTCGAGCCTTGAAGATTTGGTTTGTTTTGCGCTCCTTTGGCATAAAAGGATTACAGCGGCACATACGTGAAGGTGTGCGATTGGCTCAAAAATTCGAAGCTTTAGTTTTAGCCGATCATCGTTTCGAAATACCGGCCAAGCGGCATTTAGGTAAAAGGAAAAATATTTTGAACTTGTTGAACTTTCGTTAGACCTGGTTCACACACATCAAGTTTTCATGCGTATATTTTGATTTTATACAGTAGAATCCCGATAATTTACAATATTACAAAGGTTTTCGATTTAAGTGGATTTCGGTTTAAATTGTAAGGTTAAAATAAGAAAACTTCTATTTAAACTTTCATTTAAACGTGCTATAATCATGACCATACAAAACAGCTGTTCTAACCAAACTTATGGGCAACACTCTATTTGATATATATGAAGCGCCATAACGCCACAGTCCTAACTAGCGGTCTCCACTAGCCATGAACTTGGTATGGGCATCATGTCGGACATCGCAAATGGCTAATGGAGACCGCTCATGTCCATGTTTCGTCCATGCTCTGACATGGATGTCCGAACATATGTCTGAGCAACGATGTTCGCCATGAGATTCGCCGTCCGCAACCATTTACAATAGAAAGAAAAGAGACAGAACAAAATTGGAACATGGACATCGCCCGTGTTCACCACAACAAAGAAGTTGATGAATTTTTCACAGTTGATCTGCCGGCGTCATGTTCATGTCATGTCCAAGTTGATGGCTCGTGGAGACGTAGGGTAACCAAATTCACTTATTGATTTTTGAGTTTTCGCCGTAACCATAAACAGCTGTTTGCTGGCTAGACATATTTGTTGTTGCTCTTTTGAAATTAATAAACAAGTGAAAGCATAAGCAGCTGTTTATGGTTATAGGAACGCTAACTAATAGGAGAAGCAAATATATTTATGGCTAAGGCTATGGCAATATGAAATGGCACGTCTGATTGAACCTTAACGGGCTGTTTCTATTCATTTTATGCGTACGCTAATTTGACATGATACTCGTATTTGCTAAGTCAAATAACAAATTGGCCACAAAAGAAGAAACCTAAATCCATAAAAAAAGTTAGGGGTAAACCCAGTTTTACTTCCTACTATGACAGTCGATTTGTTTGCGTTACATTAAGAATTATAAGTTATCAATAGCCGATTAAAATTTATTAAACATAAAACAGACTTTGTGCTAAAAAAATATATATACAGGGCAATAGTGAATAAAATTCCGCGAGAAATTTCTCCCTTTAACAATTCGAATTTTTTGTTTTCCCTATTACTTGCTATTAGTTGGAATTGTTCCCCGGGAAAAATTTGCCGCGGAATTTTATTCATAATTGCCCTCATAAAATACGAATTAGCGAGGGTACCGACGAAATGTATGGAATTATTGCGCTTTAACGCGATTTTTTCGAAGCACCAACAATTTTACTAATTATTGAGATCTTCTATTTAACGTTGTACGAATTATCGATATTCTACTGTATTACTTTCTCATCTCGCACATAAAATATCAAAATTTGATTAAAAAAACTTGCTGTGTGCGAACCAGTAACTCGTATCTGTAGCTTGTGAGAACTTTTCACATCGAGAAAAATTAAATAATTATTTTGGTTGTGTATTTTCACAAAAATTATCAGGTTGTCACGATTCACAGGTTGATAACCAGGGAAACCACAAATATGCTCTAAAAAAAGTGTTTTATGCGCATTCAATATGCACTAAAAACTTGTAAATATGCGCTTAAAAGTCAAAAAATATGCTCTTAAAAATAGAATAAATTGGTTTATTTGTAAATGAAAATATATTTTTTAATCAAAAATTCAACAACATTTGCATATAAAATAAGAAAAAAATAAATAACCAAAAAACGGAAACATAATTAACAAAGATTAACTGGGTTTGAAGTGCAGGTTAACACAAAATTACTATAAAAATTTTTACTAAAACAAATTAATTTTTATTGGATGCATAAGAATTTAACTTTAATTTCAAAAGATCACGATATCAGAATTAAGGCTTTGGAACTGTATTTTGGATAAATAAGACAAGATTTTAATTTATAATTTTTATTGAAATAAATAACAAAATATTGACCTAGAATTTCAAATAAAAATCTTTTCTGTCACGTCTTAATGAACTTTCATACATTTACAATGTTCCTTCAAGGTCTTTTCGGGGCAGAGTAAATCACACACAGCTAAATTTGTATTGCAACTAACGTCCGTAAAACTGCGTTATATATAAAAAATTATACACTACATGGAACATTGGAACAGAGATTTAGATGGCGAAAATTAAAAATAATTTGTAAGCATATTAACCCAGATAGCACAGGAAAAAATTTTTCTTTAAAACTTAAATTTTTATTTCGAAAATGAAATTTTAATGCGTTGCTAAAAAAAAAATTTCATAAATTTTTTTTTTTCGGAATGGAGAGTTTTTTTTAAAGATGGTGGTGCCAAGCGGGTTGAAATAAAATAAATTCTATAAAGCATGAAAATATGCCCTAAAAGCGTAAATTATGCTCTAAAAATTCGAAAATATGCTAAAAATATGCGTGTAAAACCGATATATGCATAAACATGCTTTAAAGGGTAAAATATGCAAAAATATGCACTAACAAATCGATGCCAAAATTCATTAAAAGTTCTGAAACGGATAAATATCTTGTCCCCGCATTAATACGTGACACAAGAAAAAACATGCAATTGCATATTTGCGGTTTCCCTGTTGATAACAAATTTTTTCGAATCGAAAAGTTCCCACATTCGTTACACAAACGAGGCACAGATCTTAACTTGTATGTAAGGAAGTTACTTAAGATAATAAAATTTCATTTATTCGTTTTATAGGTCTAGTAGTCTTTCGTATTAAGGGTGGTAATGAAATCACCGAACGCCTGCTAAAGCGTCTGAATCATCGGGGCAATTTACATTGTATACCCTCTTCCCTCAAGGGCAAATATGTTATACGTTTTACGGTGACATCACCATATACCACGGTTGATGATATACTAAACGATTGGATGGAAATAAAGAGTTCAGCCACCGCCATTTTGGATGAAATGAATATTAAGATCTCTAACAGGGTATATTTGAAAGGTTTGAAATCAAAATGCTTCATGCAGAACTTTAAATTTTTTTAGATCTTTAAATCAAAAAAATCCCAGACATTTTGTTTAACTGCCTGATTTTATAACAGAAATACATTTTTGTTGGACAATTTATATTGAACATATTAATAGCAAAAAAAGTTTTGCTTTTATTTTCAAAATAAATTGTAGAACAAAAATACTATTTCGTTTTACAAAAACAGACGATAAAACATATACATACACCGCTATTCATAAACGATTGATAAAGTTAAATCATTCATTAAACCAGTTTTATCATTGAAAACATTTCCTACGTTAAACCAATATTAACTTTAATTTAAGATTTCAATTCACAGCTGTCGTAGGATTGTGTGCAACGTCTGCAGAATATTGTGATGTAAATACTTATGATTTATAATTATTTCAGATACCAAAGATAAATGTGAGGGTTTCGGGTCCAGCTTGTTGCTTGCAAATTCGCCACTATCGCCGAAAATTGTAAATGGTTCATTTGCGGCCCTATTCGATGCTGATGACTTTTTGGCCAAAACCTATGCCGGCATTCGTATTGCTGTAGGTTATTTAAATTTAAGCCTACTGTAAGAGTCACTGACTTGCCGAAAATTGATGGCGTTTTTTTTTTTAAATAACTGGCGATCTTATATTCACCCTTATTCTAATTGTCGACATCGACGTCACTTTAACACAACACCAAAAAATTAAGGCTTGTGTATCCGTTGGCGAAAACAACTGACTCCTGTTGGCAGGTTTGTGCTATTTTCTAGACCTTAGGGAATGCAAATAGATTGCCAGTAGCACAAAATTGTTCTCGAGAGCGAGTAATTGTCGATGTCGACAATTGGAATAAGGGTGATTATGTGTTCTAACATAAATTTTTTCGACTACGACAACAACATTCTCAACTAATTGTAGAAAGGTTGTGGGACAATAAAAACGGATGCAAAATCAAATAAAAGTTTTTGATCAGGAATAATTTCTTAATCGGGACTAAGTTTTATATTTTTAACCGACTGTGCAACGTAAAGAAGGCTGATGTGTTTATCAGTCTATGAAAAAAAATTTTATATTCGATATTCTTCGGAAAGCGCTACTTCAAAAAAGGAGAAGGTTATCAATTCGTCTGTATTTTTTTTGTTATATTACTTCATAACTCGGTAACCTTTAGATCGATTTTAAAAATATTATTTTTAAATTTGATTCCATTGTAAAAATGTAGACGGGGATACGCCCACTAATTTTTTTCTTTGATTTTATGATATCTTAGTTATCGGATTGCTACGAAACTTAACAAACACATTAGGCTGTCGTAACGACACAATCTCGGAAGCTGAAAAATGGGCGAAGCCACGCCCATTAAAACTTAAATTATATTTCATGTGCTTCTATTTAGAAAACTTGGCACACACCCTAAACTCCAAAAAAAGACACAATCTTACATTGAAAAAAGTGGGCAGAGCCACGCCCCTTAAAATTTAATGTTATATTTAACGCGCTTGTACTTAACCTACTTTTACGAAACTTGGCACACACCTTGAGCTTTTAAAAAGACACAATATTGCATTAAGAAAAGTGGGCAGAGCCGTGCCCATTAAAATTCAATGTTAGATTTCAGGTGCTTTTACTTTATTTATTTTACTAAACTTGGCACACACCTTAAGCTCTGAAAAATACTTAAATTTTGTGTTCAAAAAGTGGGCGGGCCGCGCCCATGAAAAATTAGTATTAAATTATATGTACTTCTACTTAGCCAATTCCATCGAAAATTGGCAAAGAGCTTCAACTCTTAAAATGACATAATTTTATGCTTAAAGAAGTGGGCGGGGCCCTGCCCATTACAGATTAATATTATATTTCACGTGCTTCTACCTGAACGATTTCTACGAAACTTGGCAGACACCTTGAGCTCTGAAAGTTACGCGATGTTGAATTGAAAAAGAGGTTGTACACTAACATTTTCAAATTGTTAGTGTCCACAACCCCTGGAAATATAAAATTGGCACTAAAAATTCAAAAATAAAACTTTGAAAAAATGCTAAACACCGAATTCATAAATAAGCACTGGAAAGTGAAAAATAATTTAGATTCAGTTAAATAAAACATTTTCACATGTGTTACTTAGGGCCAAACCCACGATGTCGACAACGTTCGACTTGTCGCACACTTACATTTGAAACAACAACAAAATATTAAAATTTGTTTTTGTTTTGAATGTAAGTGTGCGACAAGTCGAACGTTGTTGATATCGTGGGTCAGGCCTTTATTCAATGTCGGTGACAATAACAATGATAACTAAAAGCATAAATAAGTAAATATACAATTTGCTAACCTGATTGGCACCGACTTGGAATAGCATTATAGATAAGATATATAAAAATGTTTCATTTGACTGAATCTAAATTACTTTTAACTTTTTAGTGCTTATTTTTGAAATCGGTTTAATTTTGTTTTTAAGTTGTATTTTTATAATATGTAATGAAATTTTTATTTTTTTTTCTTTGTATCTCTCTTAGCATCAAGAATCACCTTCAATGCGTCGTCGAGTTCGTGGCATTATGATGTCCGGTAAACAATTTTCTCTTGACTCCCACATGGATGTTGTAGTGCAAACATCAATGAATTCGCATACGACAAATCCTAAAGTGGTCGATTGTTATAATAAAACTACAGCGAATATTAACGCCGGTGGACACGATGCGATACGCGAAGATGAAGAATCTCTGGAAGGTATGAAGCCCAGGTAGTGTAATCGCCAATTTTCACTAGCACGCTAGCCTAATCATTACTTTAAAAAAACAATAATTTTTGTTGTTAAAGTATTGCTTTCTATTCCTTATTAATAAAATTTCAAGAGTTTTCTAACAAAAAATATTAAATAAAATTTATAAAAAAAAAGCCAAGTATTGTTCACACATTATATGCTTTTTAGCCAGTTAGTTAAATAAATGCTTCATACAATTTTCTACCTTTACATATGTATGTATATGTATGTTTCTTTGTTTTTTTGACAGAATGTGAAATGAATTGGTTCCTCAACAGCCTTCAACTAAGCGCATTGAATTATCTAGCAACATTGAACAACCAAAGATTACCACCAATAGACACCATTCAGCACCGGAATAATTTATCATTTTTAAAGAAATATTTAACCAACTATGAAGTAGACAATTCTACGAAATCTGTGAATAGTATCAGAACACTCCTAACACAATATCAGCTGTATAAATACTCCCGGCAAACAACGTACACAAAACAAAATCTGCTTGAAAGAAGTACCGAAGAACAAACTGATTCATGTGATTTATATCCTGGGAAACGTTATTTAAATTTAGATTTGAGCTTATATAATGATTCAATATTTACGCGTACAATATTCAATCCACCAACACCTACCGAGGATGTAATACCCATTATAATAACTGCAAATACTCCGACGTCTAGTGCAAATAGTACGCAAGAATTTGAAGATACTCTTAAGCTCCGTCCGCCCAGTCCTACTCTAATGGCGATTGTAACAACGGCTAGTGAAACTCTCAATTCAGCTAAAATTCCTTCGCCTCATGCAATAATAAATGCAAAGTTTTTGAACAAATCCCCACCACCGGACATAAATTCCATACCAAAGCCCAAAATCGACAACAATTGTCAGAATATAATAGAAGTTTCGGCTGTCGTTGACAATGAAGTAACTTTAAATAAAAATTTCTTTATAGAACCAAAATCTTCAACTTCTATAACAGATTTTACACAATTAATTAATGAAAGCGATAGAAAATATGCTGCAGAAGTTTATGATAGTTCACATATAATAATAACTGGAAAAGATGCTAACAAATCCCCATCCCCCGACATAAACTCAACAAGTCCCGAAATTCCCAACGATTATCAGAATAAAACAGAAGTTACAGCTGTTGTTGACAATGACGTTTTCAATGAAGTAACTTTAAGGGAAACTTTCGTAATTGAACCCAACTCTTCAACTAATATAAAAGATTTTTCACAATTATTTAATAAAAGCGCTAGAAAATCTTCTGTAGAATTTAATAATAGTTCACAAATAATAACAAATGCAAAAAATTCTACCAAATCCCCACCCCCGGACATAAATTCCATACCAAAGCCCAAAATCGCCAACACTTATCAGAATAAAACAGAAATTAATGTTTTCAATGAAGTAAAGAAAAATTTCGTAATTGAACCAAAATCTTCAACTGCTATAGAAGATTTTTCAGAATTATTTAATAAAAGCAACAGAAAATCTTCTGTAGAAGTTTATGACAGTCCAGTTGGCATGGCACTGAAGAACAATGTTAAATCTGAAGATTTAGTTCAATATTCTTTAAAAAGGTTCAATAATGAACACAACATTCAGCCAAAATCATTAACTGTGGAAGAGGAACTTTCTGTCTTAAAATCATTAACTAATGAAAGGGATATTCATACAGCAAAACATTCAGTTTCTCACACATCCAAAGACACGCAAAATCCAGCAGCATTAAATTTAAATGCAGAATCAACAGCTTCGGAGCAACTCAATACCGAAAATAATATTTTACCAAAACAATGCAATAATAGAAGCAACATATCATCATCACTTTTAGCTGAAGATTCTTCAGTTATTGAAAATACAAAACGCAGTAATAACTTTGCAAAAACATCAAATCTAAAATATTCTGCAGTTTTTGAGGAGAGCAACAACAAGCCAATAATATTTAATAACAAGTCTAAAGATGATTCATCATCGTCAGATGAATTTTTAGAATCAATTCGTCAGCCATCAAATAATTCTGAAAGTTCATCTAGCGCATCTTCATCTTTGGAATTGATGTGATTGAAAATTTTAAGGATATGGGAAAAGCTTGATCTCCGTATCCAAACTGCTGTGCTAGCAATAACTATAGTCTATAAAGAAATCGTATTCTAATAAATATATACATATATATATATATATAAATATAAATAAACGTATTAATTTAAATGTTAAAAATGTAACCAGCTTTGTAATTAGGAAGTTTGTTGTCACGCTTATTTTACTTTAAAAATTGTTAATATTCAAAATTTGCTTTACAATTGCATGATTATAAATTCAATTTAAGAAATTTGTTGTGTATAAATAAATTGTGAAAGTGTGCTGCTTTTTATTTATAATGATCCTTTTTAAAAGCATTACCAATTATAAATATATAAATGCATGTATGTATAACAAACAAATCTAATGAAAATAAATAAATGTTTATGTAGCAAAATTTATTTGTATTATTTTTATTTTTTTATTTTTTTTTTTGTGGGCAAAATGGTTTATGCAACATAATCTTACTGATGATCGCCATTGGCGTATTTTGACTTTGAGTATATTTTCGTACTGGTTTAAAGACGAAGTCGAATTACGCCAATCACTATAAGGGAGAAGTAATATTTGCTCGCCAAAACATTCGAATATGTTAGCAAAATATAATTTGCTTGTCACACGATGCACATATTGCCCATTTACTAAAATAATGTCATAACTCAAGTTTTCTATTTGCACACAACTTAATGGAAAAAGAAAATGTAATTTTTCTCTCAAGAGTTGAGTAAACAAGATATTTGTATAAAATTTTTACAAAATATGAAGAAAGATATGAGGATTAATTCTGCATCACTAACTCAAAAATTCCATTTTAGTAGTTATGACGTTTTCTAAATAAATGAGAGATGCACATATCGCACCCTAAATACAAAAGGGGTACAACTCAAAAAATTTCAGATGCTGAGTAGTTGCAAACAACTGTTGATACTGTACAAATGACGCAAGTATGTCACATAAAAACCACCATAATGGTATTTTATATTCTTCAAGAAGGCTGTATTGCAAAAGAAATTGTTGGGGTCGTTATAAATTTCTTTAATTACCTGTTTTATAAAAAAGCAAAAGCACTTTTATAATTTTGAGTTGTGCCCCTTTTGTATTTAGGGTGCGATATGCATGTACATGCGGTCGCTCGCTTGGTTATCACAAATGTGTAAAAACCAAGGTTGGAAACCGAAACAAATAACGGTATCGGTATTGCTACCGGTACAATTATTTTTAAAATTTCGGTATCGGTATCGGTAGCGGTATCGGTATTTTTTTTATTTCGGTATCGGTATTACCGGTACATACCGTTATCGAGTTTATAATACCGGTATACCGATATTACTGACAAATTTATTATTTCAGGCAGTGGGCATAGCAAAAAAAACTTTTTTTTATTAAATTACTTCAAAAGGGAGTACTTTTACATTAACATATGTATGTATAAAAGCATATAAACTTATTTGTTTCTATATATAATTTTATACTATTACTAAACAATAATTTATTAAAAAAGTGAAACAAGGAGACTGCAGTTCAAACTTTACATATGTATATAAAGTCTATACTGATAAATTATACTGTGTGACAAATTTTTAATGAAATCGAAATACCTGCGAAGTGTTACTATCCCTCATACCTAAATAAGAGTGGTAAGCGTTGCGTTAGCAGCAGGGTACGCATTTTCAGTACATTTAAATGCAAAAATATTATTTGATTGTACTGAAAATGCGTACCCTGATACTAACGCGACGCTTGCCGCTCTTATTTAGGTATGAGGGTATTTTTCTGCTAGGTATTGTCGAGTATAAAAATTTTTCAAACATCTTGAGTTAAGCCTGGTACTCTGTTCATGTATTTGGTATGAAATATTTGCGAAATAAATTCGCAAGAGTAGTACTCTGTTCTTGGTGTGAAAAACACGGAAAATCATGTCTTTCCATGCAAAATTAATCTGGTATCATTTTAGTTTAGCTGCGAAACAACATGAGCAGTGCTTTTTTCGCACGGATTTTAGCAATGTTGCATACTTACAAGCAAAAAAAAGCGAGAAATTTATTAAAACAACCGCGAGTTGGGCTACATTTAGTACATGTCAAATTTTTCACGCGAAATAACCAATTGCACTGAAAATTTTTCTCAACTTCGAACAGAGTACCAGCCTTTACGGGTAAAAAACCGTTTTTTCGTACCCGTAGGCACTTATCAACCTCTAACTAAGTTAAATATCAACCGATTTTAAATTTATAAACGTATACAGAAAGAAGAGACTAAGGCCTTTTGAACCATATATGTACATATGTATATCTTGTTTCAGTAAATTTCAAATATATGTCCGTATTTTTCACCAAATATAATTTTGTGGGTTTTTTTCTACACTTTTATACTTTGGACACGTTCTTAGGCAATATTTTTGTACTGGACCCATATTGTTTATAACTTTCTCGCCAAATTCAGAGGAAACGAGCATTGGAATATTTCAATTCAAAGAATAAATAATATTCTTTCAGCCAACTTAAAAACAAAGAAAACAATCTTCTTCTTCTCTAAGCCAAAGAAAGAAAGTTAATTGATATATATTTTTGCAATTTTTGCCCATATTACGGTTTACAGCTCAACTAAGTTGGATTGAAACTGAAACAATTTTTAGTTGTCTTCGAATAAATGCTCGAAAAACAAAGGTTCTTATATATGCTATGTTTTTTGAAACCATGGTTAGGTTAGGTTAGGTAGAGGTGGCAGTCAGAAAGCCGGACTCACTTAGACCGTTTTGGTCCATTGTGATGCAACGGAGACTCTGCTTATGCGGAGTCCCCACCGTCGAACCATCCATAGCTCAGTATAAAGCTACTAATACGTTGAAGTTCAACACTAGCAACGTCAGAAAGTTCCCTGAATTCAAGAGCGCCCATTGCGGCCATTCTCTTTCCTGCAAGTCCAGGGCAGTGACAAAGAAAATGAAACCATAGCATCTATTACAAAACATTTTAAATATTTTTAGTTCTGACTTTGCTCTTTTTTCTTGAGATTCTATATTTTATAAACGTGGCAATAATATTGGCTGACAAATGGGATTGGTTGGCTTCTGGAATAGTAAAGCAAAACGAATGCAATGGTCGAAATAAAAACCAAAATGTCTCATGGTGTAAAAAGTTGTAATACATAATAAAAATTTGGCAACTACAACTCACTTATCATTTATGTTTTGGCCGGAATCGTTATACTGATACGTACCGGTATAGACGTAAACGGTAGTCTGGATACCGGTATTTTCTAACCGAAATGGATTTCGGTATCGGTAACGATACCGGTATCTAATTATAGCGGTATTTGAATCGGTATCGGTATTTTTACGATACCGTTTGCCAACCTTGGTAAAAAGTGTAAATTTTTGTAAAAAAGCAGGCGAAATTCAAAAGAATTAAAAGCATAGTTTTAGGCGATAAGTATGTGAACTTGCCTGTTACAACAAAGCAACAGGATGATTACTATTAAGTACCGTAGAAGGTTCGTGTCAAGACTAGTTGGATGCCTCATATAAACAGGTAGAAAGCAATTTGTCTCCGCTATAAGGGAAATTTGCTTTTATTTTCAGGGAACGTAATGGTTGTTTTATCTTAAAAATTACTTTTTAATCATTATTTCTTGAATTTTAATTATTCCTCATAAAATAAAACTTATTTCTTGAATTTTATTTATTCCTCAGATAGGTTTTATTTTTTTGCTTAGAAAATAAAAGTTACTTTATATGTTATAAGTTTGTAGTGTGTGTCTGTGTATCTGTATGTCTGTCCGTGTCCACGTACAGACCAAACGACTGCACCGATTTCGATTTAGTTTTTTCTGTTTGAAAGGTGGCTTGATCGAGATGGTTCTTAGCTTCAAGAAAATCGGTCAAGCCGTTTACATTAAAATTTTGAATTTTTGTTACATATTACCTTTCTGCTTAAAAAATTTAATTTTTAAACTGAATAAAATATAAAAAAGTAAGTTTAAGTTAACATAACATAATATGAAATTTCATGACTTTTGCTGCACGAAACTTTTTGTATTTGCTAATTGCAGCGCTATAGAAGAGAATTTTATATAAAAAAAAATTACACAGAATGAATCGCTGATGAATTTTTGACAACTTTTGTGATATGAGTTGCTCCTCTAGGCCTTCATAAAACTCGAAAATGTACTTTTATTTTCTAGGTAATAAATAAAAGTCAAGTAAAATTTTTATTTTCTGAAGAATAAATAAAAATCAATAAACAAATTTATTAATTTGGCTTAAAAAGCGTTACGAACATTAGCCTGTTCAATTCATAAGAATATAGAAACAAAATACAGTTCGAAAAATAATTAAATTAACTAAAATTAATAGTCATTGGCTTGTGGCAAAAATTAAAATAAAAATATACTTAATAGTAACTAACCAAAAAAGTTTGTCTTAAGTAGAACAAAAATAAGCAAATTAACAAACATGTGCATAGTTAGTAAGGAACAAACGACAATGGTAAGACTGTTGTAAATATAGAGATGATAACTTTGAGCCTTCATTACAAAACACATGAGCAAATTGAAATGCAATGAATCAAACCAATTCACATATTCCATTTGCAATAAAGTTTCGTATATAAGGCAGACATCTACATTAACTGACACCACACACAGTGGACCAAAACACAGAAGAACGCTGATGAGGAAGGTTTAGTGGCCTTCGAAAACGGCTGGCTGTTCCGTTCAACTATGTGTTGTTGTCAGAATATTTACAACTAACTTTGATGTTATTTGTTCATTAATAATTATCACATGTAATTTGGCTTAAAAAGCGTTACGTTCAATTCATAAGAATATAGAAACAAATTTTATGTTTTAAACCCCGACCAAAAAAGGAGCGTTATAAGTTTGTAGTGTGTGTCTGTGTATCTCTGTCTCTGTGTGTCTGTCCGTGTCCACGCACAGACCAAACGGCTAGACCGATTTTTATTTAGTTTTTTTCTGTTTGAAAGGTGACTTGATCGAGAAGGTTCTTAACTATGTTTGAAGAAACTCCGTCCAGCCGTTTAGATACATATCGAGGGTTTTAAAAATTTTTTAATTTTTGTTATTGAGGAATAAGTAGTAAAACTCAGAAAATAATCGGTAAAGTTAAGTTTTTTAAGAAAAAATAATGTATCTAAAGGTAACCCATGTAACAAGTATTATCTTGGTGTATTCCTTGATCAGGTAGCAAGCAATGCTCTATTAGTTTCGAGCTGTTTTTAGTTTAAATTTTTAAAATAATCGTTATTTACGTTATTCAAGATGATATTTAAATTTATTTAAATAATTTTTGAAGCTCATCTACAACGAAAGGTATAAAATTAACTGAAATCAATAACAAAAGGAAGAAGTTCACATATAATATTAAAGCAGCCAGTATATAATCAGATAAACGTATTTCCGCATAACGTCCGCCCATAATGCATTGCGCAAAATACACATTAAACTTTTGGATGTAAGAGATTTCATATGAAAATAAAGAGAAGGTTGCAGCGGTAAGTAAATAGGTTTTTCTACTACATACACTGCTAATCACTTGAATAAGGAATGTAATTTTAGCAATTTTGAACTAGATATTGGGAAGTACAAATTGTTAGACTTACATATAACTGGGTTATAAAACAGTTTTCTATGCTATCGGCCCTGTTCTGTAAACCGAATCCGAGCAAATTTCTTGTTTTCAAAAAATTAATAATGTACCTGCAGACGTGTTAAAAAATCATGAACCTTACTTTTCTTTCAGATATGCTATTTAACTGCCGTATTCATAAAAAATATTTCAGGTTTATTGCAGGCTTATTCGACAAATTTCTTATAGAAATATCAAATAAGACTTTCATAAACCTGAAATTATTTTTATGAATACGGCGGTAAGAATTTATTTAATAAAAAAATTTTAAAATATATAAAAAATTATTTCTATTGTCGGAGTTAGTTTTCTAAAATCGATCGGTTTATATAACAGGGCCGAATATTTGTTTTATAAACCTTTTATAATGAATACATTGGTTAATGAGCAAGTTTAGTGAAATAAAATATTTTTAATATTTAAACATTTACCGCCATATTCATAAAAAATATTTTAGGTTTATTACACGTTTATTTGACAAATTTCCCATAGAAATACGTCAAATAAGCGCTTGATAAACCTAAAATATTTTTTATGAATATGCCAGTTATGGTTTGGGTTACCAATATTCTTGGTATTGAAGATTATTGGTATTTCAAGGAAATCAAGGTTCAATATTAGTATTGCCTTACAATTTCAAGTAGAATACTGCAATTAAAACCTAAGACTATATTTTCAAAAATTGCAGTGCTAAAAATCACTCCTTTAAGTATTATAACACATAAATGCATGCATATTTACCAGGGAGATAACCATCGCAATAATTCCAAGGCAAACATAGGCAGCTAATGACACTTTATCAATTACACAAATAGTTAAAAAGTACACCGTCCCAATACAGAATATGTATGAAAACAGGAACAAAAATACAACGTCCAGTGTGAAGTCTTGCTGAAAGATACATACAATTCGAATTAGAGAGAAAGAAAAGTATCATTTGCCAAATGTAATGCACAAACTCACCTTTATAATACCAGCAATTATAAAGAACAAAACTGCTATACAAAAAGCTGTTAGGATGCTGCTGATTATCTGCCAAAATGAAAAGGATATCATGGTCGAGAGAATGGACAATGTCATGCATTCTACCTGTAAGAACGAAATGCTTTCTTTATACATATGTAAATATTTGTGTGTTTGTATATTTATATGTAGTTAAATTTTAATAAATAACCTACTATAAGAAATGCCACCAGCCAATCAACAATTTTGTTTAATCGTACATTATCCACAAAAAAATAAATAACGAACTGCAGTATGGCCAGGCAAAAGGAAACAATACCTAATATATAATTGTCCTTGAAAATTGCTGCAACAGTTTCGCTAAAATTTACAAAATAAAATAAAATAAAAGTTTACAAAATTTAAATAATTTTTTATTGAGAACTTACAAATATATGACCAAGGATAAGTGGACGGTTGTAAGGCTGACAAAAGTAATAAAAAGTAATAGAGATTTAAACACAAATATTTTCCTTGGCTTCGCCATAGTTTGCCGTCGTTCATTGTTCATCGTTGTCCAAAGGCTGTCGTTGAAAGTTTAACAGATATAAATTTATTATTTACAAAAAATAAAATAAACACTTACATACATACATATGTATGTATGTTTGTATGTATTTATGTTCTAAATACTTTTATTAAAATTTAAGTAAACCCATCTATGGTTGCCCTGTATGAACGTTTAAAAGAACCAAATAAAGGCTCTTTCATTAAGCTTTTCCTATGTTTAAATTTATACATGACAATATGTGTGTGTGTGAAATATCATAATCATCATCATCATGGCTTCACTGGGAGGTGCGCATCCGATATGTAAAATTTTTGTGGTGCATAAATCAGGGGGTCTACTCTATAATTCAAACAAAAGAAAATGTTTTCGAATTTACAAGTAATTAACATACAAATTCGAAAGAATTTTCTTTTGTTTCGAATTACAGAGTAGACCCCCAGGCTGAATTTTATCGACGGCATCGATTATGTTGGCTTTGAGGTCCGCTATGGTTTATTCGCATAGACCTGCTAATTAAGAGTACCCCAGAAGAAAGAGTCCAACAATGTCAAATAGCATTATCTCGGTGGCCAGTTCGTATCACCTACGCATGAGATGACCAGGAGGTCTACTATGTAATTCGAAACGAAACCAAATGCTTTCGAATTGTATTATTAATAATATACATAATCGAAAGCATTTTCTTCCGTTTCGAAATATAGAGTTGACCCACTTTTTGATGTTCATCAACCATTGCCAAGAACACACAAGTATAAGATTGATGAGTTTATTTGATCGTCTCCAGGGCACTTAACATAATAAAAAAATAAGATATATTTTTTGTTTACCAAATTCAAATATAAAAATTTATTCGTTTTGAAATTTTTGGAGATAAAATTCAAAACAGTTTTTTTTTTAATTCCATCTGAATAATAAAATATGTAGTATTTTTGTATTCAAAATTCGATTATCGGCTCTGTTCTGAAAATCACAGTGATTTCAAATCACGTGATTTCAAAAGTAAACTAGTAATAGCTGACTTGATAGTGAGTTTTTATTGTGTTTTAAGTTTTTTTCATTTGTAATATTTTTTTCAACTTCCAAAGCTATAAATCGTGAAATTTACAAAAGCAATGATTTAGCTTTCATTAATTTTTTGAAATCACTGTGATTTGGCATGTTGTGATTTGTATTACACTTTTTTTTAGCATTAAAGCCTTGTAAGTAGTAAACATAAGTCGTTACCATAATAAATGCACATATGTTATATTGTGCCCTGTTCCGTAAATCGATTCGGTTTGAAATCGCACGATTTTAGTAACTTAACTCCGCAAATCCATCCATCCGTTCCATAATTTTTTCAGGTTTTTTTATTATATGAAATAAAGAAAGAATATTATTATTATATTATTATATTTTACATATATTGGTAGGACCACTATTCATTTTAGAAATCGTACGATTTCAAATCGATTCGATATACAGAAATGGGCCGATTATGTTTATAAATATGTAATGCCTGTATAATAAATCTTTTACAAAAACCCACTTTCTTTTTATTTAAAATATCTGAAAACTCTTAATTTTTTTTACATATTGACATTTGTGAATTTCAAGCAAAAGAGAAGTGAAAAGTAATAGAATTTTACAACTTAAAAATGCACATATTTGGAGTAACTGAATTAGAAGAAAAAATAAAATAAAAATGCACATATTAGATTCGGATTATATAGAACTCGAAAGACGTCGAGCAACACAATTGGCAGCTCAGCAATGGCAAACGGTAACCAGAGTATCGAAAATGGAATTGCGTCTTGCCCATCAGAAATTTGTTTGCAAAATCTATTTAGTTGGTTTCCTTTATACTATTGCAGTAGCAACGCAATGGTGGTTTCTCACCGAGCTGTATGTTGTTTTATAGAAAATTTCATGCCTATGGAATATATTTTTACTAACTTGTTTTTTTTTTCTTTGCATAGAAAATCGGTTCAGATATTTATAATAATTTATTATTATATTATCATTGCTATTATTTTTGTACATTTCTTAATTCTAACTTTACTGCAATATATGCTAAAACATGATGCGGAGAGGCCCAAGAAAGTTGTTATTATTTATATAATTTTAATGGTAAAATAAATTTATAATTTATAAAATCTACAAATATTTTGTAACACGAAATTATTGACATTTATTCTAGGTAGAATTTGGTTCAGTAATTATATCACGGCCCACTGTTGAATCGGATTTAAATACATTTGTATATGCCTCCATTTTTACAATTATAATTTGGAGCTTAAGTTTTATATTGGCAATAATTGGTTATGTAAGTATCAATAATTTTAAAAGAAATATTTTTGTTTGCTTTTATTTGGCATGGATTTATTTTACAGACAGAATCGGACCGTTCATCGGTGCATATTTCTTTGTGGAGTCAAAAATATTATTTGGCTACTGCCATTAGTTTGCTAATGACAATGGAATTTAGCTTTATATATGTACAAATAAGCATAACATTAGTTATGACATTCTTCATATCAATTGTGAGTAAGAATAACCTTCATTAGACTGATCGAATTTATTGCCAAATATTTATAGAAGAGGTACGACTGGCGTGATTCATTTTAAAAGAGTGGTATTAATATGGTTAACATTAAAATTAATAGTTTGCATTTTTACTTTTAAATTGGTTAACTCACAATGTTGTTGTTATCTCAATTGTGTTTACTTTTGCCACAATTGTTTTAAAAGTCAGACTATTATTTTTGAAGTTGTAACTCGCTGGTCGGCCGTACCTCTCAAAAAACATTTTTGATTTTGTTCAACCTCAGCCTAATTATCTTTCCTCTATCAAGTTTTTCATAGTGTGGGGGCGTTCACTTGGCTGCCTCAAATTCTACAAAGATGAGTCGAAATATTGCAATTATTATATAATACTTACTTTCTTGAATATGATTTCATTGTTGGCAAATAGTATTACATTTATTCAAAGAATTGTTGACATCAACTGACAAAATTACAAGAACGAACTTCACTGAAAATATACAAAAATGTGCATAAATCGTTATAATTAAGATAAATCATTTAATTGAACATAAATCTTTTTATAATTTATTTAATAAAATTGTACGTACGTTCGCTTTTTTGACGTTTGGAGATCCTGGTAGTCGATTCTGACTTATTGTCGTGATTATGTCCGTATGAATGAATGCATTTGTTGGGGCGTGTATGTGTATGTACATAAACATCTCATAACTTAAGAATGGACCAATGGAATCGGAATGAAATTTGTTCGGTAGATCTCGAAAATTTTCGAAAATAATATTTTCACAAAATTGCTTTTTTACAAATTTTAAACTACTAATCGATCAAGTTAAAAATTAAGTGGTCTACTGCGTAATTCGAAACGAAAGAAAATGTTTTCGAATTTGTATGTTTACAACATGTACATTCGAAAGCATTTTCTTTTGTTTCGAATAACACAATACACCCCCTGAACTCGATTGCTCCCACTCTGACTTAGATCGGGCGACTAAAAAAAATTCCAAAAATAGCTTTTCTTAATAACTTTAAGTCTTCATCAAATCGAAGTAGTAAAGTGTAGTATGTAATGAAATAAAAATAATCAAAATATTAATTAATAATTTGCAATAATATTAATACATACATATATATCTAAAAAAATATTTAACATCGAATAAAATAGATAAAATTATAAAAAATAATAAAAAATTTAAAATTCAATAGAAAATTAAATAACTATAAGCTTAATAATATTGAGACCAGGGGCCCGTTTCTCAAAACTACAAATTACAAATCTACAAATAAAATACACACAAAACAACAACACTTTTACAAATTTTATTGTTGTTTTGTGTGTATTTTATTTGTAGATTTGTAATTTGTAGTTTTGAGAAACGGGCCCCTGATATTCAATGCAGTGACACACTACTCGTATCAGCATGAGCTACTCAGTCGTATCTCCTGAAGTAGTTTCCTCTTGTAAGTGTCAATAGAGCAGTTAAATGCCCTTAAAACAACCGGCAGTTCATTATAATCCCTTGCGAGTCTTGTTGAGTGTTCATCTTGGCAAATAATGTGCAAATTTCACTGGTACCACTTCTTCGTACCACTTATTAGTTTGTAAACAATTAGAAAAGCTAATTCACCCATTACAAACTCAATCCCGTTCTTGATTCTAATAATTACAAATCTTAAACTTACCATTGTTGTTTAGGAAGAGAGGGTGATCCATGTGCAGTCAATATTTTCTCATTTGCTGGCCATTTCTTCCTCAATGCATGATTTGAATGCATAAAATGAGTGATTTTTTTATTCCGCTAACATGATTATGGTATATTTATGTGCGATTTGTAAAATGAAGTTTTGCCACAAGTTCTTTTCTTTTTTAAGAAGACATTTCAATTCAGTTACAATTGATGATTGTTTCTTTTTATTTTATTATTACATATTATTACAATTAAACACAAAATCAATCACATAAGATTTATTTTTAATATAAGAATTAGATTTGTTTTGTATATAGACAAATATTATATGTATATTATTATTTTTTTCTTTGTATACAATAAATGTATAAAATTGTTGCGTTTTTCAATTCTTTTTTTTTTTGCAGAAAAAATTTTAAAAAATAGTTTTAAACTTAATTCTTGAAATTTTTATTATTAAATAATTTTTTTTTGTAATTTTTATCATTTGTATAAATCGGTTTATGTGTATGTATGTATATAGTAAATAAGGCTCCTGGTTTTCAAAAAGTGTATATAAAATATTCCCCCTTATTGTGCGTGGTTGGCGTATTTCCACTTCGACAACGAGGTTTTTGTAATATATTAAAGAACACTGCAACATTTGATCTTTAATCTAATATCAAAATGTCGCAGTCGAAGTCGAAATACGCCGACCCTTGTTAAGTCCCATTACATACATTTATTTATGCATATTAGTCGTACATATTACAATTAGTTTTGTATTTTATTTTTTAATACACTTGGAAAAAAGAAGTGGTTGCATTTAAATTAATGAGGAGGAGGCTGAGTTACTTGATTTGCTGCTGGAGAATCACTGCTTGTGCTACCAGAAGGCATTAAAGAAACTGAAAATAGAATGCAAGATAAAAAAAGATTAAAAAAATTGTTTTAGTAATAATATAAAACAAATAGTCAAAACTCACTTGTGTGTGATGTATTAAAAGGAATGTTTTGTTCAATTGGTGGTACATATTTAATTTTTTTTATTTCTTAAATTTGCAAAAAAGCTACGTCTCTTTCCTACTACGAATTCTAATTAGAAAGACTTACTGCAATAAAACGTAAATGTGTAATTGAAATGGTTATTATTATCTTATCTTTATACGTTCAAATAAAAGAAATTTCCTTTCACCCGCAAATAGATGGCAAAACCAAAAGTTTTACTTTACTAACTGTTACCATGAGATAATTTTCCCCTTTGTTAACTACATATTTCTTTTTGTCTACATTTACCATATGAATTTTAGTTATGAGCTTTGTTAAAAATATTGGAATGATATGTAAATATGTATTTTTAGTAGTTATAGTATATTGATTTACAAAGAATGGACCTTTTGCAAACAAAATCACTTAGTGCCGGTTCACACACGGCAAGTTTTAGTTTTTCAACTCTTTCTAGTTTATTGTGTTTGTTTGTTTAGCCAGGGTATCCCACATTTGGGTTTCCTTTGGGAGCCTATACCTTCGTATAGGAAGTAAGAGATTCCTACATCCTCACCCAGAGTTTTAATAGTCTTTACCAGTATTATTAAAATCGTTGCACCCGATAATGGAAAATACCACTAAATAACTGTAAGCAATGCAGTTAGTTACTTGTACTCATTAACAAGTGCGAGTGAGACGCAAAACTCTCGAAGCCCAAACAACACACACAAGCCTGATCGTACTTAATAATTACGATGACGCGAAAGCCAGAGCTGCTTGCGGACTGTCTTACGTTTATTGAAGAGAGAGGTAAGAAGAATAGAAAGGGGAACACAACTGCTTGTACTCCTTCTTATTATTTTTTACATTTCTTTTTAATCGTTTTTTCTCACAAAGAAATTTTTTTACAATGTGGCGGTATAATTTTTTTAATTGATATTGGTCCACAACCAAAATTAATAAAAGTGTGGAGCGATTAATTAATATTTTATAAACTTGATTAATTTGACATATTCCGACAGTAACATTATCTGGACCGCTTTAAGTAACTGCACTTTCTTATGTCAAAAATCTATATACATATTTGTCAATCGCAAATGCTCGTGAATCTCTGAGTAAACAGGAAATATAATACAAAAACCCACTTTACCACCTTTCCCAAAAAAATGAAAAATATGTGTATGATTGAAATGCTTTATAAATCAATAAAAGTTCTTACCAATTATAATTATCAAAAGAACGACACCGATTACACCCATTATGATCATCATTTTCATATTAGCCCACCACTGTTTGCGCTTCAATTTACCAGCCTGTTGTTCAAACTGTGAGGCACCTTGTTCCAAGGCATCAGCTCTCTCGCCCAGTTCTGTCAATTTTTGATCACGTTCTAACACTTTTTCAACGTTTACACGCATGATTCCCACAACTTCATCAACCTTCGCCTGTGTTTGTTGCAAGCGTTTGTTGTTACCCTGATTTTGTTGATTGTTATTGCTGGGGAAAGTCGATGGATTCGAGGCAGATGGTGGTGGAGGTAAAACGGGAAAACTACATGCAATATTATTCAAAATTTCGTATAATATTTAAAAAAAAAACATAAATGCAACGTATTTTTTTTATTCTCAGCAATGCATTTGTGTTTTACTTGGGAGTTTATTCTTCGATATTAATTTATACTTACTCATTATTTCCCGAAGAGCCGGAAGTTACGGGGAAATCATTGGAAGGTTCCATTTTAAATTAACAAATAATTTCTTCTTTCTCGTTTAGCAGAAATAGGATTGTGCTTGTTTAAGACACAGAAACTGAAAAAATCAAGTTTTTGGTACTTTTATTAATAAATTCAGTAATCTGAATAATATAAAATGCTTTGAGAGAATATTTTTAATAAAAAAATAACCAAAAAAAATTTGTTTGTCGGAAAAAAACTGAGGCTAAATTTCAGTCATCATACATATCGATGGTCTCAAGTAGAAAGGCCCTAACTCGTGTTTTTTACGAAATTGAGTTTTTCAGTGATTCCAATACATTTCACACAAATACACCTTCTCACAAAAATATACTGCAATAGGTAAAAATAACGCTTTTACAAGCAGTTTTACAAAAAATTTACATTGTGAATATCACAGTTTCTATTATGTTTTACCTTCTCCTGTAAAGTTACAATTATTTGAGTTAGGGCCTTTCTACTTAATACCATCGATACACATATCTTTAATTATTTAATTCTCGTAGCTAAAGCTAAATCTGAAATGCGCTGAAGAGGTTCAGTAAAAAAGACTACAGCTTTTTCCTACTTTTTACGACACATTTAGATTCTGGACAATTTTGAAAATATAAATTATAACAATCAGTCGTTAAGCAGCTCTGGGTCGAAGAACATCATTTGGCGTCATCGTAATTATTTCTTAAGCGGTCAGGCTTAGTTCTGTTGTTGGGCTTTCGAGAGTTTTTCGTCTCGCTCGCTCTGGTTGACTGATCTACCGCGGATAACCGTATAATCTTGCGGTTTTTTGTGGAATTTCTTTAACAACCACGTTGCTACTTCCTATGTGAAGGCATAGGTCGTACAGTCACGGAACTTTTTTGAAGATACTGTTAATAACATCTTGGGCATATGGTCTAGTTACTCCGCCCATATTCGTGCAACACCATACTATGCAAATTTACTTTGTATAGTATGTTTAATAAATAGATAAATAAATAAATTATAACAAATGACATTATAACAACTTTTTAATAAACTACAAACGGAGAAACATCATTTGAACTAATGACTTTTTCTTCATAAAAAAAGCATCGCAAAACTATACTTAAGGTTCAATTTCCAAATCAAATTTACAACATTAGTTACATGATATCCTCTACACATTTCCAATTTTGTAGTTTCAATGATTGAAAAAATAAACTCTTTGTTTCTACTTCCTATGTGAAGGCATAGGTCGAACAGTGTCACGGAACTTTTTTGAAAATACTGTTAATAACAACAACACCATACTATGCAAAATTTACTTTGTATAGTATGTTTAATAAATAAATAAATAAACTCTTTGTTTGACTGATAGCAACATTTTAAACATATTGAAACTTTAGCTCGAAGAATTCCGAAGTTTAGACTTAGCACTACATATTACAATAATTTTGCAAACATTAATTTTGCTTGTATTTTGTATTATCCTTGATCGGCAGTTGATTGTGCCTCAAACAACGTAGCATTCAACAAGTGCAAACATAAGTTTACCTATGCAAATATGTACATACATACATCCATACATGTGGAAAAGTACGTATGTATGTATATTGAACCGTGCTGTGCCCTCTGCCCGAACACAATAACATGATTCACTACCGTATTCTCACAAAATCACCAAACTGGGAAAAAATTCAAGTTTTAATTTTCATTTTAATTACGCTTTGATGATAAGAAAACTAACTTGTTTTCTTTTAACTTACCTTGTGTTGTGTATGTGAAGTATTTCTTCAAAAGCGTAGAGTATATTTTTACTTTTTAAGAAATTAAACTAAAAAATTGAACAAAAAATTCTAGAAAAACGTAAAAATGCAGGAATTTCTTTTTTTTAATCTATGACGGACTGCAATAATGGTGGCTAGGGCTGTAAACCTAACAAGTAACCAGATACTTTGTACTCACTAGCGTTTATATATTTGAACAAGACACTTTTAACTTTAAATATTTTGGAAAATACAAACACAATAACAATATTTACACAAATCGGAAACGTTTATCTGCGAAAATTGCAAATTTATTGAACGAAAACTAAAAATTAAAAGTTTTTTTTGCTACAAACAGATTAGTGGACTGATAGCTTATTATTGAATTAAAAATTGCTGTTGGCAATGCTGGCGTTTGAAGTATAATACTTAAGAAATCAACACTGTGTGCGATGTTACACGATCCAAATTGTTAACTTTTGTGTATAATAAGTGGGACCTGTTGAATATCTACTAAAATGTTAAGATGAGAAAAAATAAAAACTGTTGAGTATAAATAAAATATTTTAATTATTTATTTTTTTGTTTAGTATTTATTAATGTAGATATTTATATAAATAGATATGCTCAAAAATTTTTGGTTTGTTTTTAATAATAAAGCTAAAAGGTCTATTGCTTTATAAATGTAAAGGCATTTTAAATTTTTGAATTTTTTTGACCGAAATATGTGTCTAAAAAAATATGTATTTCTTTTGCTGTGCCTTTTTTTAGCGATTTTTTAGGTATGATAATATATTTTTTTTTATTATTTAAAATTTTTTAATAAAATGTCTAATATATATGGGTATTTTTCCAGGAAAGTTTACTTTTTGTCGCGTTCGACACCAAGCAAATATGCTTGTTTTTTTTCCAAGAAAACGAAACTTTTTTTACTTATTTATACATTTGTGTAGGGCGTCAGCAGCTCTACGTTAGGTAAAATTTTATGAAAAAATTAGTCACATTGTTCAGAAATACAAGTTTATTTGCTTGCGGTCGAACGTGACAAAAAATTGTAATTTTTCGGAGAAATACCCATATGTATGTATGTATGTATATTGTTTTCACGTGCAAGTGCAAGTTCGAAAATCTAAATACGCTCCCTTTTAATCAGCGATGCCAACTATTTATAACCCAAACGCGCTACACCTCTTCTCAAAAAGCGCTAGAACGCGCTAAGTTACAGCATTATCAACAATTTATAGTCAAAACGCGCTATTTTCCTACGCGCTAAATTAAATTTTAATCAAGATCGATGTATGATTTAGTAAATACGAGTACAATTAATTTTTTAGTAACTCTTTTTCAGATTATGCAATATAGTTTCTTCGAAATTATATCCTAAATGTCTAAAATCATTTAATAAAGAATCAGTCTCGCCTTCCAAATTTTCGAAATTCTTAGTTTTGATTTTAATTTTATTTGTCAAACTTTGTAACAACTTATATAAATTATCGAATAGTGTTATATAAATTTTTTGGGTCACGAGTACGAGTACATATTTTTAACTGTGAAATTTCAAAATAGTTGCCATTTACAATATTAAAATGCGTTTTTAATTCTAACCACAGTCAAGAGAATTTTATTTGCAACATCTGAATCATTAACGAATTTAAAAAAATTAAAATTTTTGGATATTAGACAAATGTTAAATTTATACAAAAAAGTAAAAAGATATTGAACTGAAATGATATTTTTGACTTTAATCAAAACGCGCTAATTTAGCGCTTTTTTAATTAAACGCGCTAAGACGATAAAGAGCGCGTTTGGCATAGTTAAAACGCGCTAAAACTAGCGCGAAAGGCGCTAAATTGGCATCGCTGCTTTTAATAACACATTTAGTTAAATAAAATAAAATGTCTAAGATCGGATAAAACGTGCTTAAAATTAAATTAAGCGAAAATTTAGGTCACATTTTACTGACTTTTTTTATATACATATGTATGTATGTACATAAGAGTGGCCGTTAATATTTTTATTTTTTATGTTATCTCTCCCTAAATCGGTTCAGTTTTACGTAAAAAAAATAAAAAAAAATTGCATAGCGATAAGTTGTGTTTTAGGGGGTGCGTCCGGCCCTCAAAGTTGGTCTTCAAGCCCAAAACTTCATTTTCACACACTAGGTCCCTTTTGTCGGAGAATGTCACATATATTAACCGATACTAAAACAGCTCTAAATTAAAATATTACATAATATAAAAATATTTTTTGATTTGTTCAAATGTAATTTACTAAATATCTCGACCAAAGATATATATGACTTTGATCACTTTTATAATTAAGGGCACATATGTGTTGGTATTTTGTAAAATAATTTCAGATTTAGAACATATTCCAATTTAATATTTTAATGGGATGTACAAGCATTTTTTTATTATATATTCTTTAAGCTATAATTAATTATTTCCACTCAATAATATACATAAATATAATCCCATAGTCTTAAATTTTCGCAGAAATTCTTAACAAAAAGAAAATTATTCGTTATGTAAAAAAAAATAATAATAGCTTGAAAATTCAAATTAAATTTGTCTTATTTAAATGTACAATGACCTGTAATTTTTAGAACATAGTCATTATTATTATGAGCGTGTGGTTGAAAGAAATACATTCAGCCATGGGATACAATCAAAATCTTTCTCTGTCATCCTCACCTGATGTTTTATTTATTTTCTTGAAGAATTTCGACTACAAACATGAGCAAGTACATACACACATAAATAGAAGATAGAAGGAAGCAGTAGCATAAGATTTTTTTGATTTTATGACACCGGTTGATATTGTAAGTAGGGTTCAACTTGAACTACTTGAACTTTAAGAAAAAGTCCTCTTGAAGTAGAGCTGCTAAAATAAGTAAAATGGCGCGTAAATGGATTTTCATAAATAGCATGGAGAATATTTGTAACAATATTTTTAAAGAAACTAGATGATTTCTAAACAAGTAATAAAAGATAGCTCAGTAAAAGTTAAAATAAATAATAAAAAAGGCGGGAAATTATGACATTCGATATGGAACGAAGTCTCAAAATATTTTAACAGTTTTTAAAAGGAAATGTTTTAAAATTTCGTTCGATATCTTCGCCCATTGATTATTTTAGGGTTCTGTACACCAAAGGTGAAACGGCACACTATTGCTTCCGCTACGATGTCCGTCTGTCTGTCACAGAACCGTAAGAGCTACGGACCTGATATTTTTAAAGAATGTGTAAAACTTTAGCAGCTACAATAAAAAATTGATGCCAGTTAAAAATTAAAAAATGTTCTAAAAAATGCCAAAATTAAAAAAATCGCCAAAAACGAAAAAAAACCAAAAACTAAAAAATCTCTAGGACTAAAATAAATCGCCAAAACTGAAAAAAAACGGCAAAAAACTAAAAAAAAATCCCAAAAACAAACAGAAAATTAAGAAAAAGTGGCAAAACAAGTTTAAAAAAATGTCTACATCAGATAAGATATTCGATTATATAGGCTAATAGTACGTTTCCATTATGAGCAAAACAAGTTGTTTTTTTGAAAACACTTCGAAGTGTTTCTATTGTGCTTTTTTGTGTTTGGGGTATACGAATTTTCGAAATTAGTTTGATTTCATTATCAATTTTCCACTCAATTACTTATAAGTTTCTTTGTAAATAAAACTAATGTGGTTTGTGCAATTGCTTAGCACATATAGACCCATTGCTGCAAGTGTGTAATAACTCAGAAAATTCCGTGTTTTTAAGCTAGCATAGGTTGCCGGTTCGACGCCGCCCAAAAAACATTTCGTTCCTATACAAGCAAAATATAGTTTCGAGGGTTCTGATTGTGTATAAATAAATATTATTAATATAGCAATTATGATAATCAAAATTTTGTCTGCAAATTCAATAATTCACATTGTTAATATGGCAATAACTTAAATTGAAATAACTTTAAAATCTAACAAAAAACAATTTAAAAGAAATATTTTCAACAAACTATTTGTTGATATATTTGATTGAAAATATTTTTTGGATTTTCCTTTAATTTACAATTTCGTAATTGTATTTACAAAAATCGTTGTAGGCTCAAAATCAATTAAATATTTAATTGATTTTTTCTATTATTACAGAATTAATCGGTAGATCTTTTCTTACGAGTATATACATATGTATTGTGAAAATTAGGGATGTAACGAATGTTGGCATTCGCTTTCGCATTCGCAAATAATTCGCTTGATTTGCTATTTGCATTCGCTTTTGCATTCGCTAAAATGTATGCGAATATTTAAAGCGAATACTAAAGACAAAAATATTGGAAATATTTTCCAGTTTTTGAAAAAGAAAAGGCAGTGTTTGAATTGCGCGAAAATATTTTCTGTTAGAACTTTTGAAAAATGGTAAGAATATCATTACTTCGTTCAAAAAATTTTAAATGCAAAAATATTAACTATTCCTTCTTTGTTGTAATTTTTTTGCGAAACAAGTGCCACTCATATTATTTCGCATGTAAACTTAAAATGTTGAAGATATATTTCATATGTTTTCCCAAGGTGAACAGAGTACTACTTCTGGAAAAAATTTTCATGAACAATTAATTCCAATTTTTCTTAATATGTATTTTGGTAGCATTTACATGAAATGTTGAACTTAGTACAAGGTCTTAGGGCCAAAGTACGAATGGGTTGATTGCCTAACATTTTGTAGATTTATTTTTAATTATTATCTATACTTATTTTAATATGATTTCATATATCTTTCAGTTTAACAATTTTTATTTCGAATAAATTAATAAATATTTGCTGAATTCAAGACTCAAGTAGATCTATGTATACAATAGAACTTCATGTTCTAAGATAAATTTATTTTCATGTGATTTTTTTAACGTATTGTAATATTTGCATTCGCTTTCGCATTCGCATTCGCATTCGCATTCGCATTCGCATTCGCTTTCGCTTTCGCAAAAATTAAAATGTATTATTCGTTTTCGCATTCGCATTCGCTAAACTGGTATTCGTTACATCCCTAGTGAAAATTGGTGGCCGAATTCCGATGACTTTTGAAATTCGTGATAACTATTCAATGCAGTCTTTCCAGTGAAGAATTTTGACACTAGTGTTCACTATAACTGTCAAAATAACTCGTTCTCTCAGTTGCGGATGCACAAATCAACAAGTGAACACTGACATTGGTTAACACTTCAAAATTCATCGTGGCTAAATCCGGCCCCTGGAGAGGACAAATTACATGTTAAATTGAAAATTTTAAATTCGATTTCTGTAAAACAACTTTTTTGCGTTATGGCTCTCTTGCAGCGAAGACTAGATGGATATGTACAAATGTAAGTATGTATGTATTTAAGAAAGTTAGATTTTAAGCTTAAATTAGACGTGCCATAGCCATAACCAAATCAAAATTTAATTGGTTTCTCTGGTAATGGCTATGGCGTTATGGCGAGTCACCCATAAATACAGTGTTTCCCTTAAGTTTGGTTCGAACAGCTGTTTTGTATGCTTTAGTCTTCTGATACTCTCATTTGTATTGACTAATTAAAAGTATTTATTGAGATTTTCTGAGAGATTTCGCATTTTTTCATTTCAAATATGTAAGGGTATGAATGTTTAATGTACATATGTACATGCATACATACATTTGTGTACATTCATATGTATGTATGTATTTAAAAATTTAGGTTTAATGATGCAACAATTTACCACCAAATTTCAGCAAACCGTAAAGATTATGGAACCGAAAACCAATGTCACATATAAAGACGACCAAACTGAAAATCTTTTCAACCTGCTACAAATTCACGGCCACGGTCAAATATTTCAAATAACTTTCCAAGGAATTCTAACAAACTAATGAATGAATGAGTGAGTGAACTAACGAATGCATAACGAACAAATTATCATAATTATACGTGTTGCTATTAGAGATGATACGATGAGGTAAATTTTCATTGAAAAAAAAAACGCAAGTGCATGTGAACGTAAAAGGCGAAAGAAATGAAGTATTTAAAAAGACAAATAGTAGCATGCTGATTCTTTTAATTTTTTTTTAAGATTTTATGAATGAAAGCTTTTTTCGATTAAATAAAAGACATTTTTTTCAGTAAAATGCGCTACGCTTTATTTCAGAGCTGGATGGTTTAGTTTAGGTTAGCAGGTTGCTGGTGAAAAAATGAAAGCTAAGGGTCCAGCTCACTTGTACCCAATACGATGATCCCTTTGAGCTACCTGTAAGTTGAAGGACAAAAAAGAAAGGCGAATATATAGATGAATAGTTGCTCGAGAAGTAAGAAGAGTGGGTCGGAAAAGGGTATTGTGTGCACACTAGGGATGCCAAACGGGAAATCCCGATCCCGGAAATCCCGGGATTTACGGGATTTGTCAAATCCCGAATCCCGGGATTTGTAAGATTCAATCCCGGGATTTCTTAGCAATTTTTATACAAAAAACTTAATAGATTAAAATTTTCGTTGATTTTATGGTATTTTTTATAATATTTAAAAGTCCCATACAATTTTATACGTGCAGTTTTAACAATTTAATGACTATTCGTGGCATATTTCTTATAAATTAACAACAAGTGCAAAATAAATTAACTACTTTCTCATGGTTATTTTCATCAAAGGTGATCCAATATACAACTAAGAATTATTTTGAAAACAAAAAGAAGCATACGAGCTTTGGAAGGAGAATAACATTTGGAAAATTCAATAAGTTTGACAAATTTATTGCGTCTTATTCTATATTATAAGGCCAATTATGAATAAAATTCCATGAGAAATTTTGCCCGGGGAATAATTTCAAACAGTAGCAAATAATAGGGAAAAGAAAAAAAAATTATGGAAAAGGGAGACATTTCTTGCGGAAATTTCTTCATAATTGCAGTGTATGACTCTGTATATCGACTCCTCAACCCTTATCCACTTTTCGGTAACAATTGAGTACTACTGACAGCTCCTTACAATTGAAGTAGAAAATAAAAAGTCGGGTTGACGTAAAAACGAGAAATATTTACAAAATAATGCGTACTATTTTGTCTAAAAAATTGCTCTAGTGTGAATGTATGTTTTTTTACATTTCAGTTCAAAATTATTTTCGTTAGACCGCTTAGGTCGTTTTTGACACAAACCTATGACCTATTTAAATTACATGGGTTTGATCAAAGGTTTGTGTCAAAAATGACCGACTGAATGAATTCGACTCAATTATAGTTTCATTCGAGTTGCAGAGTAGAAGGACAGCACACTAATAAACCATACTCCTCTTAGCGAACTTAGGACTACATATGTATCTGTTGAACTTGCAGAAAACAACTTATGTATGAATTTAAAAATTTTCAGTAGAACAAAAATACTGTTCAAGTGCTCACGCAAACTTTTAGTGGCATATTCATAAAAAATATTTTAGGCTTATTAAGCGCTTATTTGACGTATTTCTTTGGGAAATTTGTCAAATAAACCTGTAATAAACCTAAATTTTTTTTATGAATACAGTGGTTAATGTATGTGCCTACAAAAATGTGATCATTAGACGTAATTTATAGAATTTGATTAGAATTGTGTATACATTTCTTTTAATTTTTCGATATGTTCAGCCTTATTATCGTTGTCATAGTAGTGACTAAATCGATTAAAAAAATAGGCAATGCCTGGTATATGTAACAACCGTAATGGCTACTTGTTGGTCAATCGCAATTAAAAAAACCTTAATAGATATATTTTAAAAAACAATAATGTTTTTGCAGCTTATTTGTATGAAAGTGCATCTAAAATTTTCGTAAATCAACTTAAGCGATAGTGCTAAAAGTCCACAGATATGTACATTCGTTTTGATTTAGATTATAGAAAAACATTTATATTGAAAGCAAAAACAAGTTTTCATATTAAGTTATTGTTTTCAGTATAAATTCTCTAACATCAACTTAAAAATAGATGACAAAAATTCTTTCGATTTTTATTTCATAAGAGTATTAAAATATTGTTAACTTTAAAGACAAATGTTTAATGATATATTATCAACATAAAAACTTTTAAAATGCATAAAATTTGTTATTAAAGTAATATTTATTAAAAAAAATTATTTATTTTACCAAAAAATTTTAGATCCCGAAATCTCGAAAATCCCGGAATCCCGAAAAATCCCGGGATCCCGAAAATCCTGCGATCCCGAATATCCCGGGATTTTCGGGATCGGGATTTATAAATCCCGAATCCCGGGATTTCTAAAAATCGATCCCGATTGGCATCCCTAGTGCACACACGCTATAGAAGAAGGTTAAGAGCCATACCAGCCACTGCTCTTATTATAAATAATCAGATTTTTTAGTTCTCAAGAAAGTGTAGACCGAGATCCACCAGAGCGGGCCAGGAGCAGAGGAGATGCGAGGCGCTTTCCTTATCTTCTTCATCTTACAACTGGGTAGTAATTATTGTACCGGAGACCCATACCTTTAGCATGGGTTCTGGAAGTGCAGTGGACGGTCAGTGTGGCCAAGAGATTCCTTAAGTGCTCCTTAGAGATGTTCATGAGATTTTTACTTCTGTGGGTATTTAGGCGAGGCCAAAGGGATCTCGCTATCTTGAGAAAGGCAGCATCGAAGGAGACACAATCATCCAACAGAATTAGGGCATTAAGTTTCTGGAAAAAAAATATAGCTCAGCTGTGCTATCGATACCATCTGTAAATAAATTCGCCTTATCGGCTAATTTATATAGATACACACATTTCTTTCTACGCAGTAGTTATTGACCAACCGGAAAGATTACCATAATTTGGTTTCAGTCTTTATAAAAATTTGTTGCAAGTTCCCTAAGTCCTAGTTTACACTATGCAAGTCTTATTGCTAAGATGATTAGTTTGAGGGAGAGAGGAAGTTTCTTTTCCCCTCGTCTCTCTCTCTCCTTATTGCTAAGCTGATTAGTTTGTTAGGAGAGAGAGACGAGGGGAAAAGAAACGTCTCTCGTCTCTTTGAGGGAGAGAGAGACGTTTCTTTCCCCTCTACTCAAACTCCTTATTGCTAAGCTGATTAGTTTGTTAGGAGAGAGAGAGAGGCGAGGGGAAAAGAAACGTCTCTCTCTCCATCAAACTAATCAGCTTAGCAATAAGACTATCATAGTGTAAACGTTTGTTTATCTATGGCTCATAAGCAGGCAAAAGGTTTTCCCGCCTTTCTGCTCATGAGGCCGATTGAATAATTCATATGAATGTACTGGCATATTACTGAAATATTTTTTCAGTTTAAATAGTTGATTATGCGTGACCATGAGTGAATCACGCCGTTAAAGTGAACGCTACCCATCACTAAGTGCCTTATACATATTTATCTAGTTAGTATTTTTTTTCAATATTTTAATAATTTTCAAGAAGACACTCGTTTCACTAATCCTCTCATACAGAGCAACAAAATTTTTCTTTTCACCGTAAATCTTTTTAAGAAACATTAAATACAAAGTTTAATTTAATAAATGTTGTGAACGATTTATGAAATAAAATAATTTTTAGCGTTTCGATTGTACGAACGGAGGGAGCACCAGCAAGTGTAGAAATGCCGACAATGACGCTGATGATCGTTTCCATCAGTGCGTGTTAATTTTTATTTTATTTTTTTTATATTCAAATTTTAACGTGGACTGCTATTATTATTATTTTTTTTTGGAGTTTAGTGACTTTTTTAACATAAATATGGTTGACAGGTCACGGTTTAGAGTCATTCTAGTTTGGGGTTTTAAACAAAGTGGTTGCAAAATTTATTTATTGTAAATATTTATGTATAATTGAAATGAAAGAAAGGATAACAAATTAACAATTTACACACAATTTTTTTAAAGAAGTTATTTGTATAGTGCAACTAAACATTATTTTCATCATTGAAAATACATACGAAAATAAATTGAAATTCTTTGTGGTGAATTAAAAAATAAATTTAAATATGACAACCTTAAAGAAGGTAAGATTTGAAGTGTTACATATACCATTATAATGATTATAATACCTATAATAGTGAAAGTTAATATTTTCCATAATAAAAAAGGAAAATGTTAGGAAAATAAATATTTTTTTTTAATTTTTGATTTCAAAGCAAAGTGCAAAAAATTATTGTTTATTTTAATTAATTTATGTGTATTAAGTAACTTGAAACAGAGCTCATTCAGTATACAATTGTAGGAGAAAAAGAAATAAATTAATTGTAAGGAGCAAAAGGAAAACTTTTAAATTTCTTCGAACATTTAAAGAAGGAAGCAATTTCTACACTTGCACTGCTGCATGCCAGCTGCATTGAGGAGACCTTCAACTCTATAAAATCAAACTTGTTATTTTTTCAACAAGTGATACTTTCAAGTAGCTCAAGCTGTAAACAAAGGTCTTGATTCTTTATGTTACAAACCTGTTTACTGCGTATGTAATTTATTACAAATTATTATTTATTTTTTTTAACCGACTTCACAGACGGAGGTTCTCCATTCAGTTGTATTTTTAACCGAATTCAAAAAAAGAGGAGGTTAACAATTCGTCTCATTTTTTTATTACTTCATAACTCGGTACATTTTAAAAACTCTTTTTTTGTCTGAGAGGGTATAGCTTTCCATTGGTCCTATTGTAAAAAAAAGTGAGCGGAGACACGCCCACAATTATTTTAATTTATTTTTATGATATTCTACTTATTTGTTTGCTGCGAAACCTATAAAATACCTTTGGTTCTTGTAATTACACAATTTGAAAGTTGAAAAATGGGCGGTGTTATGCCCATTATAATTTATAATATTCCACGCAGTTCTTCTTAACCGATTTTTACGAAACTTACCATACACCTTGAGCTCTAAAATGGATACAATCCTTCATTTAAAAAAATGGACGCAGTCACCCTCATTAAATTTTAATATTTTATTTTAAATGGCTCTACTTTACCGATTTTTACAAGACTTAACACGCACCCTGAACTCTGAAAAACATACAATCTTGCATTTAAAAATTGGGCGGAGGCACGTGCATTAAAATTCAGTTTTATATTTCACGTACTGCTTCTCCTTTTCTTCTATCAGATCTTTGCAATGAAGTCGTTTTCTTTTGGCAGAAAGAATTATTTACATTTGTTACTTCATAACTCCGACATTAGTCAAACGACTTGAAATATTATTACTTTTTCCTGCGTGAGTATGGTAGGCCTTATTGTGGAAAAGGTGGGCGGGGAACGCCCACTATAGTTTAATCTTTAATTCTATGTATTTCTATCTAACTGATTTCAATGAAACTTCGCACATATTTGGAAATTTTGTCTTTGCAATTGGAATTTAATTTAATTTGGAAATTAATGTTTAAACACAAGGCTGAGCAATTAAAAAATACCCTATTGATTAAAAAAGATATTGTAGGACCAAACAGCAAGCAAACCCTTTTAAATTAAAAAATAATTTTGAAAATCGGTTCAAAAAAATGGGACCAAACTGCAGGTAAACGCTTTCAGACAAAAAAGAATTTTGAAAATTGGTTCACAAAAGACAGAGCTATGCATAAGGGGTCGAAATTGAAACCTCCGATTTTCGAAGAAAAAAAATTATACGTTCAAACTACAAATTTTTTTTTTAATTGATTCACAAATGACAGAGTTATTAAATGATGCAATAACACTAAAACGTGGAACGAATGTGCATACTGAAGATAACATTGTCGCTGTAAATGAAAGTGTGGAAGAATTGATGATCTCTTCGTCCACTACGTGGAAAATTTAGCCTAAAGATCTTCTCCTAAATTCACTTAAGATCCAGCTCGTCCATGAATTAAGGCCAAGGGATCATCACATGCGTAGTTATTTTATCGATTGGCCGGTAGAGTAGTTTGAACTGATCAGATGTATCGCAAATTGTCTTCTACGATGAGTCTCATTTTTGACATAACGAGGTTATTAATAAACAAATTGCAGCAAGGAGATAAAATAATTCAGAAACCATTGATTTTGCAAGCAAAAAAACTTTTTGGATCATTATTATTCATAAAAATATTTTTTTATTTATAAAAGATTTATAAAATTATTTTCCATAAAAAATTTGTTTTATAAATCCTTTATTAAACAAAATTTTTTATGAATAAAGCATTAATAATTTAAAGTTGAATCGGGCTTAAAAAACACTCTGTTTAGAACCATTACGTAAAATTTAAAAAAATACATTTATTTTTTGTCTTCTCCTCCAGCATCAGTCGTTAAAACCTTGTTATTATTATTATTATTATTATTATTTAATTAAAATTAATTATGTAGATACATATGTACATACATTTATAGATCCGATGAAGAAACAAAATCAAATGTCATGTTTAAGATAATTTAAAAATGCAACCACCCATTCATAAAATAAAATTAACAAACTTTAATGCAAAAAAAATATAGCTCATAAGTAGTGAGATCAATTATTAAAAAAACTTTAATAATAAAATTTTAATTCATTTATTCATAATTATTTTTATACGAGTAGCCCATTAATGATTATGAATTCAAGTAAACAATTGACTGTTCAACGTTCTATCGGATTAAAATTATACTTTTATTCAATAGTAATACCTCATAAATACGAGTACATATGTACGTAATTACAACCACAGGTATATATGTACATTATACATACATATGTATGTATGTGTATATATATGAGCATATCTACTCCACATTCTATTGGCCATTTGTATTTTGTATTACTTTTTGAATGGTATTTAAAGTTTCATTTATTTTTATTTTTATTAACAATAATTAACCCAAAAGGCGACCAACCGCCGCACATGGCGAATATGAAATTATTAATCACCTTTGATTAACAAAAAATAAAAAAATTCAAAACTAAAAAATACTCATAAATGGCTGCGGCGACTTTAACCGTTTTTAGCCGGAAGTTGTTCCTGATGCTTGACTAGCAAAGCGTGGAGAGTAGACCAATTTAAAGCTCGCGAGGAAGGTGATGTCAATGCTGTATGAAAAAAAAAACAATATTTGCTTAATAATTAAAAATCATTTGTAGTTAGTTGCCTTTTAGGCCAAAATATGTACGTGAGTACAAACATACTTGTTTACTTTTTCATGTACATAAGTATCTACATATGTACGTACATATCTATGTATGTATGTTTGCTTATGTAAGTACGTTCTTATGCCAGCTTTTTGTTATGACGCCGAAGTTTTAGAGGTCATTTTTCCATGATGAAAGTGATAAAAAAAATTAGTGGCAAGTGACAAAGCCTAAATTATTTCTGCTACTAAATTAAAATATTTGACCAGAGTAAGGAAACCATGACTACGTACATACATATAATTATAAACTGTGAGGCCGCTTAGTTAGTACTTACTACGTACGACTTTCAATATTTGAGATTATGGAAACTAATTCTGATTTTACAATTTAAAATATTGCGCTATTTAAATTATATTTAGCAAATATGTACATATATTTAAAGATCTAAAAAAAATTTTTTTATTTATTACCATTAAAATCACTGAACTATAAACCAAGGACATAAATAGTGTTAACTAAATGTTTATGTAATAAATTATTTTATATTTTTTGTTTGCTTTTATTTTATTGGAAGAAAATGTAAAATATGCCTGCCAATTATGTATTTTAATTGTTAACAAAAAACCTAATGAGCGATTTTGTTTAAAATGTAATTAAATCAAATTATTAGGCTGACCGGATATTATAGGAAATAATAAATAATAAAAAAATATAAATATTAGCACGTAGGAAGTAATAAATATTAACATATGCATGTACGAGTATAGGTGTGTGTATGTGCATACATATGAGTATGTAAGCGATAACATACTGTTATGTTATTTACATATTTCAAAAGTATGCCTTCTTTTTATGTTGAGCTATAATGTAAATGTGTGTATGTGCATATATATGTTAGCGATAACATACTGTTATGTTATTTACATATTTCAAAAGTATTTTATATTGAGCTATAATCAGTGTGACCAGATTTTAAAATAATATTAAGCTAAATCACGTTTGAAAAAAAGCTAAAATAAGCTAAAAACTTACATTTTAGGCTAGAAAATAAAGCTAAACTTTTTTCCACTTCTTTGATCACTTTTCAATAGTTTCTTATTGCTAAACTAACGTTAAATATTACACAAACATATTTTTTTATTATACATATAGAATATTTGCTTAATGAAATTATTTATTAATTATTATATTTTAGATTTAATGAAGAACAAAACAAAAACTTCCCCAAAATAATCTTAAAAAGTTTTTAAAAATGTAAAAACATTTATACTAAAATACGAAAGCTTTTTAAGTGAATTAATGCTATTTAAGGTAAAGCATGGATCACACTATCTGCACAATGTACCGAGTTTCATCAGATCAGTGAAATAAAGTCATAAGTAAAGATTTTGCTCTAATTTATCGACTACTTGAAATACAAGGACATAATTGCGCCACACTGCATTGGTAATAAGCCCAATAGACTTATTCCAGAATTAATTGAGTAATAATGCCATTTTGGCTTATTACTTATGACTTTATTGAGGTGGCCCGACGAAAATCGGTACATAGTGCTATCCAGGCTTAAGGCTATTTCAGGTTTTTGTTTTAAGTTAATTGATGCCGCTGAATGAACGTTCAACTCAAGTCAAATAATTTTATACCCAAAAAACTCAAAAAGTGTTTTGGCCACTAATATGAATTTAACTTTTTCCATTGGAATTCTAACCATTCTGCCATTATCTACTATTTTTCTTCTTTCCATTTCTGTTATAAGATTGTCGTATAATTTACATTTGGTATTTTTTGTAAACTATTTTACAATGTTAAAAAATTATAATTTTTATAAGTTGTTTATGTTTTTAATATATTTTTAGAGTACACGCAATTTAGACTAAAAAAAGGCTAAAAAAGCTAAATGAGTTTTTAAAAAAAGCTAAAAAATAAGCTAAGAGCTAAATGAAAATTTTAAGGCTAAATCTGAAAAAAATAAGCTAAATTTAGCTCAAAATAAGCTAATATGGTCACGCTGGCTATAATGTTAAGGTTATAATTTCTGCAGAAATATGCAGAATAAGAATAGATTGAATTTTAAAATGGGAAAACATGTTCATTGCTACCAGCGATCACATTAAAAGTTCACATCACATTTGGTTATACCAACTTTTTTCCAAGAATACTTTAAGGCTTTTACTTGGTAGCACAGTGGTTTCCCGGTTTAACGAATACTCACTTTTACAAATATGTATTACCTACAGTTATGTTCAATGTAGAGCTGGCAAACTATCTATAGTAAAGGGTGTTTTTTTTATAGAGTTACACAAGTTTAAATCATAATAAAACAAGGAAATATATTTTTAACATCAATGAAACGGGCTTTATTGGAAAGAAAATTTTATGAAACTAACATTTCAATATGATTTCTGTCATTTGGTTGCCACGGCTGGCGCGCAAAAGGCGCAATCTGGAAATCAATTTTCAACAACTTTTCGCAGCATTGGGGCCGTATTTCGCCCATAACTCTTCGAATGTTGATTTCCAGCTGTTCAATTGTTCGTGGTTTATCGACGTAGACAAGTGACTTAACATAACTGTTAAGAAGATGGCTGTCTGCCACCATCTGATCCTGTGTCAAAAATCCTGAATAAACATCCACGATTTTTTATTATTAATTATTTATTACATTTATTATTTAAATATTTTGTAGGCACAATTCGTGCGTTGTAGACACAATTCGTGCGTTTATTCTTTAGTGTTTTGCTAGGGGTCTAGACACGGAATGATTTTAAAAGTGTTGATGCTATGTAATCTTACTAAATATATTATTTACAAAATCAAACCGTTAACATTCTTGAAAATTCTACGACAAAAAATTGTATATATGTACATTTGCACAAAAAATTACTAATACAAGTATACAAATAAATATAAGACAATTACAAAAAATAAAACAGTTTTAGCACAAATTCTTCACTGGGTTGCCATCTCTACAACAATAACCCAAAAAAAAAAAAATAATCCAATAGAGTTAAATCACTCGATCTTGTTGGCCAGTTAATTAGGCCATTACGTGAAATAATTATTTCATCTAAAGTTTCTTTGATTAAACCAATTGTAGTGCCCACTGTGTGGCAGGTGGCTCCGTCCTGTTGAAACCACATATCAGCAAGATTAATGCCACGTAAATGAGTTACGAAAAAATTTCAAATCATGTTCCTATACCGTTCACCATTGACAGTAACATTCTGACCATCAACGTTTTGAACATATGGGCCAATAACTCCGCCAGCCCATAAAGCGCACCAAACAGTAATTTTCTGTGGATGTAATGGTGTTTCGACACTCCAATTTTGACAATTCTGCCTATTTACATACCCATTCAACCAGACATGGGCTTCATTGGAAAATGGAAGAAGTATTTGACGAATAGAACAATTATTTTGATTAAAAATTTTAATGAATGAATTCAAAGCAAACTAAACAAAAAAGCAACTATCAGCTGTTAAATGGGTGCCCAAATAAAGCAGTGATGCCAACTCAAAATTGTGACACTCTAAAAAAAACACCCTTTACATTAGCACAAACTTTTTTGTATATATTTAAACTAAATTTATTATTTATCTATACTGGTAAATATTTTATATGTACGAATATATTAAATATAAAGCGAATTTATTTTAACCTATTTCCCAAATCAGGCGTAAAAATGTACAGCGATGAAATTTTGCGATTATGTATGATAATTATAAATATTTTGCTTTAAATCAAATAAAAGTTGATCGTAATTATAAAATGGATTATGCATATATATAAATGACAAATGCTATTGCAATAATATTCTCATATCATTCCACTCAACATTTAATAATGATGATTTTAATTAAATTTTCTTATAGTGCGTTTACATCTGAGTAGAACCTAGTACTTACAAGATTTCGAGCAAAATAAAGTAGATTTCGAGAAAATTTCCCAAATAAAACAAAATCTACCTTTCCACTAAATTTTGTGGAAATCTACTTTAAATCTAGTAGGACTTGCTGATGCAACTATGGGTATTTTAAAAGTTGTACTAAAAAGTCAGGCTGTGCACTTAAACAGGTGTATGAATTAGCTATACTGAATTTGTTTGCTTGAAGTTTAGGAAAAATTTCAGTCAATGATTTTTGTTTTGGATACGAAATCTTGATAAATGTCAAAAAACCTTGTGTCCTTTTCCTTTTTCTTTGCATTTTGTTTTAGATTTCATATTTAACTTTCACATTTTGTGTTCTACTATGGTCGATGGGTGGAGTGGAATCTGCCGTCACAGCTGAAACCAGCAAAAGTGAAGCGGCGTTTGCCAGAACTGATGACAAGGAACAGGAGGGAGTTTCCTCCAGGATATTGGATTCCGTATATCACAGGAGTCGACAGTCAAGATGTGTAACATGCTATGAAGATAAGTAAGTTTGAGTTTTATATAGATTAAAGTAAGGAAAGAAGTCGGGAACAACCAGAATAATTAGGTTATTATTGACAATTGTAAGTATTCCATTTCATTTCAACAAGTTCATGTTTAAAAGCTAATTTAATCCAAGCAAATAGACCTGAGTGCTGATAAAGTGCAATCTTATTTAAATTTCATTGTATTTTTTTTTTTTTTTGAAAATCACATTAATTAATAATATTGATTTTGGGAAAGTATTTCCTGTATATTCATAGTCATAAAAAAGTATACTTTGAGAGTTTAGAACCAGTATTTTGTATGGTAATACTGGTTTTAAATTCTTAAAGTCAAAACAAATTGACTATGAATATGCGACCATTAGTTTGAGTACATACATAAAAATATAAAAATACAGCAATCTCATAGTAAAAATTTATTCTGGCATGGGAAACCAATATATTTACATATCGATGGCTTAATATAAAAAAGGCCTAACTCGAATTTTCGATATTTTACAGGAGAAGCAAAAAACTGAAGAAAAATCAAAGCATTTACATCCAGAAATAGTTTTTTAAGTTACCATAAGTACTTGATTTTTAACTGTAACGTACTAATTTCTTCAAGGAGGATGCAATTATACGTTGTCGCCCAGAAAACATTAAAAACGCGATTTCGAAAAAAATTTAGTTAGGCCCTTTTTATATTAAGCCATCGATATGTATGTATAATGACGCTTTGAAAGCTTACATCAGGATCTTATTAAAATGAGGCGTAAGCTTCTTCCCTTCTGCAGGTTATTGTGTTTCATCGGCATGCGAGACCATACAACGCTTTCATTTTAGGTAAAAATTGTGTTCAGCTTCTTTATGTAAAACTCCTCGTAGAATATTATGTAAAATTTCAGTGTTACAAGTTTTGACTTATTTGCGGTGTGAAAGCTGAATTTCAAGCTTGGCTGTATCATAAATTTTCATAGAACATTTTGCTTCATTCAAACGTAATTTTTGCCATATTCTACATAGCTGTTACTCGTAAAACTTAAGCATAAAAGGGCTGAGCACATCTTAAAGCTAAAATGCATGGCTTCGGATTCCGATTCGCCTTTAAAGGGTGGAAATTAAGGCTCCTGACATAAGGTTTCAAAGCTCCGATACATTTAAATTTTGTGCTGTCTCCCTGCCAAAATCAGTCGTGAGAGACTTGTTATTTTTTCTTCGTGTATTGCACAGTGTAATTTTTATATTTTATAATATAATATATATTTAAGGCGTTATGGAAATGATCGCAGGCGCTATTACGGTAGTTATGCCGCTAGACCTGATGATGATCGCAGTAGAAGTTGGTATTCAAGCTATGATCGTTACGACGATCGTGGCTATCGTGGTGCAGAGTATGACAGATATGCACCACCAGCAGCCGACCGTTATGGTGATGATCGTTATGGTGCCGATAGATACGGAACTACATATCGAAAAGCAGGTTATAGGTATCGAATTGTTCATAGTAAATTTAATTATTTATTAATAAAATATGCTAAATTTTTCACTTAGGGACGATGCTTATGGAGCGAGACCATCTTATGATCGCTATGATAGCCGTACTCGTGGTTCCTATGATAGACTACCAGTCTATGATCGTGGAGAAAGTCGAGGCTATGGCTATGACAATCGTGATCGTTACTATGGTGCTGATCGTGGTTCAAGTGATTATTATGGCAGAGGTATTCGCGTGATATTTTAACACCAACTTGGTTTATAATCTTCTTTCCTTTTCTTCTTTTCCGTAGATCGCTACTATGAACGTCCCCGTTATAGTGCAACAGCTGGTGGGGGATCTTCTGGCGGTTATGGCGGCTATGATCGTGATTATTATGATCGCTATTCTCCAAGGTATGATTTTCGTTATTATCGTCCATGGGATGACACATACAGGTAAAGTGCATATTTGATTTAATGTGTACATATCCTTAATGTTGTTGTAAAAATTATTATTTTTATTGTACGTATTAACTTATTTCACTTGTAAATATGCATTTTGTTTATGCGGTAAGAGATTCTTGTTATGTTGGAAAGGCAAACTATTATAGTTCTTATTAAGGTATTGCTTACTTGTACAATTTCTTTCAAACATGTCAGATCGAACATTGTTGAAATTTGTCAGATAATAGAAGCTATTTTGGGCAGGTAATCCCGATCTTGGAATGATAATATTGTAAATTGAAATTCATCTACATATATATTTTTTGTAACAAAACTGCACTTGCCGGTAACAAGAAAAAATCATCATCTGATGCGCACATACTTTGATACGAACGTTACGAAGTGAAAATACAAATGGTGATTGGCGTGTTTATTTGTACGTTTCCTTTTAAGCGACAAGCACACGACCTTTAGGCATATGCACTGATTGACGGATTTATTTGATTGCTTACAGGCATCATTAGAAGCAAAACCAGATGTTCTCAAAGGCTTTTGACTATGACTATGATACGTACTTCGACAGCAAAGGAAATGTGGCTGACTTCTTCTGGTATAAAGCAGGCCATTTTCATATAGTGGCATCCTGAACATCAACAGGAATGGCTGGTCAATTTGGACTGAACCATCTTTCTTCTGTGGAAGAGTAACCAAGTTCATTGACGATTGTGTCGTTTATGTTTAGAAGATGGCGAGACAACGGCACGCATGCTTTGCGAGTGTATCGTCTTGTGTAATAGTAGAAGGAGTGGTTTTCATTCTGAGTTTCTGTGTTCAGATGATATTAGGCGGGCTTCTCCAATCTCTGTGCTGACTTTTATAAGGAATTTACAGATATATTGCACAAAAGATCCATTAGGTGTCGCAGTGCCGGTCTTTGGACCACATCTTTCCTCCAATCTATTCTCGATTCTATGACCTCTCGACCCATTTTTTCGCTCAATCCAGGTCTGACCTGTCCAAAGTAGCACCAGAGTGCCGAACATCAATCGGCTTTTTATACAAATGAGTACACATACGCGAATACATTTCTCCCGTGTTTCTCTCGGTGGCCAGCTCTGGTCTAGGTAGATTATGCACCTTTAGTTTTTAGTTTGTTTTTAATTTCTCATTGAAGGTTTCTTTTGCAACTAAAGCATTTATTATCCAACACAAGAAGTTTTACTGCTTTAGGAAAATTTTCTAATGTATATATCTATACATACATGCACACATATGAGTACATACCTACATACATACATATGTTTAAAACTCTATTTTTATTCTTACATATTACATTGGCAACACAATAATCTTTGAACTTCATGTATTATACAACAACAACAACAACAACAACAACATGCAACAAACTCAACAAACTCTTATATATAACAAACACCACTACAAACCACAAAATAAAAACAAGCGCACCTACTTTTTTTAAATATTGTATATACCAACAAAACTGCTACCAAACACTGCCACAAAAAAAAAAACAAAACCAACAACATTTAAACAACTCCTCAGAGGACCAACAGGACATGATAGCAGCACAAGTAGTCAGGGTTTTGGATATCAAGAAGATCGTCGTTATTTGCCCGAACCTGATTACAACTCACATGCCGTTTCACGGTGCGTTTTAAGGAAACCCCATTGCCCATATCATCCTGAAGAGGAAGGAACTCGTGTAACATCTGACACTCTCAATAGCGGTTATCATAATGTGGGAGTTTCCCACACCACATACGACACAAATGCGAATACGAAACAAAACGGGAGCTCCAAAGGCTCAAGTTCACCAGCCAATTGGTCCTATATGAGAGAGGATGAAGAGGGCCCGCGAGCTGGTAGTGGCAATAGTGGTAGTTATGCTAGTAATAATAATAGTGAGCGACAAAGGTAAGTTGTGGAAGGTTTAACACGTGAAATCTCAAATTTGAGATACGAGTACATACATGCATACATACATACATACATTCTATATGTACATAAATATTTACATGCCTACAAACATATTTAAAAAAATAACTATACTTTGTGTTCGTAAAACTGTTGTAAATATGTTTTTTTTTTACTTTATTTTGTTCTTTTATAATAATTTCCCTTAAATTTCTACTACTTTTGGAATAGTAATTTTATTGAAAAAAGATCTCTACTCTCTCCTCTTATAGCTCTGGGTATGGTGCATTATTAGATCGTGATTCGAATCTCATTGCCGTGGAACCAGTAAAATCCAGTGCTAGTGAAAATGCTAAAGGCTCAATGGCAAGCAGTGATATGCAAAATGATAATAATGTTGATGAAACCGCAAAAACGAGTGATAATGGACAAAATTCTTAAAAGTTTGTGGGGGAGAAAGACATCCTAATATTCCTTTCTAAGAGTATTATGTTAAAATATGGAAATAAACCAGCAGAAAGAAACAATTTAAATGTGTTCAAGAAACTTATTTCCTAAAGGAACAACTAATCGAAAATATAGGCAATAGATTGATGTATTTTACATAATAAAAATGTTAACAAAAAAAAACTTTTTATAAAAATATTTGATATTTGAAAATAGTTCTTTTATTTATGGGAAATAATTTATAGCGAGTTAAATTTTTCCGAGAATAAAATCCTGCTTTTTTAAGCTGATAAGGGAGAAAACTTAAAAATTTAGGTAGAATTTTGAGTTTTAAAATTTAGCTTTTTCCCAGTAGTTTTATTTTAAATGAAAGCTTACAAATGATTTATTATATAGTGGAATAAGAAACAGGAAATTTTCAATGAATTGTCTTTCAGAATAGGGCTGTATATGGTTTCCCTCATACTTACTGCCGAGGACTGCCCCAAGACTAGAACTTTTTCTTTGAATAAAACGAGTTTGACGTTTTGAATTAACTAATAACTTAATAAAAACAAGGAAAATTTTATTCTTCTCTCAAGAGTTTAGTATACAAGATATTTGTATGAAATTTTCAAACATTTTGAAGAACGGTATGATGACGATTAGTTCTTAGTTATCACTCATATATTTATATGCTTTTATTTCAATATTAATAGTTTGTCTTACAAACATGCAACAAATAAACCAATGAGGGTGCACTGATGCTTGAAATCTTTGGAGGCCGTTAAAAGAAATTGGTCACCAAAATCGACAAACTGAGTATAGGGTTTTACTACCCTTTCGTAGTACTATCGAAACTATACTGTCAAGTCCATGTGGATTTTTCGCTGTTACACAGTGTAATTTGTTGTTAAACGCGCCTTATTTATTGATCGTTTGGGTTTCTTTACCTCTAAAATGTTCTGGACTTGGTTAGGGTTTTAACTATGTCTATCTTAAAAACTACATAAGATACCACTTAATACTATTTTCCCCTATATAGATTATAAAGTATGGGTTCGAACAGAGTAAAAAATTGTTTTCTGAAAAAAATGTGACTTGGTATAGTTTACTTCCCGCTAACAGCCATGAATGTCAAGTTTACACAGAATTATTATTTAGTATTTTATTTTCCTTAGGGATGACATTTATGCAAATAGCTTACAGAGAATGCCAACATTTAATACAAAGAGAAAAATTTAGAACTGGAACTTCAGTTTTAAAAAATTTTAATTTTTAGTGAAAACATCAGAAAATTCAAATTCGCATATTTTCTGTAAATATGTCGTAACTTTTTAATTTTTTGTCCGATGATAATAGTTTAACTCCTAATAAGTTAGTTAAAAAATTTAATTTCAGATACAGGTTTAACAGAAATTTTAGTATTTTTTTTTTGGCTTAAGGGCGCAACTTTAAATACTGAATTTTAAAAAAACCTAAAAACTTCAAAGTTTTTTTAAATCTAAAGGACCTTAACTCAAAGAATTTTTATCCGATCAACACACTATAAAAAATATATTTTTTCAACGATGTAAAATTTGCTCAAGTCAGATAAACAGTCCTCAAGATTTTTGGAAATATCTTTGTAAACTGCAAAAAAATACGTTTTGCGCGAATTTATCGAAAACGATTCTTCTCATTTTGAAGGTTCATTTTTTTTTTGTTGCATAGTGTTATAATGGAATAAAAATTATACCACAATTGTTTACTGTGTAGTTATTTAGTTTTCAAATATTAATGTCTAAACAGGAATTGTTTTTTATATGGACCATTGTAATGTGTGTCTTTCTTGGCTTGTTGGCTGGCATCTTACTTGTTGCACTGACAGCAAATCTTCCAATTCAAGCACTTAACTCAAATATCCCTCATAAACTGAACAGAACATTTTTAATGTGACAAAAAGCAGAAAGACTAATATTTTTCTCCAATATATGTGTAAGTATATGAAAAAAAAAATATTAAAAGCAAATTATAATTAAAAATACACAAAAATTCCACTGATCAGATTGTGGGTTGGAGGAACAAACTCTGCTTGTGCTCGATTAATATTTTTTTAGTTGTTCAAAATTATTCTGCGAGAAGTGACATTAACGGGTTCATTAAATATTTTCATATTATTTGTGCTTAAAAAAGAAAAGAAATACGAGTACAATAAAAAAATCACTACACATGTTATCAAATTTGGAAAAGTTGTTTTTCCAATTTTCCAAGCAAGTCACCAAAACAAAGAAAAATAATATTATATATATGTACATGTGATTGGTCGTGTGTTTAATATATATTATATACTAGCTGTATATAAGTATATATGTATATACCTATATGAAAATATAACAATAAAATGTTATAAATATACTTAAATGTATACGTGAATCTTGTTTACAAATAAACATATATATGTTTTTAATAATGTGAAAATAATAAATTAAAAAATAAATTTTATACTGCCGCCCACAGATGTCGATAAAAGCATAAAAAATATTATTTTTTCTTTATTATTGTTTTGTGTTGCGAATACGTGTATTAACAAGGGCCGTCCATTGTTTTTATCTGATATGCAATTTGCTGTTGTTGCTGTTTTGTGTTTTCTTTTTAATTCATCCATTCTTTATTAAGAAAAACACCAAAAGGCCAATCAATAGAATTACCTTAGAGAGTAATTACAACAACAAGACAGTAGTCTATGACAATGACTTGTGCTTGCAAAATAATTTCTTTCACAATAACACGCCACTACAGTGAAAGTGAAAATAGATCGGTATACTTTGAAAAAAAGCGAAGAATGCCAATCGACTCCTTTACCATAATTGTGAATAGTACTCAGTGGTACTCAATACTATTCAATACTTTGTCACTAGATTTTGTCAAAATCTACTTAAAATCTAGTATAACTTAGTGAAGTTTGGTTTTTTTTGTTTTCAAATTTTGGGAATGTCAAAAAATATACTGCGATATTCTTATATGAAAATTAATATTTTATTTTTCTTTACGCCTTTTATAGTGCGTTTACATCCGAGCAAAATGTAGAACTTACAGAAAAAAATCTACGTCGTCACTAGATTTTAGTAGTACTTAAGAAGGTGCATGAATTAGCTATATTGCAGTTATTTGGTTGTAGCTAAGGAACGATTTCAGGCAATGGTTTTTGTTTTGGCTACAATATCTTGATATTGTCAAAAAACTTGGTGTAAACGGAATAGATTTTGATAAAGATTTTAATTAAAATCTGATCGATTTACTGTAGGTGTAAATAATTTCACTGCTACCCAATGCTGCAACTAATTGTAAAAAGGGTGTGAAAAATAAAAAATTGATGCAAAATCGAATAAAGGCGCTGCTTTTGGAAAGATTTTTGTTTGAGGCTTATTATAAGCTTATTACATTTTTACATGTTATACTCAATAACATATTAAGAGTCTTACTAATTTAAAAAACGTTTAGGTTGAAAAGTCTAGTGAATAGTTGCTTAAGCATGAACGAAGTGCATTGGACGGTGCTTAACCACCAAAACAAGTAAAACTTGCTGATGTGGACGTTGTTTATTTTCAACCAGACAGCGCTACGTGCCACACAATGTAACGCTTCATTACCGTTACGAAATATTTTCATTCATGCAACGACATGTTTTTACTAAGCAACGTACATTCTCATATTTTAAATGCAAAATGTAATTATTGCAATGCAACTTTTTTGTTCATACAACGAATTATTTGCGTTAATAAAATGAAACCTTATCATTCATAAAATCAAAAGTGTTCATAAATGTGACGGTCGGTAGGTAGTTTTACATATTTTTAACGAACTATTTCATTGAATTAATAAAAATTCAACAGTATTTCATTACTGAGACGTAGCATATCATTTTGTTTATGATATCGTATCATTGTTGTAAAAACTCTGATTCATTAATTTACGCCTGGCTCACGATGTCGACAAGAAATTTTTATATTGAAAACAAAAACAAATTTTCTTATTTTGTTTTTGTTTTCAATATAAATAAGCGAACGAAAATTTTTTGTCGACATCGTGAGCCAGGCAGTTAATGTAATCATTGTATTTTATTAATTTTATTCAACTTACGTGTATACAGGCATCAGCAATCTTTTTTTATTTACTTATATAATTTTAGCTTCCTCGGCCAAGATTTGAACTTGCAACTCACAGCGTGGTAGTCAACGCTCTTACAGCTGCAGCCAAAACAACCTTAAATATTCTTTAGATACACACTAAATATAAACCATCATGAATAAAATTTTTATTCAACATTATTTAATTGATAACTTATCATAAAAGTGATTTGAAAAGTTTGACTTGACTTGTCTTTAGGATTTGAACCTGTGACCCTCTGACTACAAGGCTAGCACACTGCCTCTTAGCCAGCAGTAGGAAGTTTTCGCTGGTAATGTGAAATTTTTCGGCTATTTACAAACATCAAAGTATTTCTTCATTATAGTTACGAAAATATTTCATTAAAGTTTCAACGTAACTATAATTTCAATTTCAGCTATAGATTGATTACAATTTTGGTTTGATACTTTGACCTTCTATTACGTCACCTAATCAATTTAAAATATTTTTTTTTTCAATGAATTATTCTTAAAAAAATATATTTAAGTTTTTCATTACCCGAATGAAAACTATTTCGTAACATTAATGATACTAGGAAATGTAAAATATTAAGCATTAGAAACGTTTCCTTCCATTAATGAAACTTGCATCAATATAATATAATGTTTAATTTTATTATTGTCGTTGTATTAATGAAAGTGGTTCAACGTAATAATTTCATTCCCGTTGCGAAGTTTTTTTCTCGCAGTTTACCAACGTCGTTTCGCGTAAAAAATTTCCTTACACTGTGATTTCTCGAAGAGGAACTTTTTTTTATATATTTTTTATATTTTTTAACAAACGCGAAGCGATTAGCTTGTCTGCGGAAAACACCCAGGGTATATGGCGGGAATTGAACCCACGACCTCTGGACTGAGAGGCTAGCATCACTACCACTCAGCCACAGGGGCAGGGTCTTTGGGACTACGTGAAGGATAATGTCTATGCCAATGGCCTACAATCGATTTAAAACCTTAAAGATGAAATTCGTGAAGCTCTCGCCGCTAATGTGCGAATTTGTGATGGACATTTTTGTGAAAAGAATATGATCCTGCAAGCATAGTGCTGGCAGCCATTTGGTTGATATTGTTTTCCATTATTAATGGCATTTCCTCATCTTTACAATTAAATAAACATTCAATGAGGTCGCTTAAAAATACTCGTTTCTTCGAAATATCAAAATCAAAGCTTTTATTGGAACCCCTGATAGCATATTTTTTTTTTAAATTGAATTATCGAAAATTACTCCTCCAACATGCGATATCTTTCTTATCGTTATCGTTATCTTTCTAATAATCAAAGTTGCTTGTTTGATATGGTTTAATCTCAGTGGAAAGTTCTACACATTTATTTTAAGCAGACTATGAAGAATGTGCATTCAATATGTACATTGTACATATCGCACACTAAATCATAAAGAGTCACAACTCAAAAAATTTCAGATGCTGAGTAGTTGCAAACAACTGTTGATACTGTACAAATGACGCAAGTATGTGACATAAAAACAAGCATAACGATATTTTACATTCTTCAAGAAGACTGTATTGCAAAAGAAATTGTTGAGTTCGTTATAGATTTCTTCAATTAACTGGTTTATAAAAAAGCAAAAGCACTTTTATAATTTTGAGTTGTGACTCTTTATGATTTAGTGTGCGATATGTATGTACATCCGTATGCGCATTTTGGTATCGACGAAACCTCAGTAAGGGCTAATAAATCAGTGCAAGTTAATCTCTTTTTGGTTTAAAATGTGTTTAAACTTGCAAACCTATAAATCAATACCGTATTTAAACCATCTGTAAACGCATAAACTACAGGCCATACGGTTTTGTTACTTACAGACCATATGTTTTGCATTAAAAGAGCAGTCAACTCTTTTCCAAGCCTCATATCTTGTTCGACCTGTTTTCTTACACTCCATTATTCTTTTATACTATTCTACTTCGCCAAGGATCAATATAATTCCTTTCTCAGTCAAATTTGGCGACCTTCAATTAAAATTTTTCAACTTTTTTGCCATTTTGATTGTGCAAATAACTGCTGCAAAACAGCTGTTTTTGACATTTATTCTAGTGCTGCCACAATATTATTAAAGTATAATACACATAAGATATGCTTCACTGATTTACTCCTGTTGAGTTTAAACTACATATAAATTTGAGCTTATTAGTTTAACTAAACCAGCGTTTAAGCTTTGTCTGATTTATTAGTCCTAAGTGAATAGGAAAGGTATAAACGGTGATGATGAAAAGTGAAGCACTCCCCTAAATTTATATATTTTTGGGTTCTGTTATTGTTTGTCCAGTATTTACATTATTTTCCGCTTTAATAAAAAAAGATAAAAGAAACACCCTTAAACGGTATTTTATTGGTTTACAGTAAATGCTAAAACTGCAAAAATTACTCAATACTTGAGGTATTATTTTGTATATATTCACACTTGAATTTTAGGTATCTATTGGGCAGGCTTATTAAGTTAAGTTAAGGGTTAATAATTGCAGGCTGCTTTATTGGGTCCTGTTAGAACCCATTGTGCTATATATTACAACACAACTGTACAAATGTTTAATTAGTTTATAAAATAAATTTAAATTAACCTGCCCTATTAAAGTCATGTCATTGAATTTCTCATACATTCGATTAAAACAATCGATTAATGCCATGTAAAATGTGTATTAGAATAACACAACACTATTAAGATTATGAGCTTGTCTATTTCATTTTATATTTTATAGAATCTTTCAACATTGTAAAACACCATGACTGATGACCTGCTAGTGTTTGCGTTAAAAAAAATTGGAAAAGTGGATACGAAAGCGATTGTGAAATTAATATTCAAGATATAGACAATACAGCAGCAACATGCATAAATATTGCTCATTTAAAAATAATAAAAAATTATTAAAAATATATACAATATTTATAAAATAAAAGTTTTTGAAATATCTACAAACTAAAAACAAAAACATAAATATTAAAAATACAAGTTTTTTTGAAAAATAAACTGAACTAAATAACATGTTAATACGGGATACAACTCACTTACAATACATTTATTTCGCTTTATCGGGCGCTATAGCAAGTACTTTGTTAATTTTGACATATGTGTCATTTGTGACGGATGCTGTAAGTGTAAATTTATATACAATAATGTTTGTTTTTAATTTTTTTATAGTTAAATGATACAATTTAATTAGTGTTCAAATTAGTGCCTACAATTGAATGCGTGTTTAACGATGGCGAGAGAATACGTTCGTTGTAAATTTTATATTGAAAACAAACAACAACAAAAAAGTAAATTTTTTAATTTACCTAACAGAGCGATACGAACTTTACACTAATCATAAATATAGTAAATTTGTTTTTGGTTAGCTTAATTATTTTCGAACATACGTATACTTTCGGTATCATCGAACAGCCCATAAATTATATTTTTAATATTTTTTTCCTAAATTATATTCCATGTAAAGAATGAACAATTGCGACATGATATTAAAACAACTCAATTGTCTATGGAATTTGTTAAACCGTCGGCCACCACATGGAATTACAACAACAGGTGGAGATCAATTGGCAACGCTTCCCTAAAACATAAAATTTATTCGGCTTATTTCGACAGGCGTACTGATATTATAGGTAAATTTTAATTATTATCTACTATTTTTCAAATTTTTTCTTAAGTTAAGATAAATTCAGGTTGAATTTTGAGCCTCATAATATTTTTTAAACTGCGAAATTGTTTAGTTACACTGTGCATGAATTTCAGACTTTTTTGTAACAAAAGCATTACTTGTGGAAGAACCTAGATGGAGTGCGCTAATTTATACTCTTTTTTAAACTAATACAACACAGCCCGCGAAGTGATTAGCTTGTCTGCGGAAAACACCCAGGATCCATGGCGGGAGAACAGGAGAACTCTTCTAGCCATTTCGTATTATATTCAAAATACATTATTACTGCGGCAAAGCAATAACCACCCGTCGATTTGTTTTACGGTTTTTGACACAACTTCCAACAATTTTTAAATTGATTCATCTGACACACTGTGTGTGTCCTTTCTGCTGTATCCACTAATACTCTTCGCTTAAGTTCACTGAGGTTGCTCGTGATTGATCTCAAATTACGCTGTGTAAAGTGTAATTAATTATCAAATTACACTGTAGAGCATAGTGCAACATATATAATTTTTTTTCATGCCTCTCTTTTTTTAGTAGAGCTTATTAATTTTAATTAGATGCCAACAGAAAGAAATATTCATATATCGTCGGGTGGTTATTGGTTTGCCGCAGTAATAATGTGTTTTTGATATACTGTGCGGCAAACCAGTAAGCCCATAACGATATTTATTTATTTATTTATTGGTCATTGTCAAAGAAATTCCACTAAAGAACCGCAAGAATATACGGTTATCCGTGGCAGACCAGTCAACCAGTGCGAGCGAGACGAAAAACTCTCGAAGGCCAAACAACACACACGTGCGACCGCACTTAAGAAATAATTACGATGACGCGAGAAATGTTCTCCAACCCAGAGCTGATTAACGACTGCCCTAGACGATATATAGCCCAATTATGAATATTCCCAAGAAGTTTTTTTTTTACCCAATAATTTTTTCCTGGGAAAAACTCTAATTAGCCGGGAAATAAGCAAATACGGGAGAGGGAATAATCTGAATCAGCTGTTTAATGTTTACATTTTATTCTGCAATAACGCAAGACTGCAGTAATAGAAATTTATGAAAAATTTTATGTTTTCATTGCCAATAAGCTAACATATTAACATAAATATCTGTTTTTGCTTAAATAAAAAATAGTGTAAAGCGAAGCGTATCTGCATCTGAGCCAGATGCCAGATTCCGCGAGCAATTTATCCATTTTCCAATTAGAATTTTTTGTTTTCGCTATTACTTGCTATTAGTTGGATTGTTTCCCACGAATAATTTCTCGCAGGATTTTATTCATAATGGCCCTCAACATTTCCCCTTATTGTGAATGGCGTCGTCGACGTCACATGAAGACGGCAGTAAATATTGTCACTTGTCGACTCTTTATCGTCAGCAATTGGCTCTTATTGACTTGCAACAAAAATTGCAAGTCTGGACTGGGACTTACTAATCTCTAAGGCTTTGTAAATTAATGGGGCATATTAATAGTAATCAATTGTTGTCGACAAATAGTAGAAAAGTGCCAATTCTTACTGTCGTCTTCACGTGACGTCGACGACGCCATTCACAATAAAGGTGATTATTTTTTAATGGGCGCCCGCCCACTTTTTTTAACACAGTACTATGTCGTTCTAAGATCACTGTTTTTGCCGACTTTAGTGGGAATCGGATGAGCAGAATCGCCTAGAATATAAAACATAGTTGTAATGTGCGGGGTCCTGCCCACTTTTTAAAATGCAAGATCGTGTTATTTTCACAGTTCAGAGTGTGTTTTCATTTTCTAAAAAAATCGGCTCAGTAGAAGAACGTGACATATACTATTAAATTTTGTTTAAGCGTACCCTTGCCTACTTTTAAAAATACAGTATTATGTATTATTAAAAGCTCAAAGGGCTCGCCAAGTTTCGTGGGAAGCTGATGAGTAGAAGTATGTATTTTTAATATAAAACAAACTTTAAATTATTAAAATGCAAGATCATGTCATTTTCACAGCTTAGGGTGTGTGTAAAATTTCGTAAGAATAGGCTCAGCAGAAGCATGTTAAATATAATATTAAATTTTAATGGGCGTGGTCTGGCCCACTTTTTAAAACTGGAGATTATGTTATTACGAGAGTCCACCTTTCATAGCAAGCGGATATATAATACTACATAAAATCAAAGGATAAAGTTTAATGGACATGGTGCCACCCACTTCTTTTTAGCTATGGAACCAAACGGAAAGAATTTTTAAAAAGGGTCTAAAATTTACAGAGTTATGAAGCAATACAGATAAGAAATGAATGCAGCCGAATTGAGAACTTCCTTACAATAATAAAAATACAATTTCTTAAAAAAATGTAGCTGTTATATATTCCTTAAGTAAAAACTCGTGCTGGCCGTTTTAAATCTAATTTTAGTTTATTTTTTATTTATGACAATTTTTGTGATACCAGTAGTGCGATTCACTAACTTTTTTTTTAACGATAATCGCATCGTTAAAATAATTATAATGAAAATTTATCGAATTTGCAATTCAGTAAAATTTTTAACGATATTCGCTGTAGGTTTAGTGCCAGATGTGTCGTTATTTAAGCGACAATAATTTATGTGCTGTTAATTTTACCGACAAAAATCAACATAAAGTATCAGCTGTGTACTATCGTTAAAAAGAAGTTACAGAATCACACAATCGTTATTGCAATCGACAAAATGTATAGACAACAATTACGATTGTCGGATTGTAAAAAGTTACTGAATCGCACCACAGTAGTGGTTACTGAATAGTAAATTCGATAAATTTTCGTTATAATTATTTTAACAATGCGATTATCGTTAAAAAAAGTTATTGAATCGCACCACAGGGGGAATCATGACACACACCCCTTGAGTCTTAGTCCTAAAGCATTTTATATAAATAAATAATTTTATTTTCCTTGCAGCTAATCCCAGGAGAGATAAAAACCTAATAGCTATTGGTTCGATAAGAGTGTTTGCGGTATTTCCTTTAGCATTCAAAGACGATATTAGCTGTATACTAAGGTTATTTTTGCTTCAATTTTCTTACAACCATTTAAAAAAATAAGTTTCAGTATTTTTAATATAACTTTAAAATCTGAAATTCCCTAAGTTTTTAATAAATCTGAGTTCTACTTACAGATCTGAGGAATATTTATTAAGCGAAATTAAAGCAGAAGTAGCAAAAGCTTTAAACGATCATCATGATGAGAAGTTTGCAGTTTTTGCGGTGGTGTGTCCTGTGTACAAACAAAACATTTCCCATCTCAAAGTACATCTTCCACAGGCTGTAGCCCTGCAATATAAGTCGAATAGTTTAAGCCATTTAAGTCCCACATTTATACCCATTAGGTAAAAAGTCGCTAAATATTTTAAAATAATTTTACATAATTTATAAGTGAATTTTCTGTTGTATGTGCAGTTACTCCCGAGATGTGGACCAGCTGTTTGCCCAATCCAAGCCGGTCTTATCTGTTTGTGTCGGTCCTTTGCAACGAAACTACAGCGATGTTTTAAGAGTTGTGGAATTTATTGAAATGTATCGCATCCTGGGTGCTAGTCATTTTTATTTTTATGATCTGGACTGTACGCCAGATGTAAGACGTGTCTTGAATTATTATCGTGACAAGGGTTTGGCCGACATTATGGAGTGGAATTTACAAGATTACTTGGACGATTTGCATTATAGCGGCATTGTAGCGCAATACAATGACTGCGTGTACCGAGCAAATGTTGTGGATAATTATCGATATGCCGCCATTGTGGATTTCGATGAAATCCTTATGCCTCTTAAGCACAATTCTCTTTTTCATTTTCTATTACAATGCGATGAGGGTCTAACGTCGGGCTTTATCTTTCGCAATGTGTTTTTCTTCAAGAGGGACAGTGATGACAAGTTTACCGTTCCCGAAAAGTCCATCAATCGTAATCTTTATACGCAAACGAAAATAAGAAGAAACTTGGATATTTTGCCTGCCTACACACGCAGCAAGTGCATTGTAAATACTCATGCCGTAGTAGAAATGGGCAACCATCTGGTTTGGCGCGATGCTCCCGGCTATGCGGACAGTATTGTGCATCCGACAGTGGGTTTGCTGTTTCACTATCGCGATAAATGTATCAATTGCAGAACGATTCTGTCTGTAGACTACACCGCTAGAAAATATGGTTCCCTAATTTGGGATCGAGTTGACGACGTGTGCTTAAATTTATTTTTAAACTTCAAAGGGGTTTGTCCCTCAAACCGATAGTAAAGTGATATTTAAGTAAAAATTAAATAAAAGCCACTATTGTCGTTCTCAACTTAACGAAGTGATGTTGGCATTGCCATTCAGAACTCAAAAAGCGGTTGAGTTGGCTTTTGGGCCATAAGATTTTGAAGTAAAAATTTTTATTGATTTACAATACTGAAAAATAGTCGGGTTGTATGAAAGTTCTGTGGACTCTCAGAAACCCCAACTGAGTTGAATTGAGAACCATAATAGGGGCGGAAATATTTTAATATAATTTTTTAGTGAAATTATTGTTTTTTTTTTACAGTATTACTTTATGTCTATAGAGAACAAGTTTTATCTGAAAATAAATAAAATCATATTTTTTTAATATTGTTTATTATTCTTTTGAAAAATTCAGGAGCAAATTATGGACTAAAAGGTAAAAAATTGAGCTTTTCTCCTAAAAATATTATTAAATGAAACTTGAAAAATCTGAAACGACTTCCAAAATAAACACTAAAAAGTTAAAATTAATTTATTTGTATTGCCTATAGTTCTATTTAGAGTCGGTGCCAATCAGGTAAGCAAATTATATAATTACTTATATATATTATACTTATTGTCAGCGACTTTGAATATCATTATAGATAACATATATAAAAATATTTGATTTAGCTGACTCTGAATTATTTTTAACTTTTTAGTGCTTAATTCTCATGTCGATTTAATTACTTTTTAAGTTTTCTTTTTTAAATTTTTAGTGCCAAGTTTATATTTTTAGAGGCATGGTCATGCCCAATTTGGCAAATATGATTATCCGCCTCTTTTCTAAATTCAGCATCACGTCATTTTAAGAGCTCAAGGTGTGCGCAAAGTTTCCTAAAAATGGCTTCGGTAGATTCACATGAAATATAATATTAATCTTGAATGGGCATGGCCCCGCCCACTTCTTTAAGAATAATAATTATGTCATTCTAAGAGCCGAAATGATTTGCCAAGTTTCGTGGGAATAGGATTAACTAGTAGAAGTAGATATAATTTAATGCTAGCCTTTCGTTTGTGTTGCCCCGCCCACTTTTTTTTAGCATAATATTAACTATTTTTCAGAGCTCAAGGTGTGTGCCAAGTTTCGTTAAAATCTATTAAGTACAAGCACGTAAAATATAATACTAAATTTTAATGGGCGTGGCTCCGCCAACTTTTTTTTAATGCAAGATTGTGTCTTTTTAAGAGTACAAGGTGTGTGCTAAATTTCGTAAAAATTTGTCAAATAGGAGCATGTGAAATATAATATTAAGTTTTATTAGGCGTGGCTCTGCCCATTTTTTAAACTTCGACATTGTGTCGTTACGAGAGCCCAATGTGTTGGATAAGTTTATAATATCAAATAAAAAATTAAATATTAATTAATTAATAATGAAATAAAATAATTTTTTTACAATGGGACCAAATGGAAGCTATCGATCTATAATGTACCGAGTTGTGAAGTAACGTCACCAAAAAAAAAAAAAAATACAGTCGAAATGATAATCTCCCCCTTTTATTTCAAGTCGGTTAAAAATATATCGCTTTCAAAAACAGGGGTCGAATCGTCACTAGACTCGATGGCGTATCGCTTAATTTTGTTTTCGCACGATTGTTGGTACGATCACGGATATGACGATTTGAGACCCGGGGTCGAATCGTTACATCCGTGAACGTACAACTCGTCACGTAAAAACACCATTTTCGGATTATGACATACGTGAACGTACTGAAATCCCATTTAGCTTATACGATTGACGTATCACATAATTTATTTTCTTACGATTGTCGATACGGATGTCCCGGATGAGACGATTTGAACCCAGATTTGTAAACTAAAATTTTACTTAAATAAACCTTACTAAGCTCTTAAATAGGTTATGCCGGCCATACACTACACAAGTTCAGTGCTTAAGTCTGGCACTGCGTAAACTAAGCTTATGACACACACTATACAAGTAAACTGGGCAGTTTTTATATTTATGCGCCATAATGCAGGCGATTCTTTGTATAATGCTAGGAACTCTGTCCAGAATATTTGTTCTGCACTCATTTCTTGTTGTGAACTCTTAAAAAATTACGAAACAACTGAGCGTTTGCAACATACACTACACAAGTTCACTGTACAGATTTCAGTTCACTGCGTAAATAGCACAACCCCCCCATACACTACACAAACGCACTGTACAGTGCCAGACTTCTGCATTGAACTTGTGTAGTGTATGGCCGGCATTAGCAGGCTGCTGGTAAGGAAGGGTAAAATTCAGAGTCCAGCTCAATTGGGTCCAATACAATGATCCCTTTTTTTTAAATTATAGCCTGCTAATTAAAAAACCAAGAACCATTAAAAATATAATTTTGCCACTTTCGTGTTGTAATTTTTTTATTCAAAACGTCTGTCTATGATTCAATTGATAAGCAATAATATTTAAAATTCATTTTAAAATAAATTTGATGGTTAATCATTAAATGCCATTGAACACATTAAAAGATCATTAACTTGATAATATTTTGAAATTTGACATTACCACAAATTGTTTGAATAAAAAAGAAACATTTATTAGAAATACGCCTCCTAATTTAGCACAATACTCTGGTTTAGTTTCCTCTCAACCAGAGTTCAAAGCAGTCACGTACTACTAAGAATAAAATTCCACAAGATGTTAAAGTTTTGCAGTTTAACAAGGAAAAAGTCTAAGGCGGCGGAAGATTATAAAGATTTCCTTAAGAAAAGGTCTTCTCTAGGCAATGACGATATTAAGGAATTAATTAAGCAAAGAAAACCCATAATACTGGCACTTAGCAGGTTAAACATATTTATGAAGATTTATATTTAACAAAAAATTTTGGTGTTAAAAATATTTAAAAATTTTCAGTAACTTAACAAACGATCCATTAGAACAACTTTTGAACGGTGACCCAAGGTGGAATGTTGGAAATTATTTGGATGTAAAACTTAAAATTGATGAAAAAGGTATGCCGGGGTTTAAGATTAAAATTATTCATTGCTAAATATATATACATACATACATATGTATGTATGTATGTATGCATGTATACGTGTGTATGTATGTACGTTTTTCATGTTTCAAAATTATGTTTTGTTTAGACCAAGGCGAATTCAGTATCAGGTGACCTTATCAGCCCAGCTGATTATCAGCTGTTGCTACCAAATTGAGCATTTTGAACCAAAACGTCAAAATTTGCTTAGAAATCTTCTGACAGATTGGTTTTGTAGCATAGCAAATTACGTGTTGTTTTTTGTGTTGTAAAATTGTTGTAGCGATAAGGTCACCTGATACTGAATTCGCCTTGGTTTAGACGTAAAACAAATTGTATTGCTTTGCCTGTAATTTTGCATAAGCAAACCTTGCACAACCAATTTCGTTATCATATGCAACATTGATACGAATCACTTTTTTAGATGCATGCATAACAAGTTCACTAAGTTTGCAAAAAAAAAAAAAAAATATTTATTTGCAATAAAAGTGTTTGACTTTTATGTCAGGTGTGTTTTAACAGACAGAGACAGGCCGTCGTTACAAAAAGAGGGCGAGCAATAAATTATCAATAATGCTAGTTTGTTAAATAAATGTAGCAAATGGAGATGGGCAACGCATGCCTGAATAATTGTATGCATCACGCGTGAGGATGCATTTAAAAAAAATTATAACCCGTTCTAACGATGTTGAAACATACTTATTTGACAACTTTTTACAAAAAGGATCCATGCTGAGGAGAGTAAGCACGTTAAATTGTTCGTGGAGGTATTTTGAATAAAGCCCAAAATGCCAGTATATCTGAGTAAAGTTTGATCATGTGGAAGCGTGTGCTAAAGCAATTAACTCACCTATATGAGCTTGAGTATAACAATTTATGTGATCGTTATATTGTTAGCTGAAATGCAAAATCGAGCAACTATAATTTTTTTTTGAAATTTAGAAGAGAGAGGAGAAACTAAATCAAATTATTCAAGTGACTGAAGTAAAGTTTCTTTATTTTTTAATTTTTAACTAGCTTTTACCCGTGGCTCCCATCACGTTGATCTGTTTAAAAAATATACAAAAACCGGTTTGAAACTGGTCAAACAATGAAAGCTGAAATGAAAATTACCCTAACCAGCCCCAAAACTGTACTTTGAGGAAAAAAACCTTACCAAATATAAAAAATATCCTAATATACATATATATAGTTAAAGAATTTTTAAAATCATTTTTGCGGCTTGAACGTGAAAGCGTAGCAAACAAATAAAAAAACTCACTTTCAAATTAATAATATTATTAAGGATTCAGCTGATTGTTATGATACAGGTTTGAAAATTATTAGCCAATAATTAATTTTAAATGCAATTTATAATTTTTTTTTAGTTACGCAGTTTTGTATTTCAGCTGACGATATGTAGTTCAGTGCATGTGAAAAGTATAGGGAAAATGTATATACACATACATACTATATATACTTATATGTAAAAAGAAACTAAATTGCGTTTCCTGTATAAAGGTGGACAAACTTTAGCAATAATATTGTGCAATAATTAATATTGTACAATAAAATTCCCTGCTTTTATACTATATTAGTAGGTGACTCAATATATTGTATAAAATCAAATGGGCTGCGAGAATAATCGTCCAATAATAATAATATTGTGCAATAATTTATATTATACAATAAAATTGCCTGCATTTATATTATATTAGTAGCTGACACAATATATTGCGTAAAATCAAGTGGGCTGCGAGAATAATCGCCCAATAATAATAATATTGTGCAATAATTTATATTGGACAATGAAATTGCCTGTATTTATATTATATTAGTAGATGGGATAATATATTGTATATAATCAAATAGGCTACACGAACAATCACCCAAAGAAAATCTCCAAAACCGCTTCAATGTTTAATCGCCCAAGATTTTTGGGTTTTTCTTCGTAGTGAATAAAGACACAAAGAAAAAAGGCTAATTGGCTAAAAATTATGTTAACAATAGTCCAAATTGAAAAATGTATGCCCGCCTATTGGGTCATTATTCATTATGAATTTTCTCCTGCCATAAAGGCGCTGCCCACTAAATACTTTTTGCATAGTCGGTCGCACTTCGCTCGGTCGGGCTTAAGGATATTCTCTTCTGTGGTATTTCCCAAAAATTTTCAATTATTTAAGTAAGTTTTTTTTTTATTATTTGGAGGAGTGTTCGTACAGTAAATTTTAGCCCATAGTGCTTTTCATAATATACATATGTATGTGAATAATTGAACATAATGAGCAACAAATGGGGAATTCTTCATTTTCTTATTTTAGGGATTCTTCACCATTTTTGAGTGATTTTTCTATTTTTTGACTTAGCATTTTTTATAATGGAGCCGTCGATATATTAGAATTTTATATATGGGAATTTTAAACTGTTTTCGCAGCAAAGTATGCAACGTTTTATAAAAAAAGAGGTTAATGCACAATCGCACAAATTGCTCTCTTGGGTTTTTTGACATTTCCGTTTAGCTAAGAACAAACGGCCAAATTAAAAAAAAATTTGGACTACTGTTCATTGGGCGAATAATCGTTAAACGCAGCGAATAAAATCATATTAGTGTTAAAATGGTCTAAAAACAGGATTTTAAAATCGAACAAAAGTTCAGAACCCTGCTAGAAAGGACTGCGAGACTTCTGTACAAATGAAATTCGCTAACAATTATCAAATTTAGAACGGAAATGTAAAAGTTATTGAAATCATTAAATAAGTGAATATAAGCTGCTATTGTTAAAATGTACTACGTTTACACGGGTGACTTATTTGCAAATAGAGAATTTTGCCGCATAAACGGCGAATTAATTTATTTTTATTGCAAATAGCTAACTCACAAAAACAATTCTTGATTAACGCGCTTTCGCAAATAAAATGCTTGAGGTTGTCACGCTTACAAATCCTTGATAACAAAAAACAGTAAATGGATATATATTGCACAAAATTCATTGATAGAAGCAAATACTTAGAATTAAAACAAACAATTATTTTATATTTTGTACATTAAAATTTTTTTTTATCAAAATAAGTGTGTAGTTTTGCTATGCCGTATAAGCACTTAGTTAATTTATTTGCAAATATTTTTATTTGTAAATAGTGCGCGTATAAACGTAGTAATAAACTTGTGATTTGTTTTGGTAGATTTTTATAGGTTTTAAACAGGGTGGGAAAATATTTTCGTTGCCCCTTTCCCACTACAGATATCAATTCTCCAATGTTTGGATTCTAATTCATTCATAAATTTTTTATATGTATGTAAATATATATTACAAACTTTATTTGCATAATACACATGAAGGTATTAAAAAAAGAATGAAAACTTAAATAAGCATACACTCAACAACAAAACATAAAATTCCCTCCTCCACATGCGAATACCGCTGTCATTTGGTCAAACCCTATATTTTTTGACGAAATGAATAAGTTTTAACCAGGGTTGGTAAAGGCATATTTTTAATCTCATTGAATATGTTTGTTGTGAAAATTACGTTTATTTTTTTTAACAAGTTTTTGATAACAGGTGTCAAATTGGGGGCTTTCAATATCAAACGATATTTCGGACAAAGTTCTGTAGATATGTATTAAAATTTAAACGCTAATCCCAATATCCATAAAATTTAAAATTAGTTTGAAATGTATTTTATTTAAAATTTTTAATACAAAATGTTCTTAAAATGGATTTCAAACACATTTTATTTATTTTTTGTAAATATAGGGGTAGTTATTTTATACATTAAATTGAATTGAAAATTATTTAATGAATATACTATATACGACATTTGCTGTTTTTGTTTGAATTAAGCCACACAGAGTTGGCAACATGCAACCTGTTTTCCTTTTTAGTTTTAATTATGTTCCAGTAAAAATAATTTCGCAAGTTTTGAAAACATTTTTTGCTCATTTGTATCTATAAGTAATTGCAATATGTCCAGTAGAAGGCAATAAGTAAATTTGATTAAATCACATTGAGATAATCAACCCTTATCGGGAATAAAAGTACACGTGAAATTGTGATCGTCACTGTTTGCGTTGTTTTTTTCTCATTTTATTCAACATATTTTGTTCATGGGAAATATTTCACGTGAACAAAATGTTCGCCTTTTATTCCCGATAAGGTTGAATATGAAGGTCTTGCTGTAATAACGTCATATGCCACAAAAATATATTTTGAGAAAATCGACCTTTAAGTTTGAAAAAAATATATAAAAATTAGGTATTTCATTAAATTATACTGTACACCCTTTTAAGAACTCCTTCATAACGACTACTCTCATATACCCGTTGTTGGATAGACAGAAATATAGAGGAAGTCTCTGTTTTCAATTGGGAAAAAATTCAAATTTTTCCTTAACTAAAAAGTTTCGTTTATTTGCTTTTAAAATAAATTATTACTTTTTCATCAGTAAATTGTTTTAAACACACTTACAAAATTTATTAGTATATACCACTGTAAGTTCTAATGCGGATATTGTAATTGTGCTAGCATACCCAGCCCTGATCTGAACACTTGCGTGAGGAGCAAATTGTTAGTTTGTAAATATTTATCGTCACCGGTATATGACCGACCATTGAGACAGAACGAGTGGTTTGCATGTAAATGAGCAGCGTTTCTGTATGTAATCGAATAGAATTACTACAGCGGCAGTACAGAGTAGTTTCAGAGTGTAATGGTATTTTAGTGGAAGATACTTCTCGCAGGCAAAAGTGGTTGGTGTTGGTGGCGGTGCTGCTGTTGCTCTATTCAAATTATCATTGACAATGAAATGGGGGGAAAAACAAACAACAAACAGCCTCAACATCAGCAACAATAACTATCGGATTTGCGGTTCGTGCCTTCCGACTGACCCAAAGCTTAACAATTATCAAAAAGTGTTGTTAATGTCTTATTTTAGCGTTGAAAATAAACGAGTTTCTTTCTAATTATTATAAAATTTTGAGCTCGTTTTATCTCATATAAAACTTTTTTTTCGAGTGAAAAATCATATACTTCCAAAAAAAAACAGACGAATTGATAACCTCCTCCTTGCTTAAAAAATTTAATTCTGAAAATTATCCTGCAATCAACACGTTTAATTGAAAAAAAAACCAAATTCAATCAAAAATTTTATTGAGTCAATTATAAACTTTTAATTAAATTAAATTTTTAAACAAAAGCTTAATTGACTAAATTAGATATTTAATTGATTTTTGTTTTTTTTTTTATTTAACGTGTTTATTGCAGAAACATTTTTTCTATATAGTACTGAAAAGTTTAAACTATAAATGTTTGGATTCGAATTAGCTAAAGGTACCCATATACTAGACAATATTAATGAGTACTTTATTGCTTTTGTTATTGTCACTTTAGTCCACACTATTCAATAAGTTGCACAATAATAAAAAATTATGTGGATAAATGTTTCTTCCTGTGTGTTCTGGTGGCCTCACAGGAAATAGTCAGGAGATGTCAAAGCACACGTTCTGGGAGGCCAATTAACAGGTTCTCAAAATCAACTTATTGCCAAATTTTTATTTCAATAAGTCGCTGGTTGCTGCCGCCGTAATACATGCAGCGTCATACCATTGAAATCACAACCCAAGCAAAAAAATTATTGATCATGTTGCGTTGACGATCTCCGTTGACCATAACAAGCTCCGGCTTAATTTTTAAAGAAATAATGCAAAATTGCTGTACTTGAACGCAGTCTTAGTCACATTAATGGTAGAAAAGTGCTGGGGTCAAATTACGACATTCGATACAATTCTAGATTTTAAGATATTTCCATATAAACTCTATTGAAATATTTCGTAATTTCGTTCGATAACGAGTGCCTTAATTTGCTCCCTGGTTCACACACATCAAGTTTACATGATTAGGTTTTGTTAAATTATCTTTTGAACCTTCCTGATCAATTTTTATTTTCGTAGAGTATTACGTATCACAAAATAAAAGGAACAAACAAACTTGACGAGTATGGTCGAATGTGTAGCCCCCTTCATTCTCATTTCCCCTCTCTTCTAAAAACTGCAGACTTGACGAGTTATAATTGATGTGTATGAACAGGGAAAAAGTTATTATAAATCTTGTCAAAACATTACAAGATATAGTTTAAAAGACAGGCGCAATATAAATCAAAAGTCATTTTATTTTATTCAATATATTTGACCACCTACTAAGTACACAAAAAATTTTATTGTACAATATCAATTATTGTACAATAATATTGTAACTAATTGGACCGGTTTCTCTATACAAAAAGTACAAAACATTGTCTTAAATAAAAAGTGCAGTTTATTGATCTTTTAAAATATATCGATGGTCCCAAGTAGAAAGGCCCTAACTAGTATTTTTTACGAATTTGAGTTTTTCAGTGATTCCACTATATTTTACACAAATACACCTAGTCACAAAAATTTATTGCAATGGTGTAAAAAATAACGCTTTTATAAGCAGTTGTACAAAGCACTTATACAAAGCAGTTGAACAGTTTGTATTATGTTTTTACCTTCTCCTGTAAGATTACAATTATTTGAGTTAGGGCCTTTCCACTTGAGACCAACGACATATTCACCCAGACGTCCAGTTGTCGACATCGACGTCACTTTAAAACAATACCAAAAAATTGGAGTTTGTTTACTCACTCTCGAGAACAATTTTGGGCTACTGACAATCTATTTCCGTTCTCTTAGGTCTAGAAAATAGCATAAACCTGCCAACAGGAGTCAGTTGTTTTCGACAACGGGTGCACAACCACCAATTTTTGGTATTATGTTAAAGTGACGTCGTGATTCATCTTTGTAAGGTACGATAGTGAAACTATTGTTCATTATTTAAAAAAAGATTACAATGCAAGTTTTTATTGAAAAGGGACAAAAATATGTCGAGACCAAGATCTGTTCGGTAATTTCCATTACGTATGTACGTTAAAAATTTATTTAATGCCAGTTCATTGAAGACAATCAAAAATTCTCGTCTGCCTATTTATATTGAAAAGAAAAACAAATTTGAGTGTTTTGTTTGGGATTTCAAGACGAAAATTGTTGATTGTATTTCATAAACTGGCAGTTAGTTTTTTTTTTCTTTCTAATTAGCAACATTGTTTTTCTTTTTTACTCTCACTAGTTTAGCAGCTAGTTCAAAAAAAAAAACAACTCGGAATAATAACAATTTGAAGCAAGTATTTATGCATGAATGTTTGAATAGTGAATAGCGCTCATACGTACATATGTGTGTATTTGGAAATGTGTTTGAATATGACTCTGTCTGTCTGTCTGTCTGTCCGTATGTGTAAAATAATTATTCTTTCTATTTCTATGACATATCTATCTGCTTATCAACCAATAATTTTCAGTTACTTAACAAATTTCAATAAGTCAAGTTGAGTTGAAACTAAAAAGAGAAAATAACGAAGAGCGAACGAAGTGAATTTAAAATTTAGAATGAAAGTACGGAAAGAGATACATTCTGCAAAATATTGAATCAAATGTGACGTGAGTTTATTATATGTACGTAAATATATGTATACTTCAGATACTTAAGAGCTAAAGAAAAAGATAAACATAAGAAAAAAATTCCTTAAAACAACACAAATTAGTGAAAATTTTAAAATTGATTATGGAAATTAAAAATAAAATAAAAACGCAAAACTTCATATTTTCAATTGCGATATTTAGATTTAGAATTGTTGATGATGTGTGGTAAAAATGTTGTTTATGTGTGTCTCAAAGCTAATGATAATATTTATAATCTTACTCGTACTACCAGTGTTATTTGTTTGTTAGATTAGAAATTCTAATGAAGGTCGTCGCTCTATCGTTTTATTTTGTTTTCGCTTACAGTGAGAGTGATTAATTGATGGAATTAGTTCAATATTTTAAATACATATTTATGTACAAACATAAGTATTGGCTGTCAAAAAGTTATAACTGACATAATATTAAAATTTGCGTATTTTCCGGGTGAAATGTGTTCCTTTTCCCTAAAATTGTGATCACCAATTGTTGCGTTATTGTTGTTGTTTCAGTGAGTAATTTTCTAATTTTGTTCATCAATTTTTGGGAAATATTTCACTTGAACAAAACGTTCGCTATTTATTCCCAATAAGGGTGAATAATTTAATATAATTCTATCTACAAATCTGTTACCTATTATTATTACAACGAAGCTAAAACATAATCATAAGTAATTAAGCGAAATTAGCTTTTTGTCACTTATGTCTTTTTGGCAATGAAGCCGCGTTGTTTTACATAAATAAATATATACATTAGGGGTATAACTTTTGAAAAATTTTTTAAATTATTAAAAAATACCTATCCATGCCATATAGACCATGTAAATCTAAGATGAAAAGTGGGGTCACTTTTTCGCGGGCGTTAAAAAAGTCCCCCCCCCCCCAAATCACTTTGAAGTTTAGTATAAAGAATTTTTTTTTGTTTATTAAAAATACAATATCCTAAATACAATACAATAAAAATACAGCATGGAAACTCTTTTTTTTTGAACAAAATGGAAACAACCTGAAGTTAATATATAGTTCATAACTGTATGTATGGTATCTAAAAAAAATTCAAATATTATTATTTTTTGGAAGCTTTTAGAAAAAACTTTTTGGGGGAGGTTTTTTTTGTCAAAATTGATCTCAAAAAACTGTTTTCTTGATATACACATCAGTGGCCACCCCAACGTGATAGGTATTTTTTTTTTGGTTATACCCCTAATGTACATATCGTTAGCTAAAATACAAAAAGTTGTAACTAACAAAAAATTCAAAAACGAATTTTTGATTGATTATTATGAATGCCATTAAACTACATGTCTTGACAAAATTTTTTGACTTCTGTGATCAAAAATGACGCTTTTATCAACAAAAAACAAGGGGACTTAACTTCAAGTTTGTTGAGTTTTTTTAATGCCCTAATTCTGTTCGACGATTGTATCGTCTTGTCTATGGACGAAAAATAGAAGCAGTTTTGATTCTTTAAAACTATTATTATTTATTGTCTATGCTAGAAGGTTCGTGTATTTGCTTTATGATTTTCTTCCAAACATTATATCCAACACATATTTTTTCATATATTTTTCAAACTATTGTATATATAAACTTTAATTGAATTTTTATGTTTTAAAAAGATGGCAATAATATTTATATTTTTCATTATCAAAGACAACAACCATTTTTGAAGAAAATATTTTAGAGAATTCAAAGACAAGAACTCAGAAGCATTTTCAAGCAAAAACGCCCCAAATCTTCTTACTGAATTTTTTGACTCTCCTGTAAAACTATATTTTTGCTAGTTACGTCTTTTTTGCATTTTAGCCAACGATATACACTACTTATATACATAGAAATGTATGTATATGTATATATATATTCTTTTAACGTTTGGAATCGGGCTAACGGCACAACAGTCTAATTTTGTATTTTTTTATGTTTTTTAATCTAACGGAAATGTCTTATTATCTCTCGCTTTTTATGCTTTTATTTTTTGTTTTTTTGTTTGTTTTTATCTTGATTATAACCGTCAATTCAATAACAAATTTTATGATCAGAATGATAAAGTTGCCAAAAATAAACAACCTTTGCAGTGCCCAATTAGAAATTTGAGATCAAAATCTACTGTTTTAACGAAAACTTTATTCAAATTGTTTCCTATTTAGTTGCAAAATGAGTTCAAATGTGTAGTTTTGGTGAATAACTGCGTATGTCTATTTTTGATCTTTTGCCAAATTAATTTGTTTAAGCATTATTTACATTTGAATGTCTTATAAAAATATGTGTTATTTTGTTTTTTTTTTTTAAGTGTAAATTAATTTTACTTCAATTGATATTGCAAATATCAATTGCAAAACTTTAATTGAATTACAGCTAGTTTTTAACATAAAGATAAACTTTACTTGTCAGTTAACTGTAGTTTAAACTTTTTTTTTTTTTTTTTTAATGCATGATTTTTTATTTATTGTATCTTCATATATGAACTAACAATAAGTATTCAAATCTTAAATCTAAAAATATAATTAGGCCCAACCAGTGTCGGACATAAGCTTAGTAATAGTTATATATAATACATAAGTAGTGATAGTCAAAAGGAAAAAAATAAAGTATTTTCAAGAAGTCCCATCTGGAGTGCTATGAATAAGAGCCCATGTGTCCCTCTTTTTTAGGCGGATGTGTCCAGTAAAGTTCAAAATATTACGGGCAAGCGGATTAGGATGTGACTCGAGTTTTGTTAAATATTTGCCAGCGTATTTTGCAATTTCTTCAGTCACTAGTGGCATATTTAAATCACGATGTATATTTGAATTTTTTATATACCATGGAGCCAATGTTATTAAGCGTAAAATTTTGTTTTGCCTTCGTTGGATTCTCTCGACATTAGAAGCTGAAGCAGTGCCCCATAACTGTATTCCGTAGCACCATATTGGTTTCAAAATCGTCTTGTATATTAAAAGTTTACAATCTAGACTGAGTGAAGAATTTCTACCAATCAGCCAATGTACCTGAGTTAATTTCAGTTTCATTTGTGTTAGCTTTGAGTCAATATGGGGCTTCCATGTAAGCCGTCGATCAAGGTGTATACCAAGGTATTTTACGTGTGAATGTTGAAGAACAACTTGATTGTTGATTCGAATAGGGGAACAAGTATCTCTTCGCAGGGTAAATGTTACCTGGACACACTTTTGCTCGTTTACTTTGATTCTCCATAAATTTAACCATAGTTCCAGTTGTGTAATATGTTCTTGTAGATATCGGGAAGCCTCGTGAGGGTTTTCGTGCATACTAAGGCAGGCTGTATCATCGGCAAACGTAGATGTATGAATATTGCTGCTCAAAGGCATATCACAAGTGTAAATCAAATACAAAACTGGCCCCAGTATGCTCCCCTGTGGTACACCGGATGATATAGATTCGGGCACACTCATGAAGTCTCCTTCCACAACCGTAAACTTCCGGGTAGTAATATAACTTTCTAATAGCTTCAGAAAATTTATTGGTAAATATGATTTCAATTTTAAAATAAGACCTTCATGCCACACTTTATCAAATGCCTGAGAAACGTCGATAAACAGCGCAGAACAATACTTCTTTTCTTCAAATGTTCTTCTTATAAATTGAACCAATCTATGAGTTTGTTCGATGGTGCTATGCTGACTTCTAAAACCAAATTGATGGTCCGGTATGCACCCATTACTAACTAGAATTGGGGACAATTTTGTCATGAGCAGTTTTTCGAAAAGTTTTGACATTGTTGATAGCAGACTTATTGGCCTGTATGACTCAGCCTTGGTAAGGTCTTTGCCCGGCTTTGGAATCATTTTAACTTTGGCAAGCTTCCAGCTATTTGGAAAATACTCCAGTCGTAAAATGGCGTTAAAAATAAATAATAGGATTCTAATTGCAATACGAGGCAACTTTATTAGCATCTGGTTACTAATTCCATCAATACCCGGAGCTTTCTTCGGGTTAAGTTCAGCAATTACTTTTTGTACATCACACGTTCTAAATTTTATGGGTCGAGGGGGTAGCGCCACTACATTCGGCAAATCAATAACACCAGTACACGAGTTAGGGGTAAATACTGATTTTAAATGCTCAGCAAATAGTTTACCTTTTTCAGTATCGCTTCTTGCCCAACCCCCTGTAGATGTACGCAGAGGTGGTTTAAACGCAACAGGTGTTTTAAGCTTTCTAGCAGCGCGCCACAAGGAGTAATTAGATGCTGGTGTGGCATCAAGACCTTCCAGATAGTTTTTAAAAGATGCAGTTTTTTCAAATGCAAGCAAGTCTTGGAGTCGTTTAGTGCACTCTTTAAATCTGATTTTATGTTGTGGTGATCTGTGCTGTTGCCATTCCCTTCTAGCTCTTCTTTTTTCACTTACAAGACGTTCAATATCCGTAGAATAAATTCTATTAAATCCAGTCTGCGGGTAGGAGGTAGTCGCATGTTCAGCAGCCTGTTTTATATTTTTGATAAGATTGCCATGTTAGTTTAAACTTAACATGTTGTTTTTAAAATAAAGATTATCTCGTTAATAATCTAGGTTTAAGCGAGCAACATTGCTCAGTTAAACTCCAGTTAGAACTGTCAAATGATAAGTATATGAAATAAATATTACGCAATTGAAAAAAGAAAGAGTTTTACTAAAAAGTTTAATAAATAAATGCATTCATACATAAATGAAATGGATATTTGTTATAACGACGAAGATTTTAGTAATTATGAATAGGGTAATTATGAGAAAAATAAGAGAGATAGAAACACATCCATCTCATTTTTATGTGTATAATGAATTGGAATTCTTGCAAAGATTTCGTTTAACAAAGAGATCTGTGTATGATGATTTTATTATTAATTGGAAAGAAAGTATATTTCGTAGGATTTAAAATTTGATTATATTTTTTTGGTTTTATTTTTAGAGGGTGATTATTTTTAAGTCCATATTATTTATTTTTTAATTTTCCAAAAATTTAGAATGCAGTTATTGATTTTTTTTTAAATCAATTTTAAAAATTGTTGTCCTATTTACAAAATATATTTTTAAGAATGCCACATCTAGATTAAAAATAAGAGAAGTATGGCATTTCTAGTTAAATTGATGATGTTAATCCATCACTGAAAACCAGCAAGGGCAGTTAAGCCCCGTTTAAATTTGTTTCTTAGTTAACTTAAACGTATGTTAAACTAAGTTTAACCACCTTGCCCTTAGTGCCGCTTTTTGATTTTTTGGTGGTAGATTGTATGGTTTTACTTGCTAGTTTAAGCGTCCAAAAGTGGTGGTTTAATCTTACATTAATACCGACAACACTTGAGAAACATATAGCTTTTTAAAAAAAATATATGATAAAATAATGAAAATAAATATATTGTAGTTTCTTCTTCTTCCCACAAAAAATCAAAATGTGTTAATAACATTATGACTTTTGCATGGAAAATGTTGCCACATATTTTGTTCCTCTATATGGTAATACTAAATAAAGGTGGATTCACCCATCTTGACAAAATTATTTTATATGTAGTTTGACGTCTCTCGTCTTGAGGGAGAAAACTCTCAGCTTGAATTGACTTAATTTTATATATTGTCCGGACAAACTTGAACTGAGCTGCTAACCAATAGGTTAAATTTTTTCGCACAAAATTATATTGAGTTGCCCCATTCTATAACAAAAGTTTGTGTTTGTGAAATTAAATTATGAGTGGCATTGGTTTTGAAAAAAGTTAGTAAAAAAAAAGAAAGAATATTAATTAAATAATATTAAAATATGTAAAATATGCCAAGAAAATTAAGCAAATTATAAAAAATTGCTGCAGTAGTACCACCTTTGTGAAACTAGATATTGTTTACATATGGTAGCATTGATTTTTAGGAAAATTTTTTTGCGATTTGTGAGTAAATCGTGCTGCAGAAAACTCTCAGTAAAAAAATTTTGTGCGGACAAAATGGGTGAATCTAGATTAAGTTAAACTACCACTCAAAAACAAACTTAATTAATGTGAGGTTAAGGGCCAAATTCACAGTCTTTAGTTAACTAATGGAAACGATTTAACCCATCAAATTGATAAGAAAAATCGTTGGTTAAAACACTGGCATTACTTAACTACAAACTGTGAATTTGGACCTAAGTTAATTTTCGTTTTAGTTAACTAGATAAAGAATGCAAGTTTAATCTCCAACCCTAAAACTGTCCCTTATTGTAATAAAATTTTTAATTAAAATTTACCCTCAAGTCTTCTGTATAGGATCTCATAAGAAGTTCTGATTAACCTTTTTTTAAATATGTAAATATACTCGTTTGCAATTCGATGATTCTGAAAAAAATTATTTGTAGACTTAAACGGTTATACGTAATAACTAGAGAACTTTTTGTTCGTTTGTTTTCTTGCAAATTTGTGTGGTTAAACATTTTTTCTTTCTATTTTACTATTTCTTTTTTTCACTAATTAACATTCATTATTTATCTGTTTTTAAGTTCAGGCATTTACAGCTAATTGATAAATCAAACTGAGTGAAACGTCATGGCAAGGTTCGGTTTTGGAATTTACGTTTAGTTATACATTGAAATTTTGAATTCACTACTTACTAAACTAATTAACAAAAATTTCTATATAAATTTATAGTATAATATTGTACAAAACTTATTCCTTACTATGTATGTATGTATGTATGTATGTATATATTTCGCTGATAAAATAAAGAGTGAGACAGTTCCAAATTATTCCGTATTATATTATTACTATTGTTTTTTTTTGTGTAATCCCTTTCGACTAAATTTTACTTAAATTTATTGAATATTTTTTTTGTATATTTTGTATTGGTTCAGTTTTTAGGTTTCAATTCGCCTTCAATGCCAGCTAATTCTTTTTTTAATCCAGCTTATCTATTTTGTACATTTTTTTTATTATTAAATCATATGCCTCTCCTTCTTTACTGCTGGGCAATTAAAGAAATTTTAGCGCGTTTCGAAATTGTGCTTGAGTAACTATAACAGTTATTCACTATTCCATCTTAAGTAAAAACGTACAGAAATATGTACATATAAAGGGTCTTCCAATAAGAGGTTTCATTTTATTATGTGGAAAATAAACAAATATTTTTAAGCGAAATCATCACATGTTTTATTTCATTGGAAGAGTGCCATTAATAATGAAAAACAATATTAGCCAAATGGCCTCCACAGCTACGCTTGCTGGATCATATTCTTTGCATGACATTTTCTATCACCAGTAGTGCGCACATTTGCGGATGTATAGCCCCGAATTTTAATTTCATTGCTGAAGGGTACATATATATGTACATACATATGTATGTAAATGGTTCTATTTATGTATGTATGTATATTAATGGCGTAGTTTTTACTTGTCATCAGCTGATTCATTACAACTGGTTAAATGGTGCGATATTCAAAAAGCAAGGTCTTATTGCAACACCCGTTATATGTTTATAACCATCATAATTTTGTTTCAAGATTTATGTTGAAGATTTATGTTAACTGTTTATTTTAACTACGGATAACATCTTCTACATACATCCATACATATGTATATTATTGAGGTTACACAATTGTTCTTAGCGACATTGTTGTTTAATTTAAAAAATTTAATTTAAAAAAAAACTAAAAGTACTTAAGCAAAAAAAAAGCTATAAAATTTAAAAAAAAACACTCTAACACACTTAATAAATGCTTGAAATTCTTAGCTACAATTACACGTGCATATCTTTGAAGCAAAGTATGTATCTGTGTGGAATAAACAAAGTTGAATGAAATTACATGTACATACATACATACTCGTAAATACATACATATATACATAATGTTCGTCTGTAACGAATAAGATGCATATTACACAAAGAGTTGGGGTAATTGTTTTATACATATGACTTAATAAAATTTCATTAAGGAACTTAAAGAATTTATTTCTTTTTTTAATAGATTTTTAGAATTACAAAAAATATCAGTGACAAAACGATAATTTGCTAGTTAACTTAGATAGTCGATTCTATTTATATTCAAATAAACCTCAAAAGTGTGTCTTAAGTAAAACAAATAAATTCAGTAAAGTGCGACTTTGACTCGCGCACGAAGGGTTCCGTACATTGGGCTTTGAGCATTTTTTTAATATGGCGTTTTTTTGCGTTTTTTACGATTTTTCAGCAGAAATGATTTTATTTTTTGTTTTCTCTTTTTTCTCGTTTTGGCGATTTTTTTCAGTTTTTGGCGTTTTTTCCATTTTGGCGATTTTTTTTTACTTTGGCGATTTTTTTTCATTTTGGAGATTTTTTTCATTTTGGCGACTTTGTCATTTTGGCGATTTTTTAATTTTGGCGATTTCTTATTTTTGGCGATTTTCCGGTTTTTTGCTATTTATTTTCGTTTAAAAAAATTTGTTTAATATGGCGATTTTTTCGTTTTGGGTATTTTTTTTTTTGTTTATTGGCGATTTTTTTTTTGTTTTTGGCGATTTTATAATTTTGGGATTTTTTGTTTGACCGTTTTTTTTTAAATTTCAAGAGTTTAGCTCTTACGGTTTCCAAGATAAAACAAGTTGTCCAAATTACATAGTCAAAAATGCATTAACTGATGGAACACCATTTAATGTAAATTTTTTGAAATTTTAGTGCTAATTGTTGTAGTCTGTATAAAAATACACTAACCTTAAAAATTTCAAGTGTATATACATACAATTGTATGTATATTACATTGGATTTTAACATTTTTCGTTGCTCGTTTTGGAACAACCTTTAATTTTTAAGTCTCATGTATTTGTTGTTGTAGCTGTCAAAGTTCTACATACTGTGTCCAAATTTCAGGTCCGTATCTCTAACGGTTCTCGAGAAAATACCCTGTGACAAACGGACGGACAGATGGACAGGCGGACAGACGGACAGCATAGCGAAAGCAATAGGGTTCCTTTTCACCTTTAGTGTACGGAACCCTAAAAAGGTGCGTAATTAGTAAAGAACAAATCTTTCAACATATTATAATACGATGAATCAAAACAATTCACGTATTCTATTTGTATTAATTTTTTTTAATATGTCATGAAGTTTTACATTAGCTGACACCACACACAGTGGACCAAACCCAAGAACGCTGATGTTGAAAACAGCATGTTGTTACATTCTGCTAGTGTTTGTCAGAATAATTACATTGGTCTTTAGGGTAATTTGTTTTTTTTTTTTTTTGATTATCACAAGTGATTTGGCTTTATAAAAATACGAACTTAAGTCTAAGTAAGCCAAATGCAGAAAAAATGGGTTAGGAAGGGTGGTGCTAAAAATGCACCTCCACCTCCGTAGGCCCAATTGGATACATTGTGATTCCCTTTTATTGCCCATTAAAAGTAATGTTTACCCCCAAATTGTAGCCAGGAGTGACCCTATTATCCATCATTAAGCCACTGAATTTCCATGATGAAGCCCCTGATGTCTTCGAGTTTACACCTCCCGATATCAGTAATGCTCTCATAGAAACGTCTGCTTAGCCATCTAAGCCTTTGACGTTGCAACTTGGGGCAGTGATAGACCATATCGTGCCAAAAAAGCTTAAGCGAAAAATTTTCAAACCCAATTTTTTTTGCCAAAATCGATCATTTGCGATCGTAAATAATCGATTTACGTAAAAAAAAACGAGTTCCAAAAAATGTGTCGGTTAAGCTTTTTTGGCGGTTATGGCTCGATGGTTTCTGCTTCTTCTTCATATCCGCACATCTTACAGAAATCTAGAGGGCCAGAAATAAAAATAACTTCGAACAAAAAAAAAAAAAAAAGAAAAATAGTCCAGACATTTGCATTATTTGAATTGTGTTTCATTTAAATGTAGAGCATTTCCATAACGTATTTACTTTACATTTTTCTAACACACTTAATCTATGGACTCGAGTAAACAAACAACAAATATTTGTAACAATATGTGAGAGCAAATAATATAAATATGCGTAGCGTTTTTTTAATTTTTTATATACTTAAGATAAAAATAAATTGGTTTTTTCTTTACCGACCGAAAAAAATATTTATGTTTGAAAGATATCAAACCAAAATATATTTCTCCAAAAGTTAATATGTACATAAGTAGATATTCTTCAGAAGTAAATGAAAGTCAACTCACATACTCACTCACACACATTCATCCCTCTTATGAATACCGCCGACGAAGCAAGTCCCATCGACGGCTCAACTACTGTCGGTCGCTAGATGTTTTCAAAGACGGCTTCCCGCTTTTGTTTTAAAATGACTGTGGGTCTAATTGTAAAAATCACGTCCCCAAACTGACTGATAATTGTGTGAAAGCAAAAAAAAAACATGATGAAATTTTGTTTTTCTAAATATTATGAAAGCTCAAGCAGTCTGAATTTGTTTGTTTTTCCTCAGTGATTTGAATAAAAAACAAAAACAACATTTTTAAAGTTAAATAAAAATAATTAACGGCCTGGCCCACGATTTCGACAAGAAAGTTTCTATCGCTTGAATTTGTATTGAAAACAAAAACAAATTTTCATTCTTTTATTTTTGTTTTCAATAATTTTCTTATTTTGTTTTTGTTTTCAATAATTTTCTTATTTTCTTTTTGTTTTCAATATATGTATGTAAGCAAGCGTTAGCAACTTTCTCGTCAATATCGTGGGCCATGGCGTAAAAAAATGGAAAAATAGAAAATTAATAGCTATACTGACAAATCATTTACCAATGGTAAATCAATTATTGTTTACCCAACATAACCATTTCTCATATTCCATTTCATTAAAAATTCCTCTTAAATATCTAAAGTTAACAAACAATCACTGCCCAAGTACCGCATGGCTGTTGTGTGTGGCGGCATTCGACATTTCCCCCAGCTGAAGTTTAGTTTAATTTAATCACATTAATTAATAAAAATGTTTCATACTCTAAGAAGTGAAAATTTCGAACCGATTACAAAATTATTTCTGATTAAAATGTTTAAAATTTTTTGTTTGTTTTCATATAAATCTCACTCTAGTGATGTGATTTAAGCAACTCGAGACTGTGGTTTAGTAGCCCTAATCTTTGAGAACGACTAAAGCAATAATTTCGGAAAAATTTTGGATGTTAGAAAAAAATTTAAACAGTTTAAAGTGTAGTACTGGAAAGTAGACCAATAGTATCAAAATTCGATTCACCGAGTATCAACTAAAAAAAGCCTGTTATATTGTAAAAAAAAACAAACCTTGTTCTTCCTTACTACCCTGCAAGCTAACAGTGAAAGACAAATGACCGGTCATTAGACCGACAGTGGTGATTGATATCTCTATCTAAGTTTCTATTAGATTGTTAAGGACAATATGGAAAAATTTATGTAAGCTTTTGTTTACGTGTGATTTTGCATTTTTGTCTAATAGCTACTAAGGATCATACATATCGCTAGCTAAAATTCAAAAAGGCGTAACTAGGAAAAAATTCAAAATTGAGTTTTTGATTAATTATTATGTGTGCCATTAAAATACATGTCTGGACCAAATTTTAAACTTCTGCGATCAAATATCATGCGGCTATTGACAAAAGAAAAGAAGAGGACTTAACTACAAGTTTGTTTAGTTTTTTTTTTAGTTTTTTGCTTCTCTTGTAAAATTAAATTTTGAAAATTTTTGTTAGTTACACCTTTTTGCATTTTAGCTAACGATATACACATACAAATATATAGGTATATCCGATCTACTTACTCTGTCGTATTTTTACTTGTCATTGATGGTGCATGTGGTAGTCTGACTGATCACACTTGCTGAATAAAACCGTCATATGTATCAAACTAATGAAACCTGCATAATTACATGAATAAACGTGATTCTCATATTAATTTTTTTTTGTTATGAAAAAATTAAGAAATAAGTAAAATATTTAAGAGATAGGTTGTATCTAGCCTTCTTCACGTCTATTTCAACCTGCAACTCACAACTATATAGAGCAACTAAAATTGTTAAATATATCCCTCATTACTACCGGTCAAATGATCAGTCAATTGACTGCCACTGTAGAATTCAATTGTAATTGTGTTAGCGAAAAAATTTAGTTTGTGTTTTGCCGGCCATACACTACACAAGTTCAGTGCTCAAGTCTGCCACTGCGTAAACTAAGCTTGAGACATAAACTATACAAGTAAACTGTGCATTTTTATTTTTATTCGCCATAATTCTGGTGATTATTTTTATATTTCTAGGAACTCTGTCCAGAATATTTGTTCTGCACTCATTTCTTGTTGTGAACTCTTAAAAAATCACGAAACAACTGAGCGTTTGCAACATACACTACACAAGTTCACTGTACATTTTTCAAACTTGAGTAAATATCGAAATCATTTTGATATTTACTCAGTTCACTGCGTAAATAGCACAACCACCCCCATACACTACACAAGCGCACTGTACAGTGCTAGACTTGAGCACTGAACTTGTGTAGTGTATGGCCGGCATTAGCTTCATTCATTAATATCTTGTAGGGTAGAAGCGAAAATTAGTATGTACCGATATCATATCGATGTCAGACTAACGTTTTTAATAAATCTTGATTTAGTTTTAAGGTGATGTCGAAGTCGACTCAATGTAAAAGCGGCTTTAAAGTGACGTCGCCGTCTGCAACAACTTGTATGCTAAGGGGGACTGTGAACGAATATAAGTTTAAATATGTACTTAACTTTTGGTTTTTCAGACTTGGGTCCTGTTAAGTCTTGTTGTGATACTAATTAACTGAGAACAGTGGAGTACGGCTATAACGAACACCATTTATAATGAATTATCGCATATAACGTATATCATTTCTGGTCCCAAGAGTTTTGCCTCAGCAAAACATACAAATTAATACACACCTATAGCGTAATCCCAAAGAATTTCCAAAACCCCTTGTTTTAATTTGCTATACTTTATCCATGACTTCACCCAAAATAATTCTACATACAAACTGCTACACGTAAAAGTGCTTAAAATCAGATTTCATTTATAGATCAAAAGTAGAAAAAAAAACATCACGTTTGAAATGTCTGCTTCACGATAAGCGCCCGGCCAGTCGATGAACTTTAAGCAAAAAAATAAAAAAAAAATATGTGTGTGTTCATGTATAATTAAACCACTTTTGTGGTTTTACCACTGAACTTAAACATTTCGATTGTTTTCCAATAATTAAGAAATCATTAGTCAATTTTTTGTATACTTTGGTAAAAAACGTATATAGAAGAGACACAGTTTGGTAATTCACACAAACCAAAAAATAAAAATAAAAAAGAAATTGTTTTTGTTCACGTACCATATGCCAACGAATTAAATACATATCCACACGTACACACACGTATAATTACGCATTAACAATTATCATCAAAATGTATGATTCACTCACTGTCTCTAAACAAAGTTCTCAACCTAAAAATAAAATTTATTTACATATCGTCGGCTGATAATTTAATTGTCGTATGTGGATGCCGATAGTTTCGAGTAAATTGAGTTTGTAGTTTGAACACTTTGAAAATCGCATCAGCAAATGTCACATATGTATGACAAACTCAACACTACATATCTCGATAACCGTATGAGGTATCGAAAAACTGATTACGCCAAATGAAAAATCAGGTCGGAAAACCTAAGGAATCGATCTTAACTTAAAACCGCAAAAAATCCACATACGACATTTAAATTATCAATCGGAGATATGTACAATCGAAAGAGATGCCCCAAAAATATATTGAAAGTACAAGTACTGGTACTGGTACTGGTACATGTTTCATTTATGGTGGTCTTCTCTGGTTGTTTCTGTTTTCATTTTGCGTATTTAAGTACTTCAAGGGTTAAGCAATGAGCGCTAGAATAAGTAAAATTAAACAAATTTACAGGGAAACAAATACAACCGAAATATAGCGGGTATTACACGGCTTATAAACACCTTATAACAACATGATAACAAAGATGGACAAAGTATAGGGTTACCCATTTTTCGGTTTCACAAGTAAAGTTAAATAAAACACATATAAAGCTTGCACTTTGCCATTACGTGCGAAATACAATGTCATTTAAATAACCGCCTCCAGATTGGTTGCAGCAACCGATGGTTTTGGCACAACGAGTGAAGTGATTAGCTTGTCTGCGAAAACACCATGGATCTATGTCGGAAAATGCTAACACTCAGCCACAGGGCATCATGGAAACTTCCCATGCAATGTTGTATGACTCGTGTCACCGCCTTGTTGAAACAACATATCGTCAGGTTCATAATCTTCAATTGCAGGCCAAACAATATCGGTTGTCATACGATCATAGGAGTCTAATTTGACGGAAACAGTTTTTCGGATTATCCACCACTGTTTCACTAGCAGCAGCGATATTTTTGGCAGTGCGCACGCACATTGCGATGGTGGACACACCTGTCATATTAAACTTCTTTATAACATTGTCAAATCAATTATGATGAGCATAATCATACCGTAATGCTCCAAAAGTGACTAACACTTTTGGAACACCACTTTTGTAGTAAGTTTTAACTATTTTTACGCATTTTTCAACCAGTAAACGTTCGATATTCACTAATGGCGACATTTCATTAAATAAATGACACTTCACACGGCAGATATTTAACAACTGCAAGCCAGCCGGTCCGGCTATGAAACCACTAAATGTATAGAAAATATTCAAAAACAAATTCAGGAAAACACAAAAATAAATACACAAGATATTGACAACAGCGCCACCTATCGGCTCCAAAAGTATAAATTTGCAGCTAGTTATATTTCTATACGAACTTTCTTTGAAATGGGTTTCCGTAGAATGGGAAATTAGCGGATATTAACACCGGAGTATGCGACTTTTTATGCAGTGGAGTTCGGTTATAACGAACTCCAAAGTACGGAACAAATTCGTTCTTTATGGGCGAACTTCGTTATAAGCGGACTAAATAATTTCTACAATTTGTGCACCTGTGAAATAATCCCTTAATATAAATTCTAACCTTTGTACAGATGTTACTTACAAGGATTATAAGGATTCAATGGACCAGAAGGGTCTGGAATTCTGACCACAACAACGTAAGCTGTAACCTTGGCCGATTCTGCAATTTGACTTAAAGAAGACTTGAAATTTAAATTTTGAAGGGGAGGTTTCCTACCAGAATAAACAATGATTCCTCTGCAAGAGAACTTAAACTGTATCCTCTTGAGCATTTGCGTACTATGTTATTTCTGTCAAAGATAGAGACAAACAATATTCAAAGCGATTAATAGTGTTTTCACACTGATATGGTTTGAATAAATGTTGGTTTTAACTTTAAAATACAAAATGATTTTGTTAAAACCAGCTTAAAACCTTTTTTGAATGGTTTTAAGCAGGGTCTATGAAATTGTTTTCGTTGTACTAAATTCAGTGCTGCCAAATTGAAATTATGCCAGTTAATAAGAAAAGATACCCAGCGCGAAAACTCGGAAGACCTTTTTAATTTTTTTTGATTAAATTGCTATTCTTATATAACTGCTAAGGAATGTCTAATAAAAGGCCTCGACTCTTTCGCATAAAAATAAAACACATTCCACATTCCCTTTTTTTGTTTTTTTTTTTGCCAAAGCAAAAGCCATTAATTTGAAAGCCTTTCAGGTACTCTGGCGAAAGAAGTGGCAGGGGAAGCCTTTGACCGCAATGACAATGGTAAACCAATATTCTACAATTAATCTGTCAAGAGGAAGATATTTCATATAAAGCGGACAAAGTAATCTAACCTCTTCACAGAACTCAAGCCAAATGGCACAAAAATGTTCCAACTGAAAACATTTCTGCAACAGATAAAAATCATCCGTTGCTGCTTTAAACACAAGAGCAGTTTTTCTTTCAAAATCCACTCGGAGAAGGATTCTCCGAGAAAAGGGACCTAATGTGTCAAAATACGAGTTTGGACTTAAGAGTGGATTCCGGCACCTAAAAGGGTGTAGAATAAGATGAAATGAGTTTTTCTCAAAACTTCATTTTCACACACCAGGCCCCTTTTCTTGGAGAAGTTCACATATAATAACTTAATTTCCAAGCAATTCTTAATTTTTTGTACGTAGTTCTATAATTTTAAAATATTAATTTGCAAAATATAAAATAATTTCGATTTTGGAGCGCATTGTAAAATTTCGTAGTTTTTAATATCGTGCCATAGCCACCAAAAATAATCGATTATTTACGATCGCAAGTAATCGATTTTTGTCAAAAAATTAAGTCGCTTAAGCATTTTTGACGGTTATGGGGTGATATAAGCAAAAACAGCTGTTGTACAGTTGGTCAAATAAGTGTTGTAAAATGCAGAAAGAAGTAGACAGAAAGTAAATACACTTATTTCTACAGGAGATTTATTTTAGTTTGAAAAAATTTATTAGCAAATGTTTTCGAATTGTCATATTAATAACATATAAAATCGTAAGCATTTTCTTTCGTTTCGAAATACAGGGTGTATTTATTAAATTTATAGTGTGAACGCAAAATCAGCAGTTTATTATTTTAATGTTAAAGTTTAAAGCTTACATTAGACGTGCCATTAACATAACTACACAAAACAGCTGTTCGAACCAAACTAATGGAAAACACTGTATTTGATTATAGTGTGACTCGTCCTAACGACATAGCCATAACCATATAAACCAATTGAATTTTGGTTTTGGTTATGGCTATGGCAATATGATAGGGCACATCTAATTTAAGCCTACAACCAGGTTTTAAGTTGAGATGTGAAAAGAATATAAGTTTCAATAGACGCATGTATAAACAGTTCTTTTCGATTTCTTTGTAATTTTTATAATACAATATCGTTTGACCCACCGACCATTTTTTTAAAAAAATGAGTTCGGTATGCGGTATATATATTTTGAGTATCCCCTTTCTGAATCCAAAACAGGTTTTGCGAAATTAATTATGGTTTCCGAGAATTTAGCATTAATTTTGCTCCATATCAACTATTTTAAGGTTTAATAAATATTGTTTTGTCGTTTTTCTCCATTCTGACTTTTTGGCGTATGCTCCAAACCAATAATGGGCTGACGATATAAAGTTTTATTATAAAAATATAAAAAAAATTAATTTCCTTGATACTTTTATTAAGTTAATGTTAGTTTAGCGCACGCATTTCTTATTAAGAAAGCCGGTTTGAAGAATACTTTAACTTTAAAAACGTTTATGAATACCGTTGCTTATCTACAAGAATTGCAAAATAAGAGAAAAATTCATGTTATAAATTTCACATAAATATGTAGTCAGAGTCAACAGTTTACTGAACAAGTTTTAATAATTGTAGCGTTTCAGTTAGTTGGGGTATTAAAACAAAAAATTCTGTCTAAATATAATTAACGTTTCTTTGCGAACAACAACAACAGAAAATAAAAGCCAACAAATAAATGTATAGACAAAATGTTTTACAATCAGTTGCCTCCGTGGCTCCACCAGTACCGACAAACCGTCTTTCACAAGCCAATAATAATTAACCAAAGAGGAGCAGGAAGTGATAAACTCATACACACTTTGGGAGCTTTTTTTGTAGCTTTTGTTAACATTTCTATTTCTGCTATTCTGTATTGTATAATATTATTCGTACTAAATGAGTTTTGTGCGGTTTTTTGTGTCGAGTGGAGTTAAAAACGTTAGACAGCGGGCCAATTGAGAATCCGTATGTGTATTTACGCTTTGTCAACTGCTGATTTGGCCACCTGTAAATGTTTAGACAAAATTCAAAACGAAGCAAATAAAAAAAAATGAGAAGTTGTTGTTTGTTATTATTTTTGTCTTGAAAGAGATTTCAAATAAAAGTGTTTCGAAGTACATATTCTCGAAAAGTCAACTAAGCGAGCGATCACACTATAGTGTGTGTTGGCGGTGGAGGGGCTAAACGCGATCGCTGTAAATATTCCCGAGTGTGCGCAGGTTAAAGAAGACTTATCGAAACAACTTTATTCTCAAACTCTCAACAATATCGTTCTGACGTTATCATTCATGTTTTACGTTCGAAAAAAAAGCACTTAAGTTGCGAATGTCTCTTGAAAGGCAAAAATTATATGTATTAAAAAATAATAAAATTAATTTACGGTGTTTCATTCTATTTGGCTAAAAATGTTTCCAAGTGCCGGTCTACAATTATTAAATATTAAAAAAAATATACTTGTTTCAAAGCAAAATAGTACAAAATTGAAATTAATAAATTAATTTATTAAACAAAAATTCAAGTCATTTATTAAAGTGTTTTTAATAAGAGAAATCGCAAGATAAATACATAAAGAAAAAAATAAAAATAATAAAAAACCTTAAAAGGTAAATAATTAAAAAAGTGGTGAGCAAATATAGATAAAATAAAATAAAGAAAGACAGAAAAAAAGCTAGAAATGATTTTAACGAAAATACATATTAAGTTGATAGAAATGTTTGCTCAATTGTCAAAATTTAACATTTCAAGATCAATACATTTTAAAGAAAGTTATTTTTATTTTTATATTTATAAGCCGGCAGCGTATTGTGGAATATTTTATAAAAAGACAGTCATGAATCTTGATACGATTATTTACATACTCGTTTATCCAATATTCTTTCATGTTAAATTTAGCAAACTCATATGAAAAAAAAAATAAAATTCTTAAAAACATTCGAACGTCAGAAGCGAAAAATGTAAATCTTTAATTAATTCTTTACCTTTGAAAAAGGTGATTTATTCAAATCCGCTTTGTCGTTATTTTCTTCTTCTTTAATTGTCAATCAGTACTCGGATTTTAGCGATCATGCAATTATAGTAATTCTTATAAAATTCTAACATTCAAGCAACCATAATTTAATATTTAAAAAATTATCTGTTTTTGGTCGATATTTTAGTAAAACCTAAATCTTTCAGTACACATGTTTGTATGTACTCGTATGTATAAAGTGTGTATGGAATTTATTTATTTACTTCAAAATATATCGCTCATTTACTTCAATAGTGTCACAACTCAAAAAAACTAGTTTTGCAGAAAACGCATTTAAAGTTTTCAAATTTACAGGCAACTCAGTGAAGACATGAAAAAATATTCTTCCTCTCAGGAGGTGATAATAGTGCAAGCTATTTATATTAAATTTTTACACAAGATAAAATACGGAATGCATGAAAACGCATTTTTTGACTTATGACACTATTGAAGTAAATCGGTGTTATATTATCGAAATCGAATTTTTAATTAATTTTTTGAGACTATATTTTTTTTAAGCAACACTCAGGCAATGAATTCATACTACGAGGAGGTAATACCTAGCAATAGGTATTAATAAAAGGTATTAAAAATAATATTAATACCTATTACTAGGTATTACCTGCTTTAGGAAAGGGATACTGATAGACAAGACAGGTGGTGAAGGAAGAGATAGAGGAAAGCTTCATTCCTTTACAACTCTGCTTTTTTTGCAGCGCCTCTGGTGTCAATGAGGCATATTAAATTTTCGAAGCTGAGTTTAGTAGACTTTTTATTGGTTATTTTACTTCGCCGATGATTCTGCTAAACAATAACTACGAAAGAGGGAGTCCTGATGCCACATTGGGACTAGTATCCGCTGAAGCCGGTGTAGTTCAGTGGACAGTGTCTGAAATTCGTGGTATTGTTACTCGTATTTGATGATCTTGTCGCTGACCGTGCTCGAACCCAGGACCTTCGGTTTTGTAGTCAACGTGCTAACTACTTCAGCCAACGATATTAAGAAGGAAGGACTTTTTTTTTTTAGCAAGTTTAAGGTTTTGAAGAAATAAATAAACAAGGGAAAGTCTAATTATTCCACAAACCGTAAGCAGAATGGATCAACTTGCTGCAATCTTGGTCGCTCATTCACTCAAACAACGTCATAACTCAAAAAATTTAATTTTTTTGTTAATGATGCAGATTTAATCCTTATATCGTTCTTCATATTGTTTAAAAATTTCAAACAAATATCTTGTTGAATAAGCTCTTGAAAGCAAAATAAAATTTTCTTTTTCCATCAAGTTGCAACTTGTGTAAATTGAAAATTTCAAACTGGTGTTCAGGCAAACTAATTTTTCTTAAGTTATGATGTTGTTTAAGTAAATGAGCGATATATATCGTTGGTCACAAGTAGAAAGGCCCTAACTCAAATAACTGTAACTTTACAGGAGATATAATTAACAGAAAAACTGCTTGTACAATTGTTTGTACAACTGCTTGTACAACTGCTTGTAAAAGTTTTATTTTTTATACGATGGAAATAAATTTTTGTGACGAGGTGTATTTGTGTGAATTGTATTGGAATCACTGAAAAACTCAATTTTGTGAAAATACGAGTTAGGGCCTTTCTATTTGTGACCATCAATATGTATCTACGTGTATGCTCATTTATTGCAACCTGGTCATAACTCATAAAAACTAGTTTGCCAGAAAACGATCTTAAAGTTCTAAATTTACACAAAACTTAATGGAAAAAGAAAATTTTATTTTTACACAATATGAATAACGATATGAGGATTAATTCTGCATCATTAATTGGAAAATAATTTTTTTGAGATATGCCTATGTTGCATCAATTACTCTCTTTAACTTATATATTCTTTCTAAAACTATTTTGAAATATGAAATGGAAAATAATAGAACTTTTTCCTAAACTTTTCCTCTTTTAGTCAAACTTCCGGGGACTTATACCTGTGAGGGCAGTTTTATAGATCCTTGATTTTTTACATAAAATTAATCTTTTTTTTTTGCAAAAAAGTGCTTTATTTCATAGTATATGCTCAGTTAAAAATCATTCTAGTTGTTTTCCTTTTTTTCCAAATAAGTATTGTTTCTTTATTTGGCACAAATTTCTTACCACCCAGTCATTTTTTTATTTAAAAATAAAAATAAGCTAGTCGCAAGCAACAGTCAAAAATAAATCAATACAAATCCATATGCAAAAAATACGTATAACTACAAAAAGAACCATCGATTATGTACATAGCCATTCATATAAGTAAGACTACAATCATACACATAACTAAGAAAAAATACTCTGAGTATTTATTCGACTACATGTGACTATATGTACACATATGGGAGTATTTTATTTGCACACACTTAAACCATCAATGTGGGTAGAATAAATAAAGGTAAAACATCAAATTGACAAGGATGGCATCATGGAAAGTGCGATTTAATAATTGTCGACTGTGCTTAAAACATTTCCAAAGAAATACATATTTACTAGCAATGCATTTATCACTTTACAAGCTACAGAATATCAGTTCATTGGCGAGTTTTATTTGCGAATTTAACGAAAAATATTTCAAGAGCAATATCAGTTCTTTAAAGGTTATATTTATTCGAAATTTTACCTCCTGATTATCTGATTAATGGTTTCAAACGACAAAAGCAAATTTTCCATTCCATTTCATACACACTAATGCATACGGGGGTGTATGTTAGATAAATGCGCTGGGCTTAATGCATATATTTATTTTGTGCGAATAAATATCCATACTCTGAGTATAAGCATACTTCGAGCATAAGTGTGAAATACACTCAAAAACTCACAATGCTCATGCGCTTTTCTATTTATGTTTGTAGAGCAAAGCTATCCAAAGTATCACCAGAGTGCCGAACATCAATCGGCTTCTTATGCGAATACATTTATCTCGTGTTTCTCTCCTTGGCCAGCTCTGTTGAAGAGCATTAATGTCAGTTTCATATCACAAATTGTGATTCACAATAATGCTAGCTAAAATCACACAAATTCTTATTCTCGTTCATTTAGTCGTCAATGAGAATGCGACGCACTGAAAGAAAACAAGTAGTATGGGAAAAACATTTTTTTTGGAACTGCTTCACTAAACTGCATTTGTTCCAAATATCTATTGTTTCTGTGTATTTCAGAGTAGAGTATTTAAATGTTTAACATAAATTAAATAGAAATACTCTTGTGTATTACAATTAATTATGATCACAGTTTTTTGAAAGCAAATACTTTAACGTATGAATCGTTTGTGCTGCAGTTATGACATTAAATTCACTGATTTTAAATTACTGATTTGAAAATACAAGAAATTATGGAAAATTTAAACTGCCCTCGTACTTTGTTATGTACATAGCTAATTATATAGATTGCCTAATTTTTTTGCTCCACAGAAACCAACAAATTGTATTGTAGTGAAGACAGAAATTGTCACAAATTCAATTGAGTTAATTTTAACAGGTGCTGCTTACCAGAGTCATATTGTTGCCAGAAAATACCATATAATTTTCTTAATGCTCGAAGCACGGTGGAATCTCGTTTAATAAAATTCTTCAAAAAATACGAAATGAAGACATTTTTGAAATGATATTAAATAAATACTAACTAAAGCTAAAGTTAATGTTGGTTTGACGTACAAATTTTATATTATACAACCGGTTTAAAGAATGTAGCAGTACAGCGGTTTAAATTTTAAAGATATTGGCGCGTAGTCATATTCAAAACAAAGTACACTTTAAGAAATCCAAACCAGTATTTTGTATGGTAATACTGGTTTTAATTTCTTAAAGTATACTTTGTTTTGACTATGACTACGCGCCATAATTACTAAATTTAGTACAAAATTTGCTTTCGACTGTAAAGATTTAGCAAAAAAAAAAACATTTTTATACTATAAACATTTTAATTAACAAAGATGTCTTACAAATTTTCTTACAAATTGTAGTTTATGTCTGATATTCAAATGAATGGAGTTGCTTTATAAACGTATTTTTATACATCTGTTACAGTTTGAGAAATTTATCTATTACATATTCATTAACTTGTTTTCCCATGTTAATAAAGAACAAAATAAGAACAGATTGCCATCATTTATCACAATCAATTTCCCATGCAATTCACAGAGGGTTAATTGAATAGATCTATTTATTACAAACAGTTCAATGCGATGCAAACATTCTATTAAAACTATTATTTAATATGGAGCAGACTTTTTAAGTAGAGATGGGTACCGCTCATGTGATTGATATGAATGTTGTGTGTGATTACGCGTGATCCCGCGATGATTGTGGGTATAGTTTTCTTACACATGTGGAAGTATGAAAGATATTTATTAAGTTAATTTCAAACATTTTCAATTTTTTGTGTTTTTTGCTAAGCAAAGTTAAGTTTTGAGTTTAATTTTATGCAAAAATTTAATTTCTACAAAGCGAACTGTTTGTAACAAGGCAAAATTTCGGCTTCTGAAAGCTGCAACAAACAGTGTGACGGGAAAATACAACGCACAGTGGCATAGAATAAAACAAGTGGTAAATGGTACTACTAAAGAACTGCATGGAATTACCTGAAAATTAAAACAACTATAAAAGGGGAGTCACGTTTTAAGAGCAATTTTAAGGATGGATCTTAAATTTTACTAGACAAAAAAAAATTTGATTATATAATTGGTTTTGCATCTTTTATAGTTTAAGAAATATTTAATATCGAAATAAAAATTTTACATTTTTGCCTCAACTTTTTGTGGTTTTTTACTTTTAACTCTTCCAATAAGCATCTGCTTTTAATTCCAGGCATTTTTTTAAATTTCTGATGAGATTGTAAATAAATATATGTATAGTAAAAATAGCTTTGAAATATTCTAATGCATTAAATCGTAAACTGAAAACTTCGAAAAAAAATTAAGAAAAATCCTTTCATGATTTTTAAATTTGTAAAAATGTAAATCAATTGTAAATTTTATTGGAAATGTTTATTTTGGATATGTAGCCTACATTTGGCAGTGGTTGAAAATCAGAAATTTTGAAAATAAAATTTAATTTATGGGTCTCTAAAAGCTTTTGCACAAGGTGCTTTAAAAAGCCATGAATTAATTTAATAAAAAAAAATTGCGCTCATTTCAGACTATGTTTATACTTATTTCTTATATTACGCAGCACAAACGACTACAATAGAAATTTATAGACTGTATGAGCTACAATCATAGCATAAGTATAACAATACTCTAAGTATTAATAGGCTACACACGCGTATATACAGGGCTATTTTATTTACGCACGCACATAAGCATGTTTTCAAACAGCCAAAAAACACATTTTCCATTTTACATACACTAATGAATGATGAATAAATATTTCGAGTATTTTGCGTATATTTTATTTGTCCGATTAAATATCCCTACTCTTAGTATAAGCATACTCCGACTATAAACATCACAGAGTCAATACGCTTGATATGTGTGTGCCTTTTATGTATGCAGTGTATGTTGGTTTTTCGCATAAACAAACTGGAGATGCTTTTGTATACATAGTTGCTGGAGAGAAAATCACCCGTAATCCGTATGTTGAGTCGTATATTTTGTAATAGTTTAAAGGAAGCGTGTACAAGTTTTCTTTTATCTAAGACAAAACTCTCGTAGACGAACATTCGATTCGGCATACGAAATACGGGCGAAAACCAAATGCACACAGACTGAGCCAGTCGGAAGCCTATCTTGCTTTTTCTTAACCACTGGCGATAGCTTTAAAATGTTCAATTATTAATATATTGCTTTTCATGAGCGAATGGATGACGCTTAACATATGCATAGGGCGTCATGTGAGCGTAAAAATTGTTTGCGCTACAATTGCGATTATACGCAGTTATATCCCTTTTACAGACGGAAAGTTTACTTTGCAAAGTCTTAATTCAGCTGTGTGAAAGACAGACGGAGGAATAATATCTCTTTCTGTCTCCTCCCAGCTGAATTAAGACTTTGCAAAGTAAACTTTCCGTGTGTAAAAGGTGTATTAATAAAATTAAGACTTTTTACTTACATAAGAATATTTTATGTTTGAGCACTCATTGTCATTGCCTGGTTCGTATTCCATCTTTGACATTAATTTGTGCGTTATCTACTTCAGTGAAGCAACAATTTAGGATATTTTATAATTTTTTTGCAGCGCAATGATTAATTTACTAACAGGCCCAATTTCGCATTGAAATTGCACCGTGTTACCCTAGCACCGTATTACCATTGCAAAATAAAATTATGCTGTTCACGTTCCGTTTCAAAATGATACGGAAACGTGAATAGGACCGATTATTTGCACAGATTTTTCGGAAATGTTTTTCTTGCAATTAATTTTTCTTATCTTAACTACATAAATTTAAATATTGCGTGAAATCTCAATTTGATTAAAACTAATTGTTATGGGCTTTAAAATTAATTGTTATATGTACCTAGTGGAGCAGATAAAACATGTCCAGTTATTGCTTATCATTGGTGGAGTTAAAAAATTTTTTGGGCTGGTGGAAGGAAGGCATTGCTGGCAATTTTTAATAAATCTTGAGGGAGGGGGGCAAAAGTAATTCTTTGGGAAGGGGGGAGAGCGCAATGCCGCCTAGACTGCCTATGTTGCTTATGTCACTCAGTTTAGCCTTAATCAGATCCATTGGCTGGCTCTAAACGGATTTCGACAATTAAAAAAGTATGTACTTCCCATTTCATTACCTCATTGACAAGCCCATAAATATGTATGCAATTATACAAACAACAACAATTACGTGCTTGCGTATAATACAGACATACATAAATACATAAATACATAAATACATAAATACATACATACATACATACATATGTACATAAATAAAGCACTTCTGTTTGATGACGTAAGACAGACAGACAGTCGTCGGTCGTATTTAATTCATACATTATGTTGCAGTTTTGTTGTTGTAATTGTTGTTGCATTAGTTGCATGTAGCGAGTGAGTTTTGTGTAAATTTAGAATACACAATACAAAGTGTCTTATTGTGCACATCGACGTTATTTGGATCTGCTAAACGGCAAACTAAAGCCCTTCTAGTACAGACGCGATCGTTGTGCGGTAAATACACAATTTAAAATTAAAAAAAAAAATGTTCTTTAACTAAATATACATATTCTCTTGTACTCCGCCACGCATTCAACTTAGTTGCTGCTAAGTATGTGCATAATTTAAATAAATTAATTAATTTGTTTATGAACTAAACTCACAGAAGAACAATAATTTTATGATTTCTCAAAAAACAAAAGCAAACAAATTGTATTTAATTTAGTGCCAAAAGAACACTCACACTACCCGTAAACAACTAAGGTCAATTGAAAACAGTTTGGCATAAAAATTCATATTCAAAAAAAAAAAAAGAAAACCATGAATTAAATATTTATTAACACAAATAAAGAACAAAAGTGAGTGAACTTAAATAATTGGTTCTAGGCCTGCGTTTAATTAAAATTTATTGTGGCTATTTTAGAGAATGTTTAAAAAAATTAAGAAACTATTGGTGCACTGACTGACCTCCTGTGGTTTTAATAGTGTTAAATGTTTTATATTTTTGGCCAACAATATTGGAAAATGTCTATGATTGTGAGTTTCTGATGAAAACAGATGCCCCTCTAATCATTTCCTTTTAAGATTTGGCTGATACATAAATATTTTACTTCAGTTCAACTTAATCGAAATTTTAGAGTATAAATGGAAAAACATAAATTCAATAAATAGTTATATATACATACATATGGTATACATATACATACCTACATATACATGTATGTACCTACATATCGTTCCTTTATTGCAACATAGTCATAACTCAAAAAAAAAAAACTACTTCGCCAGAAAATGAGTTTAAAGTTTTCAATTTACACACAACTTATGCCCTTATTCAGTAAAAAGATTTAGGACGTTTTTGTTTGAAAATACTTTTGAGTTCGTGCTTTTGAATTTTCTAAATTATTTTGTTCAAAAATGGTTGTTGTCTTTGATAAAGAATAATAAAAATATTATTGCATATTTTTAAAACATAAAAATTTAATTAAAGTAATATGCAATAGTTTGAAAAATACATGAAAAAATATGCGTTGGATATAATGTTTGGAACAAAATCATAAAGCAAATACACGAACCTTCTAGCAGAGACAATAAATAATAATTGTTTTAAAGAATCACAACCGCGGCTTTTTTTCGTTCATAGACAAGACGATACAATCAATTGTCGAACAGAATCAGGGCATTAATGGAAAAAGAAAATTTTATTTTTCTCTCAAGAGCTGAGTAAACAAGATATTTGTATGAAATTTTTACACAATATAAACAACGATATGAGGATTAATTCTGCATCGTCAACTCGAAAAGTTAATTTAATGAGATATGACTATGTTGCAACAAAGGCGCGATATATATGTATGTTTGTGTATATGTATATATATTTATTTGTTTTCGTGTGAAATATCGAATTTTTGTGAATACAAACAAGTCCACTGTATTTAAGCGAATGATTAGGGAAATATTGATTTTGTTTGGATTTAACGGTTTTAAAGTTTCCTTTTTTTATTTTTTAATAATATGTCGGTTATTAAAGAAATTATTATTTCTTAAACCCGATATAATTTTAAGTTGAAAATATAACACACAAAAATTAAAGGCTCAGTTACCCGACTGTAATGTAATGTAACTACAACGTAGGAAACAGCTGATCGATATTTTTATATGAAAAGGTACATTACATCTCTATAGCCATTTTCATTACTTTTCACATAACAATATCGATCAGCTGTTTCCTACTGTTACAGTCACTTTACATTACAGTTGGGTAACTGAGCCTTACAGGGTCTGATTTTGTAAAACGTAACGCTAAACGTTGACAAATTTTATACGGGTTAAATGTAAATTATAAAAAGAACGTTTAAGGTTGCGTTTTACAAAATAAGTCCCTAAATTTTAATAAAAAATTTTTTTATTCAAAAGATCAATATATGGCCTTAACATTTGAAACTGATTTCGCACAGATCGCCACCACAACGAAAGTAATACGAACAATGATAGCGTCAATTGTTAATGGTTTATCAGCGTAAGCCTGTGACTTTACGTAGCGCCATGGAAAGTTTTTCAGACTTATGGCAGAATTAGTCGATTCACTTTGTGTTTGCTTTTGAAGTTATTGTATCGTTTAAATCTAATTGTTAGTTAGTAAAACGTGAGGCTGCCAGCGAATGTATCAGCTGTTAAGCGGCCCACCCGCTTGCAATATAATTGTGCAATTTTTCGAAAGTTGCACAATATATTGGCAAATATCAAAAGACTTTTGATTTTTATTGTACAATCAAGACAATTGTGTAATGTGGTGGAAGGATTGTCCAATGTTGTTTACTTTTCCACTGTCATAAAAACTGTGCAATATTTTCCTTTAAAATATTGTGCCAATTTATTGCTTAGTATAGGTCAAACTGACAATAATATGTACTAGAACATATGCAACAATATTGTATAATGGAGGGGCCGCTTTATTCTCTTTATCCTTGCTTTATACGTGCGTGTGTGTATGTATATAAACCAGAAGTTACGATACATACTAAATAAACTGCAACATATTTTAGTTATGCTATAGATTTTATCATCTGATCCGTCAACTTACGATACGAATCGACTAATTCTACCATTAAGTTGAATCTCTCCATATTCAACATTTTGAAACATAAGCTCCTGCTTCATTTATATCCGAGAAAAATGCAATTATATTCTTTAACAGTTACTCTGCAAACTCCTCCCCCCCCCTCCCCGTTCCCCAGCTTTATATAAATACATACGTTGTCATTGCACAATTTTTATCCAAGGGTAATACTTGAGATTAATTGATTGACCCTCTGCATGTAATGGGTGCACTTATGTAGTTGGTATTGTCTGAGCAATTAAGAATGTAATATAATAACAATGGAATTATCTGTGAGGATGAAAAAGAAACAAAGAAAACAGAAACAATGCAACTCTACTGACAAATAGATTCCCCATAGATTCCCCGCTCTGCGTGAAAAACCCCATTTTTCTCCATTTTTTTTTTCGTTCGATGCATTTTATTTGACTGCCTTTTTGCATTTAGATCTTTTAATATTTTGCTATTTTAAACCATATATTTTCTCTTTAAATATTACAGAAGAATATTTTGTTTCTATTTCGCACTACACATATTAGGGACATAACAAAATTGGCATAGCACAGTCCAATAGAGCATAAAAAACTATAAGGGAACGTATATTTATTTTTTCGCTAAGCTCCAAAAAGTTTACACACCAACCGCGATGGGGTATTGAACATTTTTAATTTTCTTTTTGGTTAAGAAAAATTATTAATATGTTTATTTAAAACAAACAAATAAATAAGAAACACCGTATAAAATTATGAATATTCAATGTTGCTTTAAGAAGAACTCGAAATAATTTTAGATTATGTAAAATAATATTTTTCTTAGTTCAAGTCCATGCTATAAGTGTTCCAAAATGTCTTTCAAGAAAAGTTTCCAATCCAATTGGTGCGTGAACTTTTTTGAGAAAAATTACAAAAGATTATGATTACTAAGACATAGTTGACCTCATGGTACTATGCCAAAAAAATTGGTTATACCCTTAATGTACATATTTACATCTCAATAATGTAAATACTATTATTTTAATTCAGTTAATTAAGTCTTATGCACCAGCGAACATTTTTGCATGAGATTTGAAATAAATGTGTGAAATCTTAAATGAAACTATAGGGCTGACTTACAAAATAATGTCTTTGTAAAGTAACAATAGAATATTCAAAGTACGAGCAAAATAAAATCAAAATTTTCTTTTGGCCATTGTTTTTTTTCCAATACGTCAAAATGTGATATGAAATATGCCAAAAATTAAAATGTTTAGTTTTTCATCGATCATCATCGTGGAATACATACAAACTCATTTTTACAAATACTACTAGAATGATTGATGACTATTTTAATAGTGTCTAGACCAAGGTGTATTTAAACAGGTGGCAGCGTTACTTCAGCTGATAATTTTTTGCTCTATGTGCTTTGTAGCTAACGAATGTCAAAAACTTCGTTTTGTTTTGGTTTTGGTACAATTATTTTTGTGCTTTTGACATTCTTCGGTTCTTTACACAGCTATGGTTGCCGTATTTCTGTATAACAAATCCTTACGCAGTCACCTGTATAATTACACCATGGTCTAGACCACTTTAAAAAGTATAAGTGACATATAGAGTTATACACAAATATTTGTCATATTTGAAATATATAAGTCGAAAAACCTGAAATGTCCTCAAGGGTTAATATCATACTTATTCAAAACTGGTGTTAAAAAGGCTTACAAAATTCAATTTTATGGAGCTGGGCTAGTTTGATTGAGAAATATATTTTACTTATAATTTCACTATAAATCGTCTACCATAAAAGATAAAGCTACAGATACAATGTATAGTAATAAAGAGATAAAAAAAATGTTCAGCAATTTTTTTTTCAATTGAATCAAAACTCGGTTGCAATAAGTATAATTATTTCTAAAAATAAACATTTAATGCAACGTTAGTTTCGATCGTTCAGATGTTACAAGCTGCACACTAGTGCATCGACAAATATTTTTGTTAAACACCCCATTTGGCCAGATTGCCTCGCACGACATTGTCGTCTATGATTATCGTAGGACTATCTTCTATTTTTAAGCTTTCTAGTTGACATTTTAAAGAAAATTGTCGTTCAGGACAATCTGAGTGACAATATCTTGCATGTTGTCCTCAATTAAATACTTTTGACTTTATTGATGACAGTATGAGCGACAAGTCGTGTGCTTTGTCTTCAATAAAACACATGAATATGTTGGACTCTTGTAGAGAAAGTTTCAGGTGGTAAGCGCGAAAACTTATGAACATGCAGTCTAAAGCTTAAATTAGACGTGACATAGTCATATTGCCATAGCCATAACCAAACCAAAATTCAACTGGTTTCTATGGTGAGAGTGAGAGAGACTCGCCATAACGCCATAACTCTCAGCATAGAAACCAATTGAATTTTGGTTTGGTTATGGCTATGGCATTATGGCTATATCACGTCTAATTTAAGCTTAAGTTCGAATCTCAACTAATGGTAAAATTAGTCGGTCCGTATCGTGTTAGTTTTAAAGTTGTCGTATCATTTAAATTGGGGTCTTGGTTAGTAAAAACGTGATGCTGCCAGCGAATGTGTCAGCAGTTATTGTATTTCACTTTGCTTTATACGCGTGTGTGTGTGTGTGTGTGTGCGTGTGTGTGTGTGTGCGTGTGTGTGTGTGTGTGTGTGTATTTATGCAAGCCAGTAGTTGACGTTTGCCACGTAAATATCAACTTTTTTACACTTAAGGCTTAGTTAGCCGACTGTAATGGAATGTAACTGCAGCAGCAGGAAACAGCTGATCGATATTGTTATGTGATAATTAATGAAAATGGTCATCGAAATGTAACCGGAATGTAAAAGTTCAGTTATCCGACTGTAATGGAATGTAACTGCAACGGTAGGAAACAGATGATCGATATTTGTATGTGAAAAGTAGGTTACGTTACATTACATCTCTATAACCATTTTCATTACTTTTCATATAAAAATATCGATCAGCTGTTTTCTACTGTTGCAGTTGGATTACATTTCAGTCGGCTAACTGAGCCTTAAGAATTTTTACATTATTTTTCACATAACAATACCGATCAGCTGTTTCCTACCGTTGCAGTTATATTCCATTACAGTCGGCTAACTGAGCCTTTCTAGCTCGCATACGTTACGATACATGTTAAATAAACACATGTTGCTTTATTTATGGTACAGATTTTCTCAGCTGATCCGTTAACTCAGGATACGAATTGACTAATTCTACCATAAGTCGGTCAATGATTTAAATGAAACGGAAGAAATAAGTGAGGGAAAAGAAATAAATTTGTGTATTAAAATTATTAATTAAAAGTATGTACTCTTGAGTGACATTGTTACTTAATAACTCGCACTATCCTTTGGTGAACGACAATTTATATGGTGGTGGAAATTGTTACTTGTGTGGTCTCGCATGTTCTCTAATGGTCATTTGATCGAAAATTTCATCAGCAATATATTTGAGATGTCGCCTGTATGTCTTTCACTATTTTCTATTCTTTTGAACTCATCGTTTAAGATGTCTGAAAGAAATGGCCAACTGGAACTTAAAGCTGTTGTGTCAATGTATAAGACGGGTACTCACTATCCTGCAATCGTGCGACTTTTGAGAAAATACGACACTGATGTGAGTTTATGAAATTTCTCAAAAGACAATAAGAATTCATTAGATGAGGATTGTAGTTTTTCGTAAAAGAGCTATTAGACATTCATACTTGTCCTAAGACAGCATGTATACGAGTACGTTAGACATGTGTGTTGGTTTTAAAAAATTTTTGATTTTCTGATGTCTGTCACATAATTAGTATGAAGTATGCCGTCAGCGTTCGATAGTGTAATAGCAAAACCCAAAGTATGCCATCGTACATGTCTTAAGGCAAGTATGCCTGTCTAATAGCCTTTTAAGTCGTGCGATTGTATTGGATAGTAAGCATCACACTTTAAGAGTATTTTTTGCCCCCTTTTTACTAGGACAGATACCAGTAACGTAGTCGTGACCACTATTTGATAAAGTTTTATTGTAATCGCTGATAGAAATATCTACATTATTTCGAGTGTAATTCATTTTAGCGGCGTTCTTCTCCTAATACGTTTCGTAATACCTTATGAAAATGCATTTGATCAGCTGTTTCTATTAGGATCGTATACCGAAAGTTGCTCACATTAAGAAAGTTAATTGTTCAAAGCTTTTATTTTTGAAACAATGTTTTTTTCCAAGAAGTTTTGGTAAAAAATTTAAAAAAAAAAAATTGTTATTTAATAGTCTTGGCAACATGTGTCTTTTAATAAAATATGTACATAATAATAGAAAAATTAGAGTATAAAAATAATTTTGGAAATGAGCTCAGTTATATATATGAGGAATAAAAGTTCTAATAATGTACTAATTTTGGATGCATTCAAAATTTCAAAATAGATAAAAATTATCAATTTATATTTCTCACATCACAGCGTGCGGCGGGCGCATCGACACGCGCACGAACGACAAAAAAGTTTGGCGAATTCTAATAATTTTTTTTTTCAAACTTAAAACACACTGAACGAGCGGGCGGGCGCCAATCGAAACGAGGGGAACTGTTTCAACAAAATAAGAATGTTTTTTTTTGTTTTTCGAAACGGAAAATGTTTCTACTTGCTTTGGCTTCTTTAATATTTATATGAAAATTAATTTTTATTATAGCTTGTTGTTGCTGCTGTTTGTTCATTTTATATTATGAAATATTTTCTTTAGGAGAATGATAATTTTCTGTTGTTTGTGCGGTCCCGTGCTGTTGTGAATATATAACAGCAAAAACAACAACAACAGCAATAGCAATAATTGAAAGATTGTACTAAAGTAAACGCGAAAACGTTAATGAAAACCTACAGCAACAACACTAACAAATGATAAAGATTTTTCAAAATTTTCTAAAGAGATTTGTTGTTTTATTGAGTTGATGATTTTATTTTATTCGTTATTTGCCGCTGTCTAAATCCGTGTCACATTCGTGGACGCGCGTTAATTTTTTTCGAAAGAGATTTCTACAATATATTACATATGTATGTACATACATGTGTGTGCAGATGAACATCATGTTTGTATGTGTATATATTTTATTTTATTTCTAATTTTTTTTTGCCGGTGTGCGCCTGTGGGCTTTGGGGCCAGTACGGGAGTGTTTTCAGTCGCTTAAAGTCGAATGTAACGAACGAACGAAATATTTATTAAGAGCTGTTGCCCACTAAAAGTTTTTATTCAATATCTTTTTGTCAAGATGAAAATTAGAACAACAATTTAATAAGATCAAAAGAAAAATATAATGTATAATATAATGTACCTACATATGTATATTAAAAATAAATTTTGTTATTGTTGATAATTGAGCAAACATTTTAGTATACTTGGCATTATTACCACAAAAATCAACACCATAAACCAAAACCACTTTTACTATCACCACCCAACAGCAACACCTTTTTTTTATAAAAAAAAACCTTGCATCCTTTTTGTGTCTCTTATGTAATCCAAAAAAAAGGAAAACTTTGGTAAACAAATAAAAACAGCAATAATAATATAACAGAAAAGCCGGCCAAAAATCATCTTTGATTGGTGCAACTATTTACAGAATTGCAGGTAAACGTTTAAGAATCTTAATATAAACAAAGAATTAACAAAACAAAAACTAAAAATCAAGCGAAAAGAAAAAGAGCAACCGAGGAGTGATAAAACGCTCGTCGATTTGTAAATAATCATATTAAATAGAGATGCCAAACTACCGCAATAAGAATCGTAATCGCAACAAAAATAAACAACGTAATAAACAACAACAGCAGCAGCAACAACAACAACAACAACAGCAGCAAAAGAATCAACAAAAGCCTAAAGAAGACGAGAATTGTAAAAAAGAGTCTGAAGAGCCATCAGCTGTAACATCCACTCAAACCCTTATTGCCTGCCAAACGGTGACAAATTCAATTGCAATTTGCTCAGAAAACTATGACGCAGGTGTTAACGAAGCCACCACCAGCAACAAATCTATTGCAACGAATTTTGGTAAAAATGATCGGACAGTAAAAAAAGTACCAGACGTCACAATTACTGCCACACTGCCAAATACCGAAACATTTGCCACTGCAACGACAAAGGCAATAACAGCAACGAATGACACAGTTTTGAATGAACCATCAAAGTGTGATAACAAAACTGAAAATAAGCACGGTGTTAATGCAAATGACAACAACATGGGCAATGAAAAATCTAAAATTATCGACCATCAAAAGGAAACCATCAGCACACAAAGCGAGGAGGTAAAAGCAAAAGTACCAACGATCGCTCCCATTACCTCCACCCTAGGTAAGGTTATTGTCCATAGAATAGTTTATGAAGATACTAATAGTGTGAAAAACAACAAAGAGCAAACAACTTTAAATGAGGTGCCAACAAATGAATTACAGTCAAGCGACGAATATTGCGACACAGTTGGTACCGATACTCAGGAAAATGTAGATAAGGAAAAGCAGCTTGAGCAAGATATTTTTGTAGTACACAAGGTGACCAACACAACAGACGATGATTGCAATATAGACAATGACAGCATTAAGGTTTCTCCACATGAAGTTCCCAAAACGGCCACAACGAATGATGGATCTAAAAAGCACCCTGACAACATTGAACCATCTGCTACCGAAATTGACACAAAAGAACAGAATGAAGACGCCAAAGCTACAGCAGACAAATTGGAAGAAAGCAACAATAAATCAAAGGAACATGAAGTTAAAATTGTAGTTCACAAGGTGACGACCACAACAGACGATGACTGCAATACACAAAACGACAGCATTAATGCTGCTCCACATGAAGTTCCCAAAACGGCCACAACGAATGATGGAGCTAAAAAGCACCCTGGCAACATCGAACTATTTACTAACGAAATTGACATAAAAGAACAGAATGAAGACGTCAAAGCTACAGCAGACAAATTGGAAGAAAACAACCATAAATCAAAGGAACATGAAGTGAAAGTTATTGTACACAAAGTGACTACACCATGCGATCACTATCATATACAAAAAGACAACATTAATGTCTCGCAACAAGAAGTTAAAGTTATAGTTCATAAACTGGTCCCAATGAATGATGAATCTAAAAAGCACCCTGGCAACATCGAACTATTGCCCGGCATTGATATAAAAGAACAAAACGAAGACGTCAAGGCTACGGCAGACAAAGTGAAAGAAAGCAACAGTTCATCAAAAGAACATGAAGTTAAAGTTATAGTACACAAAGTGATCACCGCGAAAGACGATGACTACAATATACAAAATGACAACATTAAGGTTTCTCCACATGAAGTTCCCAAATTGGACACAACAAATGATGAAATTAAAAAGCACAACAACATCATCGAACTAAAGTCCGAAATTGACATAAATGAACACAATAAAGACGTCAAAGCATCAGCAATCAAAAAGGAAGAAAACAACAATTCATCAAGTTATTCGTCCACAAGGGAAAATGAAGTTAAAGTTATCGTACACAAAGTAAATACACAGAGCGAAGAGTCTGAAATGCAAGATAGACATTATGAGACACAACTAACAACACTACTTCCCAATGTCATACAAGCACCGAGACAACACCAATCAAAAGTTATAGTACACCAAATCATAATTGAAGACAAAGATGAGGAGCCAAAAGTGACCTCACCAACAATGAGAGAGCCCTTGCTTGGGATGGCAAAACCAGCAACATCCGAAGTTAAAATTGTTGAAGTAAGTGATGAAAGTTTAAGTGATTTGGAGGAACTAAGATCACCAGTTGTTAGTGAAGCAGAATCATCTATAGAATATTCGGATGAAGCTCAAAAAGTATCCGATTCAATAACAGAAGTATCATCGTGCTCTTCCTCATCCTCATCATCAACTTTTACGACCAGCACCCAAAAGCAAACACGCAAACAAAAACGTATTGCCCTGGAACATCATTTTTTACCACAAATGTTAAATCCACGCTTTTTGGACAGCATTTCCGAGGAAAACAGTGAGTTAAGTGATAATTCCGAAAATTCCCTATCCAGATCTGTTTCATTAGATAACGCTACTAACTCTCCTCTTGAGGATAAAATACAAAAACTAAATGCCAAGTATCCTAAAACTTCGTTAGATTTTTCCAAGCCCCACAAACAACAATCAAGTCACAACAGAAAATCCAAGGTTATTAGGGAAGAGACTGTAGCGGTAGCTGTGGCTGCACGTTTGCAGGATGCTCCTAATGCCGATGAAAGTTGCAGCACCGTGCGTACTTGCATGTCGCCCGAGTCCGAGGCAGCTGAAGTAGTTTACATTAATTCCGCTTCTAGTAGTATTTCCGATTTGCATGATGCGGAATTGTTTGAAAATTCCCAAACATCCACAACAGAAATCAATTTCGATACGGATTTAAAAGATATTGTATACAAATCAATGACCGAACCCATCTGCTTTGAATCACTGACATCATCGCTAACACCACATACGTCGGCATTCACTGCCAAAATAGCAACAAAACAACAGTTGCCGGAATTTTGCGCAACTCAAAGCAACAGTTATAACAATAATCAAATAATAAATAACAATAAACCTATAAACAATTGTACCTCCCAAACACCGCACACACCGACTACAGCCACTGAAACAATATCATTAGCTGAAACAGACACACAATTAAATACAAATTCCCAATCAGATCCACTAATAACATCATTATCATCATCAACATCATCATCATCGTTGTTGCCGTCGTCACCTGCAAATGATCAACTTGTTTTTGCTCAAATCGAAGAGCAAATTTCATCGGTGCTCTCTTCAATTAATGCAGTCGCCCCACAACAGCACACAGCCACAACAACACCAACAACACATACAACACCAACCACCAGCAGAACAACATCTTCATCATCATCATCAACATCATCATCGTCACCGTCGTCGTCGTCGAAAATTCATACAAATCTCTCAAACAGTGAAAATCTGCCTGTCACAACATCAACAACGTCCTCCTCAAGAACATTAGCAACTAGTTGTGAAGAATCGTTCAAATCTATTAGTAGTAGTCTATGTGCGGTTAATAACGCGAAAAGTTTACGGGTCTTATCCTCCTCACAAGACGTAAATATGAATACGGTGCGCGATATAATAACAAATAATAATAACAACGTAAATGACAAAACCCTAAAATTAAATGGTAATAATGAAAATAGTGATGCAAGCACTTATGTGAAACTAAATTACAATAGCACTAACACATTTAGTCCTATACCTTCGCCAAGAGGTTCACCATCACCACCTCCCATACCACCTCCTCCTTCACAAGAACACATACAACAACAACAACAACAACAACAACAGCAACAGCAAGAACAACCAAGCCATGATGAATGTGATTATAAGCTAAGCTATGCACTTCCATCCTCTATTTCTGCTTCCTCTTACGCTTTACCTTTGCTTCAAAAAAATGTTGACTATCACAATTCCCGCACACATTTAGAGCCCGACTTTTCCCAGGACTTAAAATCTGCTTTAAGTCTACTCACTTCCGCTATAACACGGCAAGAATCCTTGGACTCCCATTGTTCAGATAGTACCAATTTAAGCCATTGTACTGCTATTAACGTGGCTAACGATCAAAGTGTTAAAAGTGATACAGTTCAAGCATCCCTAATTTCAGATCTCAAAAATAATACGATACAACATAAGCAATCATCAGATAATTGTGCTGGTGCTGCGGATCCTAAAAAGTTAAGATCTTTGTGTACCGAAACCTTAGCTTCCAGTCCATATGGTGAAGCAGTTCTAGAGGAACTTGCTAACATTGCTCAAAACATTGGAGAAGCTCGTGCCTTCAAAGCGGTCCAAGCTGAAAATAATATGCCTTATCCTCTGCCGGAACTGCCACACATAGACGATCTGCAGTTATCGCTTAAGGTAGCAAAACCTGCTGCTGACAGACCCCAACCAGCGCAACACGATCAGTCTTGGCTGGGAGTGCCTACCACTCATGATCCCAAGGTATTAGTATGCCTTTCACCTTCGCAACGTTCTTATATACAATGCAAACCTGAACAGAAACCAGATGATTTGCTCGACGCCCATCAAAAGTTTGTTGAACGTCGAGGCTATCATGAATACACCAAAGAACAGTTGCAGAATTTGGAAAGAGAAAAGTTGGCCGAACAGCAATTGCTGCAAACTACAGCAATAATGAAAAAATTACGTAAAAGTATAACGCCACCTCCCCCGCAAATTCCACCACCACCAGTGCCGGTCAAATCAAGCAAAACAGCATCTAAAGCGCAAAACCTCTCTAAACGAACGGCCACTACCACCACCACCACCACCAGCACCACCAGCACAAGCACCAACACTCATACACTAAATTCGAATAATGACATCAACTTGAGAAACAATCATGAACAAATGCCAGTAGCATCGCACGGAGAAAGTAATGGAGAAGAGCAGAAACATCGTTTATTATCTATTATACAAGATACAAACGAATCGAATGCTGCTAAGCAAAAACACTCATCGGCATCGTTTCATCCGAATGAAAATAACTCAAGGCAAACAACAAACGGTGTCAGTGATCCAGTGAAAGAACAGGTGCCATTAGTAAACAACTCGTACGAATTCATTAAGCGTCCCCTACACAAAGATACAAGTGCCATGCAAAGTGTTGAAACAACATTGGGTCAGATGTTCCCATCAATGGGCTACTCCAACATCTTTGACCAGGAACACAAGCGTTTCTCCAACATTGAATCAACCAATTCTGAACCTTTTTGCAGCCAAATCATGAACACACAACCCAAAAGGTATTCCAGCATTGAAACACATTGCTACGAAACCCAAAAGCGCATTGAAAATGGTAAAGTTGTTGAAGATGTTGCCACTTCGAAACACGAAACCAAAACCTCAGGAGCCAAACCCGAAACATCTTTGCTTCAGGAAAGCAATAATTTTTCGCCTGCAGGTAAAGAAGAACAAGATAAATTCGCAAATCATCGCAATGACCAAGAAATTATGTCAGCTTTAAATTTAAACAAACACACGTCACATACAGAAAGCAAGAAACAACAAGCGGCAACGCAAAGTGAAAAAACCATAAAAACCACAACAACAGAAACATCTCAATATTTGGCTAATGACGAGCACAAAAGTGCAAAAGCTGATGAAAATTATCTATCAAAAACACAAAAACTAAAAAACAATATACCAAAGAGCGTAACACAAAACATTTACGAAGAATTTAGGCAACGTGCCAAAGCAGCTGCTGCTGCTGATGCTGCTGCTGCTGCTGCTGCCACCACGCTACCAACACTTAACTCGGTAGCAACAGCAAACTTAATCTCGCCCGAGGATAACCATGTTGAAACCATTTCGTCAAGCATGTCATCGGAAGCTAGTACAATAACAAAAACCCTGCACCATAAAGCAACAATGTCAGGTCGTGACCATGAAAAGTTATTCAAAGAATTCGATGACCTTTCTATACAGCTGAACAAGGAACTGGAAACCAGTAAGGCAGCAAGAGAGAAACGCGAAAAGTCAAACTCAATGTTTGATTTGAATAGAATTCACATGCGGCAAAGGCAACAAATTGAAGAATTCAATAAGAGCAGACATCAACACCTCAAGGAATTAGAGCAAGAAATCGAAAGGTCCATACGCTCGCGATCCCTAAGATTAACAAAACCACAAGCAGCGGGCGAGGATGCAACAGATCACCATCACCAGGCCAGCCGTGCGTACGAAATACCCATACACATTGAAAATGTTAACAGCACAATACCAGCCGCAGCTGCAAGCGCTTATGGGGAGGCACCACCACCAGTACCAAAGCATCCCAAAACTTATCAAATACCTATAGAAATAGAGAACTCCAACTCCTATGCTAGTGATGATGCTCGTTTCCGCAGAGCAGAATCCATGTTTAATCTCAGCGACGATGTGCAGCAGAGACAACGCACTTACAGCAATCAAACTCAAGGCCAAAGAACTCAAGATGATTGGTCTAAATATGCCAGTGATTTGGGTTTCTCAGAGAATATTGCACGTCCGTTTGCTAAGGAGGTCGAAATATGTTATCAACACCGACCGGGAGGCATAAGGGCCCCACGTCTCACAGCTTCCACAAACGACTTATCCTTTAACAATCAACACTCTTACGACCAGCATAATGCTTATAATGTTCGAAGGCATCATGCTCCCATGCTGAATAGAGCACCTGAGCAGAGCAGGCCAAAATTCGGCAGCTGCTATTCAATGATCGAAAGAGATCCCAATCCGAAATACATAAGCACAACAACAAGAAGAGGTGTATCGCCTGGTCCACAGCCCTCCGGTTTCTTCCCATTAGATGGATGTCACGTAAGAGAAGAAGATATGCGTCAACGCCGTGCCTCTTTGCCACGTGACTTGCATGATCAACAACTGAAGTATATAGCCAGCAAAGAAGATGAACTGCGCTTAGAATTTGAGCGCTTGCAGTCTGAGCGCAGGCGTTTGATGGAAGAAGCTCAAAAAGCCCAGGCCATACAAATGCCTCAAGCACCAACATCACCTGTGACACCATCACGAGCCATGCGTGATCACTACCGAATAACTCAAAAGTTACCCACTCTCACCGAAGATGAGGTATTTAGGCAGCAAATGGCCGAAGAATGGCTGCACAAAGTGGCCGAACGAGAGAAGCGCAGATTGCAGAACATAATAAAAATATCTAAGATACAGGAAGATGAGGAGGCGTCCTCTAGCCACAAAGCGGATATGGGGGAGGAGTTTTTAAGTCGCGTCAAAGAGAGGCGCCACAAATTGGCCATGCCGGCTGACAGCGATTGGGAGTCGGGCGCCGAGTCACATCCCATTAAACAAGCCCAGCTTAGTGAAGCTGAAGATGTGCCGCCCGTAAAAGTTATTGAAGGCGAGCAAGAGGCTAGTCTGCGACAACTACCACGTCACTTGCGTGAATTCGCCAAATTCTCCAATCACCAGAAGGAAAAAATTGAAGGTGGTCATCGCGAGCAGCACCAAGAGGAAGAACGTACCGAAGAAGCCACTGATAATACCATTAGCAGAGCTTTCAAGAAATCCTCAGTGGTTAAGACTGTAAAGACACTACGCGCTCCCATGTTACCAGAAAATCACGGACACGGTGAGTCCTTTGATATAACAGAGATACCTGCAAAAGCTTCAGCTTCAGCAAGCTCATATTGTAACACCAATGCCACTATTATTAATAACAATGACAGTGGACCTACACACAATTCACATTCAGTAACAAACTTGACTGGTGTTGGTAGCGTCTTGGGTACCGCGGTGGTATTAGGTTTGTCCGCATGGACGGCTTGGAGAAGATTTACCTAAAATGCACTTAAATAGATCACGCACTCACTCGCTCCACCCCTCACTCCCTCACTTCCTCCCTCCCTTACTTTTAAATTTCACAAAGTTCACTAATTTTGTTTTTTGTAACTGTTCTCAAATCCTTCCATGTAACTCCATATTTTTGTCTTAATGGTGTTGGGGGTATACTTTAATATGTTTTTAGCTCTCTTTATCTTCATTCATATTTGCCTTTTCTTATCATTATAATACTCCCTTTTCAATAATTACTTTCATTACAAAATTCTTAAACCCGGTGTAGGCATACTTTTTCTATAGTTTGTATTATCACAATCAAGCATGACATTACTTTTATGTGCGTGTGTAGTTTTGTATGCATTTAACTATCCTATTTAGAATATTACCTTTTATCTTTCTTTTTCTCTCTTTAATACTCCTCAATACTCCTCCTTGCCGAAATAAATGTCTTGCGCTGCCCATTTAGCGAAAGTTAACCATGATTATAGAAACGATAATCATAACGATAACTACGATGACGATGTAAGCAGTCATGATGATGGTGATCATGACATTGACGCCTCAACTTTTAATAGAAACAAATTTGAGACCTTTTCAAATGACTCTACTGTTTTTCCAAGTTCTTCGGAATTCTCGGGCTCATTAGATGAAATGTTTGGAAAATCACCATTTCGTGGCCGTATATATGAAGAATTTAATAACTATTGGCGAAAATTTAACAATACAGGCAACAAATTTTGAAACAAGAGCACAATAATATTGAAATCGCACACAACTCTCCCTCACTACTTTACTTTAAACTTTAGCGAAACACAAAAAATGCAATATTGTTACCCAAACCATGACAGCAATTAATTTCTACTTCTACTAATACAAAACACTCTAATGCTAATTTACACTATACCCAACTCCTCTTTTAATTTTTTATTTGTTAAAAATAATAATAATAATTGTATTAAATTATTTTGTTGATACTGTGAACTGTGAATTGTTACCAAAACTCTTTTAAAGATTTATAAAAACAAAATTATATTAAACTCGAGTAAAATAAAATACTAACTCCCACAAAATTAAAAAAAAAATTAATTTAATGTTTTTAATATAATTAATAATAATTAATGTATGTATGTGCAATCGTTGAGTCGAAACATTGTACTTGTTGCTGTTTTTTCTTTCTGTGCAAAACCTTTATTATGAATTATTAAATAAAAACTTTAGTGTTTGCTCTAATTTAAAAATCTAAACTATAATTTTTATTTGATTTGAAATAGAAAAAAAGAAAACGCTTTGCATGATGATGATGACAATTTGATAACACACAATTACTACAATTAAATGCATAACCGAGTTTAGTTTAAGTGAATGTACTGTGTCGATCTGTTTAAAAAAATACACTCATTCTTACAAACGTTAATAGACAAAAATACCCTGTAGTTCTGAAGCAATTGATCGAATGAGTGACTTATAGTGCTTTCACGCCCAAAGTTAAAACCTGGATTTAACATTAAACCCATATAAACAGCTGATTTTGGCTTCACACTACAAGTTTAATTAATTCAGGTTATAACACACAGGTTGGAGCACCTACCAAATTCCTGTTCCTGTGAAGACTATGGTATACATTAGGGCGGGTCGATTTGTATGGAGGCAAAAACATCGCTCAAATAACAAGGAAAATCGTATTCTAGGGATCAAAATAAGAAACTTTGCCGAAGGAACCATACCTCTAAAATGTATTTTGCTGTCCCGACTTTTGATCCGAAGGGTCAAATTTTCTTGAAGGGTCAAATTTTGAAAAATCTTGCTTTGACCCATTTAGAGTTCCTCAATCGAGTCAAAATGTATGACCGACCCCAAGTGGCACGACCCGTGGAACTACCCCAGGGGGATTCCCCATACAAACATTTGTGATTTTTTTAAATATTTGTATGGGGAACCTCCCAGGGGTGGTTCCAGGGGGTGTGCTACTGGCATAGATGGGTCAGCCCGCCAAAATTACTGGGTTTCGATCATACACTTTGACTCGTTTGAGGAACTCTAAACGGGTCAAAGTAAGATTTTTCAAAATTTGACTCTTCAAGAAAACTTGACCCTTCGGATCAAAAGTCGGGAAATAAAAATGCATTTTAGAGGTATAGTTCCTTCGGCAAAATTTCTTATTTTGATCCCTAGAATACAATTTTTCTTTTAATTTGTGCGATTTTTAAATCGACCCACCCTAATCTTATATTGTTTTTTTGATTAAATTAAAAATGCAAAAAGTAAAAGACAAACACATATTTGAAACATGTTTGAAAATACACCGTTTTTATTTAAATATGTAAATCCAAATACGAGTATTAAATAAGCTTCAAAATATTCTGCCTTATCGTGGTTGGCGTATTTCAAATACGACTACGACTGTTTGGTAATATATTAAAGAAAAACTGTGGAAATCTTTTTTAATCGATTATCAAACAGTCGTAGTCGTATTTGAAATACGCCAATCACGATAAGGTACATTGTCTCTTCTTTGCTATGTTTAAGTTTCACTTCACATTCTATCAAACTTAACGAATGGTTAATATAAACAATATCAGCTGTTTTTCATAGTGATGGCCATAAGTAAAAGTTCCCACTGATTTTAAGGCTCAAATTCACAGTCTTTGGTTAACTAATGCAAGTGGTTTAACCAATGAAATTGATAAGAAAAATCGTTAGTTAAACCATGGGCATTCGTTAACTACAGACTGTAAATTTGGACTTTAGTTGTTTGTATTTGAAGATTTCGAAGCTGGTTATACATACAAACATATATACATGCATATCGTTGCCTTAATATAGGAAGGCCCTTAACTTATAATTTTTTGAAATAGAAATAAATATAAAAATCATATAATCGATAGAAGAACCATATAATTAATCGAAAAATGCAAAAAACTCGATTTAAAAAAATAGAGTTAGGGCCTTTCTATATTAAGGTAACGATATGTATGTAATAAATTAAAAAATAAAAATAAAACTTAAAATAACTTTCGAAACATTAGTTAGTATTGCTGTGTTGCCGGCTCTTCTGGATGATTAAAATACGAGCCCTCTTGACTTGTCAAAGGGTATATTTGAACCGCTGGGTAGCAAATATTTATATTTATTTACATAACAAGCAGTTATAACAAGTTTATAAATTGACGTATAGCCAGAGATATTTATTTAAGTATGTACATATGTTTGGATGTGTGTATGTGTGAATTAATATGAATTTGATTTTGTTCAAAACAATTTAATAATTTTAAACAGATGTGAGTAGAAATCAAAGACGGCATTATTGGTTAATTTAAGATTGCATCTTTGATGTTGCAATTCAAAGAATTATTTGTTGCTCGTAGAACAATAAATTCCACTGAAATGGACATCATGACTTAATTGCATCAAATGATATTATAAAATGTTAGAATAAAACAAAAAACTTAATAAAGTCTTACTGCATAATTAAAAATAGTTGTGGAAGCGCTGAAATTAAAAATTTAAGAAAATTATGTTACTTATATGATGCAAAGAAGCTAAGTTAAAATTAGGGTTAGGCAAACCGGAATTAATTCCCCCAAAGAATCTTGAAATTCAAAATTAATACATTCATAGGGTGCCCCTGTGGCTGAGTGGTAGCGATGCTAGCCTCTCAGTCCAGAGGTCGTGGGTTCGATTCCCGCCATAGACCCTGGGTATTTTCCGCAGACAAGCTAATCGCTTCGCGGGTTGTGTTGTGTTACAAAAAAAAATACGAGTAACACAAAAAAAATTTCAGAAATGACTTTTTTTGCATATCTGCTACAGCATTTTATAGAATACAAAATAAATAAAAATGAAATTTCAATTTCATATGATATATCGTGCCATAACCGCCAAAAAAACCTTAAGCGACATAATTTTCGAATTTAATTTTTTGACAAAATTCTATCATTTGCGATCGTAAATAATCGATTTTCGTCAAAAAAAACGAGGTCCAAAACATGTGTCGGTTAAGCTTTTTTTTTTCTGTTATGGCTCGATATTGTTGTAGCATTACAGATTGTAGCATATATCATAGACTTGCTGCATGACTGTGTATACACAACACAATTGTAATTTAACAAGTTTTTAGTTAATGGGTGAGGGAGGAAAATATGATAGCTGGGAAGTAGAAAATGCAGAAGCAAAAAAAGTCTGTAAAAACTGAAAATTTTAAAGAAAAATTTCTTTTTTAAGCGAAAATCTGCAAAGCTTCTGAATAGTTAAAAAAAACTGCAAAAAACAGTTTAATCTACTCATTTGGAAAGCTTCAATGTTATGTTAAGTTAAAACGGTTGATGCATTTGCTAAACGATCAGTTTTCAAAGTTAACATCGTGGTATTTCAGCAGTGAATTATTTCAAATTATGAGTGTAAGCTCTTAATATTATTTTTGATTAATTAAAATATATTCTGATTTGATAATTGTACACTGGAGACTATTGAATGCAAAAGTTCGAAATTACAAAAGTAAAATTTAAAAAATAAAAAATAAAAACGTAACAACATGATACAAAAAAAGTAAAACAGCTGTTTTCGCTATTTAGTAAGCAAAACTTTACATTTCTGTATAAAACTTATTTTTTCGCTTACGATATTTTCCATTTTATCTTAATTTTAGTAATTTTGAATTATGTAACTTGAATAAAATTTGTTTTTACTACATTTGGCATCAGTAGTGGAAAATTTCTCATTAAGAAAGGTCATCTTTTTTTGAAAATGTCTTAAGCTGGATTCACCCATAAAAAATGGGTGAAGTAAGTGCATTACTAAAGCAACAGTTAGCCCACTGTAATGGAATGCAACTGCAACGCTAGGAAACAGCTGATTGATATTGTTATGTGAAAATTAATGAAAATGGTTATAGAGATGTAATGTAACGTAACCTATTTTGCATATAAAAATATCGATCAGCTGCTTACTACGTTGCAGTTACATACAATACAGTCGGCTAACTGAGCCTTAATAAAGCCTAAGTTAGCCGACTGTAATGAAATATAACTGCAACGGTAGGAAACATCTGATTGATATTGCTATGCAAAAAGTAATGTAGAGATTCTTACGGTCCGGTTACATCTATATAACCATTTTCATTACCTTACGCATATTAATATCGATCAGCTACTCCTACTGTTGCAGTTACTTTACCTTACAGTCGGCTAACTGAGCCTTAAAACCTCATTCTACAGTAATTTGAATTGCTGGCAAAAAGCTTCAAGAAATTCAGCTTAAAGTCTAACTAATTCGTTGTTTATCCAACTTTTCTCTTTCGATTGTATTTTTTTTCATCTTTGTAAGTGTTTTTATTTCAAAAAGCTGCTGTAATATTTGAAAATGTGGGTTATTACATGAATCAGACTGCACTTGGACTAGCATGTGCCAGAGATTCATTAATTGATAATAAAGGGAAATTTTCATTAAAAGACTCTCAAGTATTTGTTTCGAAATTTTTCTTGTTGTAGTAAACAGATGGTCGGTAAAAACAAACAGCAACGGAAAAACTCAAATAAAAAACAATAAAAAAGTTTTCTTTAGTGTTATAAACATAATTGTTTGTTTACACACAAACTAATATTTAAACAAAAATTTTTGTTAAAAAGCCAAACAAAATGGCCATTACTCGTAATAAAGGTATCTATTTTAAAAGATCATTAATAAAATCTGCCACAAATAATTTCAAAATATTACTCAATATCTATTTATAATAAAAAATACAATGAAAATATATATGTATATTAATTGAAGAAATGCAAAAATGTACTCATGGAATGCATCATTATTTTAAAAATAAACGGACGAAAAAAAAAACTATTTATTTATTATTTGGCAATGACAACTAATAGCAGAGTGCAAAATGCAAAACAAAACATATGCAAATTTTGAAACATGAAAAATGTCTGCAATAGAGCGGACACCATTTCCAATTTGAAAAAATTAAATTCTTATATAATAATAAACCGTCGCTTTCGATAACGAGCTGACTCGATCACGCGTTTTTCCAGTTTGAGATTATGGCATGCAATGTCTACACATATTATTACATTACTCGATAGCGAGGGGTATAATCTCAAACTAAAAAAACGTGAGCCAAGCAGCTCCCTATCGAAAGCTACCATTAGACCTCTGGTTCTTAATTGGATGTAGCTCTTGGGCTTTTTTTATAAATTCCTAAAACATGTTTTTAATATTCATATATGTATGTATTTTTTTTTTTTGTTAATTTCTGTACTATTTCTATTTGGTTTTTCCAAATACAGATACCAAGTTACATTACCATAAGCCAAGAGCCCATCAAACACCTGCCCGTCCTCGAGATCCTTCATTGACAGATCGTGTGCCTCGGAGAACTAATAAACAAACACGATTTGCTGTCACCACGAATCGTCGCAGCTGGTCTGAGAGCAATCTATTGCAGGAAATCGATAAAGATCTGAAATTGGCTAAAGGATTTTTATTTCAAGATGGTGGGTGAGGAATATATAAATAAATCCTAGTAGTGTCTACCCCCAACATAAAATCCGATTTGGTTGTAGTGCATGTTTTTGAAAAAAAAAAATAAGTGCAAACTTGTGCCTTAATTGTTTTAACTTGCAAAACTTTTACTACTTTGTGCCCTTTTTCCGTGAAAAATCTTTGATATCAGACGAAAAATTTTATGAAATATGAAATTTACATGTCGTTTGCTTAAAATCAAAATCACGTAACTACACTTATTATTAAATTTTATAGGAGAGAAAATAAACTAAGCCAAAAGTATTCAAGTGACTGAAGAAAAATTTCTTTAGCTTTAAATATTATTATAGATTTGAAAGTTTTTACGGACATGTGCTTCGTTGTAAAACCCAATAATTAATATGAAATGATATTTGGAATTTTTTGTTAGTTACGTGGTTTTGAATTACAGCGAACGATGTATCAATAGCAGTATTCATAAGCCATATTTAAAGTTAAAGCCTCCTTTAAACAAATTTTTCTTATCATCAATCATTATTAATTTTAACTTGCTTATGAATACTAGTGTAAATTTTGTATTGGTTTTCTTTTTTTTTTTTTGTAAATACATGAAAAAAAAATCAAAACAACTTCGTGAATCCCAAATTATTTATCTTTGTATTTTTGCTACAATTTTCAAGTGGGAGTGATCTAAACAAAATTTTTAATTTGTATAAATAGTCAAGTAACTGAATAAGTTTTAAAATTCCATTTAGCAAAAGTTTTCATATTGAAAGAAATATGTAAATTGTATAAACAATTAATTGAATTTTAACTATTAGACAATCATTTGGCCAAAGAATTTTTAATATTTTCTGCGTAATCGATTGAAAAAAAATAAACAGAAACAAATTTCATTCAATTGAAAAATAGTTTGCACATTTAATTCTCACAATAAATGAATGCGAAATAAAGCAGCTCACCTCGCCGACTTCGCTGTGATTGTGTTTATAATTCTTCTGCCCTAAAAGTATGCTTTAAGATTGTGCAAATAGAAGCAAAAGAAGAAGAAGATGAAAATGTCTGGAATTAAAAAAAGAAAATTCACACAACTGGCCGGCCAACAAAATTTTATAACATATATGTATATGTACATACTTATGTATACACATACATACATACATACGTACACATGTATGCATTATTATGTATTTTCCCGCCTTTATTTTATGCACCTTACTAACAAATACGTACGTACATATGCACGTCACAATAAGTTTCTATAAAAAAGAACAAGAAAATTATGTACTCGTTACTCAAACGTAAAATGTTTTGAAAATTTTCTTTCTACTCGCTGAGAAATCAACGAATTCTTATCAATTTCAACATAAATTATTGCCTCATCACTTTTAAAATAAAAATGTTTAGCAACATTGTAATGTTGATTAATGATTATGGCCAGAGCGTATTTTTAAATCTTATCTCTCTTGCAATTCCTCTCAATTGTTACTACAGATTTTGACAAACAGTTGACTGTAGTTAAAACGATCACATTTTACACAATGAATGTGGTTATTTCCACCGACAACAGAAAATTAAAAGTTCTTGAAAACACTTTCTTTTATCATATTTTCATAGGCAATCAATCATTTTAAGTAAGGTAAGCAAATTTTATATTTCTACAAAGCACATTTTAAGATATCCGATGGCCAGGGGGGTTATTATGTATTTCGATTCGAAACGAAAACTGTTCGAATTTGTATGTTATTAACATTGCAATTCGAACACATTTCCGTTCGATTCGGAATACATAATAACCCCCCCAGGTCACAAAATCTCAACTTCTTTCATTTGCATATGTATTTCTTTGGAGAATATTGTTTCAAGTCATTTTGCCACTAAAACAAATACCATTGATTTGTCAACCTCTGAATTAAATATATAAACTTTACCGAAATATAATATTTGCTATTATTTCACTTATAAACGAAATACGGTATTCTGTAGGAGTATCATATTTTTCGAACTCTGTTGCACAAATAATTTTGAAATATTTGTTTCATGGTCTTTTATTTGGGACATTTCTTCAATATCGAAAAAAAATGTATGGCGTATACACAATATATAAATATAGTTTATAACGTATACGGTCTTCTGCATTTTCCACATAATAAAAAAAATTTTGTTTAAATTCAAATTCTCATAATTCTAAATATTTCCCCGGAAAAATTTCCCCCCTATTCTAAATAGATTTCGAGTGATATAAAAATAATAATTCTTCCAAATTTTCGGGGCGAGAAGAAAGCTATAAATTTCTGTTAAAAGTAACAAATTTTTTTAAAAACAAAAACTGTTGCACACTTTTAGGCCAACTATTTATTAATAATGGAATACAAAAACAAATTGCATTCGGCCTCTCGCACGATGTTACCAGAATTCGTTCGATCGAATACTTTTATTAAAAACAACAACAAATTTTCTAATATTAATGTTGTTTGCAACACAAGTTGTCGAACGAACGTTTACTGGTGACATCGTGGGACAGGCCTATTGTCCGAAACACAAAAAAATAAAAATGTTCGGCCAACTGATTCTTGTAGAGGAAACGAAAATATACGTGTATCGGCGTTGTAAAAGTTTACATCTGAAACTCATTTAACGGCCTATTTAAAGTTGCACCCTTGGGTAGTAAAAAATTTTGAAAATCGTGTGATACTTAGATTTTTAGTACAAAGTGTCTCTAGAAAATTTATTCAGAACATTACTAGATTTTTAGTACAAAGTGTCTCTAGAAAATTTATTCAGAATATTACAAGCAAGATTTTGTTAAAATTAGGTATTTAGGATACAAAGACACGTTCCGATTATATTGATATGCTCACAAAAGTGGTTCAGCTTTACCTTAGGTACAACTTTGCCAAATATTGTTAGCAAAGTTTTAAAAGCCCCTTTAAGTTATACTGAAAAAACTGAAAAAAAATTTTTCCCTTAATTTTTGCACAACAAAAGTGCACAAAGAAATATTTTTTTTGGCATAATTTGTTTAGCAAAATTTGCTCAGTAGACTCTTAGCTACATTATTGCTATATATAGCTAAGCGCTATCACTAAGTCTGAATTAGCTGTTGGCCAAAAACTGATGACACCATTTTTTGAGGGTGCACTGATTTTCAAAATCTTTGGAGGCCCATTAAAAAAAATTGGTCGCCAAATTCGCCAAACTGGGTAAACCCTACACCCACAGTACCAATTAGTTGTGCTATCGAACCTATACTATACTATACCTATACAGGACCTTGTGTTTTTCCAAAAGCTTCAATTTGTTGCATAGTGTAATTTTAAAAAATATACAAAAAATTACGTAGGCATTTCGCCCATGCACGCTAACTCACGACGGTTTTCATTTCACTTGGCTCTAGTCTACTTGGGTTTACGAGTAAATTAATTTATTTGGGTTAAAATTTTTTACCTATATAAGGGTCGTCTTAATTTTATTTCCCTGCCTCTTTATAATACCGAGCCATAACCGCCAAAAAAAATATATTGGACTGTTTCACAATAACGAAACGAAACTTTAGACTGAAAATTTGTATTGAAAACAATAATAAAATATGAAAATTAGTTTTTGGTTTCAATATAAATTTTTAGTCGAAAGTTTCGTTTCGTTATTGTGAAACAGGTCATTAAGCGAAATATTTTTTTAACTTTATCTTTTGACAAAAATCTATCGTAAAAAAAAGATTTCCGTTAGAAAATCCGAAGCTCGAAAATTATGTCGCTTAAGCTTTTTTGGCGTCTATGGCACGATATGGCGTCATATATTGCACCTTTTGCTCAGTATATATTATGGTATTTTGGACCTTGACAATAGTGTGTACTAGTGGCAACGTTTGTTATGTTGCAAGCAAAAAACAGAAGTGTGTACTCAGCATTCGACTTGGTGTGTGTTATGTAGAGATCGACCGAAAGCGTTTTTTTTTTGGCCGAAGCCGAAGCCGAAGCCGAACTTCGGCTACAATCCTAAACTTCGGCCAAAACCGAAGCCGAAGCCGAATGTTTTAAATTTTAAAAATGATACTTGTTTTATATGAATTAAGAAAAAAGTTTGCTTTTTTGAGATCACTGAAATAGCTGTAATATCTATTGGATACATAACAAGAAAAATAAAACTATTTTGCAATTTCTAGATTGCTTTTTCATATGATTCACTCACAAGAACGTCCAAGTAAATGAAAATAGAAAGCAACAGGGTTGATTTCAAAGCAACCCTTTCAGAACGTTAAACACAATAGAAACTGTCGGCGAGCAACGACCAAAAATAATGTTATTTTTCAAGCTTGGAATGAAAAATATTCGGCTTCGGCTAATCGGCCGATTTTTGCCGTAGGCCGAATGTTGGCCGATTACCAATTTTTGGCGGAAGGCCGAAGCCGAAGCCGATTAATCGGTCGAACTCTAGTGTTATGTCAGTCAGCGTGACCGTTTGACCGATTAAAGTGGCAAATTGCCACTTTTTCGACTGTCTTTTAATTTTTTCGACCGCCTTGCCACTTTCTGTACCCTTTTTTTAAAGTGAATTATATAATAATACAATAAAAATAAAAAGTTTAATGTAATTTTCTTGTTTTTTTTTTAATTTTGCCCCTTTTTTCATAACTGCCCTATTTGGTGCCACTTTTTGAAAAATGTCATCGGTCACCCTGATGTCAGTATCAACTTGTTGACATCTGCAGCCTCTTTCATGAGTAAGTTTTCAATATTGAAATCATTTCTCTATGTTTTTTTAGATTTTTATTAAATGAAAAATTAGGCAACGTTGTTGAACACGTTCTCATACTAAAACTTTGTCACATGCAAAATGCTGCTAGTATTTAAAATAACATCTGGTGTTAAAAACCCCTTTAGTTTACTTTGGCTGCAGCACATGTTCATTAAGAGATTTATAGTGGGTGTAATTTCACTATTTATTTTTTTTTTACATTTGGGCAGACTTTGAAGTTTGCTCTCCTTACGCTCTATATGTACATACATACATATATATGTGTGTAGGTATGTAAGTATGTATGTATGTATGTATGTATGTATGTATGTGTTTAGTTGGTCTACAAGATCGGTCAGAATGAAATGAAAACAAAAATTGTATATTATCGTATAAAAAGTGTTCAATATTCGTACACACATGCCCAAAAGGAAAATTGTTTTTTGTTTACATTTTAATGGTTTTAATTTCTCTCTTTTTTTTGTATTTTTTCTTAAAGATGCTCGGTTGTTCTTGTAAATTTTTACTATGAGAATAATTTAATCTTTTTTCTATTTATTGAGTCGCACGAGTATGACAACAATGATAATAATGGTGGAAATTGGTGGTGAAAAACAATTTCATTTGAAAATTTTGTTTTTTAATTTTTTTTTAGTTTAGTTTTGAAATTTTTTGAAAAATAAAAAAAAATCTAATTTAAACCAACAAGTTGAGTGTCGGACGTAAGAGCGTACAGAGTGTTCTTTGTTCTTCTTTTATTTTTATATTTTGCTTTGGTTGCTTTCTGAGTGTTTTTCAGTCTGCGAAAATATGGGACAGGGTTAGTTGGAAAATTAATAATAGTAAAAATTAAAAATAAAAAATAAAAATTACAAGCATAAATAAAAAATTCTATTTTATTATTAAACAAAAAAAAAAAGCAAAACAATTATGTATTTAAATAAATAATTTCAATATTCTGCTTGTTCATTGTTAAATTTAAACACGAACCTAAAGTGAAGTAAGTTTCAACAAAAGCAAATATTTTGTATAAAAAATTTTACAGAAAAGGCTCAATCACCCAGCATGTTTGCACCGAAATTCAAGGCCAAGGCTCCCACAGGAACAGGTAAACACTAGATTTTTTCCATTTGTTGTGTCAGGCATAAAACAAAAAATCAACATGTGTGGTCTAAAATGTCATTTCATATGTAAAATGTTGTCCGTCAGTTAGATATTGAAACATATGTAGTTTCGAAAATTTCTCTGTGTATTTCATAATGAAAGGGTTCAGGTTTCGTCATCAGGCAACATATTTATTGGTTTTAAATAAATCTCATAAATTTCCACTCTTTGTAGTTAAAAGAAATGTGTGTGTTCTTTTTCAAATTCAATAATTTGTTGGTCTCTATTTTTAGACTTGCGTGTTTTTTTGTTTTATAAATCATTCATTCAATCCATTTAAAATTTTATATTTAAATGTACATATTTACAAGAGTGTGAGTGTAGAGTATTTATACATGGAGGCGAAAAGCTCGATTCGCACAACGATATGCAACTTTTAATCGTAGCGGAGGAATACATTCAATAAGCATTAGTAATAATTATGTATTTGGTTTTTTTTTGCTATTAATACATGACAATGGATTTAGATATTTGATTAATTAGTTTCCATTCTATGGGTAAATACTCTGCTATTAAAATCATATTCATTTGTGTTTTAATTCATTTGTTTTCTTTAAATGTTTTTAATCCCATTCCAATATCCAATCTTTAAGCTACAAGCAAAGTAGTTTTTCATAAAAAAAAATGTTTTTATAAATTTTCTGTCCCTCGCTCCGCCATTCTAATATATAGACACATGTGTTTAATTAGTTGTTGTTGGTATGTATTTATTATGGAATAAGTTTAATGGATACTACTCACTCATCTCCATAAACTTTTGCTAAAATGAATGATTAGATCAGTCATATAAAAAAACTGTTTATGTCAAATTTATGAAAAGATAACAAACTTTTTCTTTCCGTTATGAATTTTATGAGCTTTCAAACTCTGTGTGTGTTGTCATGTCAGCCTAGTGCTTTAGCGGATAATTTATTAGCTTGTAGATACAACAATAACTTTGCCAAATAGAATTTGAGTTTATTTTTGTTTAAAAAGCAATATATACACAGGTATTACGAAAAGATTATTATTATTGCCTGGAGCATTTTGAAATCATTAACATATAAAGTTACAGTTATTTACAATCATATATAAATAAGAACTATTGTTAATGGGGGGGGGACTTTGAAAAGAAAAATTTGGAACTCATTTCATCTTAAGTGACGTAAATAATCGATTTCCGTCAAAAGAAAACGAGGTGCAAAAAATGTGTTGTTTAAGCTTTTTTGGCGGTTATGGCTCGATATGTATAAAAAAATAAGAAAAAACTATGTAAAATTGTTCATTCCAAATGGGGGGATAAGAAGTATGTGCTCGTATTTATTAACAGATGTGGTAAATATTTCATTAAGATCGGTTCAATTACCGATTTATCACCAATGCGCACGTGTATAACACCCACATAAACATAATACATAGCCATACATACGCAAATGTGTGGACCTGTTCACCATTAATTGGGTATAATTTGAAATAAAAATTTGTCTGCCAGGAACAGTGCTTCTGCACAAGTACAATTCCCTACAAAAGTCTACGTACAACCGCTATTTTAGCGATTTTAGCATTTTAAAAATGTAATGAAAAAAAGTACTGATACATTTTTATTTCCGATATGTTTTTACTGATATAACACTTAAAATAAACAAAATTTATTATAAACTTAAGCTTCTATTCCCAACAAAATAGAACAAAAAAATATTAGCAAAAGTCTACATACGATCTGTATACTAAAGTCAATATTTCGTTGGGCCTCCACGGGCTTATATGTATGTCTTACTACCCATAATCGCCTGGACTGAATCTTTGAGTGCTATACTTACTCTAGAAGCTTCTCTCTCAGCACTGGGGCAGTAGTAGGCTTCGAATAGCAGAAACACATTTTCCATGCAAATTGACAATATAGAGCAGCTCCAGAAAGCAGTCGAGAGATAATGATTAAACAGAATACCGGCTTAAATACATTTTTCATACAAATTGACACAAAAAAAGCAGCCCCAGAAACCAGTCATGAGATAGAATCTATTTTATTTTGCGAGTGTTTTTTCTTATGCTCTCACATATCAACACTCATTCTCACAAAAATATTACAATAAATTTCACAAAGAAAAATAAGCACAAAAGAAAATAAAACAAAAATTAGAGAGCATTTTAAGTTACTGTCCTAGATTTTACTATGGGGCTTATTAATATGACAGCAATTTTTCCTGAAGTTGCGGACTTAATGATCCAACATAATAAGTTTCAAGCTCAGGAAAAATCACTGTCAAATTAATAAAGTGTATAAAGTGCGTGGGACCAACTGAAGTATACAGCTTCTAGTTGTTCAGACGAAATTTTTTTTAAATCGGTCTAAAAATTACTGAGTTATAAATTAGAAAGTAATAAAATATCCAGACAAATTGATAACCTCTTCTTTTTTTTGAAGTCCGTTAATAACGGTACTTCTAAACGACAAAATCCTGTGCGCGCTGGTCGCATGAAGACTTTTGACAATGAGTTTTAAATGATTTTCATGAATAGTACTTGTAGTTTACATTGCCACTGTTTTTGCTAATATCACCCAAAAAAAAAATAGATTTAAAAAAATCATCATTATTATTTTTTGTATTTAATCTATTTGGTTTCATAAAGACAACAAAATTGTGTTTATGCGTAGACTTTTGTCGGCCACTGTATGTACGAAGTTTGGCATTTATTTTAAAGACTAAAAACTTTTCCGCCATTTTTTCTTTTTCAAAGGGAAACTGCTGTACATCAAACTGGGCATAAAGTTAAAAAACAAGCAAAGTAAATAAAAAAACATATAATAAAAAACAAACTAAAATTAAAAGATTTTATATACATATACATATCTTTTAAATATGAAAATTATTTTATTTTGTTCGAGTTTCGACCACGTGTACATAAGTAATATAAAAAGGATTACAACTGAATTTTTTTTGGCAAAAGAGTAGAGAAAATTATTCAAAACTTTTAAAGTGGGTAGATATTACCACTGTATATCGTTTTCTTTCAAAAAGTGAAGATTGCTAAAATTTTTAGTTGACCCCATTTAGAAGAGCAACTGCGATATGTTATGCATTTTCCAAAGTGAAGGAAGGTATGGTTAACTTCCTTCTTGTGAGATATCCAAAAGCTTACTTAGCGAACGTCAGCTCTGCGGAACACATATTTGCCCTCTTTTAGGAAAAATGGTGTAACTAAATTCACCATGTCGGCGAAAATAATTACTCTAATGACTACTCCCGATTTATATCGAGCTTTCTCAGGCAACAGCAAAAAAAAATAATAATAAAACAAAGAAACAAATTAAGGAACTAGATGTTTTTCGAAATTGGTTAAAAAATAAGTTTTTCCAAAATTTTAAATATTTTATACGTATGCGATAATATATGATATACAGTTGTGTTCAAAAAACTAGCAGTGTCAATCTATAAACAAGAAAATATAGTAGTTTTTTTACTTTAGATTTTATGCTAAGAAGTAGAAAAAAATGAATTAAGAAAATTAGTCGTAAATTTATTTTTCAAAAATAATAGGAGTATTAGTGCGAAATATTTTGGATAAAAAAGTGAAGTAAGGTTTGTAGTTGTATAAAAACAAGCTCATTACTTTTAATATTTTGTTTAATAACCTCCACTGTTAATAACTGCTGGACATCTTCAAGGCATGGACATCGCTTTAACGGTATTTGCTTCCATGCATCTTCAACTATACTCCATAAATCGGTTCCGCAACATATTTTTTGACATCTCCCCAGAGATGTTCCCTTGAAAGTTGCGTTATAATTTTTCGCAGTTTGGAAGTTGCCAGACTAACGACTTTTGCATGAAAAAAAGATATTGGGCAGCAGCACTCCTATTATATTGCACACAGCTGTATACATACTATTAGTTTCCCTTTCATAATATTACATACGTAATATTATTGTTTTTATTGTTTAAGTTACAAATAAATACGAGCTGCCTTGAATCTATTATAATTTTTTAGAAGTCGGTCCCATTGTGCAAGGCATCATTATATGCAATTGTTAACTAAAATAAATCTTAAATAAAAATTTCATACAAATGATAGAAAACCAAAATTTTTCGCCCTTTAATTGGGCTATTTATACAATAGCAAAAAAAAAAAAAAAAAAACAATGAATAAATTAAAGGTGTATTCATACATACATAGTATGTATGTATAAGCAGGTAGGTCAGTTAACTATTTTTTATATTTGCATAACAAACATTCTACTAGCGTTATTATACAGGCAACACTTTCATAGCACGGCTGGTTAAAATTTGTAATTTTATATAAATTATATGTATGTATGTCGAAGACATATGCACAACGTGCGAGCGTTTACAAAAGAGCTTTGTGCTTTCACAGCGACGAGAGCACAACAACCAATCATATATTGGCGAGAACAATGCTTTCTGCTTACTTTACAAAGAAACAAGAACAAATTGTAAGAGCTTTGCAAGCTTTTTACCTCAAATGCAAATATCAGAGCATATGTCTTTGAATAAAGCTGGTGTCTATACACATTTCGCCACGTTATTCAACACCCTACTGTACTTTACATACGAATAGTTGTTAGTAATTACACTCCCAATACGAGTACAATAATGCTACTTTGTATTCAGTTATGTGGAAAAATCTATTAAAAACAAGAACAAAAAAATAAAATAAACTCAAATCTATTAATAGGGAAGAAAATAGATTTTTTGAAAAAAAAACCTAAACAATCTTCAATTTCTAATACGTGTAGAAAACAAACAAAAAGTGAAAAGTTCTAGACAAACTGAAAACAAAAACAAAAAAGCCATTAAGTCCACTGTGATTAAAATGAACCTTTCACGTTGTGTCGTGCGGTGTTGTATCGTGTTGCGTTGTGCTGTACTCAGCATAGAGAACACTCCCTGTCCACACCTTAAGTGATGAACCATGCGAATGTAATAGTTTCACTAGCAAAAGAATGAATACAATTTGAAAATATTTCACTAAAAAGCGCAAATACTTGTACACACTTACGCGCAAGCCAGAGAAAAATCTGAAACGTAGAATTTTACGATTGATTTGTTTTTGAAAGTGATTGTTAAATTCGATAGGTTTTATGAAAAAAAACACTATACACTCAAAAAATGAAGGGGGTTTAATAAACCAAAAATATTTTTGTATGAATATGAATAAACTTTTAAAAAATTTAATTTTAAGATTTTACCACAATAATGACGTCAATTTTAATTGAAAAAATTTTTTAAATTATTTTTTTTAATTAATGGTGTTTTCATGTTCAATTAAAAATATAATTAAAACCTATAATTGCTATTAAAGTATTTAATTCAATGAATTGAAAAATTAATTGAAAATAAAATCCAAAACTAATAGAACTAATGGTTGAATTAAAACGACTCAGTATTGAAAGTGTGTTCACATTAATTTAAGTAAGGGGCTTTAAAGGCGCGAAAATAGTTTTCTTGTCCGATTGTCGGTTAGGCTCCTCTTACGGGCCTAGGGGCTTTTTCTGGTCTATTGTCATCTTTCTGATTAACTGAAATTAATTTTTTTTTTGTGTTTATTTATTCAGAATATATATTGTAACACTTTAACATTTCGGCTGTAACGAAGGTGTGGCCGGGTTCTGCTGTTTTGGGTCAGGCCAAAGCATTGATGCAGCAATTTTCATATAAAGGCATTCTGAACTTCAACAGGAATGATTTACAGCTTGTTACGGGTTTCATCTCTGGTCACTTTGGACTGAACTACACCCTCCCCAAAAAAGCTTAAGCGGAACAATTTTCGACCAAAATCAAACAATTGCGCTCGTAAATAATAAATTTTCGTCAAAATAAAACGGAGTCCAAAAAAATATGTCGCTTGTCCTTTTTTGGCATTTATTGCTCGATGTGTATAATTTAAATTTTAACAGCAAAAATACAAATTTTTAACCTTCGCTTTTTGGGGAAAAAAATCAATATTAAATTACTAAGACTTCGACGACATAAACGCCTAAAATGTGTGCGTTAGTTGGCAACACTGTTTACATATAAACAGCTGTGAATCTGAACATTTTTTTGAATTAAGTTTTCAATTTGTTGGGTGGTAAAAAATTACAATAAATAAGTAAGAAGTGATTTTTTTCAAAACATAAATTATATGTGACCTTCTCCGAGAAAAGGGAACTAGTGTGTCAAAAAACGGGTATGTGTCAAAATCGATAAAAATGAGAAAAACATTAAAATTTTATTTTTTAAATTTCATTTTCACACACTAGGTCCCTTTTCTCGGAGAAGGTCACATATATAAACTTTTACCAAATTGGATTGCAATACTGGCGGGGTATACTTAAAATGAAGATGAAAATATTTTTTAAATATTGTTGTTACCAAAAAGACAAGAGGGGTCTCCACATCAAGTTTTATGATGCTTGCTCATTTGGAAATAACCTCAACTTTTGGACACATATGTAGTGCAGTTGACTTCAAAAACAATTTTAAAAAGTTTGCAAAACCCCCATGATTATTAGATAAACTCTCTGGTTGAAGTCTACTGATGTGTTGCTTGAGCACTAACGAAATGCATCTAGACGTGCTAAACCAACATTAAATGAAATTTTTAAATTTCTATTCACTTTGAGGCGCTTTAAATAGAAATAAAACATTAAAATAATTCTGTTTTAGTGGAAGAAAACAACTTTTTATTATTATACCCAGTTTTGCTTTCAATCAATGCAACACTTCGAACTTTTTGCTTCAGAGTTCAAGACCAATAAAACAAAGCGGAAAGGCATTGCAAGCGCTTTATGTCCAATAATAGGAATTGAGTTAAAGGTTATATTAACAGAAAGTATAGACCTATTATTTATAATTGATCTAAGGGCCTATTTGTCAATGTCGACCACGTTCGACTTGTCGCACCCTTACATTTGAAACAAAAACATATATTTTAGTTAATTTGATTATTATTTTTCGAACTGTATTTGTTTCTATATTCTTATGAATTGAACAGGCTAACGTTAGAGATGGTAACTTTGGGCCTTCATTACAAAACACATGAGCAAATTGAAATACGATGAATCAAACCAATTCACATATTCCATTTGCAATAAAGTTTCGTATATAAGGCAGACATCTGCATCAACTGACACCACAAACAGTGGACCAAAACACGGAAGAACGCTGATGAGGAAGGTTTAGTGGCCTTCGAAAACGGCTGGCTGTTCCGTTCAACTATGTGTTGTTGTCAGAATATTTACAACTAACTTTGATGTTATTTGTTCATTAATAATTATCACATGTAATTTGGCTTAAAAAGCGTTACGAACGTTAGCCTGTTCAATTCATAAGTATAAAAAACATATATTGTTATGAGTTATAACATAAAGAATTTATTTTGTCCGCCTAGATTGTCGAAATATCCCACTGTGCCCCCCTTCTAGCTTACTTTATTCACTGATACTTGGAAAGTGTCCTCAGTAAGCTTTTTGGGACTTGTAATATAATACCTTTGTTGGTAAAAGCCTGCTAATTAAATGTCGGCCTGCTAATTACGCAATACATAACCTTATATAGAAATATATCATCTCATGACCTTAAATTATACAACAGGTAACCCTCGATTTACGCGGTACTTCATTTACGCGATAAAAGCCACCGTTTTTTAATTTCGCAAATTTAATACAAACGCGAAATACAAATTAATACAACTTAAAATATTTGTATTTTGTGATAAAAATGGCACCAGCGAAAAGAACAATTACCAAACGTAACACAATATCATTCATGCATTATAGCACAAAATTAATATATTGAATGGCCTGAAAAATGTTGAAAAGTCTACAACTTTAGCAAAACCTCTTGATTTAAATGAGTCAAGTATAAGAATTATCCAAAAAAAAATTAATATAACAAAAACCTTTAACATGTTTCTTAACAAATCTGTGCAATATGTACACAATGTTCGTTTTTGGAAATTACAAATAAAATAAGAAAAAAAGTTAATAATGTTATGTGTTTTTGCTTCAACGCGATTCTTAGGCCCCTAAATAAATTTTCGCTTGTCACAATACTGAACTTTATTTAACACGAACTCGATTTACACGTACATTGTTCGATCCGTCCAGATCGCGTAAAACGAGGTATAGCTGTTCATTAGAGCGTCTCGCCCAACAGGCAAAAAAAAGTTCTCCGTACACCAGCGAATATAAAGTATTGTTCCAAATACGTTTCAAAAAAAAATTTTTTTTTGCCGAACGTAGGGGTCGTTTTTTTAGTTTTTTCGTTATACATAGATGTACTTGAGGTCAAACACTTTTTAATTAAACAAAAATTGGTCTGCCACAGACAAACTCATCGATATATTATACTTTAATATCTGAATGTAAATACTGAAGCTATGACAAATTTAAAATGAATTTTTTAAATAGTTGTGCTGTAATTATCGAAATACTTTCTAAGCAAAAGTTTCATGATTTTTCGCGAGCTACGGAGAGCTTTTTTTTGTGATACGGTCTACTGTACGTGCATCTTATTTGAATATTAATATCAATTATATGTACATATATCTGCAAACGTGAAAAAATTTTTGTATTTAACTCAAACATTTTTCTACGAGTGTAACTGAAGAAAAGCTTAACGAGTAGAAACGAAATATAAAAATTACTGTCAAGACCGGAAACTGATATAATTATTCAATTTGGGTTGCATTGTGTCCCATCAAAACAGGGTGAGACAACCATCCATCCATCCATCAGTCATCATTAGCTGGCACAAGCAAGCAATCGAAACGGCTATAACAACTACAAAAGCAAATCGAAGAATTTAAATCGATTTAAATCGAAATGAAATCAAATGAAAAACTGCGTCTGTTCATCTGCTGCTGACTTAACTAAACTTTCAAATCGTCCATTTTTTTTTTCTTCTTTTATTTTGTTATAGAGTAGCAAAAGATAAATAGCAACAACGCATTATTTAAATTCTATTTTAAATTAGAAAACAGCACATAATTATAATAGAGTTCTAATCAAGTATTTCTATTTTGTATAAAGGATAGTAAAGTAGCCAAAATCGGCATAAGAACAACCAGCGACTGACTGTCAATATTAAATTGGGTGTGTGTGAGAGCTGTTGTCGACAAACAGTGACAATAATAGTCAGTCAGCAGTGTTAACAAAGTTTGGTGCTGAACAAGCCCGTTTTACAAACAACAAACAAAACAGAATAAAAACTGTTGTGGCTGGTCGTTGTTGTTTTAGTTTCAGTTTTTGATTTGATTTTTGTTGGGTTTGGACTCATACACGTAGTTTGTGTTATTGTTATTGTTATTGTTATTATGTTCTTGTTGAATATTGTTATTGTTACCACACGACCATTGGTTTAGTTAGGGGTCTGTATAACAGGCAGCATTTAGCTGAAACAGTAGGTGACAGCGGCAGCTATCATGCGTAAAGTAATGTTTGTGACATGACACAAAGTTTAGTTGTTACTTGACGTTTACGGAGCCAGCAACTCTATAACGGTATACGAAATTAAATAAAACGATTTAACTATATCTCTAAAGGACCTAAAGTGAGCAGGAAAAATAATATAATTTTTTTTTTATATAAAAAAATCCTTAAAAACAAATTTAAAAGTAAAACTGACGTCAGTTTAATTTTGTATATTTTTAAAATCACCTTCTTCACCTTCTTCTGTTTTGCAAACGTTGTGCCGTGTGTGTAATAAGTGTATAATTTATTATTAAATACCACTAAGTTTCAAAATTAATTGCATTTTGCAATAAAACAGCGAGTAAGAATTTTTTTGTTTTCATTTTAATATTGCTAAATAATTTTCGAAAGCAATCAATGATTCGTCGTTGGCATTTATTCCGGTTAAACAATGTCACTGTATTGAAAAACCGCCATTAAAACGGGTTTTAAATCTGAATAAATGAATTAAAAATAAAACAAAATAAATAAATAAATGCTTATATAAACTGTAAACAAAAATCTTAACTCCAACAACTTGTTGTAGAATTTAAATACATAAATGTTTATATTTTAATATGAATCATAAGTTTAAATTAAATAATTTGCACAGTGGTTTGTAAAGAATAAAATGAAAATAGAATAAAATATATAATTATTCATGACAATATAAATGAATTTATAGATCAGCAAAGAGAAGATTATTTTTATGAAAATAAAATTATGGTCTTGGGAAAACTAACGTATAGTTTCCACAATGAAAGCAAGCAACTTGTCTACAAAAAATATGTAAGAAACACTAAATTTTTTTTAGTAATTCCTATACAAATTTTCTAGACATGTCGCTTGCTTGCATTGTGGAAACTAATCACGAAACGTATTGGATGTTGCAGAACCATAACCCAGCAGGGCGGTTGTCAGATATGTGCGATTTCTCGCCAAACGTGGTGATTTTTCAATTTGTTTAGAGTCTAAATTTTTGATTTGGCGCCAAGGCGTTTTTTCTGGCGATAAGTAATTTTTTGGGCAATTTATATGGCTAGTATACTACGGCGGAGTAGTTTCAAAAATAAAACCTACCAAAATTCATCTGCAAGAAACTAAAACAATTTGATTTTCATGATTTTTCTTGTATTAATTGTAATATGTACATTACATTACAAGAAATAATTTTTGGCGATTTTCTACTTTTGGAGATTTTCTGCTAAATTTTTACGATTGTTTTATAAAAATTTATAAAAAAAAAATAAATAAAATTGATTTTTGGCTAATTCTTAAAATAATTGGGAGAAAAATCTGACGACCCTATACATCAGTACAATAGAAAAATCATTAATCTTTAATGGGGTTCACACAATTTTTGCTGAGCAATTCGTGTGTTTATGGACGAGGGAGGAAAATATGATGGCTACCAGCGTTACCAATGTTGTCTTTTTTGTACCAAATTCGGCTGCAATTTAATTTAGTAAGTAGAATAGTAGAATAATGTGTAAAGCAATTTTTTGTCTAATATATAAAATACAATATACAAATATACAAAATCAGCAAGAATAAAAGTCTAAAAGCGTTAATCACAAGATTTCATTGGCCAATTGTGATTGCCTCTTCGAGAAATCACACGGTCGGAAAACTTTTCACGCAAAACAGCGATGATATCGTTACTTGTGTGGCAAGTAGCACCGTCTTGTTGAACATTTACGTCGTCTACATACATTTTTTCTAATTCCGACTATACAAAATCAATATGTTTACCATTCACTGTTGCTCCAGCCTTTTCAATAATCAGTCTTGCGTTTTTCGAGACCCAAATTCGACAATTCTGCTTGTTAACGCCTCCGAAATTAACATGGGCCTTATGACTCAAGATACGCTTCCGATGAAATTTTGCACATCAGTTTGATGCATTTGAAGAATGGGATCAGCAAAAGTACCACATTATACTATAGAAGTTTTAACTCCTAGGTATTATGAGCTACCAGTTTCATGAGCATCTGGCTCACTTGGCCCATGACTGGTGGTCCCGTTGTGCTAAAGTTAGATTAGGTATTACAGGATGCCATGTCTGAAGACTTAAGTATGCATGCAAAATACATTGTAACATCTTTTGTGGATTGCCCAGTTCCAAAGATCGATGCGAAATGAACAAACCTTTGTTTTCTTCAATACTATGAGCTACAAGTGGATTAATGAGTATGTCCCCGCACATGAGCGTAATGGCTCCTCTCTTCAAACTAACCTAACCTAACCTAATCTGTGGTCTACAACAGCAGTAATCCCAGTGAATCTTGAGCAACGTGCACCAGTTCGATTCTTCACATCCCAACAGTTAAAATTTTTCCACAGTTCCTGGCCGAAAAGGTGTTTCACGATGACCCAACAATGCTATAGTTTTGCGAACTCTGACCGCAAAAATTTTCATCATTGTTGCTGTGAATTTTTAAAATATAATTTAATTTTTATTCATGGCGTAGTTTTTACTTGTCATCTATTAAGTAATTACAGCTTGAATCATGACTACAGGCTATTCAAAATGAAACGTCTTAATGGAACACCCTGTGTCATGATACCAACTTTTTTTAAGTTATTGGTTGAATTTAAGCGACTTTGGTAGTTTTCCTCGGATACTGCGGTATTTAGCTTTTTTTTCAGTGGTAACACTGATGGTTAGCCTCTTTATTTTCTTCTCCTTCCTTCCTCTCTCTCTCTCTTTCTCTCCCTCTCTCTCTCTCTCTCTTAGCCACGGTTCGTACGCAGCGATGCCAATTTATCGCGTTTCGCGTTAGTTTTAGCGCGTTTTAGCTTTGCCTAACCCGCTTTTTTTCATCAACTTTTGTTGATCAACTTTTAATTCAGCTGGTAGAAAAAGAAAGATATTTAGATTTCCCTCTCCATCTTTCTTACAGCTAAATTACGAGTTGATCAAAAAAGTTGACATGTGTGTACCGGGACTAAATGATTCACGGCATCACATAATTGGTGCCCAATCTTATTATTTCATTCATTGATAAAAAAAAAATAAACAAACTAACATTTGACGGCCGGAAAATACGAAATTTTAAGGCAACGCCCTTGATGGCGTGGGCTTTAATGATTGACCGTTAGATACGAGGAAGGTAGTAAAAGTACTTAGAACAGTAGTGTAAAGAGATTTGGAAAATATATTAGTCGTTGTAAGAAATTAAAAAAAATATAATATATTATTTTCATAAAGTGTCTTTCGGTAACATGGTACTCGAATTTTTAATGAATAGTGCTAGTTAATAAATAGTAGAAAAGTGATTTTAGTTACCATACACTTATTTGAGATTAGTTCAGAAGAAAAAACAAAAATATTTCCAACTTTTAAATACTCACACCGGTATTCAGAAACCCTTGTTAAGTTTAAAGCATTCTAAAAGTGGTTTTCTCATATAAAATTCCTACGTTAAGCCAATATTAACTTTAATAAATGTTTTTGAATACAGACTTTAATGTGACATTTTAATTGCAAAATCTCTTACAATTTATCAAACTAATGTTATTAAAGTAATAAAACAAAATACATGATATGTATCTTAAGAGTTAGGCAATGAAGCCTTCTAGCTAAAGTAACAATCTCCTTCGAAAGTGTAGCAATATTTATCTATTTTTTGCCTATTTTTTTTTTTGGAGATTTTTCCAAACATAAGTGCTAAAAACATTTATTTATAAAATTATCCAAATGTCAAACAACTTGACTTATGACTATTTCATAATAAATAAAATCCAAAAGAAATTTACAAACCACCATGCGAATTATTTAAACATAAACGTAAATCTTTTTTATGGTTTTCATTAAAATATTTTATACATTTCCATGCCATAATAATAATAATAAAATTAAATATGAAATACTAACATTAAAAAAGCAATCATCACGCCCACTTTTGTCCACATCTAATATAACTTTCAACAACATTTCAAAATGAATGCACAAAATTTTTCAAAATACTAAGTAATAAATATTTAAAATAATTGAAAATAATATAAACATTAAGGTATTTATGTAATGTAAATGTATAAAATTTTGCCGAGGATTTCCCCACCGTGCGGCGCCTTCGGCAAAATTTCTATTATTTAATTTTCTTAAAATCTTTGCAAACAACAACCATCATTCAGGAGATGGCGAAATGAGTCATCGCCTAGATCAACTACGTCGTCACGATCAGCATGATTTCGAATGTATAGTGTTTTGCTTGTTTATTTTTTTCTCATTATTTTTGTTTCGGTTCTTTTTCACTTTTCTTGAACAGATGCCAACTGTGACTTTTACTTTGGCCACTACATATGTATGTATGTATGTATTTAAATTTTTATATGTGAGAATATTATTTTCTGCCACTTTTTCCCTACATTCATGTTTAATTATGAAAATAGAGGTGGTGCTTGCTTTCTTTCTTTATTTTTGTCATGTGGTTGATAAGTAGGGAAGACGCCAAGAAGGTCGGCCCGTAGTACGAGTGGTTTAGATTCTGTTTTTGTTTTGTTAATTCATTATTTGCATTAAAAAAAAAAAAAACTTATAAAATATGAACGTTTAGTAATGTCAATTGATTTGTGTTGTTTTATGACTACGAAATGTTTTTCTGTTTATTATTTTTCTCTTGATTTCTAAATTCAATCATACAACATTGTTTTTAACAAATAGGCATATGGTCGCCCAAAAATCAAACACCCACATCATCTTGGTCTAATTTGAGTGAATTCAGTAAGTCCGCACCACCAACACCACCGCCACCACCCTCCAAACCCATTTGGACGCCACAGGCATCGCCACAGTCGAATCGAAAAGAATTTCGACCAGTTCGCTTTGAGTCACCCACTTTGCCGCGCAAATACGTCTTATCAACTTCAACTGAACCCACACTGCCACCCTGGAATTGTTCAAATAAACACAACGAAGCGGTAACTTGTTTAGCCCAGAGTTGCAGTGAAGCCATCGCGAAGGGCCCTATGCATGTGGGCTCTTCAAGCTCTTTAGTGGCAGACTTGCCAAAATCTAGTATTTCGGAAAAAATTAAAAGTATTTTCTTCTTTATTCTTGTTATTGCTGATTTCTAGTTGAGAGCAGCTAGAAATTTTCCTTGAAATTTTTATTTATCATTTTGTTTTTTGGCTTCTTAGCTTTCGAAAGATCAGCCTCCGCCTCGGATTTATATAGCCGGGCACAAATAAAACGTCTGGCCGATAAGAGTAGTAGTGCCTTGTGTAAACCAAATGAAGTCAGTAAGTATGAGTACAGTTCAAAAAAGGGATGTTGAAATTGGTAAATCTACAAGATCACTCTCACTTTGCGTTTTTTTTTTGTGAAACACATAAAATAGGGTATTTAGCTTAGAAAAGCAGACCGGTTAATCGATTGTTAAATTCGAGCTTAAAACTTAAAACATAAAAGTTTTAGCAAAAAAGTAATTTAAACAAATTTTGTGCAAAACAGAAAACTTGCACAGTGTGCCATTTAAAAAGTATTTTTAAAAGACCTGCGATTCAGTAACTTCTTTTAACGATAATCGCATCGTTAAGATAATTACAACGAAAATTTATCGATTTTGCTATTCAGTAACATGTTTAACGATATCCGCTGCAGTTAATGTCAGCTGTGTCGTTATTTAAACGACAATAATTTATGTGCTGTTAATTTTATCGACAAAAATTAATAGAAAATATCAGCTGCGTAGTATCGTTAAAAAGAAGTTAAAGAATCACACAATCGTTATTGCAAGCAACAAAATGTATAAGCAAAAATTACGATTGTCGGATCGTTAAAAGCTACTAAATCGCACCAGTGGGGTCTAATTGTCGCTTTCGATAACGAGCTGACTCGATCATGTTTTTTCAGTTTAAGATTGTGGCATTCGATATCGAGCCATATTACTACATTGTTTGATAGCGAATACCATAATCTTAAACTTAAGAAACTTAATCGAAGCAGCTCGTTATCGAAGGCAACGATTAGACAGACCCCTGTCGTAAATTGTAAGTCTACACAGAAAAAAAATATTTCTCCAAATAGCACCTTTAATTGAAAAAAAAAACAAAAATCAGTTAAATATATAATTGTATGAATTAGTTATTTTAATAAATTAAATTTTTAAATAAAAGTTAAATTAACTCAGTTAAATTTTTAATTAAACTTTTAATCAATGAATTTTTTCAACACAAGTTTAATTGACTCAATTCAATTTTCAATTGACTACTTGTATTTTTTTTTTACTTAAACATAATTGCCCTTATGCAAAAACGATTGTTAAGGTTAAAGCATGCTTTAAAACCGGTTTTGCCATACAAAATTCGTTTATTAAACCAACTTTAAGTTTAACAATCGTTTTTGCATAAGGGGGAATAATTGGAGGAGAAGATTTCCTGTGTAAAGAAACAGATCATTTGGCATTTGTAGACATTCTATGATATCCTTAAAATAAGGAGTTATCAATAAAAATACGATTTTGTGAATTAAAATAGTTTTAACTTTATAAGTCAGTAAGAAGAAACTATTCATGTCACATTAGAAATCATCAGCTGATGGTTTATAATCTTAAATTTCTAAATTACCTAAAAATTATTATTTTTAAAGTGTGGAACTAAGGAAACAGTTTAACAATTTTCTCTATCTTGCACATTTACTTATTATTTATTAAAACAAAAAATAACTCTTCATGATCTTCTATAAAAGCTTTCGAAGAATTAATTCTTTAGCTTATGAAACTAAAAAAAAAATCTAACAGATATTTGAATCGAAATATAAATCGATTTGAGTTTGCTTTTTAAACTTAATACCCTGAATAAAGACTTCAAAAGCAATATTTTAACTAATATAACTAAAGTAAACACCCTTCAAATACTTGTATTATCCTCCTCTTAGTATTTTGTGTGCATGTTTGTTTTGTAGATCTCTATTTTTTTCTCCCTTTAATTTCGCAAAAGTTTTCTTTTTCTTTACTTAAAAAAAAAAAGAAGTTTAGTACTAATATAAGAAGCCTTTTACAGTTTATAACGTTAAGCACGAATATATGAGTGAACCGGAAACAGAATACGAACTTCCTCAGAAAATGGCACATTTAGGCAGAAGACAGTATGATGGCATTGGTCCGACAACCAATGACGGCATGCCCATTATTTTGAGATCGGTAATAAAATGAAACAAAAAAAAAAAACAAAACAATTTAATTGATATAAACAACAACAACAAGAAACAACAGCAACGTTTTTAATTTCCTCCCTCTCTTCTCATTTCTGTCTTTGTCTTTATTTTTTGCTTTTGGCAACGTCGCACAGGAAGTAAAGGAACCACATCAGCATGAATGGTATAAACGTTTATATCAAACCATTCACAAGCAGAAACATGGCGGTATGATACGAAATTAAACATTTTTAAGCCAAAACGTTAAAAAAAGCTTTCAGTATTAAATTTTATTTTTTTTTTTTTTGTAATAAATTTGAAAACTATTTAAATTTATTTAATCTGTATCATGTTTTTACGCTTAGTTGAATTCAAAGGCTGAACAATTGATTGAATAATAAAATAAAATAATTTTTATTGAGACAAGTAAATGTTTTGCATGAACAGCAGCTGTACGTACAAAATACAAAATGAGCGTAGCAAGAAAATATATAAAGAAAATTGTTGGACTAGAGAGATGATTTGTTCACTTCCTTTAAAAAATTTTTATCAATATAACTATAATCGATTTTTATACCCTTCACCAAAAAGGGTAAAGGGCATATATATGTAGGTTTGTCATTCCGTGTGTAATTTTCACAATATTTATATGCGACCCATAAAGTAGATATCTATTATCTGGGTCCTTATGAATAAAGAAGAAGAATAAGCGATGTCTGCCTGTCCGTCCGCCCGTCTCTCTGTTTGTCAGTCTGTCTGTAGGTGAAATCGAAAGCTCCCAGTAAGAATAAAATTGGTATTTAAACTGTAAAAAAAATACTATTGCAGGGTTGGAAAATTATATATTTTTTTGTTATAAAAGTAACCAACTAGAAATAATATTTTCTTTTTCCCTACAAATTAAACATATTTTATACTTTAAAAAGAAATAAATTAGTATAAGTAAGTAGAAAAATATAAAAGGATGATTACAGGGTTGGAAAATTCACACTTTATGTGGTATATAAAAGTAACAAGGTGTAATTAACTTTTTTCTTTTGCCTTAGAAATTAAATATATTTTATATTCTTATATTTTAGAAATAAATAAATTGGTAGTAAAAATCAAAAAAGAAATAGAAAACACAACTTCAGAGCTGGAAAATTTAAACTTTTTTTCATATTTGTTAATTAAATATATTTTATGCTTTAGAAAGAAAAAATTAGTATTAAAAGTCAAAAATATAAAAATATGGTTGCAGGGTTGGAAAACTTAAACCTTTTTTGATATACATACATATTAAAATAACTAATCGTTTGAATTAAATAGTTTCTCCCTTATTCATAAAATTTAAAATGAATTTGAAATGTATTTTACTTAAAATTTTTCATAAAAAATTTTCCTAAAATGGATTCGGGGGTTTATGTTTTAGGCAGACCTTTACTCAAATTTTATATGAAAGTCGAATTTAATCATAAACATGGGCATTCATAAGTCTTACAAATCTTTGTGATATGTTGCTTGTTGTATTCTCAGCACAATTATGTTTCAAATTACACGTTGAAAGCTTGTAACGACTTCTTATTAATTTTTAGTAAATAAAGATAACATAAAATATAACGATAAAGAACAGTCTTTACTACAAAATAATTTAAGGGACAGGGTTTATTTTTCCCCCTGAAAATGTTCTTTTCTGCTCAGCAAAATCGAAAAGTTCTTTGGGAATAAATAGTTTACACAATACCACGATATAAGTGAAGGTTCAATACTGACAAATGACTGTTTTATTTGAGACACTAAACAGTTTTGTAATAACAAGTTTGTTTAAAAATGATTAAACAGTTAAATTTGTATGTACTAAATTTGGATAATTTGTTTTTCTTTTATGTTGTCAATTAAAATTTTAATATTTTTTAAAATCATCCAGCTATTTATTTCACCAACTCCAAGGTCGTAAGTATTTTCTCCAAAGCTGAGCTTATACGAGTTTATCTCGACTCCTTTCGTGCAATTGCCCACTTATTGCAATTTAAAAATTTTAATTTGGGCTATAAAAGCTTAAAATTAAACATGGTCCTTCGAGCCCAACACTAAATATTAAATTATATTAAACAATAAATCTGAAAAAAATGAATTAAGGATTATTTTAGGAAATAAATTGCACCAGCGCCAAAAATACATGACCCATTTTTTTTTACAAAACTAATGTGTACTTACGTATTTGTAAATACAGTCAATACATACGTCGGTGAAGGTTGTATAAGATTCGGTACAGCCGAATATACATAGCTCTCTTACTTAATTTATTTGTTTTCAATATTTCGTTAGCAGTTTTTTAATTGTATAATCATATATAAATTCTAATATATACATACGTATATGATTAAAAATTTCTAATACGGCTATTTAAATCAAATTAAAATTATTTAACGCTCTATTTGTACGTTAAGCTGCTGGAATTTGAGATAAACTAGGCCGGGAGAAAAACTTAATGAAAAAACTTTCCTTTCGTGTACTTCTGGAGTTTTGAATATTCATAAATATTTTTTTTTTCGTTTTGGCTTATGTCGCATTAATGGCTGTGTTCGAATGCTTTTTTTCAAATGCACATCTGCTACAAAAATGTTCTTCAAACATACTCGCATTTATAAAACAAACAAAAAATGGATAATGCTTTTATCTATAAATACTCGTACATGAACATTAACAAAATAAATAATTTAAACATTTTCGTAATGCGTTTATTTTCAAAATGCCATAAATGCACATACAGAAGATTGTGTGATCCGCTACAAACAACCAAGAGGTGAATCTTATTAGAATGCTCTCCCATAAAAATTTACATTATATATATATGAACATATACATATATTTATATAAGTGTGTGATTAGTGTTGAACTTGGCTTGTTTATTTATTATATGATACAAATCAAATATCCATTAAAAAATTTGTAAATTGTAATTAGTCTTATCTACATATACATGTATGTACATATATCAAGATATGTATAATATATGTGAAAACACATGTATATATGTATGTATGTATGAATGAATTCTGCTGATGTTACGCTTGATTTAATATTTACCTAATAATGCCTTAAATTAAACAATAAGCAAATTAAAAATTTAATATAAAATGTGGTTGATATAAAAACATTACATAATTAATTGGCTTTATTAAGAAATTAACCCTTAAATCAGTGTATGTATGTATGTATAGAAGCTTTCATAAAATACCTATCGCACCATAACCGCCAAAAAAAAACTTAACCGGCACATTTTTGGACTTAATTTTTTTTTTGACGAAAATCGATTATTTACGAACGCTAGTAAGCGATTTTTATCAAAAAATTAAGTTCGAAAATTATGTCGCTTAAGCTTTTTGGGCAGTAATGTCATGATATATCGTTACATACAGTTTGTCAAGAATGAATTTGCATATTGGAAATATTTAACAATTTAATAGCCCAATTCACAATTTTGTGCAAATGGTGTTCCTTTGTGGCATGTGCAAAATGGTATAGTATATTGATACTCACCACTTAACATTTCTTAGAAAAAAATTTTTTTTTTCAATAATAATTTTTTTTTGCAAATAATGTAATCATTAAGAATAAATTACAAAACTTTTTGTTCTATAAAAAAATCAAATATAAAATATTTTTCTTTAATACGAAAACTTATTCTTGACATACTGTACCTAGGTATAAAACTTGTCTTTCGTTCCTCTAAGTTTGTACTACTTACTAAAATCAATAAACTGAATCTGTAGTCTTAATGCTTAACAACTCTAAAAATCACCTAGAGATGCTCAATTTGCACATAAGCCTTAATTCAGACTTAAGCACATTTAACCCTACATGACAGTTTGTTTGCTAGCTGGCTTGTAAACATTCATTTCAAAACGAAAATAAGAACTCAAACTGCCTGTGTTTGCTGCCTGCCTTTCTGCCTGCTGTATTTAAATTAAAATTAAATTCAAAATAATAACTTTTTTGTCTTGTCTTGTTATCCTTGGAATTAAAAAAAAAGGTCGCAATCCATATAACAAATTAAATGGTTATCAGTCAGAGCCCGAACCAAATTACGATTCCGATTACTCGACCATAAAATATCGTGCGGTGAATCCAAATCGTTTGCAATCGGTTTCATCGGCCTTGAACGTACGCAAAAGCAACGATACGTAAGTTTTACAAATATTTTTTATAATTTTTTAATAACTTCTTTTTCAATTTCATTTAAACTTCACATACAGGCTTTATGGGACTCTACCACATCCTGTGAAATCAGGTCAAAATTCTTATAAAAATCAACCGGGTCGTATAGAAGATTACGTAACCGGTCATTCCTCGGTGTCGGAAAAGGAAAAGAAAGAAGTAAGTCAAATTTAATTAATTAGAAAGTGAGTGCCAAATATGTATTTTATTGTCAATCATATTGCATTTGCATGCTTTCTATGGAACCACCCACATCTTTTCTAAATTAAAAAACAAATAAGTTATTGTTATTAATTAATTTTTTTTTTGAATGAGTGGATTTTTTTTTTGCAATGAAATAACGAAATAGGCAAGCCGAAAATATCAGATATTTAAATACTATGGACAATACTTTAAAGTTTTTGGATCTTGAAAACAAATAACTCTGCTATATATCGTTAGCTAAAATGCAAAGAGGCGTAACTAACAAAAATATAATTTTACAGGAGAAACAAAAAACTAAACAAAAAACTGAACAAACGTGTAGTTAAGTCCCCTTGTTATTAGTTAATAAAAGCGTCATTTTTGATCGCAGAAGTGTAATATTTTGTCAAGATATGTAGTTTAATGGCATTAATAATAATCAATCAAAAACTCGATTTTGAATTTTTTGTTAGTTAGGCTTTTTTGAATTTTAGCTGACGATATGGCAATAAGGTAAAACTGCTTAAGTCATATTTTACTGTTTTCTAAGAAAGCATTTTTAAACTTTCCAGTAGATTTTTAGAAATTTATTTCTTTTACAGTTAAATTGGGAAATTCGTTGTTCACTTTTATTTGATTTAGGCATAGCGTATAAAGATCATTGAGGGGGGGAGGGTGCATTGCCCTCTTAATGAATTGCTGTTGCCCCGCCTCTATAACTATTAAAAATTGCATGTAATTATTTATTTTGTTATTACTCATGAAAATCACCAGTTAAATAAAATACTCCCCTAGAAAAAATTTATAGCTACGCCAATGGCTTTAGAAAAATATCGTTCTACACGCCATTTTTATTAATTATACATTCAATTTGAAGATGGGTGCCCCTGTGGCTGATTGGTAGCGATGCTATCCTGTCGGTCCAGAGGTCATGAGTTCGATCCCCGCCATAGATCCTGGGTGTTTTTCGCAGACAAGCTAATCGCTTCGTGGGTTGTATTTGTTAAAAAAAAAACTTAAAAAAATAAGTCGAAAAAAGATAAGCAGTAAGACCTCGCTCTATAACTTCCTAAAAACTCACACAAAATAATTGAGATTTCGCCAAAAGGGGTTACTTTTGAATATGAAGATTACAGAAAATCAGCTTATTTCGAGTTAAGCACTTTGTTTTTTTTTTCCACAGATATATTCGATTTCTTTCAGCATAGCATTTATTTGAATAAAGTACATGTATATACATATATGGGCCCAATAATTGTGAAAGTGGTGTAAGTCATATAGATTATCGCTTCGATATATTTAATAATCTTAAAAAAAATTCACTACATTTCTCAAAAAAGTTTGTCTTAAGTAGAATTAATTAAGCAAATCAACAAACATGTGCATAATTAGTAAAGAACAAACAACAATGGCAAGACTGTTGTAAATTTGGAGATAGGAGAATTGAGCTTTCATTACAAAAAAGCCTTTCAGCAAATTATAATACCATGAATCCAAACAATTCACATATTCTATTTGCACTGAAAAATATGGTTTTAAAGCTGAAGTTTGCATCAACCGACACCACACACAGTGTATCGAACACAAGAACGCTGTTGATGAAAGTTTGGTGGCCTTCGATAATAGCATGTTGTTTAGTTCTAAAGTTCCTTAAAACATATCACGTGTAATTTTGTTTCTCAAAATACGAACTTAAGCATAAATAAAACCAAACAAAGAAAAAAAAAATAAGTTAGAACAGACGCACGGCGGGGCAAAAGGCCTTTTTTCACATCTCCACAAATACAATAGTGAGGGTCACCAAATTTTGTATGTGTCGCTCTTAGAATAAATTGCATGTTCACACAAAATCTTGGGGGTATAGAAGGGGGAAGACGGATACCCCCATATAAAGTAATTATTAATTAATTAATAAAAATATACTTTTTTTAAACCTGAAAACCGAAGCAGGAATAAAATGCATATAAAGTGTGCTTAACCAACAAAAAAATAAAAATTCTTAATTTTTTAATTCACGCTCCTGATGAATTGCCTTAAATCACACATGCTATTTTCTTAAGTCATTATTATATACGGGTACAAATACAACCACGATCACGCGTGACTCACAACTGACTCATGTGCCACTCACGCGTAATAAATCATGAAATTTGTACATAGCTACTAAAAGCACATATAATAATGGCAAAAACAACAGCAATAAAAGTGTTAGCAGAAGTCGTTAAGCGAATATTATTGGCAAACTCAACGCGTGAGGCCATTACTAGTTCGTACATAACTTCTGAGGCGCACCGAATTTTATTGCCCTTTGAGAAAGCACTTTCAGTTTTCAAGTTACTTGAACTTTTATTTTATTAATCCGTGAAACTGCCGCCCCTGGCCCCTATGTGAGACGTTAAAAACTAACTACATAGAACTAAGATTTTCAATTAAAAGTTTGATTGATTCTATTAACTTTTTAATTAATTCAATTAATAGAAAGTATAAAGTTTTAATTGAATCTATGAATTCGCTTACTGACGTAAGTTTAATAATTTTTTTTTTTTGATATTACGAAATCTATCATTTAACTTTTCCCGAATATAAAATTGTGCTTACTAATTAAAATGTGGGCCTGTTCAGAAATGCATCACTGCACCGCAAATGAAAATTTAAATGTCACCAAAGTGACAAATAAATGTCAAATATGAGGTACAAGCATGCTAACTACTTAAAAGGATTATCAGCTAACTTGTATTGCATTTTAAATTAAAGTTTGCTCATGTGATGCAGAGCAGTGATGCATTTCCGATGCAGCCCTGTTTTATAATACTAAAATCCAGCTCAAACTTTTAAACTATATTTGTTATCATATTCCATGCTGACATTATGGCCTCTCATTTTGCAAGATTTCATTCTTTTACATTATTTATACGCTTAATTGTCGCTTTCACTTTATAATTCCATTTAAATCATCTGCATCGTTTCTTTTATGATCTCATACAAAAAATTTAATTCTCAAGGTGTTTTGTTAATTAATTCCTTTTTATCTAGTTTAAGTATTTAATTTGTACTTGTATTGAGTTCAGGTTAAATTATTACTTTTCTGAAACAAAAAAAAATTACAAAAAAAAAATCCAATAAATATTTTATTCGCTTTTCTAGTGGTGGGACGAAATAATGGACATCTTTAATGTGGTATGCAAGTTTTGCTAATTATTTTTTAAATTATTTTTAGTTTTTAGATGTAGAAGTTTTTTTAAATTTCTTTACATGGGCTGAGTTTTCAAATAATTTTAATGTTTAAAATTAAATGTGATTTAAAAAAAATTTAATTAAGTTCAATTAGTGAATTAAAAATTGTTTGAGATAACAACTCAGTTAATGTTAAGTTATGAAAATATGTTTAGTAAGAAGTTATATATAAAACTTGTATGTTTTCTAGTGGAGTGCAAATTTAGTGTTTTAGTAATACCCTCAGAACTATTTTATATAATGATTTAATTGACTGTTTGGTTATTGGTACAAGCCTGTGCATACAAGCTGGGGCAAAAGAAATACCATGATTTGAACTGACGTCCGTTTTTTATAAATGAAAATATGAGCTCTGTTTTCATAAAAAATTTTATTTAAATGTGTAAAGTTGATGAGCCAAACCGAAAATATACCAGGTGGTTTCGATTTGTAACTCTACATTAAATATATGTTTGTTAGTGTAAAATTTTCTGCTGTCTGCTGTCAGAAAATTTTGCTCGATTTGACACAAGAGAAATTAACAGCTGATCATCATTTCCTGAATCGACATCACCTGGTGTCAATTCGCCTTGCCCTTAAATGTTCGAGTACATGAAACACTGCGTCGATTAAAACAAGTTCAGGCTGCGTTAAAATAACAAACCAAAATCTTTTAAAACAAATAGTAATAATAAATAATTGTACTATCTTGAGCTGCGTATCGCTTCATGGCTTCTTGGCAATTTATATTTTACATTTTCATCGCAGAATGACAAAAAATGTTAATATTAATATTAATACTAATATTAATATTAATATTAATATTAATATTAATATTAATATTAATATTAATATTAATATTAATATTAATATTAATATTAATATTAACTCTTAATTTTAGTAACATTCGTATAATCATAATTGAAGCACAAACAATTCGTACGACCACTATTCCACACATGAGTATCTCTAGTTCATTTATGCAAAAAATTTAAATACTCTGCAACTGTAAATAGCAGGGCACATAAGTATTGAGTGTTTGTCACACTTATACTCAAAATATGCTTCTACTGAGAGTATGCGTATTTATTCAGACAAAGTAAATATACACATGATACGCAGAGTATTTATTCAACATACGCCTCCTCAACATATGCACTTGCGTCTAGAAACGGAATTGAAAAATATGGTTTGGTTATTCGAAAGCATTAATCAGACAATAAGGGAGTAAAATTTGGAATAATTATAACCTTTAAGCAACTAATATTATTACTGAAAATTTGTTCATAAAACTTGCAACATAAACTCATTAATGAACTGATATTTTGTAATTTATAAAGTAATAATTGTATGGTTAATAAATATTTCGCTAGAAATGTTTTAAGCACAGTTGAGAATTCTTAAATCACACTTTCCTTCCCTGTCATACAATCTGCTGAAGACCTTTGCCATTTTAACGTTTTCACTTTTCTCTTCACTTCAAGGCATTTGTCGCCTTGTAGCCAGCTACATAATTCTTTTCGAAACGGCAGCAGCATCATAAGCACCCAGTGTTGTCAGATTTATTTTCAGCCTCCTCGCCAAATGACTTGTCGAATATCGCCAAATATCGCCAATATAATAAAACATTAAATTTTAGCTACAAAAATATTTTTATTATGTAATTGCATTGCAAATATCGTTAAATTTTAAATTCAGTAGGTAACGTCTAACGTAAAACATAAAAAATATGTTGTTTAAAGCGGCGCACCCACTTGCAATATATCTATGGCAAAAAGTAAAAAGTGCTTAAGTCGAGCTAAGCAAATTTTGAGTCCGTAATCTGCATATTTGAAAGTATCACTGGTCAAAATCTCAATTTATTAGTGTGATTTTTCATGAAGTTATAGTACTATGACTTCGGCTTATTTATTTTAGACTTCTAATCTCATTTGGAATAATATCTTAATTCAGGCTATAATATGGTGTATTTCAACTTAAGTCTTACTTATAGTGTGTAAAACGATGATTGGTTACAAAAATAAAGGTTAACAGAAAACTTCCTAATTTATCTGTAACAGAAATAAATTTCTGAAAATCGACTTGAAACCTTAAGAGTGCTCTCCTGTAAAAGAGTAAAATATGACTTAAGCACTTTTTCCTTATTGCCACAGATATGTAATTGTGCAATTTTTCGTATTGTACAATAATATCGCCAATGTGTATGTCATATTCGAAGGTAACACAATATTCACATTGGCAAATATCAAAAGACTTCTGATTTTTATTGTACAATCAAGGGAATTGTGTAATGTGGTGGCAACATTTTTCAATGTTGTTTACTTTTTCAATGTCAGGAATATTGGGCAATATTTTCTTTGCAATAATATTGCAAAGTATTTAAATTAACATATAAAAAGTACTGACGTATAAAAGACTTAAAAATAACTTATTGCAAAAATCAATCTTAATAGGATAAATTGAACTTGAACACCAAGATCAAAATTATTATTTAAATCTTGTGATAAAACGGAATTAACGTTCACTTAAATGTGTGTTAAAGTACACATATCATATCCTTGAAGTAGTAAGTGCCAGCAGCATCGTCATAATAATACAATTTAGGCGAGAACTCTTTCAGCCTTTTCCCTTTTCCAATTTATAAAAGGAAGTTTTCTTAACTGTGTTGTATAAACATCAAATGAGATTTTTTGTTCCATAATTTTTTTTAACTTCTTGAGTTTCAGATAAAGACTCACAACATTTAGAATTTTTTGCACGAAATATTTTATGTTGGAGAAAAAATTGCTTTATATAAGCATATTTTTTAACATTATTCTATTTTATTGAAATCTTAAAAATATAGCCAAAAATAACGCCAAGGAGTTCAAATATCGCCAAGTAAATCGCCAATCGCCATTTCAAAATTTTCATTGCCAAAACCAAATTTTTGTCGCCACGTTTGGCGAGATATCGCCATATCTGACAACACTGTGAGCACCTGATATTCAAATATATTTAAGTGGTGCCACTTTCAAATATTTTACATTTATAAATATAATATTACTCCTTTTAAAATGTACTTATATCAAGTAAAAGTATAAATGTTAATTAATTTACTTCTTTATATCAACTAAAAGTATAAATGTTAATTAATTTACTTCTTTATACAAATTTCGGGATGTTCCTTCTGTTAAATAATATGAAATAATTGTGAGACATCAATCATTCAACATTCTGTATTGTATTGGCAACTCTAAATTTGCTCACTGCTGCCAATAAAAAAAAATATAAATCAGTTTAATTGGACCACAACAACAAAATCAGCCTTGTTGCCCTGCTTTCGTATTCTGTCCTTGATATTTTGAAGCCGTTAGCTTGCTGTGGTGAATGTGTTTAATTCTTCAGTGTGCTTAAATAAAATACTCCTGTATATACTCATGTGTAGTCGAATAAATACTCAGAGTATTTCTGCTTTTGTATAATACAGTGCTGCATTATTTAAGGAATGTGTATGAAACTAGTCGTTGGTCATTTATAGTTGTAGTTTAAACTTGATGAGTATGCTCATGAGTATGGTTTTAATTTTTAAATGTACGAATTTATAGCTGTTTGAGGGCCAATACTCAAAGATTACTTAAAACGATACTTCTGTCATTCTCTGACGTTTACCGGCATCATAAATGTCAAGCCATATTGACATTTGGAGCCATTTGCAAAAAAGTGACAACCAGTTCAAATTATGACATTAGTTTTGTTAAAAACTTTAAACGGTTACAAATCGAATCCAAATATTTTCTGAAATTGGAAAAACTCTATGGAAATTGCGGAGATACCACAAAATTTAAAAAGAAACTATCAAATTTGCCAAAGATGACCGAATTAAGAAGAGATAATGAAATCAATCTTATAAATTGAAATAAGTCTGAGAAATAAAGAAATCACTAAAAATCGGTTCATTTGAATATCAACCAAATTTGACGTGGGATGTCGAAAACTCGTTCCAAATTAAAAACGAATTAAATCTATAAAATTTAAAAAAATATGCAAAAGTTTTCTTTAAACAGCATCTACTTAATTCGATTCGAAAAGAAAACTATTCAAATTGTTATATCATTAACATTATAATTGCAATTACACAAATAACCAAATCTCTTGAAATATATTTAAAGAATTATTATTATATATATAAAAACCAAGCAATTAATTAATCACTCTATATAAAGAATGTAGTATAAAGTCGCAACAGTACGTACAGCAAGATTAATTTTCTATAGAATATAACAAATAATTTTAAGGACTTAGTACCCTTTCCAGAATTTAGTTTTTTTTTTAAGGAGAATAGCAGCTAAGGCCTCTAAATCCTTATTAAATATGCTTAAAAATTATTGTATTTATTTTTAATCTAATCTGCTTACAAAAAGTGGCTTAAGGAACATAACGATATTCGAGCTTTTTATATTGAAATAACGAAAAATCATGAAGCTCTGCGTGTAAGTGTTCAGTCAAAAGGCCCTTTTATAATCGTATCTTAAATTGATATGTAAAATAATATTCACATTTATTGCAAATAAATCGTTTTATTATTATTTTTCATTATTATATTATATACTATGTGCATATATTTAATAAATAATAATAATTTTATTTTTAATGTCAATTTAGCAACTAGATCAATCCAAGCTCTCTTCCCATTACGCTGAAGGCAATCTTTCAAGGTATTTTGATTTTTATATTCTTAAATTAATGGCAGTAGAAATTTGATTTATTTTTTGTAAATTCTAGAGCATTGGCGAAAGAATCTGGTTATACGAGTGACTCGAATCTTGTGTTTCGCAAAAAAGAAATTCCCCACAGCAGTCCCTTGAGTCCCGTCGAACGGAAGCAGGCATACAAAAGCGTACAAGCTGGTGGTGAGCCACCACTTTTTGGCTTCCGCAAACCAGCTCCGGAAAAATTTAAAGGTTTGTTGTACACACTATCTTATGTACTAATTATAATTGTGGGTTTCGGTTAGAATAATTTCAATACTAACAAAGGCTCAAGCAACACACTAATATTGTAATTTATTTGTTAGTAGTTTATATAAATTAATTAATTATAAAATGAAACATTTTCATTGTACAAGTATATATGTTTATTCAAATACGTGTACGTTATATGCATTAAACACAAACACGACTTCAAATGCCACTAGCAGCATTTGTCGCCTCGTAGCCAGCTACTTAATTATTTTGAAGACGGCAGCAGCACCATCTGCAACTGACATTCAAGTACAAATACATAGTTCAGTATTGCCACTTTCATATATTTTGCATTTAAAATGTACTTATTTCACGTAAAAGTACAAAAATGAATCAATTTATTCTTTACATAAATTTTTGGATATTGTTTCTGGTAAATAATATGAAATAATTGTACGATATCATACATTCAACATTTTGTACTATACTGGCAACACTGCATTTGCTCATTGTAGCCAAAGAAATAGAAATTAGTTTAATTGGAGTACAACGACAAAATCAGCAAAGACAACAACCTGACGCCCTGTTGCCTTGCTGTCTTCAAAAGAATCATTCTCATATAAACATGTGTATTCTATCTTTGACATTTAGTAGTCGGTAGCTTGCTGTGGTGAATGTGTTTAATGCAATAACTTTAGAAACTTTCTGCACTTTCCAAATTATCAAGCTTATCTGAAAAGTTAGGAAGTGGATCTTCCGGAAAGCACCGGCGGTGCTAGACTATTTTGATTCAGTACTTAGTATTAAAAAATATTCTTCGACATGCTTAACTATGTATGTACATATGTATGTATATTATATTTATTTTTTTTTAGAAAAAATATCCCCAGAAAAGTTTGACATTATTTTGAAAATATCCTCTTGATTGATTTATACTAGAATAAGACTTCTTTTAGACACGCAAAGTTTAATTTAAAAATCTCAATTCCTTTGAGTGAAAGACAAGATAAGACAAAGTATTTCCCCTTCTGTCTCTCACTCAGATGAATTTAGACTTTGCAAAGTAAACTTTGCGTGTGTAAAAAGGGTATCCTAACCAGCAACCCCTTTGCTTTAGATTGTATTCACACACCTTAATTTAAGTTGGAAAATTAAATTTGAATTTCTCTCACAAAATTTAGAAATGGGCAAATAGTGCAATGTATATTCATTAACAGCTAAAAACAAATTGCAATGTCTGCCAGATAGTTATGATTGGAGAATGCTAAATCGGTCCAAAGCATCTGCTATAATGTTCTACAGAAGTAGAAAAAAAATGCCAGATTTTAAATTTGCTTAGTTTTTTAGCAGATATTTTTAAAACTTAAACGCTCTTTTACTAAAAAAATATGATAAATCTAGCAGCGAAAATTATAAAATGGCAACACGGATACACTGAACTTTTAAAGCAAAAATTTTACAAATGTTTAAAATTAATATTTAATTGATTAAAATAAAAAAAGTTTACGTTTCGTTTGAGTATGGTTTTAAAACGATCGATAAGGGGCTATTCACACATATTCGTAGTTTTTACTCCCACCCCCCCCCCTCCCCTTCTATTAGTAACGCTTTTTGCAATATGCGCAGTATACATTTTCTAAACCATAATATGTGAATAGTCCCTAAAGCCTGGTTCTGTTCAAAATTTCACGCAAAATGTTGATACAATCCATACAAAAAAAACTTTACGTGAAATTTTCATGAAATAATGTTGCAAGAGTTGTACTCTGTTCAACTCGTGAAAAATGTATGAAATGTATCTGGCAACATTTTCTTGCTATCTGTGAAATAATGAGACTGGCATTTATTTCGTGTGAAATATTGACAGCTGATGTTTTTGTTAACAAAAGTCGATCAGTGTTGCCTACTTCGAAAAACAATTAATACGAAAATTTTTTCCGAAAAAGTAAAAAGGGCATCATTTGTTACGTGTCAAATTTTTCACGCGAAATAATCAATGTTGCTGAAAATTTTTCACAACTTCGAACAGAGGACCAGACTTAAGAACGAGAATTTTCCATTGAAAATTTACCGTGTTACCATTTCAGTACAAAGTGTATATACTTTTCGTATGAGGCATTTATATCGTGTGCAGATACAAAGTTGCGCAACATTGTAACCATCAGCATTAAATTTTAAACAGAAGCGCTAATTGCTATTTTGCTGCTTTCTTAATACTCGTCGACGACGTTTTGAAAGGTTGTGACTCACTATCATACAAAATCGTACAACGTTTGAAAAAATATAACCTTGATCCTCGTTGTCTTTTGAAAATTTTTATAAACTCCCATCATATCAGGCTTGCATTGTATAGGACAGTGAACCTTACCCTTAACGTTTACGACAAATTCACGCAGTATTTAGTTAGAAAAATCAAATTCAAGTAAATGTCTGTAGCTATTGTATTTAAAATTGGCACAAACTCAAATATTTAGTTAAATTTTAAGCAATTTCATTAACACTTACTCTAATCCACATTCTTATCAAACTGTAGTAGTTTTCAATAGTTCATTATACACTCACATACTAACAATACTTTGATCTAAAGTGATATAAAATTAAAACTCAAAGCTAAACAAGTCTACTAGTACCCAACTAGTAATTGTACAAATGCAGTTGGAGAATCTTAAATAGACCGACTCTTCGTATAATTGTTGTAATGTTTGCTAAACAAATCACCTTGAAACTTAGTGTGCACACTTAAATCACCGAAGTTGTAAAAAAAATTTACCACCAGCAAAACTATTACGCAAATGCACACAATTCTTTACGCAAAGTTATCGATGCAAGAAAGTACAATAAAAATAAATATTTTTCTTTGCTACGTTCAGGAAATTGAAATCAAGCTTGCTTAATAAAATGTTTCCCGAAATTCCGAAAACCCTGCCATCATTTATACCTCTGGACTCAAAGAAAACAAATTCGGCAACACCGCCGACGCCACCGAATCGTAAAGTTTTACATAACAAATTTATGGCAAAAAAATCTTCCAAAGGTATACCTCTCTCCAGTAGTTCTTCTTCCAGGCATGAAAAATGTTTTCAAAGACCGCACAGTCCAATCTTAGGAACTGCCAGTAAATACAGCACTTTAACTTTCCGCAAGAGTACTCGTAAAGGCCCCTTGTGTCGTTCAAAGTCCGCTGGAGCTGTAGCAGTTCCCATTCATACGCCAGCGGAAAGCAAGATAACTACGTTTAGAAAGCAAACATTTGCAAGTGCCACTAGCCCTCCAAGAAAGCCACCATCGTCCCTTTTTACCAGCAAACGCCATACCAGTCGTAGTCCCGTGGCCTTTGGCAGATCTGTTTCCAAAGAACGTACTTTTGCGGAGGAAAAAAAGCGTTTGGAGAACTCTTTACCTTTAAGTCGTCATACTTTTGAGGCCAGCACAAATATTTTAAGAGATCCAGCCCTAAAATCACCACAAGATGTGAAAAAGGCTGTGCGCACCCTAGCTGCATGTGCAGTCCAGACACGCAGCCATTCAGTGCCACGTTTTTGCACTGGATGCCGCAGTCAAGCACCTTTGGCACATTTCTATAACACAAACACTTCTTCACAAACTATATACTTACCGCATGTAGGTTACTATGGTTACACGGACTGGATACCGTCTCCCGTGCAAGCAGCCAATATAGAGAAAAAAAGAAAAGTTCAGAGTTCACTTTCAGCCAAGCATTTAGCCAAGGCCAACTCAAATATCAGCTTGGCCGCCAGCAATTCCACATTTTCTCTAGGTCAACGCGCAACAACATTGTCGCCGAAATCCAAGCATATAAAAAACTCCACAAAGTCCCACACTCCAAGCAAAATAAGCAAAAGATCAGCAAAAGAGAAAACTAAAAATAGAAAAAGCAATACTATCAAAAAAGATTCTGACCCAGAAGCAGGTGGCATACAGGAAATGTCATATGTGTGCCAGCGAAAATATACTCCTGCGGTTGCTGAAACTGGACCCAATCAAAGACTTGATACAAATCGTAACATAATGTTTGAGGAATCATATGATACCTGTGTTTCAACGGTACGCGATAAAACACATTTTTGGAATGACTTTAATGCCCAGCAATCACTCTCTTTACCTTACCCTGGTTCTAGGAGACTATTGTCAACATATACTGCCAATGTAGCTGGCCATAAGTCTAGAAGTCTCAGTCCTTGTCGCAATCGCTTGCAATCGGAAGTGAGTACCCAAACACCGACGGGCGATTCCGGTTACATCGAGGCCGCCGAAGACACAGCGACTAAAGAGGAAAAGCCATTTTCTCCCACCAGAGAAGTTCGTGTAGCTCCTAGTTTAATACGTAATCTGCGCTCACCTTCTCGTCGCAAAATTGACAGTTGTCGCTCCAATCAAACAAACAAAGTTATACGGGCCAGTAGTATGTCTAGTGCTGAAGATCGTTCACTACGCGGTCTCTACTTATGCGATGAACTGGCGCACAGTGCCACTTCTCTTGCATCCAATGATCGCCATAGTCCCACTTGTCGCTATCTGCACAACTCGGAACGCTTTGAAGAACTGAATAGGTTTTATAGCACTCTCGAGCGAGTGGGGCAATTGGAAAAATCCACTTCAAATACAAATTTCAAACCAATACGTAAGGAAAGTGATTTGCTGGACTATGAGGAATGGCGCCGTGTACGTTTACATGAAAAAGCTGAAAAGGAGTTAAACTATTTAGTTAACAAACTTAAGCAAGAGCAACAGGCCCAGAAGTTTTTATTTTTGCCTAAAGATGTCAATGACGTCAAATGGCGCAGAGAACATGATGTGGGCTTGAATTCTCGCGAAAAGTCCGTGGAAGATCTGAGGGAAAATTTCGAAAGCATTAACTTTTTACAAGATTATATCGACCAAAGAAATAAATTATGCTGCAATATGAAATATTATCGGCGCAATACAGTGGCCGATTTGGCTCAAAGCTTGGAAGAACAAATCCCTAAGCATGAACATAGCAAAGCTCTGGGAACGGAAACTCACTTTAGCGATTTGGTTAGTACTTTACCAAATGATCAGGTACAGAAAGTCAATCACCAACTTAGGGAAATATACTCTTACGAACAGAATGAGCCACTAGAAAATGATGATGATGAAAAGTTTGTGGTAACAGTGGAACACAATAATATGCCCCCATCATCTCAGACTCTAAGAGTGCGTTGTAAGTCCTCTATAACCCGAGATGAGTTGCTGGGCTCAGTATTAAAAAAGAAAAATGCTTTAACCAGCATTAATTTAAAGAAACATAATATTACGGCCTTAGAACAAACAAAAGAAAAACAAAGGAATAGAAACGAAGAAAAAGAAGCAGAAGAAAAAGAAGCAGACGATGAAAGTCAAGAAGAGCCTCCAGAAATCCCACCAGCCCCCCTAATGATGAGCAATAAGGCAACAAGTGAAAGTTATCAAAACGACTTGAGGCAAAATGCAAAAGATGCTAAGGATATTATGGAAAAAATTAAATATTTCGAAGAAAGAAAATATGATAAGCCTGCCAAAATAATTTATCGGGCTCGCGAAGACTCTTCTCCCGATGAGGATGAGGTTATGAAACTTATTGAGGAAAAAATGCGTTCCAAACAGTATCGAGGCTATCACCAACATAAGGAATTAAGCAATTCCTTAACGGATTTATGTGGCATTTTTGGCGAGAAAAATTCGGGCAGAGTAAATTTTCATCTGCTTTCGCCCCAACAAAGACCACCAGATGAGTATGACGATGTCGTAAGCGCAACTTATCAACATTCAGATGATTATACCCCTTACAGTAGCTTGGAATTCTTGGAGACATATTGCCACACGCGTAGTCCATCGCCACAGTCACAGTGCTCTTCCTATTTGCAGCAAGTAAATACAGGAGAAGTACAAAAAATACGCGATAAGTTCGAAAGTTTGGGTTACGAGGATACTAAACACAAACATTTTTTTGGACTACATAAGCTGAGAAAGGTGCGCAGCGACCCTGAAGTGAATAGCAGCAATTCGGGGTCAAAAGACATCTTACACAATGGCGATGTATCTTGGATAACCCATAAATTTGAGATGCAAAACAAACTACTAAAACCCATAAAAGAGGAGACAGAACACAGACGCAGTCGCAAACGTTTAATGATATCGCCCACACCACTGACCAACCGACTTATGCCGCATATTGATAGAATAAGTAAAACTGCTAATTTAGGTAACATAGCAAATAGACCAGAAAGGTCTCGCAGCCCTAGCAGAAGTCTAAGTACCAGTAGCGGTATAGTAGAACGTTTAAAAGTGCGCTATGAAAGCCAGCAGGGCAATGACATGCAAAGCCAGCTATCACGATCCTCGCCAGATATAAGGGAGTGCATACCACAATATTTAACAGCCAATTGGATCGCCCACCGTTATCCCAGTCCCACTCACAATAAAATTGTCGAAATCTCTGGGACAAATTGTCGTAAACCAAAAAAGACCTCTACTGGTGTTCAGTCTCCTCACTCTAAAGCAAAATCATCCAAATGCACTCCACATAAGAAAAAATCCCACGATATTTTTGCCAATCAAAAATTCGATCCCAAAATGCATACACCCAAGGCCCGTTATGTACCCGATGGGGCTGATTCAAAAACTAAACCACTGCCACGTTTGCAATGGTCCCCTTTGACTACGAAGCGAGGACATGCTGTAAAGTTTCAAGGTTCATTGCTTTTTCTAATAAATTAATTTTAACTATTTATACATTTTCCCACTACATAGTTCATAGAATTTCATCATAACGCATACTCATACTCGTATTAACGTTTTTGGGCGGGCATTTTGGGTATCATAGATCGCCCGATTAAAGTAAAGCTTTCTTGCGCTTTTAGAAGTTAAGCAGCTGTTTTTAAATGCTCTTGAAACTTAACACACAAACTTTCTTCCTTCCTTCTTTTTTTATATGTACTCGTACACCACATTGGTTGAACTTTTCAAAATTGTTTGGTTATTCTAAACAGATTATGATTTTACCACACCCCAACTTCCACCACCACCCAAAGGTGAATTACTTCAACACAGAGCAGGTGAGTTTAACGATTTTTTTTTTAAACGCATTTAAAAAAAACGCGCAATTCGAAAGAACTACGACGTACTTATGTAGTTTAAAGGTTAGCCAGTTGGTTTTGAACGCAATTTGCACTAACCACAGTTCTCTTAACTATGTAAGGAAACCTCATTCACTCATTTAAGTTTTTTTATTTCTTCTTTCTTTGAATTTGATTTGCGTGCTTTATTTGACAGCACACATACATACGAGTATGTATCTAAAAAGTAGGCCTTCTTAGCTTTTGCTAGTTTTCTTTAGGAAAAACACTCTTGAAATCAATATGTAACTAAAACATAAATCAATGAGTCAATCAAGCATTGACCTGTATTTCTTAAAAACAATTTCAACTGCGCATGGCACCTGCAATGGCACAGCCATATGTAATAAGGTAAACTAGCAAAAGCGTTACTATGTTACCTTTAGTAGCAATAAAAACAAACGTGGAAAATAAACAAAGCGCAACACAAAATTTGTCCACCACCAACTAGATACTAGATACTTATGTATCTAGTTCTAACTTGTTTAGTTACTTAATAAATACAAAAAGAAAGAAAGAAAAAAATTAAACAAAAAATAAAACATTATAAAATCATTGAAATGTATAACAATAAACAAAATCCCCACTTCCAATCTCTGGATATGCTTGGTGACACATTTACAACATATCGAAGAATACCCAATACTGCTAACAATTCTAATTACGAGTATCAGCAAAAGGGGCCAGAGTATTTGCATCATCCAGCGCGTTCATTAGAATTTGATAAAAATTACAATGCTTATTGCGATATAACGAACTGCGGCAAACTTTTATGGGTCTACAGAGATCCACATAAATCACGTAGCTCATCGGCCTTAGTGCCAGAATACAAAGCGTATGACGTAGATATTAGAACTGGTCAGCGTAATTTGCCATACACACCGCAGCCCAGCGAAAGACAAGCCTATTTGGCAAATCAAAATGCCATTAAGACAGCGCTTCCATTGGTAATGAGACAAACAAGGAATGCATGTATGTTAAACATATTAATTGCAAATATTTATATTTACGTATATTTTTTAAATTAAAGCTAATTTCTAAGTGCACGTAAACTAATTATTTCAAAGCAGCAGATGGAGGGTGAATGCATTAAATATTTCACAGTGGGATGTAAATAAAAAAAAATTTGCAATTTCTAAAATTTAACCAAGGAATAATTTCTTAATCAGGCCCACATTCAGTATTTTTTTCAATTCTTATTATAGAATGAAATATTATACGAGTACATAGATACCCATGAAAACATTTAAAAGTATCTCAAAAATTTTATGGAAATTTATTTACTTAAACCTATTAAATTTGCCCAACAATTTTGAGTTGTAAACTTCAGATGTGCAATTTGTAAACAACAAATTTTCCGAATAATCTAGACAATTTGGGTTCTGGGCATTTTAGACATAATTCACACTTTTTTATTTATATAAAAGTACTAGGGATGAGCAATGTCCGTGACTTTTCGAACTTCCCCCGTAGTTACATACATGAAATGCAACAATGTTCCCCATCAAGTACCACCTGTTAATAGACTACTGTTAAATTTTGAGCCAGAGTCGTCATTTACTTTGTGTTTAACAGCTGTTTAAAATATACAACCCCGTGTATTTTTCTAAAACTGGAAAACATTTAATTTCGAGTGCTCATTAAACATTATTTTCTGTTAAAAAAAAAAAAACCGTCAATCAAACCAAGGAAAAGCTCGATAAATAACTATGGGGACTATGCACTCTGTATTTTAAATTCCACTTTTTTGTCGCGTGCGACAGCATTTAATTCACCTTGTATTTCTGAACAACGTGACTCGATTTTTCTTAAAATTTTACCTAACATAGAGCTGCTGACTGCCTACCCAAATGTATAAAGTAAAAAAGAAACTTTCGTTGTCTCTGAAAAAACAAACATATTTGTCTGGTGTCGAACACTACAAAAAGTTGACATCCCTGTGGAAATGCCCATATATATTATAATTTAAAAATTGTTTAAGGTTTTCTTGTTTCATTTTTACTAAATGAATTTTGTTGGCATTACATCGCATATTTGCTCAATTGTATGAATGGAAATCTTAAGAGTTCTCATGAAAACCTTATTACTTTATTAATTAATATAATTTCCTAAAGAAGGCAAGTGAAGTTAAACCAGACCTAGCCACATTTTTCTATACCACCACGCACTTCATCAGCACCCATGGGTGCAGAGACTGGTTAGTTTAAGAGTCAGGCAATGAATATCCCCTACTTTTACTCTGTGTTACCTACTTAAGGAAAGGCATAGTGGTAAAGAAGACATGCAGTGAAAGAAGAGATAGAGGAAAGCGTTTTGCACATTTCTTATTTTTAAGGCAGCGCCTCTGATGTCAATGAGACGTATTAAATTTTTTACTAATTCTCCAAGTCGGCTTTCTTATTTCCAGTTGTTTTATTTTACATCAAAGTTTGCATATATGTAATATATATATTTTTTTAATAGGGGAACAAGGAATAGAGATAAAACTCGCGTGGAATTGTTATTCAGAGTATTCAGAGCTTCTAATAAAAGATGCAAATGAGTGTAAGACTGCACATAACTCAGTAAAATTTTTGCTATCTACCGACTTGGACCTACTTTTTATGCAAATATCAATGTTGAGGCATAATTTCTCCTCCTAACGCATTGCGTAAAATGACAAAAACTATAAAAATCCCATTTGGGAATTTTTGGCAACTTTTTAGGAATTGCGCAACTTTTAGAAGCAAATAGTTTTTTATATCTAGTATTTACCATTTTTCATTCTAAAATATTGATAAGCAAAATTTTCTCAACAGAAGAAATAATCTTCATACTTCGTAAAAGAACTTACTGCCCGTTTATAGAAAATAAGTAAAAATTATCGTCTGCCTATTTAAATTAAAAACAAAGCAGCCAAATTTGTTTTTGTTTTCAATACATAAAAAGACGACAATTTTTACTTGTGTTCTATAAGGTTAGGAAGGATGGTGCTTTACCGCACCGCAACTCGGAGACCCAATTGGGTCCATTGGCAGTTAATTTTCCTTAAAAATAAAGTTTTACATATTAATCAGAAATAATTTCTTAATCAGGCTTGAGTTCAGTAAATTCAATTCTTATTGAATGAAATATTTTTAAGTTAAATAGCTGATGTTAATAATAATCTTTACCCGCAGTAGATAGACATGGGTGCTGATGAAGTGCGTGGCTGCACAGAAAAATATCGGTATTTCCCCAGCTAATAAAGTCTAGTTTAATTTTTCTTCTCTTCTTTAGATACTCACATTAATTAATAAAAATATTTCATTCAATAAGAATTGAATTTACTGAACTCAAGCCTGATTAAGAAATTATTTCTGATTAAAATTCACTACAGTTCAATTAAATCTAAAAATGTCTCATTTAATTCATCATGGGCACGTGACAAAAATATGTTCACTTAGCGATCACTGTTCACTTGGCTAGCACTGCTTCAGAATGCTGAAAAGCGAAGTCAACTGTAGAAAGCAAAAACAAAGTAACATAAAGCCACTACAATAATACTTATATGTATGTACCGATGGTGCATCGAATAAGTAAAAATAATTAATGTGATGATCGCAAAAGATAAGTAAGAATAGTTAAACATACATAGGTAGAGTGATATAACTTCGTGCTAACCTAAATAGAAAATGGAAAAACAGAAAATGAATAGTGATACTTACAAATGTGTTTGCCAAAGGTAAATCAATAATTGTATACACAATCAATTCTCATATTCCATTTCATATGAAATTAAGTTAAATAGCTGATGTTAATAATAATCTCTACCCCCGGTAGATAGACATGGGTGCTGATGAAGTGCGTGGCTGCACAGAAAAATATTGGTATTTCCCCCAGCTAATAAAGTCCAGTTTAATTTTTCTTCTCTTCTTTAGATACCCACATTAATTAATAAAAATATTTCATTCAATAAGAATTGAATTTACTGAACTCAAGCCTGATTAAGAAATTATTTCTGATTAAAATTCACTACAGTTCAATTAAATCTAAAAATGTCTCAGTTTTACATATTCTAAAACTTGGCAACTGTTGTGTCAAATTTTGCTGTATCAGACATTTCCTAGAATATTCATATAAGATTTTAAATTATTAAATTCCTCGTAATAACAATATTTATTCATTTTTCTCCATTGACATCACTGTTTATGTTTTTGCGCTAAAAACTGCATCAGATACAAATTCTATCTGTTTTCTCATCGTAATCGCTCTCTCTCAGTGCGCTGTACTTTTTAAATTTAAATTTTTCATGTTTTGTGAATGCGTCTCTCAGAGTTTGTGCATTATGCCAAAAAATAAAAAATAAATAAACAATTCAAAAGAAGAGACAAATTTTAAAGAATGCAATTTTGTTGGTAAACACATAGAGTTCAAAGAATACAAACATACAAACAATGTAATTTATACAACATTTCTTGAATTATCTCACCCGTCTGCATACCTGTTCAAATCTGATGACTTAAAAAATACTTCCGACCACATGAGAAATTCTAAATCGCATACTTATAAATTTTAGCTAAAAGTTTTAACTAATTTATTAAAAAAAAGTTTAAGAAACAAAATTTAACAACAGTTTTTAAATATTCACACAATACGGCAGTAACTGCCGTATTTAGAAAAAATAATTTTGGTTTACAAAAAATTTAAAAAATATATATTGTATGGAAACTTGTTTTGCTAAACGTTTTGTAAACCAAAATAATTTTTTTTTTTTGAATAAGGTGTTTATAGATTTCGAACTTTTAAAAAGTAATATTCTAAGATAATTGGAATTTTAGATTATTTTTAAAATTGATTTTATTATACTGAAATATCATTTTATTTATATTTGAAGTTAGTCTGTTTCTCCATTTATTCGAATTGATTTGGCTTTATGTACCAAGTTCCAAGTAGTATACCAAGTGAAGTAGTATACGAGAATTGTACAGGTTCATTCTATCACATGAGGGTGGCGTTGGCTGAAGTAGTTAGCACGTTGACTACAAAACCGAAGGTCCTGGGTTCAATCCCTGTATCCAACAGTCATTGAATAACAACACCACACATTTTTCTGATGTGCATTAGTGTCCCTTTGTATCAGTTGTTGCAGGAAAGTTCAAGTGATGAAGGCATAGTCACTGGTCACTGAACTATACCGACTTCAGCAGATACTTTCCTTCGTTGTGTAGCAGAATCATCGGCGAAGTAAAATAATCAATAAAATGGCTACAAAACACAGCTTCAAAAATTTAATACGCCTCATTTGACACCAGATGGCGCAGCAAAACTGCATTATCAAAAAGCGTGCAAAAAAAAAGCAGAGTTGTAAAAGAATGAAGCTTTCCTCTATCTCTTCCTTCACCACCTGTCTTCTCTATCACTATCCCTTTCCTAAAGAAGGTAACACCCAGTAATAGTAGTAGGCATTAATTGCCTGAGTGTTACTTCTAATTTAAAAAAAAAAAAAAAAAAGCTTTATAACAAAGCTCAAGTTTGCCATCACTAATTATAATTAACAATTTGGGGTATTAAATTGCGCACACGATATACATGATTAAATAACGAAATACATACATAAAAATGTTTTAATGAAAACAATTTTATTAAAATATGCACCTTCAAATTCAATCCTTATTTCGAAGTATCTTCTTTAAAAATATAGTTTGATTTGATGGTTGGAACATGTTTTTCTGCAATATAAGAACTCAGAAACGTGTAAGTTTGCATAGATCGATTTTTTACGACCCAAAGCTTTGATCAAACACGTGTTATTTAAGTGGTGAACGAGTTCGACCCAAGTCTATTTTAAACACAAACCTGTGATCAAACCCGTGCAATTTCAATGGATTTCATAATAGGTTTGTGTCTGAATTAACTGACTGAACGATTTCGACCTAACTTTTCGAAAGACAAACTTGCTCGACAACATCCTCGCTTTGTAATAGACTTGGGTCGAACTCGTTCAGTTGGTAATTTTATACACAAACCTATTATCAAACTTGTGTCATGTAAATATGTTTGATCATTGGTTTGTGTCTTAAACAGCTACGTCCAAACACACATACACTGATATTTTCATTTGAGGTGAACAGCTTTGAAAGCTCTTAAATTTGTTCTTGTTTCTTTGCAAAGTAAGAGCAAGCATTGTTGTCTGGTGTGTTGTTGTTGTGGGTGTTGTACTCTCGTCGGTGTGAAAGCACAAAAGCTCTTTTGTAAAAGTTTGTATATTGTGCATATGGCTTGGACGTAGCTGGTCTAAAATAAACTTGGACGAACTCGTTTACTAGTTAATTTCGAAGACAAATCTATGATCAAAATCATATAATTAAAATGGGTTTGAATAAGTTCCACCTAGACTTGTATCGAACTCATTCAGTAGCTGGTTTTTGGCACAAACTAGACTTGTGTCCAACAGTTCTTTTTGAACTAGTTCGTTCAGTTGGACACAAGTCCGGTCAAAAACATCAATGTAAATTAAATGGGTTTGATACAACTTTTGATTCAAACGATCTCAAACTAGTTCAAAAAGAACTGTTGGACACAAGTCTAGCACAAACCAATGAGGAGTTCGATCAAAGTCTAGTTTGAGAGCGTTCGAATCAAAAGTTGTTTCAACCCCATTTAATTTACATTGACCCTTTTTGACCAACAGCTCATTTTAGTTTAGACTTGTATCAAACTCTTTCAGTAGCTCGTTTTAGACACAAACCAGTAATCAAACACATATAATTTAAATGGGTTTGATTAAAGGTTTGTATCTAAAACGAGCTACTGAAAGAGTTCGATACAAGTCTATTTTAGTTTATAAGAGCTGTTGGACACAACTCTAAACAGCATTGTTCAGTTAATGAGACTAGAATTGTATCGAACTCTTTCAGTAGTTCGTTTTAGATATAAACCTTTCATCAAACCGATTTAAATTATATGTAGACTTGGGTCGAACTCGTTCACTAGTTTACTTTTGCCACAAACCTATGATGAAACCAATGTAATTTAAATGGGTTTGATCATCGGTTTGTGGCAAAAATGAACTAGTGAACGAGTTCGACCCAAGTCTAGATTACATGGGTTTGGTCATAGGGTTGTGTCAAAAACGACTGACCGAATGTGTTTGACCCCAAGTCTAATTATATGGGTTTGATTATTGGTTTGTGTCTAAGACGAGCTACTGAAAGAGTTTGAGTTTATACGTTCATGTATTATAGTATAATAAATATTATTGCACACTTTTAATAAAAAAATGTTGATGGAATAATATTACTTTTGATAAAATTGTTAAAACTTTATAAACAACAAAAAGAAATACATCCGTACCCTGATTATATCTTCTTTCAGTCTCACAAAAGAGAAAGAGAGCTTTTAATCAAAAATATATATATTTAATTGAACTGAAAAACTCACAACTGAAATTCACGACCAAACACATGACAGTGTTAAGGCCAGACACTAACGGCGTACAATTTAGTTGGGAAAGATCTGTTAGACAGTAAACTTCTTTGAGACGTTCGATTTATAAAGTTACTAAAGCGCAAAACAAACGCGTAAACCTAAAATTTTTCTTATTAAATTATCGTGCAGTTAATAGGTATACATACTATACATATGTATGTATGTATATACTAAATATTAAATAAATAGTTAAACAAATAAATAGAAATATGTATGTAGTTACTTTATCAATTAACAAATATTTTTAGTTAAATTCACAACCCAAGTGTGTGTGTATGTGTAAAATTTAAAGAAAATAAATTATCAGAAGTGTCTTATAAAGTACATATGTATGTACTACGTAAATTCAAATAAAATAAATAAACCTTGTGTTCATGTACTTTTTGCGGAAAGAAAATATCGAAATACTTAAAAAAAAAATCCATAAGAAAAAGATAACATACATACATTTAGTAAAGATTAGCTATTTATTACAAGCAACTAAATATAAAACCGCCGTAAAGAAAAAAGACTGGTAGTTTGTCAGTGAAAGTGAAACCCAATTTTATGTTTTACAAAAACACCAAAAGAAAAAATATGAAATAATAAAACCATAAAGAAAGACATCGCACCTAAGTTACGCATACAGATACGCAGATACTTATGTATATTGAAATAAAATATTTACCCTGAACTAGAACACCGAAATTTAGTTAATCATGCATGATATTTATGCCAGGGATGGGCTAAAGTCATAGTTATGTATATTTAAGTACAGTAAATCAAGCGGCTCAATAGCTTGGAAGATACATACTTATTTACATCTGAACACTCTATGCTAAAGTTTATTTTAAATTTTAAATCCACATTGTGCTAAATTCAGCTGGAGTTCTTAAGAAACAAGTATTCAAAGTATATAAGTAGTTGTTTGTGTAGTTTAATAACATGGAAGAATAACAACACTTGCACAAAAATAGGGAACATTCAAAGTAGACGTGCAAACTGCATACATTTATTTTTGTAGAACTCACAAAACTTGTCTAAAACATCTTTAACTTTGGGCAGAAGTGAAAAGAAAAATATTACTTTCAATTTTTATTTTATGCTCAAGCTACGCAATAAAAACATTCTTATCTTCTTCAATGAACAATTTTGAGACAAGAAGAGTGATGATAGTCCTAATTAAAGCTGGGGCCAACTCTTTCAAATTCGTTCTAGACTTGTATCGAACTGTTTCGGTAGCTCGTTTTAGAAACAAACCTTTGATCGAACCCATTTAAATTACATGGGTTTGATGATTGGTTTGTGTCTAAAACGAGCTACTGAAAGAAAATGATACAAGTCTAATTCGTTCAATCGGTTGTTTTAGGTTTGAACATAGGTTTTCGCCTAAAACGACCGACTCAATGGTTGCGAATGAGTTGGATCCAGTAGACTTGTATCGAAGTCATTCAGTAGCTTATTTTTGACACAAACATGTGATCACACCCATTTAAATTACATGAGTTTGATCATTGGTTTGTGTCAAACACGAGCTACCGAATGAGCTCGATCCAAGTATAATTAATTAATAGTCTAATTTCCAAATTACTCAACTATACACAGGACTTTTCATTTGGGTGCTCAATACTACTCAATACGTTTAAGTAGACTTGGATCGAACTCTTTCACAAGTTAATTTTTGACACAAGCCGATGATTAAACCAATTCAAAGTAGATTTGTATCGAACTCATTCAGTAGCTCGTTTTCGACACAAGCCAATGATCCAACCAATTTTAAGTAGATGGGTTTGATCTAGACTTGGGTCGAACTCGTTCACTAGTTCATTTTTGCCACAAACCAATGATCAAACCCATGTAATTCAAATGGGTTTGATCATTGGTTTGTGGCAAAAATGAACTAGTGAACGAGTTCGACCCAAGTCTAGTTTGATCATAGGTTTGTGTCTAAAACAAACTAACTGGCGAACAAGTTCAACCCAAGTTTACTTTTAAAGAATTTTTGGAATATGAGAACTTCTTCATTTGCATATAAATGAAGTTTTTTTGTGAAAATAAATAAAATATACTCCTTAAACGTTAGTGATTCATGAAATTAAGTTACAGACTTATGCTGAACTCGTTCGCTAGCTAATTTTTGTCACAATCCGATGATTAAACCCATTTAAATTGACCCTAGTTTCTTAAGTTCTAATTAAGTTTTGACAAAAAAATTTAAACATACATACACATACACTACAATATATTACCGATACCGAAGTCCGTAATTCGATTTTGTATGAGAGAGTTTCAAAAGAAATATACATACATTTAGTCATACAGATAATAATAATTACCCCACGAAAGCTGCTGCTGTCTAGGCTTGGGTCGAACTCGTTCACTAGTTTATTTTTGAAATAAACATGTGATCGAACCTATTTAATCTATATGGGTTTAATCATTGGCTTGTGTCAAAAGTGAAAATATAATATGTAAGATAAGATAACAATACGTATCCCCGGAAATCTGCTGCAGTCTAGGTTTGGGTCAAACACATTTAACTACAAACTTATGATAAATCTCATTTAAATTGCATGCGTTTGATCATAAGTTTGTGTCAAAAATGAAGTAGAGAACGAGTTTGACACAAGTCTATCATTGAGCTAGACTTGTATCGAACTCTATGATCAAACCCATTCAAATTACATGGGTTTGATCGTAGGTTTGTGTCAAAAACGAGCTACTGAAAGAGTTCGGCACAATTCTATCATTGAGTCACCTTGTCTATGGACGAAAAAAAAGTCGCTGATAGAGCTGGATACAACTCGTTCATTCGTTTATTTTTGCTACAAACCTATGATCAAACCCATTTATATTAAATAGGTCAGCTCTAGTCGCTGATGTGATTCTTTAAGACCATTTTTATTTATTGTCTGTGCTAAAAGGTTCATGTATATGCTTTACGCTTTTGTTCCAAACCATTGTATTCAACAATTATTTGTTTATATATTTTTCAAAGTGTCGTATAATACTGTCATTTAATATTTGTCTTTCAATAACATGGTAATAATATTTTTATTATTCATTATCAAAGACAACAACCATACTCGAAGAAAACAAACACCTGTACCAAATCCAGCAGATTTCAAATAAAATATTTATAAAAATCTATACTGTTTACATCAATTTTTTTTTCACATTTATCAAGATTTTTTTATCCAAAGCCAAAATTAAGCCATTTACTGAAAATTAAAAAAAAAATCGCAGACTAATTGGTCCACCTTCGTATATTATTTCTCAGTATGAAATCAAAACTTGAGAGAGAAATCTTTTTCTATGTGAAATAGGCCCGAAGTGTAATGAATTTCTCTTTTTGAAAATTGTAAAAAAAAATCGCAGACTAATTGGTCCTCCTTCGTATATTATTTCTCAGTATGAACTCAAAACTTGAGAAAGAAATTCTTTTTTATGTAATTATTTCACACCGAACTGTAATGAATTTTTATTCAAGCAATAATTCCTTACCCCCTGTTTTCCCAACCCGGAGTGGAGTGAGTGGATTTTCTTAAAATTTTCTAGCCCAGTCGACTCCGCCTGGCTTGTGGAACCAGGGCGTTGTTAATAATGCTCAAACTCAGTATTTTTCAATTTTGTTTTATGACAAATCACAGTGCTACAAACTCTGTGCTTAGCTGAATATGAGTATTTCCACAAAAATTCCATCTTTTGTCACGTTACGTATTTTAGATATATCCTGTTCGATTTTTTTCCTATTTTTTACTAAATATAAAGCTAATTAAGCTCCACATTAACATCCAAAAAAGCATATAAAATAAAGGCTGTTGTTTGCTGGTGGTTAAGCATGTATGTATGTATGTATGTATATATGCATTTCATTGGTGCTGATTACGCAACACCTAAAAATTTTTCTTTAATCGAGTACTAGGCGTAGTCGAAATACATCGACCGTAATCAGGTTGATTGATTAGGAATTTATTGCTTGAATTTAAAAATTTAATTAATTTTGTTATCAAACAAATTCAAATATTGGGATATGTATAGCTACAAATTAGGGAATGATAAACAATTATGTTAATTCATTTAATGAGAATTCTACGTCTCTGATTGCACATTTAATTATTTTACTGAGTGCATTTATGGATCTTAGATCTGCAGCCAAAATATTTGTTCAAACAAACTGATGGTAGCAAAAATGCAACGACAAATAGCGAGGCGGCAGACAATCACTCATTCATTAAAGGAAACCTAATATTATGTATTTGCGGGCTTAAACGAGTGAAATACTTGTACTCGCGCCTATGTACGAATAATATCAGCAAAAAAAACTTGTGCCATAAATACACGTTTCAATGTTAATAAACTGTGTTATCGGAAGTTCGCATTTAAACGCAAATGAAAAAAAATATGTATTGAAGGAAAAGTAACAAAAAAAATAAATAAACAAAAAGTCATCATCATCATCATCAACGTCAGTCAAATCCAATTTATATATGTACATGCACTTATTAATAAATCCTAAGAGTACGTTTTGTCTTCGACAGATTTCATTCATTTGCCGTCGTTTGTATCTTTTCTTTCGACATAAGCAATCCTACAATCGCAATCGAAAACAAAAGAAAGTATCTTTTAGTTTGTTTTGGTTTCACTTAAAGTTTATTTACTCCAAATGTCTAATTAAGCGAGCAGATAAATTAATTCAGACGCATGATAATGGTCATTTAGTAGATTATGTGTGTGTGTGTGTATGCCTTGTCTGCAAGTTTTGTGAGTCGAAGAGAATGAGGAAGGAGGCTTGAAAATTGTGGCTGCACTTCAAAGCCAAATAAAAAAAAATTTAATTAATTAAGAAGAAAAATGCGATATTTATTAAAAAATACATGCATATTTATATACATACATATGTATATCGTTACCTTAATATAGAAAGGCCCTAACTCATTATTTTTTTTAATCGAGATTTTTGCATTTTTCGATTCATTAGCTGATGTTCCAACGAAATATACAAAAAAGTCGATTTCAAAAATATAATGAGTTAGGGCATTTTTATATTAAGGCAACGTTATGTATGTGTATAGGAAAGAATACAGGGGTCTAATCGTCGCTTTCGATAACGAGCTGGTTCGATCACATTTTATCACTTTGAAATTATGACATTCGATATCTATCCATATTATTACATTGTTCGATAGCGAACGCCATAATGTCAAACTAAAAAACGTGATCGAACCAGCTCGGTATCGAAAGTGGCGATTAGACGCCAGGCATTAAGTCGCAAAACAATTAAATATGTTTAATTTAAAATGCAAAGCCAAACAAAGATACATTTTTATGTAGTTATCGTTACCTTAATATAGAAAGGCCGTAACTCCTTATTTTTTTGGAAATCAAGATTTTTATATATTTCGATAGAAGAATATATAATGTATCGAAAAATGCAAAAATCTCGATTTCGAAATAATTATGATTTAAGGCCTTTCTATATTAAGGTATGGGCCACTCCACATTGCAACAACAAATTTTGGAAATTAATCTATTTTGTCGTTTTCGTTTTCACATTTATGTACATTAGGGGTGGAATAGTGTTATATGAAAATCTTTGGAAAAGGATTTAAATACGCTAGGACCCAAAATTTTGTAAAGGTTATATAAAGTTTATATGGGGTGCGAGGCAAAATCCACAAAAAGCATCACAATGTCCATGAGTTGGCCTTTTAATGAGTCATACATCTTTATACATATATAAGTACACATATTGATACTATTTTATATGCAAATAAAAAAATAGATATATACATGTATTCCATATTTTCCACCATCAGTTTCTCCCCATCGTTACTATGAATCGGACGTAAATATTCATTTTAAAACACCTGTACGCCAAGAATTCAAATATCCTTTGTCGGAAGAAGAATTAGCTATACGTCAGGCAGAGCATATGCAAAAGTTGTATCAAGAGGAGAGACGTCGGAAGTACTTGCAAGAATTACAAGATATGAACTCACGCCGTCACACAGACAATTTCACACCATCACAAAAATCCCCAATAGCCCTGAATCGTTACGATGACTTTCCAGCTGACTTGGCGCCAAGCACTAAAAATCAAGTTAAGTCTGTTGCCAGGGCTTTATATAATTTCCAAGCACAGAACTCAAAGTGAGTCTTTCAATAAACATATGCAAACATATGTATAATTCAAATTTATTTAATTTAAATTATATTTGCAGAGAACTTAGTTTTAAAAAGGGCGATATTATTTATATAAAGCGTGCCATTGACAAAAATTGGTATGAGGGAGAACACAATGCAATGATTGGATTATTCCCGGCTAATTATGTAGAGGTAAGTGAGTTAACTAAAAAAAACTTTTTGAGAAACTTTTTATACATTCGATAAAGTCCTGTGACCTTTTAACTAACTTAAAGTGCTATTAAATTAAAGTACTAATACGTAGCAAAAGAAGTTCGAGCGAGTTATTAATATTTATGAAAAAATTACAAATAAACAATTAAAAAAAAATCTAAATACAAAATTGTAACTTACCTAGATTTTCCTTTTATGTAGTAGGTACATCAGTAAAATTTGCTGCTAATCTCTTAATCTCCATTGTATGCACATATATAAATTTTTATTTGTATCACCGTCGGTTATCACATCGAAACCTTTCACTTTTATATTTTTTCGATACTAAGGTATAACCGAATTTATGAAAAATTAATTCCCCGTCATTTTAAACAAAATTATTTCCGCAATAATATCACATAACATAAGTTTCACTAGGTATATGTTCATATGTACTTATGTACATAATATATATGTATATTTTATGAACACCTTATTGCAAATTTGTATGCACATACATATGTACATAGTACATATTATATACATACATACATACATACATACTAATGCATCTATGCATCATGCCTCAATTGAATATTATTGATATTTATGTACTTACATATGTACATACTTCATCTTCGGACATGATTTAACTTTTTTATTTCGTTTGCAATTAGGTAGTATGTATGTACAGAATATATAGAACCACCATTTACTTCACTTCATACATATATACATATGTATGTATGTATGTATGTACATACGTTTCTGCAACTGCATATTTTTTGTCTTCATATTATTTCACAATCTACAAATTTATTCCTTTTGTACAAGTTTTCTTGTACGAACTACAATTACTTTATAGACACGCACCTTTGTAACACCCTTATGTAACAAAAAATTTTCTAATAACTTCGATTTAGAACACATTTTTAAGAATTTTTTATAGAAACTAATAACTTGCAGCCAAAAATTCACAATTTTGTTAAAAGCAAACACATGCTATTACAATTTCAAGCGCGCAAAGTAATGTCAAGTAAAAGAAGAGAGCAAATGAAGTGTTGCCACACCGGCAATTTTTGCCATAACGGAAAACTGTAAAAGTGAGATGCCATAATGTACATACATATTCCTACATTTATTTTTAAACACCATGAAACTTTTAATTTAAGTATTTGTTAATAAATAAAGCATAGCGAAATTCTTTAAAAAAAATACTAATAATAATAATTGATTCAATTTCATTTTCAACTTTCAGATAATTAACAAGGAATCTATTCATCCAGTACAACCGCAAGCAAATGTATACCGCAAGCCCTCCGAAGGGCAAGCTAGAGCCAAATACAACTTCCAGGCCCAATCTGGGGTGGAGCTTTCACTAAACAAAGGTGAACTAGTCGCGCTAACACGTAGAGTCGATGATAATTGGTTTGAGGGTAGAATTGCCAATCGAAAAGGCATTTTCCCTGTATCGTATGTAGAGGTAATTAATTGAATTAAGCAAACTTTCCTCGAAATTTATAAAAATTACACATTGTTTCTTAACAAACACCAGGTACTTACTGATATCGGTGCTGAAGATATTGCGGCTAGAACAACCACCATACAACAAGTAAGTGTGGTTAATGCTCGGCCATCGTTAGATGCTTTGCGCACAAATATTAACAATGAATTTAATACCCTTACCCGGAATGGTAATCAGCCACCGAATTCTATATTAAGAGAAACGCGTAATACCCACAAAACAGACATTTTACATGTTGATACTAGTTCAGAGCCTTTGGTGTAAGATAATATTTAATATTGATACTTTTCGTTAAAATCATATTAAATATATGTATACTGTTTTATTCTTTATTTATTTAAAGATATCGAGCTTTATATAAATACCGTCCACAGAATTCGGACGAATTGGAACTGCAAGAGGGCGATATAGTGCATGTCTTAGAAAAATGTGATGATGGCTGGTATGTCGGCACCTCCCAACGCACCGGCTGTTTTGGTACATTTCCCGGCAACTATGTTGAAAGAGTCTGAATGTATGTGAAGACATATGTATCATAAACCCTCTAAAATGTACATACATTGAAAAACTAGATGAATATTAGCTCGAATTTTGATAGCAGTTGCAAAACATAGATGCAAAAACAAATTGTTATTTAGGATTTGAGAAATTATGCCAATGTTGTTAAACACTTATTAATGATTATTTTATATTAACTTATTGTTTTACTGTTTAAAGAAAAAAAATAATAATAATGATTTAAAAGAATGCAATATTACATTAATTTCAATAAAATTTTAATTATATATTTTGTTGCACCCTGTTTTGATATAAGGCAATAGTTTGTTCCCTAATTTTTATTTATTTTATTTTATTTTATTTTATTTGCACTTATTTGTAAACCTAGTTTTAGTTATTTTGTTCTTTTATTTTTAACTAGTCAAAGCTAAATCCCAAATGGTTTTATTTCAATTATCTGTTTATTATAACGTTCTTTCTGTGTTTTTATATGTTGTTTTCTTTCCTTAATTAAGTTTATTTATTAATGAGGTTCTAATATTGTCATTTGCAAAATGCTTAACAAGTAAGATTAAAATTAAAACAAATAAAACCTTGTTAAACTCGTTATTAAATTAAACCACAGATTTTATATATTAAAAATTGTTAAAAGTTATTAAAACAATGTGTCTATATACAATACAGACATATACATTATTTTAATATTGCAGCTTAAAATAAATACCTGTTTCATAATTGCGTATACAAATCTAACATTAATTTTAAACCATAAAAAAGCTCCACAAATCTTGCAAACTGTAATAAATAATAAAACAAACAAAAAAAAAAGTTGAACACAAAATAAATTTAATGCAATTTTAACGGTTTCATAAAAATTATAAGTATGGCTACTTTACAGGATCAGGAAAACCTATTTAATGTAAATGTTACGGAGGTTAGTGTTGCAACACTAATCTACTCGGAGACCCAATTGGGTCCATTTTGCTAAGAAATACAAAAGTTTTCTAAATTTAATCAAAGGTTTTCACGTGCGGTTTCTAAAAAATAAAGACGATTTGTAAATTATGTTCACAGCAATCGCATTTTGATCAGCTGCATGATCTTTTTGCGATCTCTATACATTCTGATGCTGTATTTTCAAGAAATAATTTTTGACCCCTTTCGTGAACATTTTTTCCAAATTGCAATCGTGAATAATTTTTCTCTAGGAATGTTCGGTGGATCAGCAATTCTAATAAAGTCAAGACTCAAACATTATATTATTGACAACATTTGTGAGGAACATCTACAAGCAACGAATATTTGTGTTGAAAATTTTTGCACAAATTTTGTGATATCATCAATTTACTCCCCTCCCAGATTCGGAATTACTGAGAATCAATACGAGGATTTCTATAGATCTATTGGCCCTTGTTTCGTGGCAGCTGGCGACTATAATGCTAAACATACGTTCTGGGCTTCGCGTCATATTACACCCAGAGGTCGAGCGTTGTTCAACACAATTTCAAAAATGGGCTTGGACGTCATTTCGAGTGGGGAGCCTACTTATTGGCCAACTGACATAAATAAAATTCCGGATGTTATAGATTTTGGCATCATAAAAAACATTTCTAGGGAATTAATTAACGTTGAAGCTTCTTTAGACCTCTCGTCCGATCACTCTCCCACGATCGTTACAATCTGTAGCCCACAGAGAAGTGATTTACCTCACTCGTATGTGAAGATCAATCGTGTAAATTGGCTGCGATTCAAAAAATATCTTAGTAGTCATTGCACGGAAAACATTACGCTAAGAACACCCGAGGATATTGAAGCTAACATCGCCAAACTTAACGAAATGATTGCACAGGCTGCTGAACATGCTACTACCTCCCATCCGCAGACTGGATTTAATAAAATTTATTCTACCGATATTGAACGTGTCGTGTGTGAAAAAAGAAGAGCTAGAAGGGCATGGCAACAGCACAGATCACCACAACTTAAAATCAGATTTAAAGAGTGCACTAAACGACTCCAAGAGTTACTTGCAATTGAAAAAACTGCATCTCTTAAAAATTATCTGGAAGGCCTTGATGTCACTCCAGCATCTAATTACTCTTTGTGGCGCGCTGCTAGAAAGCTGAAAACCCCCGTTGAGTTTAAACCGCCTCTGCGGACATCTACCGGAGGTTGGGCAAGAAGCGATACTGAAAAAGCTAACATATTTGCTAATCATTTAAAATACGTATTTACCCCAAACACATGTACTGGTGTTGCTGATTTGCCAAGTATAGTTGCTCTACCCCCGCGACCCATAAAGTTTAAGAGGCGCGATGTACAAAAACTAATTGCTGAACTTAATCCGAAGAAAGCTCCAGGTATTGATGGAATTAACAACAAGATGCTGATGAACTTGCCTCATATTGCAATAAGAATCCTGCTATTTATTTTTAATGCCATTTTACGAATGCAGTATTTTCCACATAACTGGAAACTTGCCAATATTAAAATGATTCCGAAGCCGGGCAAAGATCTTACCAAGGCTGAGTCATATAGGCCTATAAGCTTACTATCAACAGTTTCAAAACTTTTCGAAAAGCTGCTCATGAATAAATTGTCCCCAATTTTAGCTGATAATGGGTGCATCCCGGACCATCAATTTGGCTTTAGAAGTCAGCATAGCACTATTGAGCAAACGCATAGATTGGTTCAAGTTATAAGGAAGACTTTTGAAGAAAAGAAGTATTGTTCTGCCCTTTTTATTGATGTTTCTCAGGCATTTGACAAAGTATGGCACAAAGGCCTATTTTTAAAATTGAAGACATATTTTCCAATAAATATAGAACAACTTTTGGAAAGTTACATTGTTGATAGGAAGTTTACTGTTGTGGAAGGAGACTTCATGAGTGTGCCCGAATCTATATCATCTGGTGTGCCACAGGGTAGTATTTTGGGGCCAGTCTTGTATTTAATATATACCTGTGATATGCCTGTGAGCAATAACATCCACACTTCTACATTTGCCGATGATACAGCCTGTATGAGTATGCACAAAAACCCTGATGAGGCATCCCGCAATCTCTAAGCACACATTACCCAGCTTGAAAGATGGTTGAACTTATGGAGAATTAAAGTAAATGAACAAAAGTGTGTTCATATAACGTTTACCCTAAGAAAAGATACCTGTTCCCCCATTCGAATCAATAATGAAAATATTCCTCAACATTCTCAAGTGAAATACCTTGGCATACACCTTGATCGAAGATTTACATGGCAACATCATATTGACGCTAAACTAATTCAAATGAAACTTAAGTTAACTCAAATACATTGGTTGATTGGCAGAAATTCAACACTCAGTCTAGACTGAAAACTTTTGATATACAAGTCGCTTTTGAAGCCAATATGGTGCTACGGAATTCAGCTATGGGGCACTGCTTCAGCTTCAAATGTGGATAGAATCCAACGACAGCAAAATAAAATTTTACGGTTAATAACATCGGCTCCATGGTACATCAAAAATTCAAATATACATCGTGATTTAAATATGCCACTAGTGACTGAAGAAATCGCAAAATACGCAGGTAAATATTTAACAAAACTCGAGTCACATCCTAATCCGCTTGCTCGTAATATCTTGAACTTTACTGGACACATCCGCCTAAAAAAGAGGGACACAAGGGCCCTAATAGTCAGCACCCCAAATGATACTTCTTGAAAATAATTATTGTGCTTAATACGAAATTTATGTATTATTAATTACTATCACTAAGTTTATGTCCGATACTGGTCGGGCCTAATAATTATATATAGATTTAAGATTTGAATACTTATTGTTAGTTCATATTTTGAAGATACAATAATTAAATATATGTGTGTAAAAAAAAAAAAAAAAAAAAAAAAAAACTTTTCAGTTGGTTTTGTTCACTTTATTTTTGCAGGCGAACTGAATTATTACATCGCATAATTACAATATTTTCCTTCGAATTATACATATATGTATTAAAAGCTATAAATGTTTATTTTTAGGACGGTTTTTAACAATAATGCTATGCATGCAACACCTTATTTCATGGAGTATGAATCTCTTTGGTTCACACAAAGTAATTGTTATGGAGGTACAGCGCGGTAGTAGTCGTATAATAAAGAATTTTTGTCCAACAGCACCTAAATTATTTAAAAACACAACCTTGAAGTTAAAAAAAATTCATTTGGAACCTAACATTTGTGTATTTCTTATTATTAAACTTAAATTTTTTGATTTTCAATTAATTTTTTCACTTTATCAAAACTTCTTCCCTTTTTTGCATTCACTGGGACTGATAGCATGGACAAAATGTCACAAACGATTCACGATTGCAATTTCCCTACGAGGGGAAATGAAAATTTCACGGGAACAAAAATTCCACTTGATATTCACGATAGCGTTGATTAGGATTATGTTTCAATTGTGAATTAAATGATTAGCAAATACTCACACCGTGTCGATAATATATTTTGATTTTATAGCTTTTACTGCCTTACCATAAATTACTTGAGTAAAAACAAGTTTTCATTGGTTTTGCAATTGTCGTCACAGGCAAAATGTTAAATGCACTATATTAAACACGAAAATTTTATAGAAGCAAAAAAAATTTTCAACTGAGCCATTTATAATAAAATTATTTAATGTCGGAAGGGTCCGAAATTTTGCAAAACAGCATGCCAGAATCAATAAAAACACGATTTTGAGTAATTGACATGTCAACCCCCTTTTATTGCAATATAAACTTAAATTGCATTGTGCCGAGTTTTATTTTTTTTTCTTATGTGACTAAGATTCAGGCAATTTATAAAAACAAAGAACATATCATTTTATTCTATTTATATTTCAAAATAAAAAACAAACATTGGTTTCATAAAAAGGAAACAATCTTTATTAGTAAAAACAGCTTAAAAATTAGAGATTTTTATTAAATTTTTGTAACCAGAATGACATAAAAAGTATTGTACACTTGTACAATGTCTGCATATTTATAAAAACATGTTCATTTTAGTCATATAAAACTGTAATTTCAAATCATATTGCACACAGTAAATACTTTGTTGAAAATAAAATAATTTGTCGCACTTGGTTTGTAAAACGAATGATTTTAAGCTAAGTTAAAAAAACAGCAAGACTTCAGCTTTCAATTTTAAATCATTTCTAGAAATCAGAAATTTTAAAGTCACTCGATTTACAGCACAGGGTTCTTAATTTAGGTAGTGCAAATTATATTTCGAAGTATGTAGTCCATTTTTCGTTTAAACTTTAAATTATATATGTATGTATATTATATAAATAATAATAATAAAATTATAACTAACAAACGCAAAAGTACATTTGAGCCAAATATTAATTACTAAACTGTATAAGAATATAATAAAAATTTAAAACGGCAGCCATAAAGAACAATAGTTTTTATAATTAGATTTTTTTAATAAGCTTGTTCTCGTTAGGCTGTTATTTTATATAAATATCTATGTATTCTAGTATTGTTGTTGTTGGTTATAAGTAAAACAATTAGAATTTTCTTGCTAATTACATTATGTATTTCTATAGAACATTTGTTACATTTGATTATTTACTGGCTTTCGTTATTAGTTAATGGATTGTAATTTGTGTATCACATTTGATAATTACTTTTATATCTACTACTTATAATTTTTCTTTTCTTTTTTCATAAATATTTATTTTATATACTATTATATATTTTAAAGATTTCGTTTATTTAAAAAAATATATTTTTTTAAATGTATAAAATTAACAATAATCTAACTACGTGTTAAATAATTATTATTATTATTATTATATATTTGAAATTATTCAAATCGCTTTAGAAATAAATCTACTTATAAATATAAAATAGTTCCATCTACTGCTAAACTTTCATTCTACCTACATATTTGCTCAGTGGTCTATAGTTTTTATATACATTTTGAGAAGGTTCTATATAAATAAAAAAATACGTTTTAACTAAAATATAAAAATAAAAAATAGTATTGTCAACTTTTTCTAATATACAGATCTATATAATATATATGTATGTATGTATGTATATGTGAGATATGGTATAATAAACATATTTATTTATATTTTGAAGGCAGTAACAATTTTATTTACTCTTAAGATGAATTCACTAATTTGTTTGGGACTAAATTTTTTTCAGAAATTTTTTTATCATGTAAAACATAAAAGAAATTTTGAGCCGGCAAAATTTTTGTTCGAACAAAATGGACGAATCCGCCTGTAAAAACAAAAAATATGCTTAATTATTTTAAGTAGATTTTAGAGGTTAAATTATTTAAAGATGAATGCCATGGCTTTCATTAATTTATTATCATCAAATTGGAGGAAAACCAAAAATTCATCAATTTTGAGTGATTGTTTTGACGGACCAAACTATCTGTATCTGTTACGTATACCAAAGGTGAAAAGGAATTCTATTGTTTTCGTTACGACGTATGTCTGTCTGTCTGTCACATGCTGTTTTCTCGAGATCTTTGAGAGCTAGGGACCTGAAATTTTCACAGAATATGTAAAACGTTGGCAGCTACAACAACAATATATGAGATTTGAAATTCAAATTTTTAAAGTTAGTGTATTTTTATGCAGACTGCACCAATTGCATATCACTGAAATTTAAAAAATTTAAATTAAAGGGTATTCCATCATTAACTATGCAACTTGAAGAACTTGCTGTATCTTGGAAACCATAAGGGCAAACTCTTGAAATGTTCAAAAACGCTAAAACTAAAAAAATCCCAAAATACAAAAATCGCCAGAACGATAAAAAAATGTGCCAAAACTAAAAAATCGCTTAAACAAATATAAATCGTCAAAAGCCGAAAAAAGTCGTCAAAAACCGAAAAATTCGCTAAAACCGAAAAAAACCTCAAAAAAGAAAAAACAAATCGCCCAAACTAAAAAAAAAACGCAAAGAACTAAATTTTTAAAGTTAATTAAATTGAATTTTTTTTATAAAATGTCTACATCAGGTAATAGATTCGAGTATATAGGCTAATGTTCGTATAGCATTACATATGTAGTGTCCGTACGGAAGTCTTTGTGTGCGAGTCAGTCGCATTCTACTGAATTTATTTTTTAATTATTTCCTGAATAATAAGTGGGAAAAGTGCTATCGTGAATCTTCCATGAAATTTTTTCCCCGCTATCAATCCCAGCAAATGTGAAAAGGGAAGATTTGCAAAGCTTAAAAATTAATTGAAAATCATACTATTATTGTCTGACAAAAAAAAATTGGTGGCAAAAAACTGAGAAAAATTTTAAAAACAGTTTGAGAGTTTGTAACGCACTTAATGGGCCTTCTCTAAAAAAAATATAGGAATTATTACGCTTGTCGGATTTTTTCTTTTTTGGTAATTTTTTATATGTAAGTATTAATTTGTATCTTTGCTGCCTTATTTACAAAAAATTATTTTGTTTTTTAAAGGATTTACAAAACAAATTTCTTATCACCCCTTTTACACACGGAAAGTTTACTTTGCAAAGTCTTAACTCAGCTGGGCGTAAAACAGAGATAGGAATACTTTCTCTTTCTGTCTTTCTCCCAGAATTTAATTAGGAAATAAAAATGTTTAAGTAGAATATTCAAATATATATTTCTAGCCGTTGTAAGCTGCTTTAATTACCGGTCACGTTAGTGGTGTTGAGTTTCATGTTGCAGTAAATCTGTTCATCTAACATTTAGGCTTTAAAATTATAAATAAAACTGCTAATACCTTAACAAAAAATTAATTTATCTATAATATAGGCTTTAAATTAAGGCTATTGGAATATAGTTAGTGTGTACATATGTACATATATGTAAAATATATATAATATGCATACAATATATCTAGAATTAATCAATATGTAATAATTCTTTTCGATAAATGTAAGTGTAAAAGTTTAAATGGGTTTGGTTCCATAGAGGTTTTTTGTGATTTAGTTAGTTTTCTGACAAAAAAAAATGTTTGTGTTTCAATATATTATTCTAAAATAGGGGTATTCAATGTTGCTGCCAAATTGGAAAGAGTAATTGATTGATAAGATTAATAAGAGCTGTTTTTCTTTAGAAGACTTTTAAATTAGCAGCACTTTTTTCTGCTTGCCAGTCCATGCCGGTAAACCCGAAAAAATTAGCCATTTGGAAGTCAATGTATTACTTATAAAAAATTTTCGTTTAAAGCTTAAAATATAAGATAATTTATATTTACAGCTGTAGATAAAATATCATGAATACCCCTAATCAAACTAAAATAGCTGTCATGCTTAAATGAAGTTAATAATTAGTTTTTATTAGATCTGCCCCCGTATTCTGTAACTCGCTAAAGCTTAAGAAATGTAAAATTTCGTCGAATTATGTACGCTTTAAAGCCATTGCCTGATTTAGCAATACACGTTTGAAAATTCCATTCATAGCCTTAGCGAGTTACAGAATACGGGAGCTGGTTCCCACACGAAAAGTGTTCTTGCATAAGTTTTGGTTTTGTATATAAGACAGATGAGAAAGAAACATATGTATATGGGTATTTCTCCGAAAAATTGCACTTTTGTCACGTGCGACAGCAAGCAATTAACCTTGTATTTCTGAACAACGTGACTCAATTTTTCTTAAAATTTTACCCAACATAGAGCTGCTGACGACCTACACAAATACATATATAAAGTAAAAAAAATTTCATTTTCTCTGAACAAACAAGCATATTTGTTTGTTGTCGCACGCTACGAAAAGTTGACATTTGTTGTCGCACGCTACGAAAAGTTGACATTCCTGTGGAAATGCCCGTATGTATATCCCTCTTTTTCTAGCTCATTATAAAATCAAAACTTGAGCAAGAAAACATTTTGTGTATGAACCAGTTCTTATGTGTACGATATTGTCTTTAAAGATCTTTTAATGTTTAAAAAAAGTTCCTAAGAAAAATTATTCGAAATGTTTTTTTTTCAGTTTTAGTTAATTGCACATGATTTTCAAGGCGATATGTGGAATGTTTGGAGTAAACATTAAACTAATAAAAAAGGGTAATAGAAAAACTACACCATCAATTTCTAGATAAAGTGAAATAATTGAAAATCAGAAAATTTTAATATATACGCTGTGCTGAGTAACATGATTGAAAGCAATAATATTTATTTTATATAACTAAAACATGTAACTTAAGTTGTTTTTTTTTTTAATTGACTGAATTAACATTTTAAATTATTCATGATCTTAATGTTTAGGCACAAACTAATTATTTTTATTACAAATAAACAAATAAACAAATAAACAATATTATTGCCATTAAGAAAAAAAAGAAAACAATTTAATTAATTAGTTTATAAAAGAGTTTTAAACCGATCAACAGTTTTCGAGAATTACTTTCAATAATGATAATTAATTAATAGAAAATTTACTGTATCGATTTATACTCGTATAAAAAAAAGTGTATCTAAAATAAAAATTAAGCATTAAAATTGGTAAGAAAATAATTAGAAAATACAGAAAGGTTTTCTTTAATCATATTTAAAAAGAAAAATAAATAAAACTAGCGAATAATACATATATGTAGCCTTCTATCGAAAGCATAATTTTGTGTGACAAATGCTAGAAATAAAATTTAAAAATAAAAAAACTTAAATTAACGAATTATTACAATGTACAAAATACTCACATTTTTATTGTGGACGCTCCCTTTAAACCTTACATTTAAGCAAAAGTTAATAATTATTTAATGCCCAAATTTCAGCAAAACTCATCAAAATTATCATCATGATTGTGACAAATAACTTAATAAATAATAAAAATATATTAAAAGACACACTGTAGGTAGGAGATAATTTAGCAGTAGGCTAACTATTATCCCGTCCCGTGCCTGCCATTCTCGAAAAGGCCCTTCTTGAAGAAAGGCGAGAACTGAGCCAAAGAGGCACGAGTGAGACCCGGCCCGCCGGCTCCTTCATAAATGGGACTTTGCGGTATGCGCGAACAGACTACAAAAAGTCGTCGCAAATACAATTCAAGCAAACGTCTGCGATGTTTAGCTACTGTTTCGCTATTCGAGGAAAAAAGTTCGCGGCGTGGAAACGGCAGGGCAGCAATCTAAAAAACATATAAAAATAAAAACAATATAATAATGTATTGCAAAATACTTTTATTACATATAATCCAGATAATAAGTATTGAACTACGTTTACAGTTTATGCTCATTGTTTCTTTTATTTTCTTAAAGCAGTTGAAGAGCTTCAAAGGCCATACAAAAAGCCGCATCATTCGTTTTCTGATGCAAAATTTAAGAGTTTTTAATATCACACATGCGAGCTTTTATTTGGTATAAACAGGAATTTGAATTAAAGAAATCTTTTAGTACAATTTAGGTAAGAAAAATACAATTTTTGAAAGTTGTTGGTACAATTTTAAAATTCTCAATGCCATCCCTGCAAGATACTCGTACATACAAATATTTACTCTCAAACAGTCTCCATCTCTCACTCTCTCTCTCGCTCTCTATTGTGAATTGAATCTGTTCCAGATGCATAACGAAGCAGTCCGAACTTATACAAAGTTTTCCAAAAGCGTTCCAGAAACTTACAAATAAAGAAAACAAGTTTTTATTTAAAAATATACTAAAAAGCAAAATGGAAGGTTTTGTTTTATAAAAATTTGACTTTGTAAGTACATTTGTGCATAGTTCTCCATTTCTTTAATATATTAAAGCTCTTTTATGGATCAGTTACAGGCTGTTGCCAGTGATGCAACTTTTTGTTTTAGCGATGTTATGCGTTTTAAGCTACTAAAATCACTTAAATTAAATTTAATTTAAAAAGCAAGCGTTCCAACAATTTTGGATAACTGTGTCACATTCAGAGAGTAATTTTCTTTTTACTCTCATTAGTCCGAACGAAATCTTGTGGAACACACCCATTCCTTTGTTCTTGTAGTTTCAATTACAAGTTAATATGATAATAAATGAATAAATATTATAGAACTTTTAAGCAACTGGTGCTATTTCTTTAAAAAATTCTCACATTATTATTAAGAGTTCTACTTTCACGATACAGTTTGCAAGGATGTCCTGGGTATGCCCTAACGGCGCTACAGTGGGTCTAAATTATATATATCGCATGCGAAAAAATGTTCACATTTAATATCTTTCGCAAATCTGAATCGATTTTAAAAGTTTTTATATTATTTTAATGATAAGTAAATATAATACACAAAAAAAGTTTGTCACAATGTAAGCTAAAACTTTTCGAAAATGCTTGATTTAGTAGCCGTGAAAATATTTAAATTAAAAATTAACTTACCTTCGCCCCATATATATTTTTCATACTCATATGCAATTCCCTAAAGCGACTATAACGGCGCAATATATTCAATTTGCCATCTGGTAAAATGATGCGTATCTCATATTCATAATGAGTTTGTTTGCCAGCGCCGCGTATCACGAATGTTGGTATCGTTATAACATGCTCAGTTTCAGCTGGAAAAAACATACACAAAAGCAACATAAGTATGTACATACCTACATAATTAGTTGTTCGTCAAATACTCTTCTACTAATTGTAATTCACTTACAAAAATCCCTAACTGATGGCCATGAACGTGTCATAGTGTTCGGCATGTAGCCAGCATCATCCATGGGAGACGTTATGTCTGTGTAACGATGTGTAGCGGCAGATGTTTCCACACCCTCTTCATTGTCATACTCTAGTTCCCCGTTAGCCGTTTGACAACATATTCGATGATCATCGGCAGTATGCTGCCCTGATTCCAGCATGTGCTTTTCAATTTTAACATAACGTTTTTGCAATTCTTGCAATTCATAGATTTGTTCATCCAGCATGGCTTTGTTAACATTCATTTCTAGATTTTTCATAATTAGAGCTTTCTGGGCAGCAATTTTGCGTCGCAAATTGTGTATGGGACAATGTGGTTGCGTGGAGTCAGAATTAGCACTAATTTCACAAGACGAACACGAAGCTGTCTCGTCATCCGAATTGCTAGTGCCTTGTAAGGCATTATCGGCATCTTGGGCCCTATTACCGGAGCCCATCAAATCGTTAAGATGATTATGATTGGAAGATTTAACTGTATCCAAGCAGACCCCACTATCGCTCATTACAGCATTTGGTGCATTTAAGTTTTTCCTTATGCTGCCACATTTTAAGCTCGATTGTGTGTCCGTGTTTGTGGCAATTGACGAGGACTGTGATGATTTTGATTTCCGTATACCATCAGAAACAGTATCATCGTCGTCTTCGTCTTGGTTGGCATTGTTTTCGTCAATATAATCATCTATTTCGCCCGACGACAATGTGCAACTACTCAAGGGTGTAATTTCATCCTCAGCTATTGTCGGTGAGCTGAGATTCGAGCAATTCGTTTGAGCTGTATGAAAAGTATCACAGGTGGTTTCGTAAGTATCAGTTCTACAAGAAATATCATTCTCTGTCTGGACATTCATGTCGGTTGTCGTTTTTTTACTTAAATTTAGTTTTAAGCTGCAAATAACATATAATAAAAAACATTAATTATTAAATAACATCAATTAAACACGATTAATAAATTACAAGTTAGTTCAACAAAGTCGAATGCATATGTACGTTTCTTTTAAAATTTAGGCCCTTATTATGAGTTGCATTCGATTTTTGATCTTGGCTGTGTATCGAACATCGATTATCGAATGTTAAATTAAAATTAAGAGCGAGCTGACAGCACCATCGAAAATTCTGTTAAGCAATGAATTTTCTATGGAACAGAATTTTGCTCTCGATGCAATATTTCTATCTGTTAAGCTATTGTTGTTTTTATTTTTGGGCACCCAAACACAAATTTAAATTATGATGAAAGGACTAAACAATTCCAAAGGATATTATGCGACCAAGAATGATATATGCCTGGTTACAGCTGATACCAATATTTTGAACAATCACAGTTAGTAAAATTCATAATAGCGACATTCTTCGTTGAATGCTCGTCACAATAGGTATGTTTCTTTTCTGTATATATATTGGGATCTCGCAGGATGTCAATTTGCACGAAAATCGTTCCCGTACTTGAAAATTGGGTAAATGAAAGAAGTTTTGAGAGAGTAATGTTATTCTTGCACTTCTGAGCTGCCCAAAGTAGCACCAGAGTGCCGAACATCAATCGGCTTCTTATACAAATGCCGATACTGACTTGCTACGCAAAAGGGCGAGATCTTCGTGTGCCAAAGTACTGAGGCATGAAAAAGCTCTTTACGAGAATCGTCTCCGTGCTAAAGTTCTTGCTGCCCCTCGGGGTAGTAAAAGCTTCTGGTCATTCGTTAAAAGAGTAAAGAATAATGCTAGTTCCTCAATTCCGACTCTTTTAAAGGATGACCTAATATTCACTGACCCGGCTGATAAAGCTAACCTACTAGCTGAAATATTCGCAAGTAATTCCTACTTGCCGGAAAGCAATCAGCCTCTTCCTATGCTAGAGAGAGTATCCACTACTATGCCTAAGATATTCTTTCGAGCTCGGGCAGTAAAAAGGGTTTTGTCGGAACTCAACATAAATAAGTCTCCCGTGCCGGATGGCATTCCAGCACTGGTCTTGAAGCAGTGGTCTTCGACGCTAGCACGTCCATTAGCTAACCTTTTCAGCACCTTGTACCATGTTGGTGAGTTTCCAGTGTGTTAGAAGATTGCTAATGTTACGCCAATCCCTAAAAAAGGAGAAGCTACTAACCCTGAAAATTATCGCCCATTCGCAATATGTTCTGCACTTTCCAAAGTAATGGAAAGTATGGTGAATTTCCATCTTGTAAGGTATCTGGAGTCCAACAGCTTACTCAACGACCGGCAGTATGGATTTCGTAGAGGCCGATCTACGGGAGACCTACTTGCCCTCCTCTCGGTGAAATGGTGTAAGTCAATCCACCATTTTGGCGAAAGTAAGGTGGTGGCTTTAGATATCTCCAAGGCGTTTGATAAAGTGTGGCATGGTGCACTTTTGTCAAAATGTATTGCCTTTGGTGTCGGTGATAACTTCGCTCGATTCTTATCGAGTTTCCTCAGGGATCGCACTATAAAAGTTGTTATAGATGGGATCTCATCAAATGAGTTCAAGTTAAATTCAGGGGTACCGCAAGGTTCCGTCCTTTCACCGACTCTATTTCTTATCTTTCTAAATGACCTTCTCTGTAAAACTTTCAACCCTATCTATTCTTTCGCGGATGACAGTAGCATTTGCCATTCTTTCTCATTCAGCAATAGACCTAGCCTGCCGCAGGTTGAGGCTATGCGACAAATAATGAATGAGACTTTAAACCATGATTTAGTAAAAATATCAATGTTGCATGGTTACACATAGACGCATGACCGAAAATGCTGCTGCCTCTGTAACTATGGGAGGTATGGGTATTAAGGAATCAGACGTTCTTGATGTTCTTGGCATGAAAATACAGTGTGATGTTCGATGGACTGACCACATTTTTCAAATTGCAAAAGAAGCATTCAAGTGCCTCGGCTTTTTGAAACGGTGCAAACGATATTTCACCCCATCTGATCTCCTTACTATTTATGCCACTTATATCCGACCGAAAATGGCTGCTCGACCGCGTACAGGAGAGGGCGAAGAAGCTCATCGGTGACAGTAGGGTATCCAATTCTATTGATTCATTGGAGCATCGACGAATGTGGGGTGCATTTCATTGTTCTATCGTTACTACAACGGAATGTGTTCTAATGAAATTAGGGAACTTGTTCCTGAAACCCGCACATTTATACGTACAACCCGTGCCTCATTCAGGGCACATCCCTTTGTGGTCGATTGGCCAATGAATCGCACTACGCATTACAGAGAGAATTCCTTTTTTAGCCGAACTGTACGTATGTGGAATCAACTACCTGCGGAGGTCTTTCCTGTCACCACCAGCGTGGGAAAGTTTAAATCAAATGTCCACAAACACTACTCCCTCTATCCTCCTTCCCTATAACCTATTTTCCTTGTTCTAGCACAATGCATTGCATGAGTAGGGGTTATCCCCTGAGTGCTGGTCCTAGAAAGAAAAAAAAAAAAAACAAATGAATACACATACGCGAACACATTTCTCTCGTGTTTCTATCGGTGGCCAGCTCTGTTGTACTTGCACGAAATACTTTGTACTTTTTCTTCGGGCTAGTTTGGGCAAGGTGTTTGATTTTTTTTTATAGTTTACTCTCATTTTAGCGAACTTTACCCAAAAAGTAAAGAAACAGACCTTATACCAAATAAAAATCGAAAGTTTCTCATAAGGGCTTTAATAAAAAAATGTGTTTTTATTTCCAACGTAAATTATCGAACGAACGTATGCTTTCGGTATCGTTGAACACGCCATCAATTTGCATGAAATATATATAAACCTATAAGTGGAGAAATTACGGCACAAGATAACGAAAGGAATTTTCAAATACTTATTTGAATAGATGTTAAATATACTTCGAATGTGTATAATTTGTACGAAAATATTTTTTTAAATTTGTTTTATTACTTACCTCTCTTTCTTCAACTGCATATCGCTGTTATCGGCTTCCTTTTGTAGGCGCTGTAAACGTAATTTATCCAATTGTTCTTCAATTTGCAAAAGATTCTCATCAACTTGTGCAATTTTTGTGGTACTGGTTTTTAAAATACGTTCCTTTTCATTTATCTGTTCATCCAAGCGATGTATATCTTCGTTCTAGAATTTTAAATATGTAGATATGTATATATGGAATATAGTTTTAGAATCATTATATTAATAATAAAATGCCAGAGCTTTGAACTTACATTTTTCTTAACTGTGTCCTTAATAAATTGCGAGGCAAATAAGTCTAATGAATCAGCTGCAAGTAATAATAAATCATCTGTCAAGGGGACGGAAGGATCAACTTTGATGTCCATCTATGGAAAAATTAGCTCTTAAAAAATATTTTATTCTGAACGATCCCTGGTTTGTTTAGTTACTTCGAAAAATATGCTTCTTGCAATAATGTACTAAATATTCCGAAGGACCATTTGATAATTTTTTATATTTATTTACATATTGACATACAATCATACATAATATAGAAAGGCCTCAAACCATTATTTTTTTACAATCGAGATTTTTGCATTTTTCGATTCATTAGATGTTCTTTTATTGAAATATACAAAAAAACTCGATTTAAAAATTTATGAGTTAGGGCTTTTCTACATTAACGAAATATGTATGTAATTACATGAATTTAACAAACACAAACCTCATCTAACTTGCCACAATCTTGCAACTCTTGCAGCTCTTTGGCAACATACTCAGAAAAGTCTCGTTTCTTTGAGTCGAGCTGTGTTTGTAAAGCTGAGATCTGTCTACATACAATATCAGTCTAAAAGAATACATAAAAAATAAGTACATATTTTGAAAATTACAGAATTTTTATTAAGAAACTTCATATTTAGACTGTCTTTACACAGAGTAATTTTTGTCGAACAACTTTCTGGTTAGTGGGCAAGATAGGAAAATATAAAATGGTTCCCCTCTTTATTAACATCTCATTTCTCTCTCTCTCTCTCTCTCTCTCTCTATCTCTCCTATGCTTTCAAAAGTTGCTCAACATAAATTGCTGCGTGTTAGTCTAACATACCTGCACTTTTTCGTTATTCTTCTCCCATAGCAACATATCTTTTCTGGCCATTAGTTCCTCTTCGCGACATCGTAACAATTCCAAACTGTTTTTCTCCTCCTTTTCCAAACGCTTAAGTTCTTCGGTTAAATTTTGTACCTTAATCTTGTACTGGTCATGCATTTGCACACGTTCCTAGAAATCAATTACATATGTACATATAAAAAGGTTTTATTTTCATTTCTGTTTCAAAATTTCTTTCCACTTACAATATTCAGTTGCTTTAGAGCATTTTCTATTGTCTCTAAGATTTTGCGATTCTCATCTTGTAATTCAGGATCATCACGCGACATTGGCTTTGTGGGATAGTATTGTTTATCGTTGCGCTTTAAGGGCGATGAAACCTGGCTACTACTCAAAGAGGAGGCATCATCGTCCAAACAGAAACTGGATGTTAAAAGATTTTCACGCGAGGATGTAATTAACGATAATCTAGACATATCTAATTGAGAGCGGCTGTATTCTTTTCGTAGTCTAGCTGCCTCTGTGGGATTATTAAAGCGAAAGATATTGGTACGGCCTAATAGGATAATGTCACCCTGAGAAATATTTGTGGGCTCATCTATTAAATTGGCATTAAGCCAACACTGAGCCAAAGGTTTAGGATATAATGTACAAATACCATCTTTGAGCACAATGCTGCAATGTTGAGGTCGTATGCCATCACCGTTCAACTCAATATCGGGAGGTCTTTCGGCCCCATCGCTGCCTATGAATGTTTCACCTTCTTTTAAACTGTACAAAGTAACGCCGGTAGTTATGTCATTATGTATTCCTATAAGATGTGGCATTTCAGAGTCTAGTACTACTCCAACGCCAGATTTTCGTAAGCCCAAACTCTTTTGTTCCTGCAGTATAGATTGAGCTTCTTTCCATTTTTCAGTCCACTCCTCGGTTAGATGCTTTTCCTGGGCCTCCTTCTTTTGCAAATCTTCCAGCATTTTAATGGAAGGCTGCAAAGCATGCTGAGGAAGAAATTTTCATTCATTTACACATACATACATATCATCAGCTTAGAGCGTAAACCTGCTAAATCCACTTTCTATAAAACATGACATTTTAATACCGTTCGAAAGGGAGAGAGAGAGACGCCGCATTGACTGGCTAAACTATTTATTTTAATTTCAAACTATGTATGCATGCATTGAGTTTTTCTTAAGCTATGTATAGAAAATGGCAAGAGTTGTTTGTCTCTTCTGTAAAATTTGGTTGAAATGAGTTAGCAGATTTACACTCTAAGCCGACGATATACATGGAAATTATTGTATAACTTACGATATCGCCATTTAACATGGCCTTGAGTTTATTGATTTCATCGCGCAATTCTCTTATGAGTTTGACATTTGGATCTTCATTTATTGTCGGTTTATTGATGATATTCTTAGCGCGATTGGCATAACGCAAAGTACTTAATGTCTCACTGTAATTGCAGTCGGCCGGTGAGAGGGCAGCAATCATAATCGTCTTACTGTTTCCACCCAAACTGTCTTTCAACAACCAGGTCAGTATCGAGTCCCGATAAGGTATATATAAAACGCGTTTCGAATTACCACCAGTTGCAGTTAATGCAGAGGCATTACTTTGCTCAGCCAAAGATGAAATTACACTGCCCAAGGTGACCAAGGATTTGTTAATGTGAGCCCCTTCTTTCAACCGTTGTCCCGTGGCTCCAGTAGCATTGGCCCGTTCGCTAGATTTACATCCAAATGTATATACATTTTAAATCTGAAGCAAAAATTTTCTCATGTCAAAGTTCCACCTACCTGCCCGCTAAATCTACCAAATGTATCTTGGATACCGTTTCACTGGGCATATCGTTTAAGAATTTTGCCTGCACAAAAGTTATAGTAAATATGGCATGGCTTCTGCTGCTCGTATCATTCATGTTTGTGCTGGCCGTTGTGCGTTGTATATTGCCTCGCGCTATACACTCTTGAATCTCTTCAAAATCGGCTACAGAATGTTGTGATAAATTCTCTACATATGGACCCAATGTGCGATGTTCTCTGACTCTGAGTCCATGACCACTTGTCTGAGGGCCCAGCAAATCTTTAACACGTTCATTGTAGATTTCCAAATAACTAGCATGTGTTTTGTAGCTTGTACCCGATTCCTGTCCCACACGCATACGGGCAAAAAGTTCTGAACAAATTCGCGGTATAAGGCCAGGATTGTCGAAGCTACCCATCATAGTAAAGGTCTTACCCGAACCTGTTTGACCATAAGCAAATACACATGCATTGTAACCTAAAAGCAAAATGCAGTTGCAAAAGAATCATACAGTTTCTTATGGAATTATTGTTGTTTCCTTCTCACCTTCAAAAGCACAGTCGATTACATCTGTACCCAAATCACTGTAGACTTGTTCTTGTTTTGCAAAATGTTGGTCATCTTTGTCAAATGACCAATACGAGTAATCGAATGTAAAGTCATGGAACATTGCGTCACGCATTGATTGAGCTTTTGGTTTCAGCAGTCGAGTTTTCTTACTATCCATTTCCACAATACACTGGGCATCCATATCAACTTCCCTGTAATGGTACAGTTTTTTAATATCATTTAAAAATAATAATAGTATTTGCAAAAATTTTAATTTTAAAGTCAGATCAGATCGCCATATAATGAAATTTTTGAATTCCTAGAGAACAGTGGTACATGGGAAGCTGAATATGTTTTTGAATTCATGTCTCTTTGTACTTTTTTTTATCAAATTCAATGTGCGAAACACTAAAAAAAAACTAGCCGCCCCGGTATGTTCGCTTTTAGTGAAAATCGAAATTTACAAATTTACTTTTGACCTTTAAGTTTCACAAAAGTGCGCAAGAAATAGATTCAAAAATAAAAAATTTGACGCCCCAGTTTTATACCCACAGGATTTTTATGTCTAGCAGAGATTTATCATGTTTACATTCCCCTGTTAATGCATTTGGTTTGTGCCTTTGGTTTTAATTTTCGAAATTTATCTATGTATGTATGTATGTGCGTGAAGATATATTTAAAAATTAATTAAAAACAGGCTATTATGACTTTCCACTATTGGGCTATAATCTAGAGGCGCCCAAGAGTCTGTTCCAATATTTCTTTTCTTCCCATCTCTTATGGTTTTTGAAAAAAAAAAAATTAAAACATAATTTTTGATATTGAAATTTCTTTTAATTCTGTTGTAATTTTTACAAAAACAGGCTGTTGCGACTTTTGACTATTGGACATTAATGTAGAGGCGTCCAGGAGTCTCCTTCAAAAGTCTTTTTCTCCCGTGTATGTATGTATGTACATTACAGCGATTAACAGAAAAAAAATTTCTGTTACCCCTCTCAAATTAAAGTTCGGTAGTTTTAATGAGGATTTCCAAAATACATATTTAAGGGGTTTAGCGATGAGCTGGACCTTGTCTAAAAAATGTATATTTTTGTAGTCAAGACAACATATTAAAAAAAGTACATATGTACATACATACATACATACATACATAATGTTTTCATTTGCCTGGTTATGAACACAGAGTCAAAGTTTCGAAATCTCTGCCGCATATTCCCTAACCTGTAATGGAGTAAATAATTCTTGAAAATTTAAATTCATGTTAAAACACAGGAACAGGAAATACCTTTGCAACCAAAAAACAAACAACATTTTAACAAGCAAAATAATAAATAACATTTCTGTCTGAAAAACCGTTATCATGCCATGTAGTTCGCTCATGTTGTTACACTTACCCAGCAACCGCAATTAAAACTGTTATCAAATAATAACATACGCACATATGTATATGTATGTATGCATGTGTGAATTAGGGTTTGCCGATTTTGTTGGTCAAATATCTTATTAAAAAATTAATATAATCTATGACTAATTCTTAAAAAAAATTTTAAATGAAACCATGGGTATGATGAACTCAAAAACTTTTCCGTGATAATCGACTCAAAGATTTACTGCTCACATTCTCCTAAAATTTGTATAGCTTGATTCATAAACACTTATGTGCGATTCATAAGAGACTGCACATTCTCTATAGTAATATTTTCAATGCTATTGCATATATTTTTCATAATAAAACAAATTTTTCTTAGAAAGAAGCAAAAATTAAACTCCATCTTATATGCATAAACGCATCAAAATTTTAGTTAGTAATTGTGATGTTAATTTACCTTCTTATGCAAAAATTATTGTTAAACTTAAAGTTGATTTAACAAACGAATTTTGGATGGCAAAACCGGTTTCAAAGCATGCTTTAACTTTAACAATCGTTTGCATAAGGGCATTAATCTTTATTTGGATGGGCCGGGGTAGAGAATGATTTATTTATTTTAATTTTTCATCCTTGCAATTTGATCACCCTAATAATGTATGTATGTACATATATTTAATGCAAGATTAAAGTAATTAGTAAATATTATTGTTCTACTTTTTAAAATAAATTTATTATTTTCTTAAAATACATAACGTACTTTTATTTTTATCTTTAAAAAATAAAAGAGCTAGCGACCACAAAACCGTCAACTGAATAACTCTAAATTAATTCTAATTAAACCATGGCCAATGAGAGTAAAAAATAGAATAAAGAATTATAAAAACAACAGAACAAAGTAAAATAGTAACTCATTTAAAGTTTTCGTTATATCATCTTTGGCATTAATAGTCGGATTTTAAAAAGTAAATTTAAAACTGTTCTGCTACAAATATGGAAATACGTCATTAGCAAAAGTTTAATGGATCTTTGGGAGCTTTCATTTTCTAACATTAGAAAATTGGTACTGAACTGAGATCTGATGGGTCAATACTAGAATGGTATACTTCAGGTCAGCGGCTCATAAGGCATAACCTTGGTACCCGCGAGAGAAAGACATCCATATATATACTTATGTAACGAGTATTTAAAATAGACGAGCCTAAGTTAAAAAAAGTCAGTTATTAACAGAATCAATATTCCGCTTATGCTTAAAATTAACAAGGAATCAAATTCGCACATCTTACGGCTCTGGTTTTTATTTACCTTATATTAAAGGGACGAACCCTTACAGCAACTTTTATTGATGAAGACATCTTTCTTCTATGGGTTTTCTTATTGTTTCTTTATTTAGTGGTGTTGTTCTTTTGTGTCAAATACGTTCAGGTAGATGACGATGGTTGGATTATGATGGCATACATATGAATGGTTTGGTGTTATTAAAACAGCTAAACATACATACAGACTGAAAGTTGGGAAATCAAAAAAACCGTAAACCAAAAATTTTACATTGAAACAAAACGAAAATTTGTTATTTAGTTACTTCCTACTTGTTTTTTTATTTATTTTTCTTTGTCTGCGCTAGTTGGTTGCGTCTTTTGTTTATGTCTTGTGTAATTGGTACATTTTTTTTTTTTGAAATTTAAACTTAATTCACTTCACTCTGGTTAACATTCATTTCTTTTACTTAAATTTTTTACATTAAAGAAAACCTGAAACCAACAGCCAGCCACTCCACCTTTTGCTTTTGCCGTCACAAACTTTACACACAAAAACAAGTTTTTGCTGCATAGATATTTTAAGTTTTTTTAGTTCTCTCTCTAAAAATGGTATACATCTTCATAATATCAAATAAATTTAGATACTTTTGTGATTTTTAAAAATTGCTTTCATAAGTATACTGATGGTATAAATGTTATCTTTTTCGATATTGCATATTCCAAATGAATGTATGTACATACATATGTGCAGCAGCAATCATTTTATCTTCATTAAAATATGATGTATCTTTAAATTATAAATGTGCATTTTGCGTTTTCGGGAAATTAATCATTAATGAAGAGGCGTCACCATAATTTAATTTTTTTTACACTGCACATGTATTTCGTTTTTTAAGAATTTAATTATAAGATTGCTGGCTTTTTTGACATATTTTTAAACAGACTAATTTAAACAATTATTATAAAGTAAAATAGCCAGAAAGAGTTCAGGAAAATAAACACAAGGCAAACACTTGACGAAACACTTTACCACCTCCTTTTAGAGAACAATGACTGACTAATGTTGACATCATATACAGGGTTGGAACGTATAGTACACTTTACTTTCTTAAAGCCAAAAATCAAATTGGCAGCTATATGAAACTTGGCTTATGTGTGTCAGATTTGAAACCTAAAAGTATCTTTAAATTAATATAATTTTGACATCTTAAATTTACTTACAACAACAAATATCTCAAAAAATTTATGGAAAGCTAATTATACAAAGTCCCTAAGCTGTAAAATCTAGCTTCCCATCTCTGGAAGTATATTAGTGTCAAAAATGTCTCCAACTTAAGATAATGCAGTGTCTTACCACTTAACTGCACTGCCAACTTAAATCTACCACAAGGACCTCACAGATCCAAATATTTGGACATAATGCGACATATCTTCCCTATATTTTTTCAGTTCACCGGTTCAAATATATGTACATATATCTATAAACATATATATAAATTATTTATTATGTTAAAAGATTTCCTAGTCACCATGTGGTATTAATCACTCGTGAATGCCCAGATTTTTTTTCAATAGAATATCAAAATCATGTGTTGTTATACCCAACCAGTGTTTCAAATGTTCATTCATACAGATGGTAATCCTCATGATATGAAAATCATTGTATTTTATGGCAGGAAGAAAGAAATATTGTACAGCTAATGCTGAAATAGAATAGAAAATATCATAGTCTCAGTACGCTGAAACACATTATATGTAGACATATATTAATATAAAATTAAATATTTTATCAAATAATCAAAATGAAAGGTATATGTTTGCTGGGTAGCAATGAGGTTGTCACAGTGACAACGCTGCTGCGAATTTACGTAATTTGTCTCAAATATTTTCTAATATTTTCGATAGAGGCAAATTTTAATTAAAAAATGGGTAACGTGTACATGCGAGCTGCTCACCCGGATGTTACTCCAGGCCCTGACTGTGTGCCGACATTCGATCCTTTATTGGGAGCGCCCAACCGCAAAAAACGTGTGATGAAAGCTACAAAAGAAGAAATGGTTTCTGCAAAAATACCATTAGAAGATAGAGATTATTGTGCGGATAAATTGCTGAAATATCGCTCCTGCCGCGCTGACGTATTCCCCTGGTTGTACAAATGCCACCATGAGAAGCACGAATACATGAACTGTGAATATGAGGATTACGTTTTGAGAATGAAGGAATTCGAACGTGAGCGGCGATTGCTGGAACGCGCAAAGCGTTTAAATGCTGCTGCCTAATAAAAAAAAATCAATAATTAGATAAATAGCTTGTTATTGGAAGCTGAGACTCTGAAGTGTTTGCGGTTCTATTAAACTAAAGTTTCTTTGCCATTTTTTTAGGATTTCCGTACGAATACATAAAAATAGACAGACCAAAAATGCGAAAGTGTTAGAAATGAAAATCGTCTACGAATAAATTTATAACAATAATTACCAAAAGTTATGTGTTGGAGTGTTTATGTAAATAATATAAATGGATGCCCAATATTGAAGCAGTTGATCATTTAAGACAAAGTCTTACTTGGGTTATACATATGTATGTACTACATATAGTCAGTCAACTATGTGTTGGAAAACGATAGTTTTCAAAGCGATCATTTTGCAAAGGTGTGATGAACTCTCATCGATTTTGAGAATCATTTTCTACCCAATCTCAAACTACGGACTAGCGTACTAGAAAGTAAAATATATAGTAAAGTTGTGAACGAAGCTTTTCAAAAGTTATAGAAAGAAACTGTATATTATAAGTAAATGTTATAATTTATTTCAAATGACTATGAATCTAAAAAAAGTTTGGTAGACTTTATTAATATACCTATTGACAGTTGACCTATAGGCAGAAACGAAATGCATCTAGACGTACTAAGCCAACAACATATAATTGTATACATTAAAATTTTATAATGATTGATAAAACGACTATACCATCGTTTTCAAATAAGTTTTTGCTTCTAAATCGATATTCATCACATACTTGAGTAAGTGTGTATGGACATACATATATTGATTTAGCAAATTAAGTTTAGATACAACGCTCCGATAGAACAAAAATAAAATAAAAAAATTTACCTTGGTTTCCGAGTTATGGTCTGAATTTTTCATATAAAATCGTCAATTACTGATATACACAATTTAAAAGCCGGCTTTCGGCCGGGCTCAAAAATTTCCTCATCCATGGTATATCATAAAACGGCACTTTTTATTAATAATTTTTAAAATGTTGGCTCCTTGAAGGATATAAATAAGCTTTTAAATGAAATCATTCTTTGGAAAATATTCCTTATAATCACAATTTTGCACTAGAAGTTCAGAGGCGCATAACTCGGAAATTAATGAGGCATGCCGCCAATTTTTTGTATAGTACATACATATAATTTGTACTTATTTTTATAACTTTATTTAGGCAGCGAATTATGAAAAATATTGTTTTTAAAACGTCTTCGCATCAGATAACATGCACTGATTCGACTCATTCAATTCAATGAAGAGGAAGCTATCATTATTTATACACATGATCTTCAGTAACATGCTACTGTAGAAATCATGATGTTTCCCATAAATCCAACAAGTTCGTCATCACTTGAACCCATAATTCAACACCATTTTTGTTGTTTTTTTTGCTGGGATATTTTGTGAGAATTACCAAGTACTGAACAAGTTTCATGTTCTAGTAATTCTTATTTTTGTCGTAGCTGTTTTCTGTCATGTTATTGGCAACACTTTTTTTTGGAAAAATGTAAACAGCTGCTTATTATTTATATGCCAGAATTTAATAAGTTGAGGAAAAGAAATAATTTTTAAAATCCAATGGCGGTGTGCATTTCTATAATTGGTAAAGATGTAAGTTAATATTTTGTATTTAGAATCACTTGCAAAAGCCATTAATGCAATGCTTTCATCTTCAAGAATGCCCCTCTCTATTTGTCCACAATAGACTTGGACAGAGAGTTGGAATTGCAGTACCGTGTGCATGCTGCGCTGGATGTAATTGAAGAGAAATGCCAACCCGTACCAAAAGGGGCCCCAGAAAATAAGGAAGTATATCTGGGCTTGCTCTATTCGACAGAGACACACAAAATGTAGGTATACCAATTGAAAAGAGTGGAATTAGTTGTTTTAACAGTACGTATCCTTAATTTTGTTCATTTCAGTTATGGATTTGTAACAAATACGAAAATAAAATTTATATTGGTAATTGATTCAGGAAATATAGCGTTAAGGGAAAACGAAGTTAGAGCGGTAAGTTTAGAATATTGTACATACTTATGTAAGTATGTATTATTAACCCACTTTTAATATGTTTACTTGCATACATGAGTTTTTAACAACAAACCGAATGAGAAAACAAGGCCCTTTAAACTCATACAGCCCATTTCCAGTTGTTTTATTTTGACTGAAATCTTGCAAGTGACTTTTAAATATGGGAAGAATGAATAGAGAATTAACTCGCGAAGAGATATTATTCGGAATAAGAAGTAAATTATGAATTTATGCCTACGTATATAGAAAATCTGACGATTTATTTAAAAATTGTAGTGCTATTCGAAAAACATGAAGAACTTTTTTGTGTTTGTTAGCTAAGCACGTCTAGATGCATTTCTTTTCTGCTTAGGAAACTCTTCAGCAGACTTTAACCAAAAAATTATGGTAAACAGCTTAAAAAAACTTCATGCGTGTAGCTTTTATTGAATTAGGATCTTCATTCGTTTTCTCTTATTCAGTGTTAATGGCGAATATAAGTTATTTTTTATTTATTGTATCGTGTGTTTTCACAGATGTTCCGCAATCTACACATGCTTTATACCGATGCTGTTTGTAATCCATTTTACTTACCCGGCGAACCACTCAACTCTAAGTGAGTTCATAAATATTTCGTTAGTTTGTTGACTAGTTAAAACAAAACAATTCTTTTTCTTTCAGAAAATTCAATCGCTCCATACAAAAACTTATGAGTGGTAGTATATAAACATATACTAAATTTGTATATAATAAAATGATCTTGCGTTTAAAAAGTTAAACTTGAATTTTTTTTAATGCAAAACTTTTGCTTACATAAATTAAAGTCGTAAAAAATTCATAAATAAAATTTTAATAAAATCTATAAAATATATATGTATGTAAACTTAATTCTTGTAGTTGCGTTTTAAAATATGAAACGTTGATAGGAACTAGGCCATTCCATAATGGAGACATAGTCCGGGAATTGCTTAATAAACTTCTGAGCTTCGTTTCCACGGGGATATTCGGAGCTAATATAATGGCCAGAGATACCCAATTCAAATAAAGGCTTTGCAACAGTTGTATTTGTTAACTGAAAATATTAGTTGAAATACATTAGTTAGATTTTATTCGCTGTTAGACAAGCAATTAATTTAATCACCTTAAAGTCGAAATAAAATCTTAATGGCGTCGATAATTTCCCATAAGTAAAGTAGACATGATAAGGCGGCTGGTATTTTCCAGGTTCTTGTAGCAAAAGCTTTAAAAATGACCAATCCAATAGAGTTACGCCTTTCAAGGGTAGCAAAAATATACTCATATGTGGTGGTCCACTTAATTCAAATTCAAAACGTGTTAAATTATTGCTGGCATTAAAAGTTTTGTTGAGCATTATTAATTTTGGAGTAGCTGGCAGCTGAATTGGTGCTGTTGAAGGCATCCATACACCTTCGTTTCTGGCTTTAAACATACGATGATTGAAAAGTGGCAAGCCACACATCATGTAACGATTGCAATCAGAATTGGCTTCTTGTTTCTTGGGATAATGTAAGCGCCTGTCTTGCAAATCAAAGTAATAACCAGACTCATTAAGACTCACATAGCCGTGATATTCGTAGAAAACACGACGAACAATCTGCGATATTAAGAATTTCAATAAAATTTAAGCAGATGAAGAGCAATTTCCGAAACTTACCAAAAAGTTAAGTCTACCCACATGTGTCTTTGGCCTATAGGGAAATCCTATGGGTGTTATAGCAATCATGGCGAAAATAAATGTTATCCCTAACAATAACGAAAGCAGAAGTTTTGGACGTCGAAACATATTCCACATGGGCATCTAAATAATGTAGTAATAAAATCTTTAATAATTTTATTTTATTTTAGAGAACTAAAATGTATCTAATAAAAGTAAAGGAAATAAAGGGTATGTCTACTCTGTAATCTTTCGAATTTAAATTTTATAAGCATACAAATTCTAAAGTATTTTCTTTCGTTTCAAATTACACAGTAGACGGAGCTCCAAGAAAAAATATCGGGGAGTGTACCGTGTCTTTCGAAGCGAAAGAGGAAGCTTTCGAATTTTTGTTATTAACATAACAATCCGAAAGCTTTCGAACTTGTATGTTACTAGCATTATAATAGACTTGGGTCGAACTCGTTCACTAGTTCATTTTTGCCACAAACCGATGATCAAACCCATTTAAATTAAATTGGTTTGATCATAGGTTTGTGGCAAAAGTGAACTAGTGAACGAGTTCGACCCAAGTCTACATTATAATTTGAAAGCATTTGCGTTTTTGAACTAAAGAGTAGACCGTCTGATTAAGAATTCCAATTTTACTGTTTTTTTTTTACCAATTTAAAAACTTTAAAATTTTTTAGTAAAGAATTGTTATACAACATTGTTTGAAATATGTTTGTTATAATCAAGATCTAATGATTTAAAATAGCTTTATGATTAAAGAAAAAAATATAAGTTATATACATACCACAAAGCCCATGCTCAATATGGAACATAGCGCACACAAAGCACCTATATATATATCCGGGTTGCTGGCGGAACCAAAACGCCCCATTATGGGTATAGATAATGTCAGCAAAATAAGGAAAATATATGTTGTGTAAATGAATGGCAAAATTTGGCATAAAATAATGCAAATACACCACAGGTTCTCTATTTTTTTTATCAATAATTATTAAAAATAAAGAAATTTTATGGAAATTATGGAATTGTTAAAGAAAACGCACCTTTCTTATGCAAAGATGTAATAAAATTAATAACTAAAGCCATTCCATAAAATAACAGAGGAAATAAAAGTATATATGAGCTGCGCCAACCAGTGAAAGTTGCCAACATACATAGTAAAGCAAAAACAAGTGCGTTAGCGTGTTGAAACAGTTGAATTTTAAAGCCTTTTCTGAGTTTATCCTATAACAAAAGCATTCAAATTAATAATTATGTACTTCAAGTCAAAAATTATTTACATTTACACAACTTACATTCCTAGTCAGGCTTAAATACAATACACTTGGCAGATTCAAGCCAAATAAGGCAGGACACACATATAAACCAAGAACCAACCACTTGTTTGCAAACCAAGTCATCGAACGGTCTCCACTATCAAATATAACAGCCAGTAATAAAGGTAAAGCTATAGCCAAGATTATTCCAACAAAATGCAATACCAATATTACAAGAAACGTTTTTAGAATTTGACCAATAGGGATGTAGGAAATTGCAGCCATTTGTACCATAGAAATGACCATGGCCACAATAACAATTAAAGACACGCAGGTATTTGTAATAATACCTTGAGTCTCACTATAGCATATTAAAAAGAGACCTAAAAAATCATAAAACACTGTAGAACCTTCTAAATATTTCTGAAAAAAAGATTTTATTTTATTTAAGTTCAAGAAAATAATTTGTTAAACGATGACAGACAACGAACTACCTCCGTATCTTCCAATTCGGGTGCATTTGCAAAAGCTTTGGCAAGACTTAGAATATTATCACCAGTCGCCTGCAATGTTCCCCGGGGTACAACATCATATTTATCGAATTTGGTGTGATACACATAACCATTATAAAAATGCGCAAAATCCAAACCTTAAACATTAAGAGGAAATAAGATTTCTAAGAAACTTATTTTGGAAAAAATGTGTTTTTCTCTGCTCACCAGGCACATGACCATAGTCACGGAATATACGAAAATCTGTATCCGAAGGTATAACTTTGGACTGGAACAGCTCCTCTCCCATGGCGTTACCAAAAGGTCTAACGACATGCTTGTTATAATACTTGAAAAATAAGAAATTATTTCATTAAATTTAAAACTATTTTATGAAAAATGGGAACTGTTTTAATTTATTAATAAAATAATAAAGTTTTTTTTGTTGATGGAGCTTAAGATATTTTTTTATAAAAAATTAATAATTTTTTTTATTTCCACTATGGTAAATTTTTCCAGGGAATATATCGGACCATAACCTCCACAAAGCTTAACCGACACATATTTTGGACCTTGTGTTTTTGACAAAAAATTAAGTTCGAAAATTATGTCACTTAAATTTTTTGGCGGTTATGGCACGATATAACAATTGTTTATCTAAAATACTTAAAATTTGAATAGTAACGAAAATACCAACTTTTTGGATTATATTAATAAATTAAAATTAAATAAATTCGGCAAAGTGCGGATTTGCCTTGCACACGAATGGTTTCATACGGCGCTTGTTTCTTTTTGGAGATTGTTTCCGTTTTGGCTATTTTTATCGGTTTTGTGTGACTTTTTTTACAATATGTACATATTTTAGCAGTTTTTTTAGTTTTTGGCGGTTATTTTGGTTTTGGTGTTTTTTCGATTTTTGACGACTTTTTTCACTTATGGTGATTTATTTTCATTTAAGCGATTTACTTTATTTTTGGAGTTATTTTCTATTTAAACCCTTTCTTATCCAAAACAAAACCCATTAACTGAAAATTTTGCAAAACTACAACCACACAACTGCAAAGTAGCTAATTCACACACCTTTTTAAGTACAGAGGTTTACTTTTTAGTACAAGTTCAAAAAAAAAACATAGTTGCATCAAAAAGTTCTATTAGATTTTAAGTAGATTTTGACAAAATGTAGTGAAGAAGTAGATTTTGTTTTGTATGGGAAATCTACTAGATTTTGCCCGAAATCTCGTAAGTACTAGATTTTGTTAACATGTAAATGCATTATAGGATTAAAATGGAAATTAAGTTATTAACAAACTAATTCAATTATGTTAAAAAATCGTTTACATTTGGATCATCTCTAATTATTTTTTTTATATAAGTTTGTCATTGTAAAGAAGTTCTCTTTTATGAATCCAAATCGCCGGATTGGAAGCGAAAATAAAAATTTTCAAGGTACAAACAAAGTGGTCTTAATGAGCTTTTTAGGGTGCGTGCCTAGACACATTCAGATTATATTCATGAGTTGACAAAATTTTACCTGCATATTTTCAATATACGAGTAGATTCTTTGAAAGCAATGAAAATGACTTTGACTTTTTTTAATGGAAATAGAATGAGATATTTTTAAGCGTAAAAACGAATTTGATCGTTTTATGGTACTCGTATTATTTATATTATATACAAGTGCAAGCGTTTATCGAATTTTCTTTTATATCGCATTAAATTATTTTATTACAGTGTTTTCGTTGTAGTGAATAAAATACACAAGATAAGTAAGTTTCAATAATATCTGTATGTATGTATGTATATTAGATAGTAATAATTAAAAAACAATTAATAATCCAATAAGCACTGAAATCTAATTGTTCAAAATGCTAGTGCTAATCTTGATTAAATAATGTACAGACATATTTGTTTGCCCAATCAAGTTCAAACCAAATAATTTAATTGACGACAATAATAATGATAAGTTCTATATTAAGTGAGCTAGTTACCTTTATTAGCCACGGATGGTTCGGACCAGATTGAAACATAATTTCTCGATTACCGCTACCGCCGGAATCTAAGTTTATCAAAGCTCTGCAAAGATTCATACATAAATAAAATAAAATATAAGTATTCGCATATAAAATATCTCTTTTGACATACATACTTGCAATTTTTGGCCCATTTATGCTGAGTTATAAAACCATGCGAAGCTTGTAAGGGATTTTCTTCAGCACCGTTAAATAGAAATACTATGGGATGCTTAAAAGTCTCACGATTAGTAGCTAATACACGCAAAGTCTCTAGCATGATCACGACCATGGCACCATCATCGCCAGCACCTTAACAAATTACGAATGCAGTATTTGAGCAGTAATGATTACATTTTGTAATTGATTACACATCGATTACAAAATTTTTGTGATTGCAATTGAAAGTTGTAATTTAAAATTAAAAAACAGCAATTAAATTTAAAAGTAATTGTAGTGGAAAAAATCTCAATTACAATTACATGTAATTTTAATTGCAAAATAATTCAATTACATACATGAAAACGTCTACAAGTGATAAGGGAATGGATCGGATAAGACAACATACCACACCATCAGAACATATGGACGTCACTGAACGGATACGACCAGATTTTGGAAATGTCCGACCGAGTACGTAAGAATAGGTTTGTAAAAGAATGCGCGACATTGATTTCAGAAAGACAGTATTGGGTCAATCAAAACCTAGAACAAACACCCGTGGCAGTTTGCTGCTACACGAATGGCTCGAAGCTAGGGGAAACAACTGGCATAGGTTTCTTTATAGAGGCACTGGAGACCGAGATTTACTTCCGCTTGCCTGATTATAATACAGTCTTTCAGGCGGAGGTTCGTGCGAGGCTTTAAAATGGATCAGTGTGAATATTAGAATCAATATATTTACCGACAGTAAGTCGGCAAATGGGACAATCACAACCGAAACAGCAAACTCTAGGACCGTTTTAGATTGCAAAAATATGATAAACAATCACGCGGTACATGGCAAGATTCGTCTTGTATGGTGCCGGCCCACTACGGCGTAACCGGAAATGAAATGAAAAAAAAATGAAAAACAGTCAGAACGTTACGGGCAGTAACTCTAACTAATGCGAAGCCTTTCAAGACAACGAAGATTGAGTTACAAAATTGGGCGAAGATGGCCACGATACTGTGATACTGAGTCTTTTCCTTCACAAAGTCAGTGATGCGTATAAGGTTTGGTTTTTATTTTATTTTTTTTTTTGATATGATATGATGTCAAGCCTTATTTTCGATTTAATCGTAATCGACAAAAATTAAAGTTTTCAGGAGACGGGTTTTTATAATATTCAAATTTATTTTACATATCGAGCCTTTTTTTCGATTTTATCGTAAGCGACATGTTATCGGAAATAGACTTTTTTATTGAAATTAAAATTTTATGGGCCTACACATAGTTTAGAATTATCAAAATGCTAAAATTGTTCATAACTTTTAAGATACAGGCTGTATAATTTTATCGTAAGCGACAATTTACGTACAAAAACAAATTTGAATATTTAAAAAAAACCTTCTCCTGAAAAATTTAATTTTTGTCGCTTACGATAAAATCGAAAATAAGGCTCGATATGTATGTACGTTAACTATCGATAAAATTTTACAGCCCGTATCTTAAAAGTCATCAAACATTTTGTCATTCTGATAATTCTAAACTATGCGGAGGCCCATAAAATTTTAACTATATAATAAAACAGTTTATTCTTGATTACATTTCGCTTACGATTAAATCGAAAATATATGTAGCTCGATATGTATTCACACAGGGACTGAAAATATATTTACCTGGACTCCCGGGCTTTGAATCAAAATGGCTGTTTATCAAAAGATAATTTTGTGATGTTGAATTCCTGCTGCTTAATTTCACTACAAAATTTTGTAGTGCCTGGTACATATTTACCATGGACCAATGCATGTATGCGCCCGATACAACTTGTACGTCTACTTCCATTTCGAATAAATCATGTTGCATAGCGCTTCGAATTTTCTCCACTTCAGTGTGTAACAGTTGAACTGTAAGATTTTCATTAGCATAGCTGCCCGTTACCTTGGGCCCAATCTTATCAAAATCATATAATATACGCTCAGCTCTCTCTGCAATAAATTTTCCCACATATTGTTGTTCGCTGTCTATTGTCAAACCTTTGGGCAGAATATAAAATAGTGGTGCTACTACCGCAATGAATAGGACAAACCAGAAAAGTAAAAATGCGGGCGCATAGAACCACTCTATGCCAATATCTTTCTTCCTCGACGCAGCCATTAGTTGTAAAAAACTTGAACAGGTGTTTCTTATTTTTTTTTTAAACTAGAAAAATTAATTTTTTTATATAATTTTTAATAAGAAATTTTTCCTTTCTTGTGTTAATTTGTTTTTTTTTTAGAAAATCTGCTCTTTATCTAACCTTTTGTCATATTCAACTAATTTTAAATTTTGAAATTTTTAGTGTATAAACCTTAAAGTAATCATTGTTATCAGATTGAGGTTTTTATGTTTATATCCAAATATTAAAAAAATATAAATTTTATGGCCTAAATTGATTGCTTGGATTTTGAAGATAAGTACATAAATTATTATACTCGTATAATTTTTTCTACATGAACTAATTTTAAAAATAATAGCATTTTTAATTATAAATGTTTGATATTTACCATCCGAAGTCGGTAAATATGTGGACTTTGTATTTTTTGGACTTTACCCCCTTTTAGTGATTGGCGTATTTCGACTTTTGCTACGACATTTTTGTAATAGATTAAAGAACTTCGCAACATTTGTTCTTTAAAGAACTTTGGAACATCTGTTCTTTAAAGAACTTTGGAAGATTTATTCTTTAAAGAATTTTGGAACATTTGTTTTTTCAAAAGAACTTTGGAACATTTGCTCTTTAAAGAATTTTGGAACATGTGTTCTTCAAAGAACAAACTAATGTTCTTTAAAGAACTCTGCAACATTTGTTCTTTAAAGAACTCTGCAACATTTGCTCTTTAATTAACTCCCAAAATTTGTTCTTAAAAGAACTCCGCAGCTTTTGTTCTTTAAAGAACTCCGCAACATTTGTTCTTTAATTAACTCTGCAACATTTGTTCTTAAAACAACTCCGCAGCTATTGTTCCTTAAAGAACATCTGTTCTTTAAAGAACTCCGCTCAATTTGTTCTTTAATCTGGGACCAAAATGTCGTAGTGGATACGCCAAGCACGATCAGGCCCTAAATTTTCAACTTAATTTCAGTGTTTTGAAACAGCAGACTAATGCCTACCTGAATACAAGTCTAACTATTTGCTTCCCACAATTTCATAAATCTGTGGCAAAAACGAAAAAGTGCTTAAGTCGAGATAAGCTGATTTTGTGTTAATTTTACCTCCGTAATCTGCATATATAAAAGTACCCCTGGGCGAAATCCCAATTCATTTGTGCGATTTTTCAAGAAGTTATAGCACAATGTTTGGCAGCTTATCTTTTTTGGACTTCTAATCTCATTTGGAATAATAGCTTAATTTAGGCTATACTTTGATATATTTCAACTGGAATGTACTATTTACGATGTTTGCTTAAAAAAAAATAAAAGTTAACAGAGAATTTCCCAATTTAACTGTAAAAGAAATAAATATTTGACTTAAACGCTAAAAAGTGCTCTCCTGCAAAACAGTCAAATATGACTCAAGCACTTTTTCCCTATTGCCAGCAGAAATAAAAACTATTACAGCTTTTCCGAAAATGCACTATTTTTTCTCATTTTTATTATTCTACGAGTAAACTATGGGTAGGCCCATACAATTTTAATTTCAATAAAAAAGTTAATTTTGTACTGCATGTCGCTTACGATTAAAAGCGAAAACAGGGCTCGCTATTTGTCTTAAATTTACGTTGGTTCTTATATTGATTTCAGTTTAATGAACAGTAATCCAGTAATTTGTGTATTACGAGTATGATAATTTTCCATTCCAAAATCTACTTTTTTTATTGCGTAACTTTGAATTAAACAAACAATTTTTGCTGAAATTAATAATATGTAGTCTGTACATACTGGATGTATTTTTAAACAAGCAGATAAAACGTTAAGAGTTTAATTTATAAGCATATGAAATATGTATGTAACTTCACTTAGTTTGATATGCACACCGCTCAGTAGTTGTGTTAAACTGTTTTCAGCCAGCATCAAATGCTTTCAGATATCGCCGTTTTTAATGAAATTTCAAATATATATTTTATTAGGGTCTGTGTAGATAATAAAAATGAGATTATATCAACTAAAGATAGTAAGAGACGAACTAAAAAGTGGAATAGAAATACTTGCATATCTATAGTGATGTGACGATTTCAAATCGACTCGATTTACAGAACAGGACCGATTAACTTGAAATGCGCGATTTTAAATTATTTGTTAGACAAGTGGTTTTGCATTTCAGCTGACGATATATAACTTGATGTGTAAGTCATGATCTAAACTGCCCAGCTGACTGTTGTCGCCTCAGATGTTAACAGAAATTTTTCAGTACATTTTTTTAACATCGAAAGAATAAATCTTTTAAAAGGGAATTGCGGCGCATCTACTTTATATGAATATCTCTTGATATGTATTTTATAGTTTTTTTTTTAGAAGTTTTAATTCAATAATTTATGTATTTATGCCTTTACTATTTTTAACCTTAGAACTAAAAATTTTTCGCTTTATTTTATTTACAACTTTAACTTAATGCTTACTTGACGTATTCATAAAAAATAATTTTGGTTTACAAACGACTTGCAAAACAAGTTTTCGTACAGAATTAAAAAAAAATTTAAATTAATTTTTATGAATAAGCCCTTCTTTAATAAATACATGTATGTAAAAAATTAAAATAATACGTTCGAGTTTATTTATTGGGTTTTCTTACTTAGAACAACCAACTTTCATAAGCAGCCACCCATTGAGTAACGCTGGCATATGGCGGAAAACTTTCCAGAGTTTTTTGATATTTTGGAGTATGTTGCGTTTCTTGATGTATCCAATGGCCGCCAATGCCAATTTCCAATGAGGGAGTTTTAAAACTTTCATTAGTTTTCTAAAAAGATGTTATTATTATTAGTAAAATTATTAAATTAAAGTAAATGCATGCTCCGTCCATATACCTCCACGTCTATGGTGAAATGTAAGGCCCTGTTATCTTTGCCATAGGAAAAGTAAATAAAATAAGGTTTCTTCCATTTTTCTCTTATCATCGTATCGTTAAAAGACCAGGCGATTAAATTTGCTTTTCCCTTCAAGTCTATAAAAATTGTCATGTGATCTGGTCCCCGTAACTTAAATTCAAATCGTTTCTGCGTGTTGATTTTTAAATTTGTAATGGACTTTAAGTCCAGTGTAGGCTTGAAGCTGGGCAGTATGGGAAACTCATCTATGGGCAGCCAAAAGCTGCTATTTCTATAGAAGTTTAAAGTAAAGTTGATAGAATTGCAAGTGAAATATTAATGGTTACCTGGCTTGGTTCCATCTGTGATTATAGGCCGGCATAGCGCAAAACATTTCCTCTCCACAGTATTCACTAATTTTATGTTTTGTTCCCAGATCCTGTATAAATTCTGGACATTTTCAATAAACTAGCTTAAGATGAAATATTTAATTAAAAATGCTTTTTATTAGATTTATATTACCATCTATACTATCAGTCCTGCGGTCTTGGGGATAAATATATATTCCAGCCTCATTTAAGCGTACATTACCATTGGCATCATGCAAAGTACGTTGAGCATGCTAAAGGAAGAAAATGCATTATGTATAAAATATTTAGAAATAATTCGAAAATAATTAAGTGTCTGTCGCTTACAAGTAGAGAAAATCTTTGTTTGGATATTTTATCATTATAAGGAAATCCAATTGGAGTTATTGCAATAATTATAGCCAATATTGTTAGTAAAAGAAACGTAGAAATTATTGCACGAGCCTTGTGGAAAAATAAAAACAGCGGCATCTGCAATAGAATAAAAAAATTATTTTTATTTTGCAGAAACAGAACTGAAAATGGCAAAGGCACGTAGCCAAAGAGCCAGATTATTATTCCATGTGTAGGAGCTTCCTTTGGCAGCTGCAAACGACCTATTCCCTCATATATAGAAAGTTTTTTTTTATGGCCTCTTACTAGTCAGAGAATGACAAAAAGTATAGTTTTAAGCACACGCATTAATTTTGAACCGGATACGTATAACTATAAACATCCAACAACTATGTTTATAAAAATTTTTTAAATTACGCAGTATAAACAACTATAAATTAAATTTATGGACTGTGCTAGCTACAATCACACACATGAGTATAAAAATACTCTGAATATTAATAGGCTACACGTGCGTATATACAGGGCTATTTCATTGACACAAGCACATAAAGCATGTTTTAAAACAGCCACACACTTTCCATTCCATTTTATATACGCAAATGTATGTATACCGTGGCGAATGATTAATAAATATCCCGAGTATCAGCGTATTTTTTTGTCCGATTAACTATCATTAGCCTGAGTATAAACATACTCAGACTGTAAGTATGTGTGTGAGAGAGAGAGAGAGAGAAAGTTAATACGTTTGATACACATGTGCCTTTTTATTTTTAGTTGCAGCGTATTTTATTGTTTTTTTTTTGCATAAACGAAGTAGAGATGCTTTTATATGTTGGAATCGGCTATAGTCCTAGTTGTTTGAGAGAAAATATGTGGGCGTTCGAATTGGTTGTGTATAGGCAGTTACTTAAGTGTTTTTTTTTTGGGTACTCATTATTATTTTCTGTTACGAGTATAATTAAATCTTATCAAAAACGTTTGCACTTGATAATGGAAAATATCACAATAGTTATAGTTAGTTGAGGGTAACCATTAACAAGTGCGAGTGAGACGTAAAACTCTCGAAGGAAAATCAACACACAAAACCCTGATCGCCCGCGAGAGCTATTCTGCAGCCCAAAACTGCTTTACAACCCGAATTAAAAAAAAAAAACAAAGATCAACTTACGATAACTCCTGCAAAAAGTATTGCCATGAATATTGCAATACCACTTATAAATCCATCTGGCATGGCTTCTGCACCCCCTCGGCCGGTCATGGGTATAAATATAAGATACAAAGCGTGAGCTAAGGAAGTGTAGTAGAGAAAAGGTAGTATCTGACAAACAATAACAACTCCGGCAAACCAATAAGCCTTCCTATGCCATTTGGTTATTAAATTAATAACTAGAGCGGCAATATCGAATGAGATCGCCATCATGAACATAAAGCTGGAACGTATACCCATCAGGGTCAGCGACAGAGTTAGAATGATTAAAAACAAGCAATGGGAATGCATGAATAACTGAATACGAAAGCCTAAGCTAAGAATGTCCTAGAAAGAAGAAAAAAAAACCAAATTAAATGCGAAAGATTGTGAATTCCTTTACTTTCGCGAGTTTACCTCTTTTGTCTTTTCCAAGTAAATAGCAGGAAAAAAGGCCATGCCAAAAAGCATGGGACAGTAAAAAAGACCTATGAGTAACCAATTTTCCGAATACCATGACATGGAATGGCCAATGCCATCTAGCAGCATGGCCACTAGTATTGTTAAACCAGCAGCAAAACTCAGAGACAAAACTTGTATGGCAAATGAGATGCCATAGCGCTTTAGCACAGCTGGCCAAGTTAGACCCGATCTAGCCGCCATAAAAAACAGAGATGCTGCTATAACAGCCAGGGCTATAATACACACCACGATGTTGATAATGACGCCCGTGGTCTCGGTATAAAATACAATAAACCAACCCATAAAATCATAAAATATTACATGACCTTCGGTGTAGTTCTGCATAATAAATTTAAAGATTAACAAAATTATACATTAAACTCGTTCGTGTCTTTGGGAAATGTAACTCTTACCGGATTTTCGGGATCATCCATTTCTGGGGCATTTGCTATAGCCTTGGCCAAAACTAATATATTATCACCTGTATTTTGTAAAGATTCTTTCGACACGAAGTTAGCACGATCATTTTTAGTATGATAAACGTAACCATTAAACACGTAAGCCATGTCAAGACCTTAAACAAAGAAATTTCTATAATTGGAGATATTTAAAATAAAAAATTTTCTTACCGGGTACTCCACCATAATCACGGAATATACGAAAATCTGTATCGGAAGGTATAAGACCGGCCTGAAACATTTCCTCAGCCAAAGTGGTGGCAAACGGATGTGGTACCTTACGATAATACCTCATTAGCCAAGGGTTGTTAGGGCCGGATTGAAATAAGAGTTCACGACCTCCACTGCCAGCAGCATCCAGATTTATTAAAGCTCTTTTATAAGGTAACATTTTAAAATTATTAAATATTTTTTAAAAAAATTACTTTTTAAGAAACTCTCACTTGCAATTCTTGGCCCATTTGTGCTGCGTTATAAAAGCATGTGAAGCTTGCAAAGGATTTTCTTCAGCGCCATTAAACAAAAAAACAATAGGATACCTTAGGGGTCCTTGCGATTTCGCCAGCACTCTCATGGTCTCCAGCATGACCGCCACCATAGAGCCATCATCACCTGCCCCAGGACTACCGGGTACACTATCATAATGGCTATTGACCAAAAGGTAATTATTGCTATTTGAGCCTTTTGCACTAATTTTAACCACAACATTTTGTATAGACTGATACATATTCAACATGGTCCAATGCATATAACTGCCACTGGCTTCCTGGACATCAACTTCAAATTCAAAATAATCACTAGCTTGCTGTTGAACCTTGGCAATTTGATTTTTTAAAAACTCCACTGCAGTCACTTCATTCGCCGTGCTACCCACCACTTTGGGTCCGATAGCTGCCAAGTCCTCCAGCAATAATTGGGCACGCTCAGCTATAAATCTATTTGGATATTTTGCCTCATCCTTTCGGTGCAGTGCCTTGGGCATATGTTCTGTTTGTGAAACAACCACCAATATATAGAGTATAATCCAAAAGGCCCCAAAAAAGGGCGCATAGTACCAATGGATTTTTTGCGGCACTTCAAAATCAACATCAAAGCGATATTTTGATTTGAACTGCAAAGAAATAAAATAAGAATGAAATATTTACTGGTGAGTTTCTTTTTGTGATAAATACTTTATGATTCTATAAATATTTAATTGCACATATTGCATTTATTTTTATTTCATTAAAGAATGTGGTATTGGCAATATCTTACATTTCGTTATCCAACATTTTGTTATTGCCTTAAACTTGAGTGTATTTTTTACAAATGCAATTAGCGTTCTTTTCTGTTTTTGGCTTATCAAAAATACCAAATTAATTATTATTAGTCTTGGCCAAGTTAAGAAATATATAATACGAGTAACAAGTTCTATTTAGCGTTTGAAACTTATTGTAAAGATACACATTATAACAATGATTTTATTGTAAATACAAACATTGATTTACTATCGTTAAAAGTATTTCTGAGTACAGTATACCCCGTTTAATTACCCATTTCCTATATGATGTAATTAAACGTCTTCGCTTTAATATTTTTTCCCGGATAATTACCCCAAAAATCATGAAATTTTTGATGAGGTAATTAGCCGGGCTTACTGTATTCATTTACCGATTTTAAATCAACCATTGAATAGTCATGTTTTAGACATATCACTTGTTCTTGAAGCAAGTCTCTTCAATTCTATTTACAACTGCTCGTTTGTTTACACACAGAGAGTCTGTTTGTTAAATTTTTCCTATTGTTTCAATTGAAGTAATTTTTCGGTACAAGCAACCATAAACTCAGACTTGCTTCAACAAAAAATTTATGTTTAATATGTAGCTGATGTTAACAACCAAGTTCTTTCCAAGCAAATAGACATGGGTGCTGATAAACTGCGTGGAGGCACAGAAAAATTTTGAATTTTCCCTCAGCTAATAAAGTCTACTTTGACTTCCTTTAAAATTATAGAATAAATAAAGCTGGTACAATTCGGAATTGAACAAAGATTTCTTTCAAAAAATTTCCACAATTTTATTCTTGGAATCAGTCCATTATCAGAAATATTTGCTGAAATATTTCTTAAACACATGTACATATTTACGGTAAGCTGTAGATTATATATTTTTTTATTTTTGTCTAGACAAATTTATTATTATTTATTACATTTTCCTATGTACAATATCAACCGAATTTCCAAATAGTACTTTAATTGCTAAGTAATGAGTTAAGATTATAAGTTATCTTCAATACTTTGGTATGAGTATTTCAAATTATTACTCTAGGCTCCATGAAAAAGGGCCTTAAACTGAAGAAATGATCACAAGCGAAAAAAAAATTTTAAATGGCTCCAAAATGGAAAATTCAAAATGGCCCAAATCAAAAGCGAAAAGTGGCCACATTAATAGAAAACAACTGGCGCCTAAAAATTGGAGGCCTTTCGTTGCTTGTTCATTTTAGGGAAATTTTTTATTTTCAATTTAAATACTTGTAATTTTCCTTTTATTTAACATTTTGTTTGAGGCAAAAAAAATTTTAAATTTCGTCATACATACGAGTACAAAAAGCACCGTGAGAATTTGCAGATTTGTGGACATATTTAAAATATAAAATAAACATAAGCTACAATATTCCCCCTTCCTCCACTCTAAACTTTTTTAATGACACAAATAAACAAATATTTAAATTTATGCGAAAAAATATTTACTCATGCAGAGATGAGCTCTTAAAATTTTACTTTAAATTGTTTACTTTTGTTTTTTTTTTTGCAAATCCGAATTAAATTGAATTTTGTGAATATGCATAACATGTATTTATTATAAAAGTTTTAATATGCAGCTTTGTATCAGTAATGACATTTAACATTTAGATATTTGCGCAATGATTAGGGAAAGCTTAGATTTAAATTTTTTGAACACTTCTTGAATATTTTTTTTTTTAAATTTGGAGTGATTTTTTTATTGTTTCACATTTAAGTTGCTCTTCAAATTTAGTTTTAGCTGAGCAAAATGTTTTCTGTATAATATTTTCTAAAGTTCCTCAAACTTATTTGCAGAAGTTATTTTATTTCAGTTCATTTATGTAGATTTCTTTCAAGTTTCTCATACTTTTGCATTAAATCACTTAATCTATTTTCATTATTGTTTTTTTTTAAACATACACCCATTATGCTTGTCCGGAATAACGGTTTTTTATACTTCTTCTTTAGTCTAAAATTCCGCTGGATCTTTTTAATTGTTCACTTATTTAACTTCACAAAAATTTTCGTTTGATTGTTTTTTTCTATTTTTTTTGCCTAAAACGTCCTTAAAGTCACGCACCTCAAATCCAATTGAGTTGTTTCACAAAATTTCTTGCTCTAAAATATGGGAAATACTCGCTTTTAGTTGAATTCTTATTACAATTCATGTTATCTGAAAGCTGCAATATCGTAAATGATAAAAACTGTTTTGCGGCAAGGAGGAAAAATTGCTTAAGTCGTCTTAAGCTGAAATAAAGACAATGGTTATAATTTCCCATTTTTAAGTTTAAGAAAGTAATTGGTAATTGTATTTTAATGTATTTTATAAATATTTTTTTTTATTTCCTTTACCAAAAATTTTAATGTCCTTATGCAAGCCATAGACTTTGCGACGGTTGGTACAACACGTTGGTTTACCAAGTTGTGTCTTTTGCTCCCAAACTGTACAACATTAGGGCACAACTTCATTTCACAAAAAAAAAAATTTGAGTGATCTTGACATCGGGTGCTATTACGCGTATTGTATTCGTTGATTTTTTTAGGCAAGAGTTTCGATGCATATACAAAAGCAAGATACCATATTAAATTTTATAAAATTTAATAAAATAACTTATTTCTGCTGAATTCTCGATTTTAGACGCAACGAAAAACAAAATTAAATGAAGTTGTACAACATACTCCTAAATCTTACAACCTTACCAAAAATAAAAAATAAAATCTTATCTTTCATACAACCGAGACACAACTTCATACGACGACTCTACATACTTTACCATCTCATACACAACCTGCTCATGTTGTACCAACGGTCGCAAGGTCTGTGACTTGCTATATGGATGGGATAGTCCAATAAGCGATCTCCGTCTGTCCATCTGCTTGTACGTAAAACATATGTTCCGAGGGCTCCAGAAAAGTCAGAGACTTCGATGTTGAACTGATGTATCAGGATTCGTCTTTGCTCGATTGGTATTGAAAATCAGCAAAATCCAAAAATGGGGTTCCCTACATTGACATTATTTATTTGATATTTTAAAGCAAAAATGCACATGACTTAGACCACTTTCATAATTAAGGGCACATATGTTTATATCGTCACCTTAAATGCAAACGGACGTAACTACACAAAAATTCGAAATCGAGTTTTTGATTGATTATGGTTCATTTTATCAAACTACATGTTCACGCAAATATTTAGAACTCTGCGATTAAAAATGACGACTTTATTAAAAAAATTCAAACGGACGTAATTACGAATTCATATATTTTTTATTGCAAAGAACGTAACTAACATAAAAGCTTAAATATATATAAAAAGGAAATAAATGGTTAAAAACATATAAGTATCCATACTACAAGTAAATTTCGAAGAAAATTTTCAAGAACACTTTATTATTATTGATTTTGAAACGTTTTTTGTTTCTCCTGCAAAAAATACAAAAATGTAGTTACGTCCGTTTGCATTTAAGCTGACGATATGTATGTATGTGCACAAGCACACAAACATACAAAAACATACAATACGACGTTGAAGCAAACATTCAAAGTATAACAACAACTATAATGTTATATCTTCGGCTTATTAAGAAATATACAATCACACAAACACGTTATACGCACATGCTATTGTCAACGTTCATACACACAAAACGCCACAACGAACTGCGACACGAACTAATGACATGATCGAAAGCTTATAACGAGAGGCTGTTTAATGTGCTGTGACTTTCTGGAAGCTTTATATTAAGTTTAAAAAGGGGGATACCTCGGCTAAGAAGTTAACATCAAGGTATTCCAACAGTGAATTATTTAACAATGTGTGTTCAAAAACTTTTAATATCAGTATTGAGTAGAGTAAATAAAGTTTTCCGATTTGATTTATGATTTAATAGCAGGTATTCAAACCTCACAAAACAAATTCTCTTTTAGAAGGTAAAAACTTTACAGTATAAATAGGGAACCAATTAAAATAAGTGCTCTTCTAAAAACTGCTAAATTAGACTTAAGCACTTTTTCCTTAATGACACAGAATTAAATACAACTCAACAGCAACTGAACCTGGTTAGTGTGGAAAAGTTTTCAATAATCAATTTTATTTCAATAAATAAGTAGCATACACTCATTTATCTGTCACGAGCTTGTTCCCAAGTAGTTATCAATGTTTTAGTTTGTTAATAGTTGGGTTTTTCATACGTTGATAAGTTGATGCCAAATAAATGTGTCTTTATTGCTATTGCTTGGTTATCTCATACATATTAAAACATTTCATAATGATGAGTGTACATACTATTTTGGTTGGAGGAGACTGCTGGTCTTCAAATAATTATTTATTAAATTCGACAAAAAAAAATCATATTTTGTGCAAATTGATTTGTATTTCTAAATACTAAAGTTCTTGTTATTGTACTTATGTATAATGTAGAATATGAGAATGTCCTGATAAGAGTGAATATAGCTGCAGTGGGAGATATGTATATATGGTGGATTCATAAAATGTTTCAGATCAATATATAGAAAATTTCCCACGCATAGATATCCCCACATTATATTTGTAATTCAAATAAAAAAATTTTTTGCTTTCTTCACTATTCTCCATACTTTGCCTTTTCCCTGACTTATTATAGCTTTGCTATTTATTGCGCGATACAGGAGTTAGGACGTGATTTTCATAACAAAACTAATAGACACTATTGCAGTTATAAATTTATTTTTGTTTTAATTTCTTTGTACTTAAAAGCAGAGTATGAAAATAAACGAAATAAATTGTTTATTTTGTTTTGTATTTTTGTTTTTTTTTTAATTTTTTTATTTCTTTTACAATACATACATATTTTTAGTTTTGGCGATTTTTTCGGTCTTAAATTTCAATGTAAGTAAGCATAAAAATGCAATAACTTCGAACATTTCAAATGTCTGTATATTATGCAAGCTTTTACCCGCGGCTCCGCTCGCGTTCATCTGCTTAAAAATACGTAAGAACCGGTTTTAAAACCGATCCTATATTTGACGCTGGTAATGTAGCTTTCCATTGGTGAAAGAATTTTCAAAATCGGTTTAGCGGTTTGGGCGTTAAGGCGTAGCAAACAAACAAACAAACTCACTTAGAGCCAATTTCACCAACTTATTTAAATATCAATTCGTACTTAAAAGTCATACAAAATTAATGAAAATCAGCATTTAAATACGAATTGATATTTAAATAGAGTTGGGTAAAATTGGCTCTTATACTCGGAATATTATACTCGTAAGTAAGGATTAAAATTCCAAAAATGTTCGTTGCTCGCTTTAGAACCCCCGTTAATTTTTAACTGTCATTTATTTGTTGTTGTGAAAATTTCAGGTCCGTAACTCTTACGGGAGAAAACAGCCTATGACAGACAGACAAACCGATATCGTACCGAAAACAATAGGACAACCAAAGTTCAGATACGGAATGTCTGAATTTTATTTCTTAAGCCCCAAGTCAACTCAGTTTGATTATCTGAGAGCTTACAAAATGAAAACGAAAATTCTTCTTGGATGTTTTGAACAATAGTTATGTATATAGTTATTTTATCTGAACAAATTGATTTCTGCTACCGCTTCTGAACTATTCTTTTTTCTTGTATAACTAAATATGGATATGTCGAATTATATTCTTTTTTAATCTTTAAAATTATAAAGTTAAAAACTGCGGACTTCAAAATATTATTTACAATTCTATTATTTGTTGCAAAATAATGTACTCGTAGTAATAAATTAAATAAATCTCTATTTGTATTCTTTATTTTCTAGTAAACACCACAAAAATATTTCTTACGTTTGTCACAAAAACGTGTTTTTATCGCATTTCACATGTTTGAAAGTCGCTTCTAAATAATATCAATAAATTTATTAGCTCATTTTTCCTTTTATTGGATTTAAGTTATGAATGCATAATTAAACAGCTTGCCTTTTTATAGAGTATAATCACTTGGTCGGACATACGCTTATAAAAACAATACGTGCTTTATATAAAAAAAGATTATTCAAATAATTGCAAAGAAGTAAATAGTTAGAATTAATTAAATCACAAAATTTTTATAGTTTTAAATCAAAATTTGTTGAAGAAAAAAATTTTTAAATTATAATTCAAGTCACAAAGTACATCATTTGGTATCAAACGAAATTTCCAAATTTTTCTATTTAAAGCTTTTTTTAAATACATATGTACGTATGTATGTATATATAAGTTTCGTTCGATTTCGAAATCGGCAATTTGAATTTCATATGCCAATAAGATCATACGCATATACATACATACATACATACATACTAGAGATCGACCGAAGGCGTTTTTTCTGGTCGAAGCCGAAGCCGAACTTCGGCTTAAATCCTAAACTTCGGCCAAAACCGAAGTCGAATGTTTTAAATTTTAAAAATGATACTTGTTTTATATGAATTAAGAAAAAAGTTTGCTTTTTTGAGATCACTGAAATAGCTGTAATATCTATTGGATAAATAACAAGAAAAATAAAACTATTTTGCAATTTCTAGATTGCTTTTTCATATGATCACTCACAAGAACGTCCAAGTAAAAGAAAATAGAAAGCAACAGGGTTGTATTTCAAAGCAACCCTTTCAAAACCTTAAACACAATAGAAACTGTCGGCGAGCAACGACCAAAAATAATGTTATTTTTCAAGCTTGGAATGAAAAATATTCGGCTTCGGCTAATCGGCCGATTTTTGCCATAGGCCGAATGTTGGCCGATTACCAATTTTTTGCCGAAGGCCGAAGCCGATTAATCGGTCGAACTCTAATACATACATACATATGTATGTACCCTGTCGAAAATTTGGCTAACTTTAAACTAACTTTAAGCTAACTATTTCGCAACTAGTACTGACTGACACTTGGATTACTTTGCAATGTAATCAACTGACTATTTTAACATTGCGATGTCCTAGGTGGTAGTCAATTGTCTCACTCTGCACTACTTTCAGCAAACTTAAAGTTGACTTTTTGAAATCACTTGGTAGTCAGTAAATTAAAAAAAATTTCTGGGGTTCGAACATGTACCACTCGGCTAAGCTGCCATCTAAAATAAAAACAGCAAAATGTGAATATAAAACTGAAATGAGTTTTAAAGTAGCTGAGAATAAATTTGTTGACTCTCATCAAATTCGATTACGTACTCAACTGAAAAATTAATTTTGGGTTTATTCTGAATGACTTTGCAGCTAGCTTTTAGTCAGTCTAAGAAAAGCTAACTATAAGTTAACTATTTTTGTAGTTAACCTCACATTCTCCAAATCAAAAATCATAGGAGAAACCTAAAAATGATTTTAAAATACCTGTCGAATGATACCCATTTTGATATAGTTCGCCGACTTTTTTTTCGTATTTTCAAAATGGCGTCTGTTGATTACTGTCACATCTTTAGTGACACTTCCAGCATTAACAAAAATCGATTGATGTAAGACTCATCAAAAAAGGAGCACATATACGTGCAGTCGGGTACAAAAATTGGGAAGAACTTATTACACTTTTCTGGATAAAATGGTAATTTCATAAGATTGGTAACTTCATATCAGTGCCCACAAAGTCCCACCGTATTATCGGCAACTTTTTCGAGTGTGTCTTACCCCCAGTTTTTGACTGGCTAATCAAACTGTAATTATTTTTAAGTTTTAATTAAATACGAAATTGTGTTTTTGAGTGCATAATTAAATAATAATTAAATACCCAACCTTGTGTAATTAAATACTACTTAAGTTTTATGAACGTACCATATGTCTTTATGCGTGTATGTGTTTATTGAAAACATACACATGACATCATGTGGTCGGGTTGAAAACATCATGTGGTCGGGTTAAGAAGAATTTCGTTTAAATTTCATAAATATGTATATAACATATACAATACAAAGTTACATATTATGGAATAAAGTAATAGAAAAATGTATTATAATGTTCGTTTGATTTCATAAAATGAGTTTTTATGCAATTTTTGTAACCTAACTTTTTTGTTTATGCTAAACAGCTGTTCTTTAGAAGTTTTGCAATGCTGCCGTACTTTCAACGTAATTTAATAAGAACTTTAATTAACCACTGAAAAAATTAAATCGTATTTAATTACAACTAAATCTTAAATAAAAATTAACTAATTACGTACTTAATTATTAAGTGTAAAACTGCGAGTTAATTCCTGAAAAATTAGAGAATCATCTATTCCAGTAGGTCACAAACTCCATAAAGCCATTTTAAAAACATTAAAAATAAGTATAATTTCTTAAAATCATGTTGCGAATTCCTAAAATTAAAATTTTTTATAAAAAACTAATTTAGTCCTTAGTGCTCATTATGATATTTTTTATGCTCTTAGGTGCATCTAATATGCCCATATGTGATAAGCCTGAAAATAATCTGGCAACATTATAGCCGGCAAAATCATTACATACATATACATAAACACATTTTCCATTATCAATTAGAGACGTGTGCAGTTCACGTTAGTGGCGTGAGTCACGAGTGATTATGGTTTATAGTGAAATTGTGTAGTAATTAAAAAATAAATTTGGTAATTTAATTTTTTAACCATTTTCTTAGTTACTTCAGCACTCCGTCATTTGTTTACCGATTTGAAAAATGTTTAATTTTTTTTTTGCTTTAAGGCGGAGACGGAGCCACTCCTATTGGAATTTAGTGATATAGCGTTCTTATCAAACCTATTTCTACAAGACTGGTATTGCTCCTATAATAACACGATTTCGCAAGTGCAATTACTCCCATTAAAAGTTAACATAGACATTGTTTGGAAGCCTTGAGCTCTTGTAATTACACGATCTTGCTTTTATAAAAGTGGGTGGGACACACCCCACTGCTCACATGAAATACAAATTGTGTATTAGAAAGACGGTCAGAATGTATTTTTGAATCAGTGTTGCCAGATTTTTTAAACCGAGAACAAAGTTTTTTAAAAAAATGCACTGAAAATATGCACATGGTTCGCCGAAAGCATAACTATACTTATAGTAGATATAAATGTGAATTCCAAATATGTTTTGTTGAGTTATGGGTTGCTAAAGTGTTGCCGTTTTTGAAAAACAATTAACTTTTTTTTCGAACTTTAAAACACAAAAATAAAATAAATTTTAATTATTAATTCTTTAAAAAAAATCATATTCGAATGACCAATTCACATTAAAATGTTTCTAACTAAGTTCGATACTTAATTTTTTACCAAAATTATCTGTGTTCTTTGTCCCAATTCACACGACACAAGTCTTATTGCTAAGCTTATCACCTTTTCTTCTTTGAACTTTCATTGGCGTCCTCACGATGCAAGTCTTATTTCTGATGGGATGTTTTTTATTCATAGTTTTGTGTATGCATGTGTGTTTTTTTAACATTAGAAATGAGAAAGCAAAACGTATTGACAGTAGATGAATTTGAGTATGTACTCGTTTTCTTTTCCCCTAGTCTCTCTCCTACAAACTAGTCAGCTTAGCAATAAGACTTACATAGTGCCAACTGGAACTGGAACTTAACGCACTGCAAAACCGGAAATGAAAAAATCACATTAAAATTTTTCTAACTTTGATCAGCTTTTTTGATTTTATTGCTAACCAAAATTAGTGTAGGATGTTTTTATTACAATGAGAAAGTTGGGAAATGGTATCTCCATTAGTTTAAGAGCTTGCAAATTTCTTTACACATGCGACGCACTTCTAAACCGGAAGTGAGCATTTTGAATTCCACTTTTTCTGACTTTGTTTGTAGAAAATACTCATAATACTAGAAATGTTTTGAAGGTAATACACTAGTTTTAAAAGATGTCGCACTGCGAAACCGGAAGTGGCCATTTCGATAAAAAAATTCTAACTTAGCCACAATATTTTCTGTTTCCTTTTCTCTTAGGCTAAGGTATCCTCATTATGCTTTAAAGGTTTTAAAATGGGATATCCATTATGCAGATTTATGTAGTATATGCGAAACCTACTGAAAACCCGGAAGTGGCCATATTAAATTCACTTTTCCCCCAATTTTGGATTATTTTATTTAAATTCAAAATTCCCTTAGGCTAATGAGATTGTAATGGTAACAAATGAGATTGCATATGTAATGTAGGGTTACTTTTACCTTGCATAATCGTGAGTGAAATGTCAGTCACGTTCTCAGCACTAGAAGAAACAAATTAAGAACAATTTTGTTTATGATTTGGCAAATAAGCCACAAATAAAACATGCGAATTAATTTTCGGGTACCGTGAATTGTAAATGAATAAAGAACAAAAAAAAAATATTATGATTAAAGTTAAAAGTAAAACCTATATACATATGTATTGCAAAGTATGTACATAGGCGCACATATGCATGTATGAGTACATACATATACATATAAATTGGAAGCAATTCAGTAGCAAAAAGTTCAGTAGTGCAATAAGAGCACTAGCGAACGGCGATTAATCCGCTAGAGATACTTACGTACTATGTTAAAATAAATCGGAGCTTATTTTTGTATTGTGAAAAATAGAATAAAGAAATGTAAACAGCAGCAAGCTAGTAATTGCCTTAATATATTTCTAAAAAAAAACTTCTTTTTAAGAGAATATTGAATTTTCTCTTTTGAAAAGCACAAAATTAAGAGGTACCTATTTGCCTAAGGAAAATGCAAAAGAAAAATTTAAACGAAAGTGTAGTTTTTATGCTGATTGTATGCGTTAGTGAGAAAGAATCTCAGCCATATCGCTCGTTGCATAGGCAATAAATTTATCACATCACCAGCAGAAGTATTTTGAAAATCAAACGGGCAAGATCGATTTTAGTGTAGCGGGCGTTACAATTTGTTCGTTCTTACATACATACATACATATCGCACCTTATCAACAAGAGGGTATTAATTCAAAATTTTTTAAATTTCACTTTTTGCAAAAAATCAACTAACAACATCAATATCTATCTACTGTAAAAATTTCAACGTATTCCGATTACCCCTTAACCTTGAAAACCACATTTGAGACCATTTTTGTGATAGTGTAGTGACTACCTCTATATAATCAAAATGGTATTATTTTGAGTTAGTACAAAAGTGGGCACAGAAATTTATGTTATATTTTCATAAAAAAGGTATTATTTTTAATTGAGCCTTTATTCAAGTCAAAAAAAATCCATTTGTTTTATTTAAATTTTGTTGTATTTTGAGTTGATACTGTTTTGTTGAAAAATACATTTTGAAACTTTATTTAAATTTCAACTAAAGCGTCATAACTCAAAATAATACAAAAACAAAATATCGAGAAAATTCAGAAAAATTGTATTAACTCAAAACACTAATTTTATTCCCAAGAATTCCAACATTTTGAAATAAAAACAATGCAAATATATTTTCAAATGGAATTTAATTGCTACTATGGATTCGGATTTTCAAATTCGCTTGTAATCTAACCACAAAAAGTTTTTCGTCTCTACTGAACATTTTAAAATTTTGAGTTAATACCCTCTTGTTGATAAGGTGCGATATGTACTTATGTATATGTACGGCTGTTCATGATTGTTGTTTTTGTATATATTTTTTTATTTTATAAATATTTTTTTAAATACATAAATAAAATGTCCCATAGTAGTAGCATAAAAACAAACAAGATTTTATTTAGTTCTTCGTTTGATGAATTTTTGCGGCCTTTTGAGGTCCCATATATTTATGTACATATGTTGTGTATATGTGTCTGTGTCGTTGTGTACGATTGTGTGAGTGAAAACTTTAAACATCATATTGTCGTATAGGCAAATAAGACATGTATTTTATGTTTGATGAATGCAAGAAATAAGTGCATAAGTGCAAAAAATAAATACACAAATAAATAAACAACGACCAAATTGGATTTTGAAGCATCTTTAATAACTTGCAGGGCAAGTAAATAAAAAATGTTAGTATGTATACAGTATATTTATCTATATTTTATAAATAAAATTGTAATTTCAAAAATTTGCAAAATTTATTTGTTAACCTTTGTAAGATCTTAGTTAGCGGTTCAAATGAACATCTGTGTAAGTTAATTTACACACATATGTCTTAAAGGCTCAGTTAGCCGACTGTAATGTAACTGCAACAGTAAGAAACAGCTGATCGATATTTATGTAACGTAACCTACTTGTTTGTTTGCTGGGTAGCAAAATAAAATTTTATTCCACAATTTTTTCATCATGAAATAATATGGAATAATGCATTCATCGCAAGTTTTTACGCTACCGCTAAGATATTAAAAAGCTCTAATGCATGACTATAATTTCGTGTGATCCTTTCTTTGCATCCCAGCAAAAAATTAACATACAAATCATTATAATAACTGAAGTGTATGCGCTTAAAAGGTTATCTAGAACATTAAATTCTTTACCCATAGTGATTGGTATGCAACTTTTGGAACTAGTTCCGTCTTTTTTTGCTGGGATATGTAGCAACTGCAACTACTCTAACTAATAATACAACATAATAAAGCTAAAGTTTCTTAAGTCGACTTAAGCGATTATTTCATATTGCCACAGATATGTACATATTTGCGTGCACATGCATACTTACTTACATACATACATACGTACATACTTATACACATTTACTCAAACAACGTCATAAGACAAAATATAAAATTTTTGAGTTAGTGATGAAGAATTAATCTTTATATCGTTCGGCATATTTCATACAAATATCTTGTTTACTCAACTCCTGAGAGAAAAATAAAATTGTTTTTATCCATTAAAGCTTAAGTTAGACGTGACATAGCCATAATTCCATAGCCATAACCAAACAATAATTCAATTGCTTTCTATAGTGAGAGTTATGGCGTTATGGCGAGTCACCTATAATCTAATACAGTGTTGTCCATAAGTTTGGTTCGAACAGCTGTTTTCTATGGTTATGGTACGTTTAACCAAACCAAAATTTAACGTTTAACCAAACCAAAATTCAATTGGTTTCTGTGGTGAGAGTTATGGCGTTATGGCGAGTCTCTCTCACTCTCACCATAGAAACCACCCAGCGGCGAAAATGTCGATTACAGAAGCGATGATTCGATGCGCACATGTAAGACAGTAATGCACACCACCTCATATACGTACCTAGTATACATTTTCAAATGCATTGCCGCATTTGTGGAGTGAATGCCTTTCACTTGCACACAAAGTAAGCGAGATACGGAAGTGTTCATCCAATCAACATAAAAGCTCAGTATTGCCTAACATACATTGTAAGTTGGCAGTGGGCAGTTCGAATACAATATAGCTTACTTTCGTACACTTTGTAAGCTAGCATTCATTGAACACAAAGTATGACAAACATCATTAAAGAGATATAATGTGGTATGCAGCGTTCGCCGCTGGCCAATTGAATTTTGGTTTGGTTATGGCTATGGCATTATGGCTATGTCACGTCTAATTTAAGCTTTAAGTTGTGTGTAAATTGATCATTTCAAACTAGTTCTGGCCAAGTGGTTCTTTGAGTTATGATGTTGTTTGAATAAATGAGCGATATATGTATATGTATATATGTATGTATGTGTATATGCCGCTCACGCAAATTTTTTTTTGCACAATTTATCCCATGATGTATTTAAAATACATTTAAGAAAATGTGTTGCACTTTCATTTGTATTATAATGGGTCTCCCTCCTTAAATGCTCTAAATATCATTTTATTTTTAAATCTTATTTCTTCATGGTTTTTGTTTGCTGTTTTAAAAAATTAAAAAGTTTAAAAAAAATGAACAAGTTGAATATGTTTCAATGAGTTTTAGTTTTTTTATACATACATACATACATATGTACATGCATACATACATACGCACACACATACATATGTATGTAGGTACATCTAAAAATGCAAGAAAAATTATTCTTTAAGAATATTTTATTTTTATGAAAAATAAATGTACATACATGCATAAGTATGTTAGTGTATACATAAAACTATAAACACCCTGTAGGAAGTGTCAATAGTAAAACAGTAGTGATTGACTTCTGACCTTGGCACCAGCTTTACTGTCGAATTATACCCAAGACAATGATTTTTGCTTAGATATTTAACATGTGCGTGTAATTGCAAATCCACTGCTGATTTTGGTACTATTGACTAGGTACATAGTTCTTTTGGGACCATACACAGAAAAAAATATTCCTGCAATAAACAACTTTAATTGAAAATAAAACAAAAAATCAATTAAAAATGTACTTAAGTCAATTAAACTTTTGTTTGAAAATAAAACCATTAAAAATGTTATTGAGTGTGTAAAAGTGTAATTGACTTAAAAACATTTTTAATTGAATTTTAGTTTTATTTTCAATTAAAATTGTTTATTGCAGGAATATTTTGTTTTTAAACAAAAGTTTAATTGACTTAAATATATTTTTAATTGATTTTTGGTCATATTTTCAATTGAAGTTGTTTATTGCAGGAATATTTTTTTCTGTGTATGTAGACATTGGAAACAGAGGTCCACTAGTACATTTTAGTAGCTATAGTCTACACTGCTGACGTTATTCTTTATATATATTTGTATATTAATTCCTGTTGTTCCTATAAGGAGCATAGAGCCGTTGTTCTTTAATCTATTAAAAAAATGTCGTGTCAAAATACGGCAACTACGGCGAAATACCCTTTGGATAAAAAAGATTATGCCGCCGAAAAACTATCACTCAGTTGCAGTCGCCGAGAGTGATCGGACAGAATGTTTTCTGCTCGTCAAAAGCAATTATTAATATGTATGTAGACGCTCTGTTGATAATGTCGCCAAAAAATCGCTAAAATAGTCGACTAAAGACACTTAACACCATCCTTCCTACAGGGCATTTTTATGTAAATACATACATAATACATTAATAAATATTTACAAATATATGTATGATTTATATTTTAATTTGTTAAAACTTTTGTGAGCCAAATTGTTGTCTTATTTTTCATGTGCAAAATGTCGGACGATGTTTCTCTAAATATTCATTAAAAGAGTGGGAGACACTTTGTGTTCATTTTAAATATAATATTGTTTATGATTTGACAAACAATATAATTAAATTGTGGTATTAAATTTTTATTTGCAGTACATATGCAAATATATAGCAAAAAAGTACAAAATTTATTTAAAATTGTTTTTTTTTGTACCGCAGAATATTGATTTGACGACATTAACTCCCTAATTCGAAAAAAATAATTCGAGTTTGAAGTGTACATTAAAATAAAATTTCCATAAAAATTTTTGTAAAAATTGAAGAACAAATGAATTATTTTTGCTGGTTTTGCTGATTAAGCACCCCCTACATGCTTTTCGAGCTTAATTTTTTGACCATAATCGATTATTTGCGATCACAAATATGCAAATATGCATGCAGTACATGTATTTATATATGTACGAGTATATTTATTTGATGACTATAAATCTCAATTATTTATTGCGAAAAAATAAAAAAATTCTATATGACCATCATCACCCAGCCATTCATTCATTGGGTATTCCAATGATCAGCCTCATTTTTTGTGCTTCTTATTAATTGTAATGACCGTCTACTAACAATGTTTAAGAGATAATTTTCAGTTGGAAGGTGAATGAAAATCTATAATTTATAATCGTCAATATAATTTTCTTTTTTGTTTTACATATTTACAAAAATCAAGGCAAATGTTTCGTATTTCATCTCATTTCATTTAACGGTTTCACTATTTCAACTTTGATGCAGGTCGATAAAAAGCAGACATGGAAGCTTTTAGAGTCTTAATATGCTGTCGAATTGTGTCTAAAAATATGTTGCGTTGTACTCCAAAAATGAGAAGCAGACCTTGGAAAGAAACTCAAAGCTTTAGTTTCTCTAACAGCATGTTTCAGATATTTCGTGAATTCTGTGGCAAAAAGGAAAAAGTGCTGAAGTCGAGATAAGCTGATTTTGAGCAAATGACTGAAATCTCAATAATTTTGTGTGATTTTTCATGCAGCGGTAGAGCAATGAATAGCAATGAATTAATTTAATATTTAAAATTTTAATGTATTATTTATTTGGCCTCATTACAAGTGTCGTATTACGACTTTGACTGCGACTATTTTGTAATAGCCTAAAGAACATTGCAGAATTTTTTGTTAAATCTCATACAAAATCGTCGTAGTCGTAGTCGAAATACGACACTCGTAATAAGGCCCATTATTTGTAGAACGATGCTTTCTTAAAAAAAATAATTTGAATACCGAAGCTCCCCACTTAGCTGTAAAAGAAATAAGTTTCCGCAAATCCACTTGAGAATTTAAAAGTATTCTGCTAAAAAACAGTAAAATATGACTTAAGCACTTTTTAATTATTGCCACAGAATTATTATAATAGGGGCCTTATTATGAATAAAAGGCGAACAGTTTGTTCACATGAAAATTTGTTAGTTTGTATGAAAAAACCCAATATTTCACGTGAACAAACAGTTCGCCATTTTTTCAGCATAATTCCCCCTTATCCTTATCAACAACTGAATAAATCTAGGCGAATTAAGGAAAGTGATCTGATTTTGATATGAAATGCAACCCAGCAGAAAAATCAAGTACATATTTCTTAGTATAAAATTTGCTGCTGTCAAAAAATTCAAAAACGTTTTGTTGGACTTGACACCAGAGAAACTGAATTCGCCTTGGAAAGGACCTTGTCCTCATAATAGATTGTCATATAGGGCTTAGTTAAAATTTTGTTAAAATTTGGCGCGAATATGTTTTCTGAAAGAAAAACTTTAATAAAAATACCTTATAGTGAATCAAAATCGAAATTGATTGATAGTCCGGGTTTACATATTTGTGTTATGGGCTTAAAAAAGCGTAACCACTAATTACTAATGAAAAACTGTTTGATTCAGACATTTATTTATTGATTTAAACAGTTTAACTTAATAACTTAATAAATACGTGTGAATCAAACAGTTTTTTCATTACAGGGGAAACCGCAAATATGCAATTGCATGTTTTTTCTTGTGCGACGTATTCATGCGGGGACAAGATATTTATCCGTTTCAGAACTTTTTATTAATTTTGGCATCGATTTGTTAGTGCATATTTTTGCATATTTTGACCTTTAAAGCATATTTTTGCATATTTTACCCTTTAAAGCATGTTTTTGCATTTATCACTCTAAAACACATATTTTTTAAGCATATTTTCTAATTTTTAGAGCATAATTTACGCTTTTAGGGCATATTTTGAAATTAAATAAATAAAATAAAATAAAATAAATAAAAAATTTAATTTTAATTTGCTTACAAGCTTAAGTGTTGCACAAAATTTTTATTTTTCGCCATCTAAGTCTCATTTTTAATGTTACATGTAGTGTATAAATTTTCGTAGTTATTACGGACGTTAGTTTCAATAAATAATTCGGTTTTTCTATTTGTGACGGACTCTACCCCGAGTAGACGTTGAAGGAACATTGTCAATATATTTAGATGTGGCATGCAACGATTTTATTTGAAAATCTATATTGACCTAGATTGTTGTTTATTGCAATAAATATTATACATACAAATCTTGTCTTATTTATCGAAAATATAGTTCCAAAGTTTTAACTCTGATATCGTGATCTCTTTTGAACTTGAAGTTAAATTTTTACGAGATTATCAAAAAAATAATAATTTGTATTATTTGCTTTAGTCAAAATATGTATGGCAATTTTGTTTCAATACGGCAGTTATTCTTTGTTAATTTTTTATTGTTTGCTTTTTTGCTTATTTTATATGCAAATGTTGTTGAATTTTTTAATTAAAAATATATTTTCATTTAAAATAAACCATTTTATTTTATTTTAAAAGCATATTTTTTGAGTTTTTTGTGCATATTTTCAAGTTTTTAGTGCATATTGAATGCGCTTAAAACGCTTTTTTTAGAGCATATTTCTGATTTCCCTGGTCATTATTATTTAGTGGTTACGCTTTTTTGGGCACATGGCACACATGAAATGCCAGATGTAAACTCAGCCATAAAGAAATGAAAACGTAATATATTTCAGATCTCAAAGTACCACAAAATTACAAAGGTACTAAATTGTCCATCCCTGATACAAACACAGTACAATGTTCTCAATACATTCTACCCACTCGCTTTTCTTTTCTTTTTTTTTAAGATTAATATTCAATTCTTCCGCTTCTTTGAAAACAGAGAAATCTATTTTATTTCTCTATTTTATTTATTTATGTTTTGTTCATTCTCTTAAATGAAATTGTTTTTATCTTTATTAGAGAAATTGATGTAATTTGTCACCCGCATGAATGCATTTTAATATTTTTTTTTTTTGTAAATCATTTATTAGTTACTTTTCAATACAAGGCACTGAATAAAGTACTGTACTATTGAAAATTAAAGAAGCCTATAAAATTTATAAGCAAATTTTATATGTATGTATGTTGTATGTAGTATAAATACCCGTTTAGATATGTAGATGTTGCTTTATTTTTTATTTTTTGTGTTGTTGTAGCTAGACATTTTTCCTTCAGGTTTTTGCTGTGAAGCAATTAAATTTCACTTTTTTTTAATAGGTATGCAATTATTATTAGAAATAACAAATTTATTTTTTCTGTTTTCAGTCTGCTTTTTGTTTGTACATATGGATCTTTAATATGCATTAATTTTTTCTCTAAAAATAGGTGCGACAATTTGGTATAGGATCACACGAAATTAGAATCCTACATTAGAGCCTTTTAATAATTTGCGGTAGTGCCAAAACTACTGGAAAACACTTATTTGCTTAAGTTGGCTTAAGCGATTATTCCATATTGTCACATACATACATATATACATACATATATGTAGATACATATATGTTTATGTACATACATATGTATATTAATTTTGTTTATTGTCATAGGCGTAGGAAGGTCATTCTGGGGATGTGTTGCACCCCTAAATTTTCTGTCAAATAGCGTCGGTTAAAAGTTAATCATACATTGTGAAAGGCGGTCAAACCTAACTTTTTTTACTGCGTCCTATAAAAGCCTCCTTTTCTAACAAGCCACCCTCTAACACTTGCCAAAGCTTGGAATAGGACGAAAATAGGTTCTAATTTTTGTTAGTATTTACACAGATAGTTTTATGCGCTCTACGACAGTAGATAATAGATTTTCGTTAACAAACAAAGCTCAAAAATTTATCGCATAAGCTTTTTTTGGCAGTTACGGTTCATATAATTGTGGAAATTTATGCACAACCTAACATACACACATATTGCATATCAAATTCGTTCCGTAAATATATAATTCATCCAAATTAAAACATATGATATACATTCCTACTCAGCTGTTCACGGAAGGGCTTGTGAGCAGTTATTTGTAAAATAAAGGGTGTTTTTTATAGAGTGACACAAGTTTAAATCATAGTAAAACAAAGGAAATATATTTTTAATATCAATGAAAGGGGCTTTATTGGAAAGATAATTTTATGAAATTAATGTTTAAATATAATTTATGACATGTGGCCCCCACGACTGGCGCCTAAAAGGCGCAATCTGGAACACAAATTTTCAACAGCTTTCCGCAGCATTTGCGGCCGTATTTCGCCGATAACTCTTCGAATGTTGATTTCCAGGTGTTCAATTGTTTGTAGTTTATCGACGTAGACAAGTTACTTAACATAATCCCAAAGAAAATAATCCAATGAGGCTAAATCACACTTGGTGGCCAATTAATTGGGAAATTATGTAAAATTATTTTTGCATTAAAAGTTTCTTTGTGTAGCATGTGGCTCCGTCCTGTTGAAACCACATATCAGCAAGATTAATGCTACGTAATTGAGGTACGAAAATATTTCGAATGATGTTCCTATACCGTTCACCATTGACAGTAAGATTCTGACCATCATCGTTTTTGAAGACATATGGTCCAATGACTCCACCACCGCATTAAGCGCACCAAACAATAATTTTCTGTGATGTAATGGTATTTCGACAAAAGCTTGTGGATTCTCCTCACTCCAAATGCCACAATTCTGCTTATTTAAGTACCCATTCAACCAGAAATGGGCTTCAGCGGAAAGTGGAAGAAGTGCACGATGACTTTGATGAATAGAACAATTATTTTGATTAAAAATTTCCATAATTTACACGCCTTCCTCTGGTGTAAGTCGATTCATAATGAAATTTCAAAGGAAACTAAACAAAAAGCAACTATCAGCTGTTAAATGGGTGCCCAAATAAAGCAGTGATGTCAACTCAAAGTTGTGACACTCTAAAAAAATTACCCTTTAGTATGTATATTAATACTGCTGCTGTTGTTGGGGGAAAATATACACACATATGTACATACATACATACATACATACATGCATATACAAAACACAATGAACTGATTAAGCACGCTTATTGTTGTTATTGTAGTTTGATATTAGCCAGAGGGAAAATTGAAAGTTTTCTTTTTTATTGTTTTTGGGATTGCTTTGTTTCTTATTCTCTTTGTTGTTCTTTATTTTTCAAATCACGTTGACAAAGTTGTGTGAACTTAATTTTTTTTTTCGTAAATTGATGCACGTATCTACATACATACTTATATTTCTATATATTTAATTTATGCTACATAGTACATAAATACATAAACAACCCAGCAAAAAATGTCACATTACCATCAGAACTACTTGCAATATAATGACTTACTTTTCTGATTAAAAAATTATTTTAAAGTTGATTGATGAGAAGAATGATTCTTTTAGATTTCATAGATTACGTAAATAGGTTTCCAAATAAAAAAATATAAGTACGTAGTTCTCAAGAATCGATTATTTTAGTCTCACAGCTTGTTAAAATCATTAAGTTGGTAATCCAGTACGGAAGAGCTTCCACAAAGAATGGCTAATTCCAAACCCGATTACACTTCTGAAATTTTTTTGCTGGGAATTAATATTTCTGTAAATAATAACAAAAATTAAAAATTTTAAAAACCCCCGATCTATCTAGAAAAGATGTGACATCTTCTAAACGGCTGGACCGATTTTCTTCAAACATGGTTAAGAACCATCTCGATCAAGTCACCTTTCAAACAGAGAAAACTAAATCAAAATCGGCCCAGCCGTTTGGGCTGTACGTGGACACGGACAGACACACAGATACACAGACACACACTACAAACTTATAACACCCCTTTTTTTGGTCGGGGGTTAAAAAGAGTCAGTCAGCTGATTCATAACAACAGAAAATAAAAACTAATTCTGCCTTTAATTTGTTTTACACTTTGTTTCTCCTAGTCTATAACTACAATTATGCCGAAGACAGAAAAACCAAATTCCAATTAGTTTAAGAGATATTTATAGCCGTGAGAAAATTGCATGTTTTTCGGAAAAATAAAGTTATAGCCAAAATATAAATGAGGCCAAAAAAATCGAACATCAGCTAAACAAGCAAAACCAAAATGGGGGTTTATTAGTTGCTATTACTTCGAGAAATTCAATACGAGGAGTTTTAATTTTTTGCGTTATGCTGAGTACACATCTGGCATTTTTGGTGTTGTAATTTTGTGATGTCAACGTCGCAACGTCGTTGCGACAAACAAAAAATTGTTTTGTAAACATTTTGGATAATTTTGAAGTTTCGTCTGTGTAAAATTGAATTTCGATTTCGGCAACACTGAAATAAACCGACCTTCTATTTCATTCAATGACGTTTTGGGTCATCATTTTCATTTATTGTGTTAAATGAGCTCTATTTATGAAAACAGAGAATTCCACATACTTCTTTTAATTATTTTTTTATACCATATATTCAAGAAAAAAAAAACTGTGGCATTTGATACCGATGTTGCAAAGCAATGCAAATATACATATCGATGGTCGCAAGTAGAAAGGCCCTTACTCGTATTTTCACGAAATGGAGTTTTTCAGTGATTCCAATACATTTCACACAAATACACTTCGTCACAAAAGTTTATGGTATTAGTGTAAATAATAACGCAATAATAACAAGCAATTGTACAAGCTAGTGCTGGGATACTTTCGATATTTTCTACTATCGATACCTAAGATTTCACTATCGATATTACTATCGACTTAATGTTTGTACTTGAGAAAGAAATATATAACTAATTTTTCACCAGGTTACAGTTAGTTTTTTTTATCACTTTATTGAAAGTTTATAGTCTTATGCTTATTTTAATATGTATGAATATATCTACGAACGTTATTTTAGGTGACAGCTTTTGAAAAATTGTGCTGATGGAAGTTAAAAAATTTTTGTAACACCTGACGTTTTCAAAACTGAATTTTAAATAATATCGATATCGATATTTTTTCCTATCGATATTTTCGATATTTTAAAACTATCGATACCATCGATAGTATCCCAGCACTAGTACAAGCAGTTGTACTGTTTATTATTATGTTTTTACCTTCTCCGGTAAAGTTAAATTTATTTGAGTAGGGCCTTTCTACTTGTGGCCAACGATATGTAGGTACATACATATGTACATACATATGTACATACATATGTATTTCAGATACATATCTTATTGGGTGGTTATCAAAAAAGCTTAAAGTTAAGTGGTTAATTTAGTGTTTTACGCTTATTGCTTTAGCATTCTTTTAGTCTCTAAAAAATTTAAATGATAACGAACTCCTCTGTTTAGTTTTTAATTAAAAAAATGGAAATAATATTGAAGTTTAAAACATTTGTTTACACAGAAAAAAATTATTATGAAACAAAATTTAAAAAAATGAAAAGTATCAATTAAAATTTTGTATTATCAATTAAAAAAATTGTTAAATGTCCATCAGTCAACAATTTAGTTACCTATGTATATCAATTAAGTTTTTCGACTTGAATTAATTACAACAGTGAAAAATTTAATTGATTCAATTATATTCTTTATTGAAAATATTAATTGGTGAATCTCTTTTTTTTTCATATAAACTTCAAAATTTAGTGGCGTGGAGTTGTATAAGCAATAGCCTTATTTTTCATTCAATAGTAGGTATAATACTAATTTAATGGAAAATTTTTATTAATTAGTTGTTTACAATTAAAATATTTGTTATTGGTCAGACAAATTAGGGAAAGTTTATTACAAAATATTTTAAACGATTAGGATTAATAAGGTGGCAAGGGATTAATTAAAGCAACTCTTTTATTATAGCTCCAATCTATATTGAATATAATTTTTTTGTTATTTAAAAATAATTTCGTCAATCCTTATCTTATCTAGTTAAGTTGTTTCCTTTGAAATTTAATTTTTAACTTACATATATATGTACATGTTTGCATGTTTGCACAAATTTAAAAATCGCGATAGGAAAAATAATTCTACGAAGAAGTCTAAGCAACCTTGCCCTAAAACCCACAGGTCTATAATGGATCTCGAGTCTGCCGAAACCCAAAAATATTTTGTATGCAATCTTCAAAAGTTTAGTGAAAGAATTTTTTCATTTTATAACTCCATTCTTAAGTTCCTCAAATAATCGACTAAAACTTCTCTTTGATTTGAAATTTTTTTAAATATAATTAATTTATAAACCGGGTTTAAAACTGGTTAAACAAAAACGAAAATTATCTTAACCAGCAGCCCAAAAATGTGTTTTTCGTAAAAAATCCGTACCAAAAATAAAAAAAAAACCGATTCCGTACCGGATAAAAAATATCCTTTATTTTACCCCAGTAATGTGAAAGGATTTGCAAAATCGTTTTAGCGGTTTGGGCGTGAAAGCGTAACAAACAAACGCACTGTCACATTTATTATAAGGATTATTTATTATAAGGATACCTGTACCTGGATTCTGTAACTTTTTGCGAACCGAAAATCGTAATATTTATCGACATATTTATTCGCTTGCGGTGACGATAATGTGAAAATAGAAAAAGTTTCACTATAAAAATGTCAGGAAAAATTTCCTACTGTAATTTCGGTATAATTTAATTTATTTCACATATAATGGAATATTTATTTTATTTTTTTTATTTATTTATTAGTAATTACAAATGCGATCAAAGTCTAATTTTAATCAGTCTTATTTAAGGAACACTATGTATCCTTTTTGAAGTGGCTTATAATTATTTCAAATAACATTTGCCGTTCAATGTGATTAAAATTTTATGGCGACGATAATAACTTTTGCAATTCATAAGAAATAATTCTGATTTTATCGATTGGCAACAGATTATTCATTAGTTGGTTGTAATCAATTCAATAACTGGCGATTAATATCATACTTGATGGAGGAGCGAGCTTAAGGCGTTTTACAGTGTTAGAAGTCGTAAAATGATTCTTATCAGTCACTAAATGCTTTTTAAATGCAATTTAACCACAATTATGACTTGATAATTTTGAAGCGGATAATAAACAAACAAATTGTTGGAAAATTGCACAAGTCGGAATAATAAAAATGTTTTCTGAAATAATGCACAATGGTCTAAAAAATTATTGTTTTGGAAATGGCTTGGTATTTACAGCCTGTCCCACGATGTTGTCAAAAAACATTCGATCGATTACTTATTTTCTTTCTGCATAGTGAATTTATAAACAGAAAGAGCTATAAATATATGTATGTATGTACGTTAACGTTCATAAGAACGAACATAAACAATTTACTTATGTGAACGACATATCTTTAAGTATAGAAACAGAGATATACTGCTTTCAAAATTACATTCACCTGCTATCGTGAATATCCCATAAATTGTTCCCCACTGTCAGTTCTCAGTGAATCTAAAAAGCGGAAAGACGATTTGTAATTAAAAATCAAATAAATTACCCCGTATGCAAAAAAAAAACACGTGTGCTTCAAGTGTACGTTAAAACTGGGTTTTGTGTGGAAATTTTATTTTAACGTACACTTTAAGCACACTTTATATTTTTTTTTAATATGGGGCTAATGTTTAATAATTAGAAATACATAAATTTGAGATTTCAAATTAAATGTTTTTGAGCGTAAAGTTTCGTTTTTAAATATTTTAGCTGCAGTGGAAAAAAATTCTTTAAAATTTTGAGCTTGGCCCATGATGTTGACAGATGTAGTTCGCTTGACAACTTGTATTGAAAACAAATAAACAAGAAAGAAAATAAGAAATTTTGTTTTTGTTTTCCACATGAGTATTCGATCCAACGTTTTCTGTTGATTTCGTGGGACAGATTTTTTCTTCATGTTACTCCATACAAAAAGGCAGGGAATTATTCACCCCTATCGTGAAAATTTATTCCCTCAAAATTTTCCCCATTTCCCCAAAATTGCAGTCGTGAACAATTTTTCCCTAGAAATGTTTCCCCCCCCCCCGTATTTTTATTCCCCTTATCATGGATAATATTTTTCACTAGAATTTTTGAAGGCAAACGGGCTAATTACAAAGCGTGATTGTAATATTTTAATTCCAATTAAATATTAAAATTTATAATTACTTATTCTTAGAACAAGATCAGTAAATAATGTCCACGATTTTTAGCAATAATTCCCTGTAACATCTTTTTTCATAGAGTATGAACCTTTTTGGTTCACATGCAACAAATCTTGTGACGATGGTATTCTACAGAAATTTATCTCACTACACTTAGAATAATTATAAACTCAATTTTACACTTAAAAACTTTTAATTTGAAATACAAAACTTGTATTTCTTTGTAATAAGGCTTAAATTTTCAATCATTTTTCAAGCTATAGACATTTTCTTCACTCTTTTACATTCACTGGGAGTGATAGCGGGGAAAAATTTCACGGGAGATTCACGATAGCATTTTTCCCTTCGAGGGGAATAAAGATTTCATGGGAACAACAATTTTACGTGTTATTCACGATAGGGCTGACTGTTAACAATCCTGAAAATTATTTACTGATCTTATCCCAAAAATAAAAATTTATAAGTTTTACTATTTAATTCAGTTCGTCTGCAAAAATAAAGTGAATAAACCCAAGAGTAATGTGAAAAAATCGCCATGAAAAATATTATTCAGGATAAAGGGGAGATTATTCCCTATTGCAATTTCGAGAGAAGAAATTTTCACGATATGAGTTGTAATCGATGATAAGGGAAAAAACCAAGAAACCTTTCTAAAGATTTTTTTTCAAGATTGCAATTTTGGGAAAAGGAAAAATATTTCGAGTGAAAAAATAGGGTACGTTCGTAAATGCTGCAAATTTATGCATCAATGCGGCAGTTCTGCCAGGTTTTACTTCGTATGCGTGATTATCTGCTGCACATGCTTTGCAACTGCTCAACATCTGTGCTCAGTTGACATTTTTGAACAAACTGCAAAAAATTGTAAAATTGGAAAGTAATTTTATTTAAGAAAGTAGTGACAATTTCTTATGAGAACAGCATTGGCCTTAAAAAGAATACAAATAAAATAAAAAAACTCCTTTGAAATAATAAAAAACTACCAAGATTATGTGTTTCAAAGTTATTTTCAAGTTTATCAATCTGCTTTTTTGGTAAAATTCGAAATATGTAATTTAAACATCAAAATACATATGTAGATATATTCAACTTATTTTTCCACTGCAACTTCTTGCATCTTAAAATAATTTACTGCGCCATTTGCACAGATTTGCGGCAGGTATGCATTAAAAATGCATTAAAAAACGTTTGACTCTAAACAGTGCTGCCAACTTATGCATTTTTGAACGTTAGATGTTCGTGATGCTGCAGACGTGCACTATAAATGCTTTTACGAACGTACCCATATTCACGATAGGGGGTGATTCATTTATAGTGATTATTTTTTATGTGATATTTACTACAGATGCAGTATTTACTTTCTTCTATTCCAGCTACCGTCTTTAGCTCCAAATGATGACATCCAAGTATGAGAACATGAAAATTATATACAACCGCAGTAAATTCGGTTGGTATTGGGCACCGCTGTTTATAGCATTTTGGTTTCTACTTTTCTATCTGGTTGTTATACCCAGCTTTCACCATTTACCCAATACACTTACCATAGCCGATGAGTCCAATCATTCTGGTCGTTTCATAGGAGAACGGGCCGAAAATATTTTACTCAGGCTGACAAAAATCGGCCCCAAAGTGGTGGGTAGTCCTGCCAATGAACAATCTGCTGTTGCCTTTTTGTTGGCGGAAATATCAAAAATTCGTGATGACGCCCGCTTGGATTTGTTTGACATTGAGGAGGATGTTCAAATAGCTTCAGGCAATTATTTTATATGGAAAATGGTCAATTGTTACCAAAGCATACAAAATGTCGTTGTAAAAGTATCTCCCAAAAACTCCAGCAGCACTTCTGCTCTTCTCATTAATAGTCATTATGATACGGTACCCGGTAGTTCGGGTGCTGGCGATGCCGGTATGATGATTGTTACCATGTTGGAAACTATGAGAGTTATAACGAAATATGAGACTAAATTAAGATTTCCTATTATCTTCCTATTTAATGGAGCCGAAGAGAATCCCTTGCAAGCTTCGCATGCGTTTATCACCCAACACAAATGGGCGAAAATTGTAAAGTAAGTCAAGTGATTAAGATATTTTTAACATTTATAAACTTTAATATATAGTTTAGATATTAATAGAAAACCACTCAATAATTTAAATATATAATTATCATTTTGGGGATCTTTATATAACAATGAATGCATCACTTAAGAACGGCTTTAACTACATATATCGCTAATATTTTTTTTTTTTTTTCTGTCATAACTCAACATAGGTTTTGCGGGCGTAGCTCTGTATAACACCTGAGATTTTGTAGGAGTTACTCCATTGAGCTTTTAACTTCTTAAAAAAAAGAAATAGTCGAAATAAAATAAGTGGGCGTGGCACTTCTTACATACAAATTTGTTTTTATTTTGGAATATCTTTGCATCTAATGCATAAAAAAAGAAAGACAAACCTGTCGAAATTTTGAAATTTTTTCGTAAACAGTAACGCCAATAACGAGAATAGTATTCACCCTTATTACAGTTATCAACATCGACGTCACGTCAATGCAATACCAATAAATTGGGGATTGTCTACTCGATCTCGACAATAATTTTGTGCTATTGACAGTCTATTTCTGTTTCCTAAGATCTAGAAGATAGAATGAGCCTGTCAATATCAATCAGTTGCTTTAGACAGCAGATAGACAAGTCTCAAATTTTTGGTATTGTATTGACGTGATGACGATGTGGACAAGTGGAATAAGTGTGATTGATAAAAGAAGAGTAAACATTGGAGCAAAAAGTGTGTAACCTCCGAAGTAAATTAAATATTTATTTTTTAATATCTCGGTATCTGCTACAAACATATACTTGAAATTCCGCTGATTATGCTGATAGAAAATAATCGGTATTGTACAAGGCTCCTCTCAAATAGGGGAAATGTTTACTTGAATAAATATATTGAAAACTAATGCAAACGAATTTTGAAACTCTTCACGACTATTCATATTAATAATGAGAATTGTATTCTAATATAAACAAATTTTTTTCATCATAACATATAGTACATATATGGGGTATAGGAAAGCATACAATGAAGTAAAACCATTTTTCATATTCTATTTCATTAAATATTCATGTTAAGTTACCAGTAACACTCTCTCTCTCCCTCTCTCTCTCTCTGCACAAGTTAATAGACTTGGATGTTAATGAAGTGCGTGGTGATACAGAAAAATGCCGCATTTCCCCCAGCTAAGTCTAGTTCAAATTTTCATGGCTTCTTCAGAAAATCATATTAATTAATAAAAATATTTCGATCTATAATAGGAATTGAAAAATATTAAACTTATGTCCGATTAAGAAATTATTCCTTGATTAAAATAGTATTATATTATTCCATAACCACAAAAAATAAGCTTAAGCGGCATAATCGAAAAAATCGAGGTTCAAAAAATATGTGGATTAAGCTTTTTTTGGCTGTTAAGGCTCGATATATATTCCATTAAAATAATAAATATGTAACGCATAATTATAATTAATTATTTTATTTATTTTTTGGTATAGAGCTGTTATAAACTTGGATTCGGCTGGCTCTGGTGGTCGGGAAATTCTCTTTCAATCTGGCCCAGATCATCCTTGGCTTATGAAGGTATTATTTGCTTATTAAATTATTTTGGATGATGTTAAATTTTTAAAATTGAAAATAAATTCAGTACTATGCAACGGACGTTGTGCATCCGTATGCCAATACTATGGGTGAAGAATTGTTTCAAAATGGCTTCGTACCCTCCGACACTGACTATCGAATTTTTCGAGATTTTGGCAAAATACCTGGCTTGGATATGGCCCAAACTTATAATGGTTTCGTCTATCATACGAAATATGATCGTTTTAATGGCATTTCTAGAAATTCATATCAATCCACTGGTGATAATATATTGGCTTTGGCGAAATCCCTATCCAATGCTGCCGAGTTGGAAGATCCAGCTGTGAGTGAAAGATATTAAAATAATTTTAAAAAATTTCCTGGAACATTTAATTTCTTTCTTATTTTAGAAATACGCCGAAGGCCATCGAGTTTTCTTTGATGTTCTGGGCTGGTTTATGGTCTGCTATTCGGAACAAACCGCTCTTATTATCAACATTGTTGTGTGTGTGGCTTTCGTGATAACCCTATTGGCCTACATTTGGAATATGGGTCATCAAACGGGCATGTTTAGAAGGCGTATATTTAGCAAATTTGGCATTTTATTTGCCATACAACTAGGAACAGTGATTGCATCTGTTTTGGTAACAATGTTTATTGCCTGGTTTTTGGATGCTGTCGGCTTATCCATGTCTTGGTATAAGCAAACATGGATGGTTTTTGGTATATATTTCTGCCCCATGTTCTTTCTGCTGGGCATATTTCCTGCAATTTATTTGAGTTATACCAAAGAACATGGCTTGCCTTTGGCTTATGCCTTGCAATTGCTGATGCATGCTCACTGCTTGATATTAACCATTGTGGCTGTTGTCATGATCTCATTCGGTGTACGTTCGGCCTTTGCGGTAGTTTTGAGCATTGGCTTCTATACGTTATCGGTGATCTTGAATATTGTTACTTGTTTCCATAAGAAAAGTGAGTACGTTAGTATTAATATATTCAGCTTTTAAATATTTATTCATTTATATTTTGCAGACTTCCTTTGGCTTATACCTCATTGTGTTTGCCAGTTATTACCATTCCTTTTATATACTTACTTTTGTTATTGCTTTTACATTATTTTCATACCCATGCAGGGACGTGATGGCGCTAACTCGAATCCCGAATTAATGATAGGCGGTTTTACTATTACCATGTGTTTAATATTTGCATCATTCTTGGTAAGATTTTGCTGTACATATTTTGTTGTATCAAATTTAGAATTGAATTATTTTTATTATGCATTTGTGAAATGATGCAGATATCCTTGTTGTGTCTATTTCGCAAATCGAAAACAATTATATCTTTGTTTGGAGTTATTTGCATAATATTCATTATTTTGGCCGCCACTCCAGTAGGCTTTCCGTATGTGGAAAAGGAATCTCCACAAAGATATTATGTGGTGGTAAGTCCAATTTGTTTGTTTAGCAAGACTCAATTATAATTAAATTATTTCCTTTTTCCTAACTACAGCACACCACTCGTACTTTCCACGATGGTGATCCAGCAATGACAGTACGTCGCCAAGATTCTGGTTTTTATGTTGTGCCAGTTGATCGTCGCCCCAATGAAATTGACTTCATGTTTGAAAACTCAGTCTATCAAAAGTCGGATAAGACTGATTGTGATACTGAATTGATGTGTGGCTATCCCATTTACAGTACTAGATGGTTAGGATGGAAGTAAGTATTACAAAAGTGTTTACAAGACAAGCATGTTCACTCTTTATTTTTTTGTTGCAGAGATCAGAGCTTTTTTGTGCCAGCCTCTGCTCCCATTAATAATGGTTGGCCTAAAATGCAAATAATATCGAAAAAACAAACCTCGTCACGTAATGTTTTATTTACGTTGGAAATATCGGGACCAGACCATATGAGTATGTTCATACAACCTTTAAATGAGACCAAATTAGTGGATTGGTCATTTACCAAAGAGCCACTGCAAGAGAAATTTGAAGCACCTTATTTTGTTTACTTTTCATATGCCTTAGATCCTACACCCTTAAGATTTAACTTGGAATTTGAGGTATATATACACAGTAACTATGTAATTATTGAAGTTTTGCTATTTTTTTTTTTATTTTCAGCGTGACAGCGAAGACTGGTCGGGACCAACATTTGATGTTATCATTATTGGCCATAAGATTCATGAAGAAATCTATAATACCAATGATTTTAGACAGTTCCTTTCCTCTTTCCCTGCATGGGCTTATGTCAGCTCTTGGACGAGTTCTTATGCAAGTTGGAGATTATAAATTAAGTAGTAATTAATAAAAAAAAAAGCCAAAAACATAGCATTAGTTTTATAGTGTGTAATTTATTTGTTGTCACCGAAAAAGAACAAATTGTTTGGAACAATGAACGAACGAGATTAAATTTTGTAAAGTAACTACAGCAACAATTGTACTGAACACCTTTTCATACATTTTCGTTTATGAAAAAAAAATTAATTTATATGAATGTATGTCTGTATGTAGCCCTTAAGAAAACTTATTTAGTAACACGAAACTGCAATATACCTTAAAGAATAAAGTTACAACGATTTTATTTATAATGTGTATGCATTTAATTAATATACTTACATATTTCTTTAATTTTAATTTAACTTTATATCAGGCGGGCCTATTATCCTCTGAATGCCGTTTTAAAACGGCACTTAAAACGACTATTTTATATTGAAATGGTAATACGGTACTTGGATAACACGGTACATTTTCAATGTAAAATTGTCGTTGCCATCTATCGTTTTAGAACAATACTCAAACGAGGACAATAAGCCCAATTGATAAATTACTTTATTTCTAACAATTGCCAACTTTCATAAACAGCTGACCAGTTGGTGTAATAAACCCATTCTATAAATGTTTCGAGAAATTTTTAAAATTCTGCTGGACAAGTATATTGAAAATGGGCATCCACATCTAAACGTAAATGGGGCTCTTTAAACAAATTTAAATTTAAAAAACTTCAACCCGAATCGAACAGGGGGTCAATCTACTCTGTATTTCGAAACGAAAGAAAATTTCGAATTTGTATGTAATTAACATTGCGTTTCGAAAGCATTTGCTTTCGTTTCGAATTAAATAGTAGACCCCCAGAATCCGAGAAGATATATTGAGGGAGATTAAAAACAGCTCTGGTTCAATTTCCCTGGTTTAAGGCATACAAAGCTAATGATTGTAACGTGTAACCAAAATGCTCTTAAAGCTCTTATATCTGTAAGTAAAAATCATCTAAGAATGTTCAGAAGCTTCTTCACAGGACATTGTAGGCTGAGAAAACTCTCCAACAGACTTGGCATCGAGAGCAATAGCCGGCGCAGATGCTGTAATTGTGAGGATGAATTACTACAGCACTTTTTAAAGAACTGCAAAGTTTTATACCACAGAAGATACATCCAATTCAGCAAGCAACTGTTGGAAGTTTGGGAAGTGTCAATACTAGAACCAACGAAAATCTTGAGATTGCTCAGTAGAAGAGCTCTAGAGCCTATCAATAGACCCGCTTACAATGTTCTGTGCTTCCCGTACAATTTAAATTTATTCATTCATTCAAGTATACAATAAGTATGGTATATTTGCGGTGTTGTTCACTAAAAACCCAAGGTGTCGATCTAGACTTATTTAGTTTTCCTACCATCTTCAATTTGGTTAAAGTTTTCAGTTACTAATTCCGTTGACTCAGATAATTTTTTTATATAGTATCCTGGAAAGAAAAGCTCTATAGCAATTTATAAAATTTATGGCACACTGTGCAAATAGAAAAATTATTTATTTTATACTCGTCAACAATTACTTACATATTAATGAACATTAAGTTAAAAATAAAGTCCACATGATTTTTAATAGTACCAAGTATCATAAGATGCTGGCCAGGCAGTGGGTTCTGCAAATTTCGGAAAACTGCTTAAGAATTTTTGGAAATCTTCAGTTCGCTTGCTTTTTTCATGGTTCCAATGACCAGTAAGACCGATTTCTAATGCAGGTGTACTCCAATTACCAGATTGTCTCTAAAGATAATACATATTCATATATTCTTTTGATTTGATCTTATAATATATACAGCCAGGCCAACAATATGGAAAGAAAACGCTCTTTCGACAAAAAAAAAAATATAAGCATTTTATATAGATTGCAGAACGAACTTTTCCTCTTAATAACGTGTGCCAGTCTTATACTCGTAGTATTTATTTATTTTTTTAATTTAAAAACTCACCTCGATCTCTATCCAGAATTTCAAGGGATCACCATTAACACCATATGAGAAATATATAAAGTAAGGTGGTTGCCAACCCATACGCAACGGAGTCCAATGTAGGGACCAGTTTGTGATCTCACCATCGACCACGGGTTTTATGAAAATTACCATGTGATCTGGTCCACTTAATTCAAAATCATAGCGTAACTTTTTTTTACTAATTTGATTTTTTGACACTACTTTGAGGGTGGGAATCAAATCGAATGTTGGATTGGGGCCTGGTATCCACAAACTGGATGCCCTGTTAATAATAAAATTATGTTGGGTCTTAAAACAATTCAATTAAAAAGTTAATCTGCACTATTTAAGCTCTCAAGAGGAGCTAAACATTTTGTGGAATCCTCTTCCATATTTTACTGATATATTTATGGATTTTTAAGCCATTACAAAACTTATGCTAAATTACCTTGCCTTTAGCCATCTATGATTGTATAAAGGTAGTCCACACAACATTTCCTTTTCGCAGTCATCATTAATGGATTGCGCCAATGTCATATTGGTCACATCGTCTAGATAAAAATGCATTTAAAACTTTATTTTATTTTAACATCAAAACCATACTTTGAACTGAATAAATGCGTCTGTCTTGAGGCAACAGAAAATAACCTGTCTCCACGCGACGTACATCGTTGTTCATATCACGGAACGTGCGGCGAGCATGTACGACGGATAATCTTTGAACATTAGTCTCAGGTCTATAGGGAAAACCTGCAGGGGTAGCAGCCACAATCAAACAAACTAATGTGAAAACCAACAAGGAACATATAATGGCCTTTGATCTATGGAATAAGTTGAGAGCTGGTATCTGTTGATGAAAATATTTTTATTATTATTTTTGAAAGGCTCAACTCCAATCTGAAATTTACCATAAAACCTCCTGTTAAAATGCCCACAGCAATGGTAAAACTACAGATAATGAAATCGGGATTAACGGTAGCTCCAAAGCGACCAGTCATTGGTATAAATGCAACAAAGAAGCCGTGCGAGATGTAGGCGTAGAAAAGGAATGGTGGTATGCCACATATTATGTGAGCGATCAACCAAGATGTAGCTTTAAATTTATCGAAAGCCAAATAAAAATGCAAGTATGTAATTATATACGTGGCGTGGTTGGCGTATTTCAACTTCGCCTACGACATTTTGGTCCTAGATTAAAGAACAAATGTTGCCGGGTTCTTTAATCTATTACAAAAACGTCGGAGTCAGAGTCGAAAAAAGCCAACCACGCTAAGGAGGAATATCTTGTAACTTACGCTTGTCGTGGAGTTTTGAAATCAAATTAAATACTAAGCCCAGGGTATAAAATAATAGAACAATCATAAACATAAAGGTTGAACGTATGTGGCATATGGTCAAAATTATTGTCACTATGGCCAAAAAGATGCAGTGACAATGAAGTAAGAGCTGCACTCGATGCCCAATTGGAAAACGATCCTTAAACAAATTTAAAACACAATAATAGTTCAGCATTATTTTCATATCAAAACACACTTACATCTTGGGTCTTATGGAAATAAATAGCGGGAACAATAGCAAATGCAAAAAATAGAGGGCAAAAATAGAGGCCAAATATTAGCCACGAGTTCGAGAACCAAGACATGGGCAAATGTATCAAGTCCATAAACATGGCCACAAAGAAACACAAGGCGGCAGCAGCCGTAACAGCAGCAACTTGTACGAAAAATGTGTAAAGAGAACGATTCAAGACTGCAGACAATTTTACACCGACATTTTTAGCCATTACGCGGAAAGAGTAGAAACACGCGGCCAAGGCAGCCAACGAGACCACAATATTGATGACAATGCCTACAGTTTCAGAATAGAAAACTAAAAATGAGCCCAAGACATCGAAAAATATTGTATGACCCTCAGAGTATTTCTGTAAAATGAAAAGTTGAAATAAAAATTAATATACTTTGCAAAAGTTTCAAGGGGTTACTAAACATATTTTCATATCGCGTCAGCTACAATTAACTGCCAATAGACATCCCCCAAAAAAACACCACACAAGAGAGTAGCTCTTTAATAAATCTCAATTCCACAATTATGAATATATACAAAAGAGATCTATCCAGAGAGAGAGAGAGAGAGAGAGAGAGAGCAATTCTCAAGTGCGTTCTTTTTTAGATGCCAGTTCTCAAACAATTAATAAAGGTGACATGTGATGTGATTCAAGTGGACTTTTGCAAAAGTTTAGAGTAATACAGAGTAAAGTTACCTCGCTATTTTCTAGTTCCGGAGCATTGGCCAGTTCGCGTACCAAAGCCAAAACGTTATCACCAGTATTTTGCAGAGTTCCTCTCGGTAAGATTTCAGGACGATCAAATGGGGTATGATAAACATAACCATTGTATTGATGAGCCATGTCAAGACCGGGAACTTTACCGTGATCGCGGAAAATACGAAAATCTGTATCAGAGGGTATAAAATGATTCTGAAACATTTCCTCGGCTACAGTAGACGCAAACGGATGAACAATGGCTCTGCGATAATGTCTCATCAGCCAGGGATGATTGGGTCCGGACTGAAAGAGAATTTCTCTACCACCATTACCAGCTGAGTCCAAGTTGATAAGTGCTCTGAACAATACACAAAATAGATACTAAATGACTAAAATAAATAAAATAAAGCAGTTCACAAGCGTGTACTTTCGAATTTGTATGTTAATTATGTATATGCAAGTTCGAAAGCATTTTTTTCGCTTCGAATTAAAGAGTTGACCCCCCTGGCGAATTTCTTACTTGTATTTTGTCACTTACTTGCAATATTTCGCCCATTTATGTTGAGTTATAAAAGCATGCGAGGCCTGCAAAGGATTTTCTTCAGCGCCATTAAACAAAAATACCACAGGATTTTTAAGAGTTTTATTCGATTGCGACAAGACACGTAATGTTTCCAGCATAATGGCTACCATAGCACCATCATCACCTGCACCCGGCCCAAAAGGCACCGAATCGAAATGACTATTCACCAACAAATACGAGCTGCCATTGTAGCCCTTGGGACTTATTTTAATAACAACGTTCTGTATATTTTGATACATATTCACCATTTGCCAATGACAATAACTGCCCGAGACAACTTGTACATCTGACTCGATCTCATAAAGATCCTTAGCTTCCGACTTCAGCCTTTGTATATAGTCCATGAAGTATTTAATGGCGCCGTGTTCATTGGCACTGCTGCCAACTACTCGAGGTCCAAGTTCAATCAATTTTCTCAGATTTATTTCAGCACGTTCGGCTATAAAAGCATCCGGAAACTTGATCTCATCCTTGATGTTTAAGGGTCTGGGTAGTCGATGGAATGCTGGTATAGAAATAGTGCAATACAACATTAACCAAAATAACAGAAAGACCGGTGCCCAATACCATTGAATTTTGTTGCGTCTTACAAATATACGTTGAAAGCGTTTACTCTAAATAACAGGAATAATAAAATTTAATCAATTTACTTATGTAAATGTACCTATGTATATATATGTATCTGGCTGACTTCCAAAACGTTTCAATAAAAAGTTTGTATACATTTCCGATGCGATATTCATATCGTGTACAGATACAAAACTGAGCAACATTGTAATCATGAGCATAAATTTTGAAACCGATACGCTCATTGCTTGCTTGTGGTTTTGAAAAACAAAGCACTACAAAGCAATAAACGTTTTAGAAGTCAGCCTTGGTTTTTACTTGGTATAGAATTTTTGCTATTAACTTATATTGGTATGTAGCTCTCTACACGATAAATTTATGTTCATTCCCTGCAGGAAATGGAACTGACACAAGACTAGTCACGTGATCGGTCTTTAAGTGATAGGGAACAGTCCGAGTTCTAACACTTCCTATGAAGCGGACCAGTCACTTTTACATGGGGATGGCCTAGGATGGGGTTAATTGATATTTTGTATACGCCTTTTGACTTGTCACTGAACTATCCCATAGGCACCTATTTGGTGTAGAATAATATAAATTATTTAAAAATGTCATTCCGACACTTAACTGTAACAATGAAAACAAGGTGTATTTAAACAGGTGGCAGCGTTACTTCAGCTGATAATTTTTTGCTCTATGTGCTTTGTAGCTAACGAATGTCAAAAACTTTGTTTTGTTTTGGTTTTGGTACAATTATTTTTGTGCTTTTGACATTCTTCGGAACTTTACACAGCTATGGTTGCCGTATTTTTGTATAACAAATCCTTACGCAGTCACCTGTATAATTACGCCATGAATGAAAACTTATAATTTTTGCTTTTATTGTTACAAATTCAATTATAAATTATTTTTGAGCAGATATTTTTTGGGATTCGACCTGACAACCTCGTGCATGACAGACAGGCTTGCACACTACCCACTTGACCACAGAGGCACTCATATTTCAAAAGTATAAATATGTACCAGTTAAGCTTACGTTAATATCTAAGTATAGTTACGGGACTTGTTCCAGAGTGACTTGACGGTCCATTTATATCGCTTCCCAGCCAAGTCTTTCTTATATATACACTGAACCAAAAAAAAAAAAAAAAAATATTCGTAGTACATAATACATGCCCCAGCGAAGTCTTTCTTATATAGACAAACTAAAAAAAAATATTCGTAGTACATATAATATATAATATTCGTAATAGTGCCCTATTGAACTATGTATGAACTAATGGAGAATAAAAGTAAACGAACAAAACGTGTTCAGATAACATTTACCGTTTGAGTTTGGATTCGGTTTCAGTCCCTGATCAAAAGTATACATTTTTCAAAGCAAATCGAGCCGAGTATATCTTATATGAACTCGCCTTGTTATAATTCATATAATATAATCTTATATTTTTTAAAATTTTCTTAGGTAACTAGTGTCAGACCGAATTCGCTTTTTAAGGAAGTTGAACCAAAAAACGGATGCCAAACTTTAATCAATAAAGTCACAATAAAAAACAACTTTAAAACTTTTGAGATCAATTATGTGTATTATTAGCGCGTCTATAAATTTTTTTAATTATTTATCTCTTGCAAACGAAAAATTTTTTGAGAACTTGTAAGGAAGGGCCTATACCACGATGTCGACAACTTTCGAATTGTCGCACACATTTGAAACAAAAACAAAATTTTTAAATTTGTTGAAACAAAAAAAAAATTTTAGTATGTGTTTGTTTTGAATGTAAGTATGCGATAAGTCGAACGTTTTCGACATCGTGGGACAGGCCCTAAGTCTGGATGTCTGTTGTTTTACACACAATTTTTACGGGAATGCAAAATTTAGACAGAACTCAATAGTATACTTAAAAAAGAGAAGCCGTTATCTAAAAATTCGCGTTCCGGCGAACTTCGACAAAATCAACACTACAACAAAACCAGCTAACAATTTTAAAGCCGAAACCGGTTAATCGGTGGGACACTGCTGGCAAACAATTAATCACTTGCTATCAAACCAAAATAAAGTCATAATCTATGTATATTATCTTAGTTATCTTATCTAAGTTTTAATGCAATATTAAATAATATGGAAGACTTTCAATAAAAAAATTCTTACACTTTTGGCTAATACGAGTAATTCCATGTACATACACACATATTTAAGTATTCATGTACATACATATGTACATACTGATATTCCAACACTACCTGTTCAAAGTACAAAAGAAGTCTTTACTTACCTCATCGGTGGAATACTCCCGCTTTAGTAAGGGATTAACTATTTTTGGATCAGGAGAAGGCAAAACCCGTCTTCTGATATTTTTATTTGGCACCATTTCTCAATAAAATATTTATGTTAGGTTACATAGATTCAGAAAAAATTTCACGTCGATTCCTTCCGCACTATTATTTATACGTTCAGTACCAGCCGTAACTAATCCAACACTAAATGACCATAAACATTTATTTTGAGTTATTTGCAATACATTTTGTTGTAGACAATTTAAAAATACATACATACAAACAAAAGTATCGAAGAGATACATACATAAAGTGAAATGGAATTACGTATATAATCTCTTAAATGCCGGTTTGCTTTTTTTTACACATAATCAAAACAAAAAATAACATAGATACGTATATGTGTATGTGTTATGTTTATAAAGATACAAATTCATACCCAGCTAGCCAAGAGCTGTTTAATAGGCAACGGTGTTGAATAAACAACTCTTAAACTGATCTCCTGATGATTATTTGGAGAGTGATATTGTACATTTCATGTTTAACTCTCTATTATTATAAATCTTGCAATGTTTAATCGACAAGACCTTTAGCTAAAATATGTTTGTTCTTTTATACTTTCGTGTGTACTGTTATAGATTGTTATATATTGTTATATTCATTTATGTTTTGAAAAAGAAATCTTTTCGGTTGTTTCCATTATATTTGTTTCCACAAGAACTAAAGATATATTTAAAGGAACAGTCGTTAAGCAGCTCTGGGTCGAAGAACATCATTTTGTTGTTAGGCCTTCGAGAGTTTTTCGTCTCGCTCGCACTGGTTGACTGATCTGCCACGGATAACCGTATAATCTTGCGGTTTTTTTTTTGTAGAATTTCTTTAACAACCACGTTGCTACTTCCTATGTGAAGGCATAGGTCGTGTACAGTCAGTCACAGGAACTTTTTGAAAACACTGTTAATAACATCTTGGGCATATGGTCTAGTTACTCCGCCCATATTTGTGCAACAATACTTTTCATAAATACTTTGTAAAGTATTTATGAAATAAATAAATAAATATTTAAAGGAAATATAAATTCAATGCCTTTGGTATTTTACAAGAAATATTTATCAAATTATTGGAGGTATGTACCTAAACAGCTTTTAAAATAATATAATTCTTTTAATAAATTGCAGTTTTCAAAGATCCATGGCATTCAAAGTTTTGCAGTGTGATTGACTCTGTTATTTACAGATCGCTGCATCAGCATTTTACGCAGGCTACAGATAAAAAGAGTTCTAACTTTACATTTTCAAAAGTTAAAATGGACTTTAATCAATAAAAGAAAAGTTGTTTTTATTAATAATTACTACAAAATATTGTTTGCGTTTTTCGTATTTAACTCTCAAAATAAAAAGCCTGCTGAGTATTGTAAACTCCTCAAATCGTTATCGAATTTTGTACAACTCTACCAATGGCCAATTAAGATTAACGTTGAGAATCCTCATACGATTCTTAATGTTATTTACAACAGATTTGTAAGATAATCTAATCTAAATAAATCTCAAACGATTGCATCTACGACTAATGAAAGCGCCTTCCGAGCAGCGTGACCGTTGGAGCGACTAAAGTGGAAAATTACCACTTTTTCGACTACCTTGCTACTTTTTGTCCCCCTTATTTAAAGTGAATTATATAATAATACATTAAAAATAAGAAGTTTAGTGTAGTTGTTTTATTTATTTTTTAATGTTGCCCCTTTTTTTGATAAATCCCCTATTTGGTGTTACTTTTTCAAAAATGTCATCGATCATCCTGCTTTTGAGCCTCTTGTATATGAATTGTCTATATGTAACACTTTCTCCCGTGAGAAGTACCTCCCACGATTAAAATATGCGCTCGCCTGCGATTAAAAAAAAATCTACATACGATTCACAGAATAATCTTCTGCGACTGAAAAGGCTAGCTGGGTACTGGCATACATATGTATATGTATATGTATGCATGTTTTACTACGTTTATACGCAGGGCTTATTTGCAAATAAAACTGTAAATTGTTGCCATATTAATCTCTTTATTGCGACTTACTAATTCAGAAAACTATTCACGATTAACTCACTATTTGCAAATAAATTGCTTGAGGTTGCCACGCTTACAAATGCTTGATAACAAAAACAATAAATGGACAAATATTGCAACAAAAAATATTGATAGAAGCAAATAATAACAATTAAAAGAAATAATTATTTGATATTTTGTGCATTTACACTATTTTTTTTGGCAACATAAGTAAGCTTTCTATAGAAGTGCTACCAAGTTTGTGTACTTTTGCCATGCCGTATAAACAGTGAGTTAATTTATTTACAAATAATTTTATTTGCAAATAGTGAGCGTATAAACGTAGTATTTGTTTATATACATCTTACCCCGCAAACATTTTACAAACTGATTTCAGAGACATCAGACTCTGGCGTTTTGTTAGAGATAATTGGAATTACTAAATAATTTTAATTAATTTTTTTTTGTTTTACAAACTTTTGGCTTCAAAAACTATGCAGCAACAAAAAATTAGCGGTTGCAAATACTACTGCAGTTGTCATACGTAATACTCTTAGCACTTTGGCAACTGAGAACGCAATCGCATTTCGGTTTTCATGCATAATCGAGCCATAAGATGCTGTTTGTTATGCCAATTATGTTTGATATTAATAATATTGAGGTATTATTTACTTTTTATTTTTTAATTGTTTCTATTCAAACACAATTTTAAATTTATTATTAACACTGTCTTTACTGTCTTCAAAACAAAAAAGTCAGTAATTCACACACACTTTATCTATTGGCTATTCTCTTGCCACCACCTGTAAACGCTTGGTTATAACAAAAATGTTTGCAGGGATACGTCTATACGTACTAGATAGATTGTTTAAACTGCAGGTGTATATTTGTTTGTGAATATTAATATTTGCCGTCCACTAATATATAAGAGAAACGAACTATTACTCTGAGAAAGTGTACAACTTGCACTTGCCGATTACCTAAGCTGGAGAATAAACGTTTCTGATATTCAGTGTGAAATTTAGTTCTCAAAATTTGGGTTTAAATATTTTTTTGGTATGGGTAATTATGTGCAGAATGCATTTACACACATACATATATATACATACATACATATGTATTTAACTGCATTTTATACATTAATTAGAGCCAAAAAAGCTTAAGCCACACAATTTTCGAACCTCATGTATTGATGAAAATCGATTATCTGCAATCGCAAATAATCGATTTTCGTAAAAAAAATGAGGTCAGAAAAATGTGTACGTTAAGCTTTTTTGCAGGTTATGGCTCGATTTTGTGACAGTATTCTGATATAATATTTTCTAATATATTGTGCCATTTATTGCACAATATCAATTATTGCACAAAAATATGGCAAATGTGTTTGGTACCTTGAAGCTGAATTCACGAGAAATCTTTTCCGGACAAACTTTTTTTATTTGTTAAACTGTTTTGTAAAAGTAAAAACTTCTTATATGTATTATATTATAGAAGTCTGGATAAAACTGCTTTGGGCTGCATACAACAATACAACAAAAAATTCCTAATTACATATGTACTTACTATTTATACCACTTATTTAACGGATATCGCACCAAATCGCCATCACACAAAATGGCCTGCAGCACGTCGACACCACCTAATTTCTCTTTTCCTATAGGTAAAATAACAGTTTAAATAATGTGTGTGTTGATTTTTTAAATACAAATAAAAATCTTCTCATACTTTGATTTCCTACCACATTTTTGCTTTGTTTGAATCAGCTGAGCCAGCACCATATTTATTCACAATTGCTGTTATTGTTTTGAAAAATCAATCTTATAACAAAAACAAGATGCGCGGTCCCTCTCTCTCTCTCTCTCTTTCGTATTAAGCAGCTTATAAAATTTCAGCTCAAAGACAGAGTTGGTAAAATGTTTTAACAATATACGGTTAGATGTGTTACAAAACAAATAGACAGAGTTGCCAGAGGCTGGAAAAAAATACATCCTGAATGAAACTAAATATATGTAGTACATTTCCTTCAGTTTTTTCTACATTACAAATCAATGTACATATCGCACACTAAGAGCCAATTTCAACAACTCTATAGTATGTAACATGAAAACAAACACAACGGTATTTTATGTTGTTCAAGAAGACTGTGCTGGATAAGAAATTTTTGCTATCGTTACAGATTTGTTCAGTTGAAGGGTTTATGAAAGAAATAAAACCATTTTTATAATTTTGAGCTGTTTACTGTTTACGATTTAGTGTGCGCTATATAAAATAAAAGCAACATTTTAAGACAGTAAGACAGTTTTGAAAAAAAACATGTCAACAGTATTTACTAACGATAAAATATTTCCAGAATTAATATCTAAATTAACTGTTTTTGGCAACATCAATAAAGAGACAGAGAGTTTAAACAAAATAATAACTGTTTATTGAGTTGTTAATCCTTTTTGGAATTGAGAGTACTTCCTTGTAAGAGCATGTCATGCATGATTCAAATCAACATTTTAGTTAGTAGCAGGGCTTAGTCGTGAACGGTTGGTAAAGTTGTTTCAATAAAAACGGTAAATGTTGTTCAAGAAAAAATTAATATTTGTATAAGAAAAGTGATTATGAATATAAACAAATAAAAAAAATGCGAAAAAGTCATTAAAATACTACTAATAATTTCATATTTGTTAGTGTTTATAAAACAAAAACAAAAAAGGAATGCTTTAATATTTTACTTTAATAGATGAAAAAATACAGACTAGAGAAGAAACATGAATATTTATAAATCATAAAAATATTGAAAAAAAAATTGCACATAAACACAATAGATTAATACCACGACGGAAATAATATGTACTTATGGATATACATACATATGTAGTACATGTATTTTGCTTATGTAGCTTAGAAGTAAAGGAAAAAAGGAAGAAAACAAAATAACAAAAAGAGGGGTGAAGAAGTTTCCTTTGCCCGATATTACAATTGTTGTAAATTTTATTGTTTAGATGCACTCGCTCGTTTTTAAAATAAAATTTTTAGTTCTCACAACTACACAAACAGTTACATACATATATGTATGTATATTATGTATGCATATATATACATATATATATATATATTAAATATATAGTATATCTGTATGTTATTATATAGGATAAATATATATATATATATATATATATATATATATATATATATATATATGGGTATATATATATGCATATATATATGTACATATATATGTATGTATGTATGTATGTATGTATATGCAGAACCCAACATTTAATCCTACTGAACGTTATAAATACTTAGACTTGGTCGTATTTTATGAAAGAATTTTACTTACTGTTCACATGTTAGTCATCTTTATTTCATGTGACTTTCTATGTCATTGTTTTATTTAATGCCAAGAGTTTACTTTGATTTTGTTAAGTTGCTTAAATGCCTTGCTTTTCAATTTCCGGAAATGTGTGGTTATAATACCAGCATCAACCTCATCTACATTAAAAAGAAGGATCCTGCATATATACCTGTACTGTTGTATAATCAACTAAACATTTTAATGTATTTTTAACTAAAGCTGCTGGCTATACCCATAAAAACAATCACATTTACCTACGTACATACACATTTACATAAACATAAACACACGTACTCGTACTGTGCGATAATATAAAAATGTACGTTTAACATGGAAACATCTCGACAAGAGTCCTATTAAAATAACATTAAAATACATACAATACCACTTGTTTTATCATAAATTTAAAGTAGATTTTAAGCGTTTTCTGTAACTCCTGCTGCTAGGTAAATATATACATTTATACATTGTCATGGAAGCGAATGTTGCCAAAATTTTTAGCAGCGAAACGCAAAACTCAATTTGATTACATAAAATAAAAAAAAAATATTATTTAATAATTAAATATGCAAATTCGAAAGCAATAATAAATAAATTCACATTTTAAATTTATAAGAAATGAATTCAAGGTTTGTTTGTTTTATAAATCTTTTTTATACACATTAAAAATATTTACCTATGTATATTTGCATTTACATATATCCGGCTTCCGCAGAAGCATCTCTGCAAGCCTGAGCTCAAGAGCAAGCATTTGCTTATTACTTTCAATATCGTATAATCTAAACATTTTTCTTTTGAATTTTGCTTAAAATTTTCAATTTAGAAGCTTTGAGTTCAAGTATATCCAATACTTTTTTAAATATCATGAGTACATAAACAAGGATAAATAAAAAGAAATAAATCTTTAGTTGACTGCTACAGAAATAAAAGCAATAATGATTCCATAATAAAGTAATTTGTTGCATATAAATATATTTTCTTGATATACACATACTCTGATGTTTGCATTTGAGATAAACAGCTTTGAAAGCTCTTAAATTTGTTCTTGTTTCTTTGCAAAGTATGAGGAAGCATTATTGTCAAAGAGATCTGATTGGCTGTTGTGCTCTCATCTTTGTGAAAGCACAAAAGTTCTTTTTTAAAAGTTTGCACATTGTGCATATGGCTTGGACGTAACTGATTTACTTCTCCTCCTGAAAACTTTAATCGAAAATAAGGATCGATATACTCGCAATTGCAGTTTAGCTTAGAGAGATCTGTATGTTCAACATTTTGAATGAAATTCACATTCTTTGTTGAATACGCATCATAATGCTAATGAAAAATTCATTCTATGGACTCATTGCATAAATAATAAAGTCCAATAGTTTTCGAAACCAGTGCGTATGAATATTTTGCAATTCGCATAATCAACATTTCACATACGCCTCAGCGGGTCTTTTTATACTGGTATACAAAATTGGCCCTGTATAATGTTGCTAATAGCCGAAATAAATCTTCGTTGCATATCGTCATATAAAATCTAAAAAGGTGTAACTTACAAAAAAATGTTATAATGTCTTTTTGATTTATACGATGTAATTAACGAAAATCCACCCACTCACAAGATGTTTTTCCATGTGTGCGTCAAAATACTACCAGAAACTAAATACACTAAAACTTATAACATTTTTGTTTTGCTTCTCCTCTAAACCACTTTAAATGTAACTTAGGCCTTTTTGATTTATCATTTAGTATGAAGATATAAAAAAAATTGAAAATTTAACATAAAAAAAAAATGTAGACAATTTGTTTGCCGAAAAAAAAATTCACCAAACAGGCTTTGTAAACTTTAGGAAAACAGCCGATAATTATTACACCCAGGGAAAAACAGCTTAACACCAATAAAAACCATATTGAGTTAATAAGAAACATTAACGAAAGTCTAGTCATGTTGAAATTTCTTATTTCAATATGAAAAAATATTAATTTACAGTATTAATTTATTAATTTTATTTATTTTTTAAGAAATGTGACACGTTCTTATTTTTAAGTTGCAACTTTTCCCTGACTGTACCTCTGGTATGGCACTAAATTTAATTTAACTTCATTGTCCTAATTAAAGAAACCGCCAATTTAATAAAAATAAATTTGTATAGTAGAGAAAAAGGAGCCAAGATTTATGTACCGTGAATAGGTATTTATTTCATTCTTTATTTTTGCCTTGGTTCTTCTGTTGTTGTCGGCTATGCCTGATGGTTCTTTTTACATACAGACACACAAATACATACACATACTGTGCACATTTTTATGTACTAGGCATGGTGTATATATTTTTTGATTTTGTTATGATTTCATTATTGATTTTTGTTTTTACTAAATGTAACACGGCTAAAAAACCGTTACTTACGCTTGTTAGTCATTCATTAAAATAGTAAGCTGTTTTGTTGCTTCTTCCATTGCTCTGAGTTGAGGGAATTAAAAAAAATGTAAACACATTCACACACACACACAAAATAAAATAAAAAGCCTTGATGTTTTTTTGCTTTCATCATAGTAAAGTGATTTTTTTCGATTCCATTTTAATTTTATATGTTCTGTACGCCACTTATTCTTGTTGTTATTGCTATTATTGTTTATTGTTACACATACACGCACATATGTTAGGTAAATATGTATGTATAGTATACAATACATGCATTTGTATGTTTTGGAATTTCCATTGACATAACTGGGTCAGTAAGAAATCAACAATAATAACAACAACAATAACAATAACATGAATACATGGGTACTAGTGAGAGTGCGAGTGTGAAAACGAATACGAGTAGTGCACAGTGTCGTTGTGATTGAAAAATTTGTTAAATGAGCAGGTTTGGAAAATGATGAAGAGCAAACAACAAGACAAAGTAGTATGAAAAAGAAACACTTTCAGTCACTTCCGTTCTAATACATACATACTTCCATACGTATGTATGGATAGGGATACTTAATACGTATGTATGTATGAACACATAATTGCCTAGAAGTTTACTTTGTAGACATTTTTTTTACTTAAGAATTTGCATACCCTTGCAAGTACATACTTAAACCTTAGCAAGGCTTAGGTTAAAATTCATATATATAATATGTTTATATGAATGTACAGTCACTCCGAAAAATTAATGCTCACTAATTTGATTTAACTTAATTAAACTCGGTCTGATTTAATAAAAAGAAATTATTGATTTTTTTCTATTGGTTTTTAAGCAAATATAACAAAAATATTTTGGAATATTTGTAACAAGTTCTTTTTCGAATTAGAGTCTGTACACAATGCAACGATAATTTATTGCGGTGCGGTTTTTTATACGATTTTGAAGTAAAAAACCGCAGTGCGGAACGGAATAAAATTAAAATCTATTTTATTTTCTCTGCGGACTTTCTTATTCTCTCAATTTTTGACACTCTTTCTCTTTCTGATGATGCCACAGTTTTTGAATAATTGGCGGTGTTCACAACATTGTTGTAACAAAAAACATGATTTTTTTGTCATAAAATATAAAAGTTTAAAAATATATCAAATATGTCTGCGAATGTATAAAATGTTAATCATTTTTTGTTTTTAGTTACTGCCATTACAAAATATTTAACACAAAGGGTATTTTTTTTTTTATAAAAATGTATTCACAAAAAAAATTAATAAAAATTTAAACAAACAATGACAAGTATTTGCCGTAGCCGTCTTCCGTTGTATTATGTTTATTTTTCTCTCCCGCAACGAGAAATCGCACCGCACCGCAAACATTGTGTTTAGACTCTTACTCTTTCTCGTATCTTTTTTTTATAAATGGTACAATAAATTCTCAATTGAGTTGATTGTCGGTGTGTTTTCATAAATTTTGGAGTATTATATAGTAGCCACGGTTTGGTGTTGTAAGCCGTATGTTTGAGATCATTATCCTGCGTAAACACACTTATATTTTGACGGCAGACCCAATTTTTTGAAGAGCTCTTTTCTCTTCTGAAGACTTTGCAAAGTATACTTTGAGAGTGGAAAAGACGTCGAGATAAAGAAACATTAGAATATCATCATTCTTTTTAATTTATAGTTTAGCCTTTTAAGGTAATGTGTATTTTTGATATGAAAAATTAAATGAGCACTAATTTTTTTGAGTGACTATATACATATATTCAATGTTAAATTTGCTCATAAAACATTTTTTGCAATCAAATGTATTAAATATAGCAGACATCTTAAAAACATGTAATACTAAAGCTATATTTCTTGAAACAGTAATTAATAGCATGCAATCTAAATAATAATTTTCTTTTGCTGTTTATTTGCCATCATTTATTTAATAGGCAACATTTTTACTATACACATCACAATTACTTTAATGGGACCAACAGAAGATTGGAGCTAAAGTAATTAAGTTCTTCCTGTGCTCTTTAGTTAAGACAGGAAAATGAAATCACGATTGATTGTTGTTGTGGTGCTTGGTTAAATATTTAATAATTTTTTAAGGCTTTTTCATTAAAGTAAATAAATGAAGAGGGTATATTATATATTTCTTGCTTTTTAAATTTGTTGGAAATATTTTTGCAAAAGTCTTCGTATTGCGAAGGCAAAAACATTTTTTTAATCGTGAAAATCGTGAAGTTTTTTACGCGCAATAGAATTATAATATATAAAAAATAACACAAGAAATTAAATTTGAATTAAACATGACATTAAACATGTGAAAATTATTACGGCGTATAGCCACCACCGCATCGAAGTGCATTCTTGATACACATTAAGTTATTTGTAAATTTTTCGAGCAAAGTTGACCGTATGTTACGAATAACACGAACAATGCTGGACTCTAAGGTATTAATTGTTGCTCGTATATCAGCAAAAGCCAGTAAATTCACTTGGAAATAATTGAGAGGTGTAAAATCGCACGACCTTAAAAGTCAAATGACAGGTCCATTTCTCTCAATAAACTTGCAATAAGCAATATTTAAAAAAAATTTAATCATTGTGTGGCACATTGACCACAACGCGAGTTCCGGCTTTATTTTTGAACAAATAATATTCAATGATACCAAAAAGTAACGTTTAAGCGCACCAAACGGTGGGGTTTTCTGGATATAATGGAGTATGTATGTAGGGCTGTTTTAAATTGAATTAGCCATAAATTAGCCTAATCGCCAAACACAAAGTCGAATTGATGACAAATTTTCAAAGCAAATCTGTCGCAGTGCGACAATTTGTTTGACAGTTTACCATTTTGCAATTCTATCGGACTTAAAAAAGACACCCGATATTATTCCTCAGTAATATAGCAAACAATTAACCGCCTTATTTATAAAAATATATTACGGCTTTATAAAAACTTAAAAAAAATTGTTGTAGGTACAACTGTTTTATAAACTCTTAATTAAGCTTTTATAGCTTTTATAAACAAGGCAGTAAAAGTTATCTGTACACAGAGAAAAATATTGTTAACGCGCATGTATTTTATCCTTAATCTTAATTAAGTTTAACTTTTAACACTACATGCGAGTTCGAAACTTTAACTATATAAAATATTCATATAACAATTAAAAGCAAACACACACGCACACATTCGCATGACCAAAACTTTTCTATAGAATATACATGCATACATATACATACATAGGTATATGGATGTATGTATATGTCTCCAATTAAAGTTTTTCTATTATTTTTCATTAAAAGTAAGCCCGTTTAGGGTGCTTTATTAATTGCATAACGTAACTTTATTACAGTGATATACATATATGTAATGACTTAAATCATAACGAATTTATTTAACATCAGCTGGATTTGGATTTAATCAAATAAAAAGATGTACATATTTTTTTATTTATTTATTTTTATATACAAAATAAGTATATGCTCATGTCTATTTACATCTACTTATCAACATAAACAATCTAATGAATATATTTAACCAAATAAATAAGATGCCTAATCTCAACGAGATATAAAAATGTAACATATGTTTCGTTTAGCAGAAAACGGTTCAAGTCAATTTACACAAATAACACAAACACAGTGCACACTGGGGCTTTCAATGCAAAAATGGGGATTATTTTACTTTACAATAAAGGTAAAAAAATTGTTTCAAAATTAATTATGTACCATAGTTGTCTGAAAGATCTAAACACATTCAGAGAACCAGTTCTTAAAAATTGAGAAAAAAACTTAGAATAACTTTTTAAAATTAATAAAGCACTACTTTTTTGGAGGTGTTTCGTAACAGAGTAACAAGCCGACTAAACAGTTTCGGCGGCGGCTGAAGGGAAAATATTTTAGGCATTGTTGCCATTTTAGCAGTTTCAATGCTATATTTAGCATATTCTTGCAAAAAAGCATTTAAGGTTTTTCAAAAACTGATAAAATGCATTTTTTCTACAGAAATGTTTAACCGTTTTAGCATTCCCCTCATCATTTTCTGGCAACACTGTTGGGTGTAAAACCATCAGCGATGCCAATTTAGCGCCTTTCGCGCTAGTTTTAGTGCGTTTTGACGTCTTAGCGCGTTTTGACGTCTTAGCGCGTTTAATAAAAAAAGCGCTAAATTAGCGCGTTTTGATTCAAGTCAAAAATATCATTTGAGTTCAATATCTTTTTACTTTTTTGTATAAATTTAACATAATTTAACTTTTTGTTTAAATTCGTTAATGATTCAGATGTTGCAAATAAAATTCCCTTGACTGTGGTTAGAATTAAAAACGCATTTTAATATTGTAAATGGCAAATATTTTGAAATTTCACAGTTAAAAATATGTACTCGTACTCGTGACCCAAAAAATGTATAAAACTTATTAAGCATCTATTCTTTTTGTATGTACTTCAAAAAGCATTTGAATCGCAACACTATTCGACAATTTATATAAGTTGTTACAAAGTTTGACAAATAAAATTAAAATAAAAACTAAGAATTTCGAATATTTGGAAGGCGAGACTGATTCTGTATTAAAATTATTTTAGTTATTTAGGATATAATTTCGAAGAAGCAATATTGCATAATCTGAAAATGAGTTACTAAAAAATTAATTGTACTCATATTTACTAATACATACATCGACCTTTATTTAAATTTAATTTAGCGCGTAGGAAAGCGCGTTTTGACTATAAATTGTTGATAATGCTGTAACTTAGCGCGTTCTAGCGCGTTTTGAGAAGAGGTATAGCGCGTTTGGGTTATAAATAGTTGGCATCGCTGAAAACCATGTCATTTTCGGGCTCTCTCTCTCTCTCTCTCTGTTTGCCAGCTCCTAATCAGCGTGACCGTTTGACCGACTAAAGTGGCAAATTGCCACTTTTTGGTATATCGATTACACTTTTTCGACTTCCTTGCCACTTTTTTCCTCCATTTTTTAAGGCGAGTTATATAAAAATACATTAAAAATAAAAAGTGTAGTTTTCTCGTTTTTTTTAATTTTGTCCCTTTTTTTGATAAATCCCCTATTTGGTGCCACTTTTTGAAAAATGTCATCGGTCACCCTGCTCCTAATTTATCCCAGGTACTCGAATTAGATTTGAAAAATTTAATTGCAAACTTTTACTAGCTTTTCAAATGATTATGCAAGATGTCAGAACCTAGTTTTTCAAATGTTTATATTAAGCTCAAGAGCAAAAATCTCTATTTTGTTTTGGAAAAACAAAAATTAAATACATAAAATAGATGAAATTTGAGAAACTAATGCTTTATCAGAAATATTGCTGCAAAATAAAGGAGTGCTAGTGAATATCAAATTAATTTATTCTCTCGTACAATAATTTTAGTATTAAATAAGCTTTATTTGTTTAGTTTAACAGATATTTTGACAGAAAAAATTTGTCTTCTATTAACACGTTCAATTAAAAAGGTAGTCGATTAAATATTTAATTGTGTCAATTAAACCTTTTAGTAAATTAAATTTTTAAACAAAAGTGTTGTTGATACTAGTAATCCCAAATCATTATTTTACTTATTCAGTAAAATATTTTTTATTAAAAATAATTGGATCCTTTTTATTCATATTGAATCTACTTGATTCGCTCTCATAATTTTATATGGCGAAGCAAGTTGATTCGGTCAGGATTGGTGTGTGAAGCATGAATAGAGAGCGAAGCACGTACCGTGTAAACATACTATAAGAAGTATGTAATGAAAATGTATGTAAAAAACAACAACAAAAACTCATTGCTTTCGCAAAGAATGTTGCCACACAAGTATTTATGACCGGTGCTTTTTTTTGGGAATTATTACGAGTATAATTAAGTTTAACATTTTTTAACGCATGAGTTTAATTGATACAATTAAATTTTTAACTAAATTTTTAATCAATTAAATTAAAAAAAATTAAGTACTCGGAGTTTAATTGGCTAAATTAAGTTTTTAATGGATTATTTGTATTTTTTTAATTCGAACTGTTAGTTTAATAGAAGACAATTTTTTTCTGTGCACGTTCAGGTAATTTATACAAAGGATATCCTATTTATGTGACGAGGAGTGTAATCTGTTATGCTTTTATGTTTGATTTCAAAAAATGTACATGTACATACTTATATATTTACATACTTATATGCGAAATCCCTTTTGGGGCAATCAAATTTAAGAGTTTTAAGTACGAGTATATTTTCAAGTGCCTTTTTTATTTCATTACATAAAAACATAGTGCAAAAAAACGATAAAAGCTATAATTATATAAAAAACATAATGATTCAAAATATCGGGCAAATCTGAAGGCTAGAAACAATAAAAGAAAAAAAGTGCTATTTAAATAAACTCAGCCCAAAACATTCAAAGTGTTTTGTGGATGCATTTTGTTTGGAAGGGGGCCCGAGAACACAAATACGGAAGGCCTAAGGAGTGCTTTAGCCCGTCTACGCAATAGAACGGGCCCCTCAATTCCACAACCATCTCCACCTACCTCACCTCATCCCACAACAAATAGCTGCCGTGAAACAACTAATCCAACCACCAATACCTACACAACCAACAACACCAATAATGGATCGAATCAAAGCGTAAGTGCTCTTATTTAACATACACAAGTATATCCTTCACAGCTAATATTAGTAAATTTATTATACATATGCTTGTAATTTTATAAAACACATAAGTACATATGTACGTATACATATGTATGTATTCATATATGTGTAAACATTTATATATATATATATATATAAGCACATACACAAGTACATATATTAATTTTTCTATTAGTTTAAGTACTTGGGAATGTGACATTGCAATAGTGGCTAATTAATACGAGTGTAAGAAAAGAAGTTGCTTAAAAACAAAAAAAAAATTTATTTTCCTGGGAAATAAAAATTTGCAATTTAACTTTTTACTAGAATAATTTAGTGTTGTTTTGGTGTTCTTTGAAATTCGCACGAGTAGTTTGTGAACCTATAGAATTTGAATCAAAAGAGAGAAGTAATGTACAAGTTTATGTACATATGTATGTACGGCACCTTAATTTATAATTTATATTTCTATTTTTGTAAACTTTATAAAATCGGGAGTTTTAAAGCCACAAAATAAGTTTTAGTAGAGTTTGAAATTGAACAAGAAAACGGGTTCATGGCCTATTCAACGATACCAAAATAATTATGTATGTACATAACAATATAATAGGGCATTTAAACCTGCACAAAATCTAGCAGATTTCAATTAAAATCCTTATAGGGCACAGGTCTAAATTATAGCATATTTAAATTATTAGATTTGTTGACATTTATCAAGATTTGCTTATCCAAAAATAAACCCCATTAAAGGGATGGGGTTTGTTTTGGATAAAAAATCTTGATAATTGTTAAAAAAAACTTCTTGTAAACGATATAGATTTTCATTAAAATCTGCTAGATTTTGTGCGGATGTAAATGCCCTACATTAACTGAAAATTTTCCAAAACTTCAACCAAAGAACTGCAATGAAGCCAATTCACACAACTTTTACAGAATTTGAAAAAAAAAAACAGAGTGACGAAGTAGATTTTTAATTAGTTCTTCTAGATTTTAAGTAGATTTTGACAAAATCTAGTGATGTTCGAGAGAGAGGAACAGATTTTTTAACTCTCAAAAGAAGCATTCAAGTGTCTACTTACCCCATCTAATCTAATTAAAATTGATACCACTTATATCCGACGGAAAATGGAATACCACTGTCATGGGCAGGCGCGAATAAGCTCGGAGTTTGGTATACTTTTCTATTGATTCATTCTAGCATCGATGCAATGCGGGGTGCTACTACAATGGAATGTGTTCTAATGAAATTAGGGAACTTGTGCTTGAAATTTACAAATTTTTACGCACAGCACGTGCTTCACTTAGAGCATATCTTTTTGTGGTCAATTGGCCAATGAATCGCAATAAGCATTACATAGATAGTTCCTTTTTAGCCGTACTGTTCATATGTGGAACAAACTACCTGCGGAAGTCTTTTCTGTCACCTTCAACGTGAAAGAGTTCAAACTGTATGTCCACAAACACTACTCCCTCTATACTCCTCTCCATAAACTATTTTCCTAGTTCTAGCACAATTCATTGCATGATTATGGGTTATCCCCTGAGTGCTGGTCCTATTAAAAAAAATATTGTGACGACGTAGATTTTGTTTTGTATGGGATATCTACTAGATTTTGCCCGAAATCGCTTAAGTACTAGATTTTGCTCAAATGTAAACTCACTAAAGGTTAAATTTAAAGCACGTTCACTTTTGGCAAACAATAAAAAAGTGTAACTAGTAAATACTAATGAAAAAATGTTTGATTCCTCTCTTAATGCGCATTTACACCTGCACAAAATCTAGCAGATTGTACTTAAAAATTTTAATGAAAATCCAAGCTTTAAATAAATGTCAAATATCAAGATTTTTTATCCAAAACAAAACCCATTAATGGAAAAAATTTCCAAAACTAGAACCCAACAACTGCAATGTAGTCAATTCACACACCTTTTTAAGTATACCGTAGCTAATTCACTCATATTTTTTATAAACATGTTGTACAGGGTAGTATAAAATAAATAAAAATATTAGATTTTGAGTAGATTTCCTACAAATATAATGACAAAATAGATTTCGTTTTGTATGGGAAATCTAGTAAAAATCAAAATAAAAATAGAATAAGCTAATCTAATTAATTTCATTTATTAATCAATTCAATATTCCTTAGATACAGCCTGTATACATATGTAAGTTCACTTCAGTATACGATTTTCGCCAAACTTGTTGCGATTGTGAACTCGTACACCTGTCACGAGCTTTTAACTCGTATCGTAAATATTATGATAAATGCGGTTGTCAGTACATGCATGCCCGATTGTTAACTCCAAAAACGTATTTTCTGACATATGGCTATGTTGCAATAAAGGAGCTATATGATGACATATTTCAGAAGAAGTACTCGTCAAAAAACAAAGAAACAAATAATAATCAGCTTTATCGGGAATAAAAGTTCACATGAAATTTGTTTCAATTTTTTTTGAGAAATATTTCACATGAGCTTAATATTCCCCTCTTGTTCACGATAAGGCTTAATAATAAGAAATAAGTCGCAATAAATGTTGCAAGGCAGGATTTCGCCTGCTTGTACAAACGCAGCACTGCGCAGCCTACTATGCGCAACACGTTCATAAATACAAAAAGCGACAACACTGATGCTGTAAAATGGTACAGTATGCAGGGCACTAAGTTTTAAAATGCACAAACCTACCGTGTATGCAGTACTGTGATGCATTTACGAACAGACCCAAACTTTTTAAAGGCTGTATAAATACGTTTTAGCACTTTCAATGGGATACCGTCTTTTTAATAACTTAATATAGTGCCTTATGGTCGGCACAGTATGTGTGCAAAAATATACATACCAGGCACATGCTTACATAAATACATACATACATATATGGATATGTGCATATGTGTGTATATACATATGTATACATACACATATCAATGGGAGATTGTATAAAAAGTTTTAATGCGCTTCGTGTTCTACTTTATGAAAGTTGTTTTTATTTCATGTTATTTTTCCCACTTTTAATGCATAACACGGTTACGTCCTTCTTCAGTATCTATTTATATACAACAATAATTAAATTTTTCTTTGTATATGTATGTATGTATGTATGCATGCATACATATGTTATGAAAAAATCTCATCAAGGGTGGTCGGCCTTTAAAACATTATTGACAAGCGCTACGAGATGACACGATTCGATTAATTTAAAGTGCTTTTAAACAGTCTATGAAGTATGCATGTTCTAGCAAAAGAATGTGTTTTAAAAGCATTGACCCATGACCGCCTTATAAATTTATTTGCTCACATCCTGTCGCCTGATTATGCATGGGCCCGTATAATTAATGGAATTTTATACCAATACAGATACTGAAATACACACACACACACACACATACTTACATACAACTTGCAATTTTGCTGCTTATTTATTTATTCTCTTTAATGCTCATATCTTAAGAATTTTATGGCTTTAGTATCCAGACAAGACAACACAAGAGCTTTTGACTTAATAGTTTTGTTAAACAAACTTAGAAAGTCAGCGGCGAAACAATTTCATGAATATGTGAACACCAAAAGACAGCACAATGATTATGTATGTACATATTTACAATAAGTATGTACTATGTGTTAGAGACCTGCACGAATGCCAACAAAATGGTAAATTATTCCATTAATTTTTAAATGAATCAATGCTGCATTCTCATTCATCCTATTAAATTTGCTATATCTAACACATTCTTCATAGACTGAACTGGGTTTTTGTTAATATTGGGAAGTATATTTTCCCATATGCGCTAAAGAGCACTTTTGATTCGCGCAATTTCGTCTCCATATACGACCACAAGCAGGGTTGTCAGATTTTTTCCGGCCTATTTCCCCAAATTGGTTTTAAAAATCGCTAAAAATCGCCAGAATTAATTTTATGTAGTTTTTCCTAATATATCTTGCCATAACCGCCAAATAAAGCTTAAGCGACATAATTTTCGAACTTGATTTTTCCACTTAAATCGATTATTTGCAATCGTAAATAATCGATTTCCGTCAAAAAAAAACGAGATCAAAAATATGTGTCGCTTAAGCTTTTTTGTCGGTTATGGCTCGATATATTTGATAATAAATTTGTTTTTAACTCCCGGCCAAAAAAAATGGGGTGTTACAAGTTTGTAGTGTGTGTCTGTCCGTGTCCACGTACAGACCAAACGGCTGGACCGATTTTGATTTAGTTTTTTTCTGTTTGAAAAGTAACTTGATCGAGAAAGTTCTTAACTGTGTTTGAAGAAAATCGGTCCTGCTGTTTAGAAGATATTACAAATTTTCTAGATATATCGGGGTTTTTTTAAATTTTTAATTTTTGTTATTATATAACACTTTCTTAATATAAATTTTTATAAAATAGTCGTATAAAAATTTAGCAGAAAATCGCCAAAAGCAGAAATAAAAACGCCAAAAACTAAAATTCAATTAAATTTTTCTCGTCCAAATTTAAAATGCCTTAATTACAATATTTACAATATAAGTATATAAATTTCTCGCAGACGAATTTTGGTAGGATTTATTTTTGAAACTATGTACTCCTTCCAGAATTAAAAAAAAATATGTTAGATTTTGTTAAAAAAAATAGCCACAAATATCGCCTACACATTTATTTATGGCCAGAAAAATCACTGTCATTAAATTAAAAATTTAGACACCAAACAAATTTAAAAATCACCCTGACCACAGGTGCTCTACAGATTTTTTTTTTGCAGTTTATAGAAGACATTCTCTTGCTACGAATGCTGCGAGTATTTATCCTGAATTATTGCCACTTATATATAATTTGACAGCTGATTGTGACTTGATCCCATTGATGGCCCCATCAAGACATTACCACGCAGTGCTTAAAAGTTTTATTCAAATTTGCATCAGTTAAGGATTTTGCTTCTCTTCATCACACAAAGAAAGATTGTACTAAACACTCTGATGACTTTTGGGCCATTGATGAATCCAAATATAGTTTATTTGGATCTAATCGTCGTTCTCTAGGTATATTTAAACTAGGCGGTATGTGATATGACATTTTTTTATATGCTTTGTATTGTGATGAATGTCTAAAACTTGCATTTTGTTTTCGTTATGGTACAGTTGTAATTGTTTTTAACGCTCTTTGGTGCTTTACACAGCATTGGTTGTTGTATTGTTGTACCACATTTACTTATGTAGTCACCTAGTATAATTACACCATGGTTGTCGTCCTTTTCAAGCTTTAAATCACAAAAATTTCAATAACTTATGCCGAGTACACACCATGGCATTTTGTGACATCGCAATAGTGTATACTGGTGGCAACGTTTGTCGTTTCAGATATTTTACGTTGTGTGGCGTTGCTTTCCCTACAAAAAAAATTACAACTCAAAATATGCCAGATTCGGCATTATAAAAGTATTCCTGTGGTGCGATTCAGTAACTTTTAACGATCCGACAATCGTAATTGTTGTCTGTACATTTTGTCGTTTGCAATAACGATTGTGTGATTTTGTAACTTCTTTTTAACGTACTATCGTCAACTGATATTTTCTGTTGATTTTTGTCAATAAAATTAACAGCATATAAATTATTGTCGCTTAAATAACGACACCGCTGACATTAACCTACAACGAATATGGTTAAAAATGTTACGTAATTGCAAATTCGATAAATTTTCGTTATAATTACTTTAACGATGCGATTTTCGTTAAAAAAAAAGTTAGTGCATCGCACTACTGATGTTAGTGAAACACTTTTGAAGTTTGTTTTTCCCTCTTTCATTTGTTTTAGTTATTAGCATATAGTGTGTATTGAATATCATTACAGTATTAACTTTTCTTCACTGTGTGTAAAAGAGTTGAATGCAGTAATGCAGGTCTCTAGTGTGTAAGTGTATGAAACACACACAAAAAAAAAACAAGTAAAATAAGTCTGAAAAAAGAGTCTGTCTGCATTTATGTAACTCAACTGCAAAGTTTGAGCTCGTTAGAAAATTTATTGTGAAAATTAATTTCTATTTTTTGTTTGTTTTTTTTTCCTTGGAAAATTTTATTCAAAAGTTGTCAAGACCTTCTGAATCATAAATGTGCACAAAATGTAGATGTTAAAAAGTTATTTCGAAACAAGCATTTATGTCATTGAATATTCTGCTTTAACTCAATATTAATTAGAAAGTTTGTAATACGAGTAACTTTGGGTCTAACAAAGCGGGGCATTCAGCAAGTTTATGGAATTATTGATTTTCTGTGCTTGCAAATTGATAAGCAATTATAAAAAGAAATAAAAAAAATAAACGCACACATGCAAAATTTTTCTACATTTATTCATGGGTAGATAAGACTTAGAAAAGTATAGTTTTTGCACTGGTGGCGACATTTTCTCGTTAATTTTCTGCAATAAAAGGCGAGTGAATTTAGAGTTTTTTTTTGGGCTAGTAGAAGGCTGTATGCTCCTTAAAAGAATCATTAGAATATATTACAATTTTATTATATACATACATACATAGATACATATTGGGGAATTGGGGCAAATATCAACTGGGGTGGCAACAGAAATTTTTGAGAGGAGGGGTGCAATGCATCTCGGTAGACGGTGAACATATAGTCCACATAAAAAATACCGGGTTCTTTTTAGGGTTAAAACATCTGGAAATTTGTAGTTTGGTACTTTTTCTGTTTTTGTTAACTTGATATAAATACAGTTTACAGGACAATTTCAGTTTCTTTGTGGATGCAAGCGAGGTCGCGGGAATATGCTAATAAATATATCTATATATATATGTATATGTATGTATATTTGATCCTTTAGTTCCTCTAAAAGAATAGATGCATTTATTTCAATAGCTTTATATTTCGTACGTAATGGCAAGGTCCAAGCACACTGAAATTACAGCTTTTGATGAGAAATGGACAACCCGTTAAAAACCCCTTCATTTAAATTCCACAAGTTTAAAGGACTAAAGTCTCAGAATTTTATTTAATTGGAAAATCTTTCCAATACTAACTTTTTACAGTTGTCCGGCAAGTTTTACTTATGGAAGCTTATATTATCTGCTAAAAAGCAGCCATTACTTTTTATGATTTTTTATTCTTAGGCTCAAATTCACAGTCCTTAGTTAACTAATGAAAGTGGTTTAACCAATGAAATTTGTAGGAAAAAAGTTAAACCACGCACTTTAGTTAACTAGTAGACTGTGAATTTGAACCTTATAGGGCATTTACATTATCTCAAAATCTAGTACTTACGAGATTTTGAGCTAAATCTAGCTGCTTTGTACTAGATTTCCCATACAAAACAAAATCTAGTTTGTGAGTAGATTTGTAGGAAATCTACATAAAATCTAATATATTTATTTTATTTTCACTACCCTGTACATAATATTTATATAAAAGATGATTGAATTAGCTACGGCCTCCTTGAAAGGGTGTGTGAATTGGCTACATTGCATTGTTTGGTTGTAGTTTTGAAAATTTTTTAGTTAATGGGTTTTGTTTTGGATAAAAAAGTCTTTACAATGTCAAAAAAAAACTTGGTGTAAACGGTATAGGTTTTAATAAAGATTTTAATTAAAATCTCTTAGATTTTGTGCAGGTGTAAGTGCCCTATTAAATATGCATTGAACCAATGATTGGAGCCATCTTGCTGTAAAAGCTTCTTTGAACTATATTTTAAAGCATTTATCGAACACAAAGTATGGCCGCTAAGCACATTTACTATTTTACTATACGTAACATGAGTACATAAATATAGACATATACATATATGTATTTTCACGTGGCCTAAAAGCAATAAAAGTTAACTAAAAGCAGAATTCAAAAGTGTCGCAAGTATGTATATACATACATGTGCATGCATGTGTCATAAAACTATAATTAAGTTCTTTTTAGACTTTATAAAACCTTTTATGGCCCTAAATATGTCAAGGATATTAATCAATATTTGCACAATAGACTCCCATAATCTAATGTTTGTATCTTTTTTTGTTAATTTCAATGTAAGTATGTACATATACATATATGTATATATGTATGTAAGAGTGTATGTACGTATGTATGTTGGCACTAAATTTTACTTAAATGCTACCAAACATGCAAATATTGTAAATACCTATTGGTTGCCATAAATAACCCTGTATTAAATAAATTGAAGGTTATAAAATATTCAATATTTTTTTTTACTGAAAAGTTTAAATTAAATATTGAAATTTGTATACCTTTTGTTAGTGATATGACAGCAACAGAAATTTAAACGAAAAAAGTTGTTTTTTTTTGTTAAACTCCCAGCATGATTATTATCTCAAACCACTATAAGAGATTCGGTCAACCGATGGCTTTTGTTCAGAAGTTTATTTACTGTCTGCCTGTAATTATTTGACAGATGACAAGGATAAAATACGCCAACATTTGTATTAGGTTAGTTCACGCCATATTTACATAACAATTTGGTAAATTAAACTATTTTATAAAGCTATAGATAGGTCTTTATTTTTATTTATAGTTTTATTATCGATATTTCATTAACCTTCGGTTAACTTCGCTTATGAGTTTGTAGTGTGTGTCTGTGTATCTGTGTACGAGTTTTTGTGTATCTGTATGTCTGTCCGTGTCCACGTACAGACCAAACGATTTTGATTTATTGTTTTCTGTTTGAAAGTTGACTTGATCGAGAGGGTTCTTAGCTATGTTTGAAGAAAATCGGTCCAGCCGCTTAGAAGATATCTCATATTTTGTAGATATATCGGGGGTTTATTGCAGCACCAAAAGCTTTAAAAAAGTTTAATTTAACATATAAAAAAGGTCTAAAAACTAGATAAAAATTTCATAATAATTTATTATTTTTTCCACTAAGGTTGGTAAATTAAAAAGATTAAGCCCGTTTTCTGCAAAATAAGTTTTTTACTCTTTAGCAGCAAACACTTTAGTTATATTTTAAGTTTAACGTTTATTAACGCACTAATAATCCCAAATTATTATTTTACTTAATTAATAAAATAACTTTTTTATTAAAAATACATTGAAATTGATTATTGAGGGGTTTAGCTGGATCCTATGCGCATTTCACTGCTGCTAATGCAGATCATCAGGGAACCTTTACCCAAAAATCTTAGAACAACTAGAGTTTTTATGTTATAAACTTTCATTTAAACAAATGAGAAGTTCAACAAATAACACAGTTGAGTTATATACATACATATCGTTAACTTTATATAGAAAGGGCCTTATCATTATTTTTTTGAAATCGAGATTATTGAATTTTTGATACATTAGATAAAAAATAATCAGTTAGGACTTTTCTATATAAAGGTAACGATATGTATCGTTAGCTAAAATGCAAAAAGGCATAACTAACCAAAAATTCAAAATCGAGTTTTTGATTGATTATTATAAATGCCATTAAACTACCCTCCTGATTTTATTAAAAAAAAAACCAAGGGACTTAACTACAAGTTTGTTCGTTTTTTTTTTTTAGTTTCTTGCTGCTCCTGTTAAGTTATATTTTTGGTAGTTAGAACTTTTAGCATTTTAGCTAATGGTTTTTTTTATTTCAAAACGTGTTTTAAAACACAAAATTCTGGAAATTATTAAATATAAAACTTAAAAGTTTTGGGTTTTAAAACAAACTTTTAAGTAAAAATTAAATACTTTTTTTTATTCACACTACCCAAGTACATGTGAAATAATTTCATGATACCCCTTTCACGTGAAATTTAAAAACTTTTCAGCCAAACTTTAAAAGCAGAGAGGAAAAAATTACAATAAATTTGTTTAAAACCCTCATTTTTATATCACTGATTGACAATTCTGACTAAAATGATGCTGCTGTTGCTTTGGGTTGACAATCTTTTAAATGGAACTTCACAAACTGAAGCACGTGAAATAAATAAAAGCATTAAATACGAGTAATTTTAAAGCTACATACATATAACGATTTATTTATAAATTCAAATAATTTTATTTTTCAGCATTATTTTTCATTTTACTACTCGTTTAAAGCCAAAGGCATTGCACTGTGTTTTGAGAATTGAGTGCCAAATTAATTCTAAATTTATTTTCAATGTTTACAATCCTTTTTTATTAATTATTGCTTGTCAGCATAAATGTTATGAAATCAATTTTGTATTGGAGTGAACGAACTTGTTGTGATGATGTTTGATGTGAACAAACTTTGTGTTGACATTATTTTGTGTGTTTACTGAGTAAACTTTACGCTAAAAAAAATCTTAAATTACAACTAAGCTACAGTGGGTTGTGTAAGTAAACATGCACTACCAGGAATTATAATTATGTACATACATTTGTATGTATTAGAAACATTAACAATAAATGGAAAAAAGCTTTTAAATTAATTTGTGTCAATGGGAACGGAATTGTGCTTAGATAAGTAAATTATAAATACATACGTACATTTGTTTGTGTGTATGTATTGAACTATCCATGTATAAAAAATATAGTTTACAAAATACATACTTTAGTTAATGGGGGTGGAAGTGGCAGTAGTATGTTTTTTTTTGGTGGTGGCTTACACTAATTTAAAATGTTTTAGTAGTTCAAAGAAATAAATGAAACTTCATGATGATGAATACGGACCAATAAAGAAATTTGTTAATTTAGACAAGACATTGAACCATTTTGCTTAGTTTACAAATTTTCTACTGGAAAAATATTAGGTATGAAAATTTGCTGTTGTATTCTACAATGAAAAAATTAAATTCACAGAAAACCATTTACCGTATCAGATAAAATAATTCTATAAAAATGTTTTTTTTTTCAATTCATTTATTGAATGTGTTGTCTAAAAAAGAAATTTTTAAGAACATCAACTTATTTTAGTGACAAATAAAACTTGCTTTTGTTCTTTTGTTTTTCTAACGAAACATTTACTGAATCAGACAGACTTTACGTATCCAAACAAAAAAAAAATAGTTTAGTTGGGTCAAATCTTATTATCTTGGCGGCCAATGGTCTGCTGCTCAACAAACTCGCCTCTCAAGAGGTTCAATGGCATCGTGTGAAGTGTGGCATGTGGCACCATCTTGTGTTGTTATGATAAAGGTTTGAAAATTGTGTAGGGACGTGTGTTTCCATTTTATATTTTAAATTTTTTGTTACTTACGTTGTTTTTCATTTTAGCCAACGATATACATATGTATGTACATATATGTATATGCACATATACATAGACACATATAATGCTTAATAATATATAAATAATGATATTGATTAATAAAACCTTAAAAAGGATCCTTTTTATGAAAAAATAAATAAAAATGAGAATGCATTGTCTACAATCACATTAATATACATACATATGTATGTATGTATGTAAAAATGTATAGATATATGTATCAACATCATTTAGCAACATATTAATAAACATTTATGTATATGTATGTACCTATGTGCCATCTGTCGTGTTGTGTATTAATTTATATATTTACTAACTTATAGAAGATTTTCACAAAGGACTAACTAATCCAGTGAACATTTTTATAACGACTTCGCACAGAATTGTTATTTAAAATCATATATGTATGTACATACACATATGTCGTTAACTAAAGTGCAAAAAGGCGTAACTAACAAAAATACAATTTTACAGGAAAAGAAATAAACTAAGAAAAAATAAACAAACTTGTAGATAAGTCCCGTCTGTTTTTCGTTCATGAAAACGTCCGTTTTGAACGCAGAAGTGTAAAATTTGGTCGAGATATGTAGTTTAATGGTATTCATAATAATCAATGAAAAACATGATTTTAAATTTTTTGTTAGTTACACCTTTTTGCATTTTAGCTAACGATATGTAATTTTGTAAGTGACTTAAAGTCTCCAAGAGTTCGAAAAACTATTACGTTAAATTCAAGTGAAATTCTGTGGTTTTCATGAATACCTTTAACCTTTGTTATATCGAGCGCTATTTTCGATTTAATCGTAAGCGACAAAAATATAAGTTTTGAGAAGAAGGTTTTTTTTAAATTCAAACATGTTTTGCATAATTAAATTATCGCTTACGATAAAATTAGGTAGGCCCATAAAATTTTAGTTTCAATAAAAAATATTAAATCGAAAATAGGACTCGATATTATTTCTCATTTCGAGTTTACGATGTCAAATTGTTAAATTATAAATGTATTTTAAAAAGCTCTAACAAATTTTTCAAAATATTGACGTACTCGTATGTATGTATGTATGTAGGTGCATCATTTTTTTTCTTAAACAACAATACAACTACCTTTTTTTAAGTAATAGTGCACTTAGGCCCAATTCATACGAGGATTTAAAAATCTTGTTTTATTTTTGATTCTCTTTAAAAGTTGCTTCCAAAAACATTTTACATTCATACGATGATTTTTTCCATGTTTCTAGTTTTGAGTTTTTTTCTTCCAAAAATTGTATCAGTGTTGCCATTAGATTTTAAAAAAATTCGTTTTTTCCCTACATGTTAAAAAATTTGTTTTGTAAACCTTTTGTAAACCAAAATTATTTCTTCTGAATATTTGGAGCTACAGTAGGTAACTTAAAACTTGACATATGTATGTATATATGTAATTCTTTTGTATTAAATTATTAAAAGTGACTACTTCTGCCTTTGAAATTAATGCATAGTTTTCAACAGTTTTTCAGAAATTGTCTTATAATACAAATATAACACATACCTATATTTGGGTTTTCTCCAATCATGGAGCTTATTAAGATTTAAGTTAAATAGATGTAAGTAATATCCTTAATTATTAAATCATTGTTTAATAGATGCTCATTTCCTATTTCCTGGGGTGCTTGCCATTAGAAGAATAGAGGGAAGATCCTATCAAAATACAGGCACTGCGACACCAAAATAATTAGATAAAAGTCTATGTAATTACGAGAAAAAACAAATTTTTAAACGGAGCAAAAATATATTTTGCGTATAGTTATTTTTACATTTATGCACAAAAAATGCAATATGAGAATACAAAATACCTATATTTTGGCCAAAATAAAGTATTTGTCCGATATTCCCTATACTCCTATATTAGCGACAAAAATACCTACAGGTAACACTGTTTTCTATTTAAAAAAAGCTGTTGTCACATTCAATGAAAAAATAAAATAACATACCAAAAATTAAAATATGTGTAAAGAAAATTTGAAAAAAAAACTCGGAGAACGGAAAATGTGATTTTTTTTCTATCCCCTTTGCTTTTATGTACAGTTCGCCTACAAACTACAAAAATCGTGTTTCAAAAAATCATTGAAAAATCAACGTGTGAATTAGGGCTTACACTGTCTCGAAATCTAGTACTTTCCGAGATTTCGAGCTAAATCAAGCTGTTTTTTTCCAGATTTCCCATACAAAATGAAATCAAATTTTTCAGTAGATTTGTAAGAAATCTGATAAAAATTTAATGTTTTTATTTATTTTTTACTACTCTGTACAACAAAAGGTGAGTGAATTAGCTACGGTCTGCTTAAGAAAGTGCGTGAATTGGCTACAATGCAGTTGTTTGGTTGTAGTTTTGGAAACAAATCAGTTGATGGGTTTTGTTTTTGATAAAAAATCTTGATAAATGTCAAAAAAGCTGGTGTAAACGGTATAGATTTTCATAAAGATTTTAATCAAAATATGCTAGATTTTGTGCTGATGTGAATGCCCTATAAACTTCAAAAAGAACTTTTTTTGGCTTTACTGAAAAAATTAGTTTTTTCGACATGCTCTGTTATTCTTGAAACTACAGAATTGTCCGTTAAGTGCAGTCGTACTTCTTCATCGAGAAATAATTTCACTTAACTAATCGTCTTCATGATAAGTAATTTTTAAGCGGTTTTAATTACTAATTTACTGTTTAGCACTTACATATCACCAGCTGAAATACAAAACCACGTAATTAATTAAAAAAAATTCAAAATCATATTACGTGGAAACACACGTTTCTACAAATTTTCAAACCTTTATCATAACAATCTGGCGAATTAAAAATGATATTAAGGAAACTTTACTTCAGTCACTTGAATAATGTTGTTTTAGTTTTAGTTTTAGTTTTTTCTTCTATATAAAATTCTCGTGAAGTTTTTATTTGCAACGGATTGACCAATTTTTATGAAATTTTGTAGATGTGTTCGGTAGGCCTGAGTATAGATCAAATTTATTTTTCGTACACTTAAGTGGGCTGCGCCACGCCCATACCAACGAAATATCTTATATCTTGAAAGCTATAGGAGTTAAGAGTATTCAAATTTATTATGGACTCTTTTGATACCAATATATACATATATATTAGATCTAGGGTTTCTAATTTCCCGGACTTTTTCAATTCCCGGGAATCGAGAAGTAAAATGTTTTATTCCCGGGAATTCCCGGGAATTTCAAAAACATATGAATACAATTAAATGACGTCAATAAAAAATATAATTTTATGAAAAAATATACACCACACAAAAAAGTAATATGAATAATTTTGTAATATCAATTAAAATATTTGTAATATCAATTAAAAAATTAATTTAATTTTCACCTATAAGCAATTTGATAATATTAATTAAGTCTTTCCACTTAAATTAATTAATGCAATTAAAAATGTAATTGAATCAATTAAATTCTTAATTGGTGAATCCTTTTTTTTTGTGAACATTCAAATTAAAAACAAAACAATTTTATTCGTTAATTTCATGAACAACAATATTAAAAAGCACAACAAAAAAATCATATGCTTTGAGTTACATATATCATGGATGGAAATTCCATCTACATCTGCCAATCTAGATACTATTTTCTATAAAGACGTCTTAAGTTGAAAATATTTCGTAACGCTTCAAGTTATTGGATTCACCTCGGAAGCCTTTATTACATTTGTTTCCATGCTTATACATACATATTATCATCGTTAGAGTTGTATTTTTAAGTAATAAAACAACGAACAGCAATGAAAAAAAAGCCAATTCCAAAAACCGAGATATGAAATTCCCGAAAATTCCCGTTGAAAATTTCCCGGGACTTGCAAAAAAATAATTCCCGGGTATTCCCGGGATTTTTTTCCCGCGTAGAAACCCTAATTAGATCCTTTAGTTCCTATAAGGAGCATAGCGCCTCCTTTGATACCAAGATGCGAAGTAATTAAAAATATTGCTAGAATAGGACCTAGGGAAGGTGCTCCCATGGTACAAAGTAATTATAAAAATATTATATCTTGAAAGCGATAAAGAGTCTTCAAATTTGGTATGAGTTAATTTGAAAACAATAGAAGTATAAATTATAATAAATGTTTGTTGTTGTTTTGTTATTTTTATATTGCGTCATCGTTCACAGCCCTTCCTGCCTCTATCACTCATATACCACATCCTCACACATTAACAATGAGTTGGTTATTATTTTCTACCCCAGGAATTCCCTAGAAATAATTTATGTGGCCAAAAAACGTTTGTCGGTTTGCAAAAGTGTAACTAAGTGATTTTGCATTTCAGCTAACGATATATTTCTTATATTTTGAAGCTTTGTTTACATTATTTTCAGTTGCCAATCTACTATAATCACGTTTTCGAGAACTCTTAGGAAACTATAGAAAGTTGCATTACATAATAATAATGTTTGCCAGTTGGCAATGCAATTGAAGTTCGGTTGCCATCATTTCTACTAAATTGCTAAGGAAACTCCAGATAAATAAAGTGTTTTTTTTTTGCTGATATAGTGTCATCAGACTTAAGGCTCAGTTAGCCGACTGTAATGGAATGTAACTGCAACAGTAGGAAAGAGCTGATCGATATTTTTTAGGTAAAAAGTAATGTACAGTTTCCTACATTCCAGTTACATCTCTATAAGCACTTTCATTACTTTTGCTATAACAATATCGATCCTGCCGTTGCAGTTACATTCCATTACAGTCGGGTAACTGCGGCTTAAGTCATACACATACTATAAAGCTGGATTCAACCATTTTTTTATATATAGTTTGACGTCTCTCTTCTTAAGAGAGATACAATAGTTTTTGCGAACAGTTCTCAGCTTGAATTGGTTTAATTTTATATTTTGTCAGGAAAAACTTGATCCACACACACAAACAATAAGTTAGTTATTATTTTCTACCCTAGAAACTCCCTAGAAATAATTTAAATAATTAGAAGACTTCCACAGTTTTTCCTTAATCTAAACAAATCAAATCAACCAGTCGTAGTCGTATTTGAAATACGCCAATCACGATAAGGCAGAATATCGATCAGCTGTTTCCTACCGTTGCAGTTACATTCCATTACAGCAGGCTAACAGAGCCTTTAGATCTGCTACCACATACTTCGGCTAGAAAATGATCACTGGGACACAGCGATGTAAACGTGTATGTATGTGAATTAAAAATTTTTACTTTGGTGGCACTCAAGTGTGTGTTTAAAGTTTTAATTTAATTTTATACTCAATTAAGTGAAAAATTCGTTTGATGTCTTTTTTAAAGGATACATAAACGTTTTCATTCTTTTCTAATTATTTAGTTGGATAAAAAAAACGAAGAAAGGTTGATTGTGGCAGTTATGTTAAACGTTACAATGTGTAACGAATACACATTAAGTTTGCTGACAAAATTAAAAAGGATTTGTGCATAATCGAAATAATTTTATGAGACATATGATTTTGCCCCTTTCCGTTTTCTCACCAGCAAGGTTAAATTTTTATTTTCAGATATCAAATGCGCTACCTATAATGTAATAAGAATTTACATATTTTTTATATCACAATTGAAAATTGCGGAAAATTGCTAGCTAAGTTTATCCTTTCAAACTGAAGTTGTTGGTATATATGTACATGTATGTATAAATAAACCAATGAACTAAATTTAAATGTAGTCAGGTAAAAATATGTCTAAAATAATGGTACTTTGTGTGGGTTTTAAAATATTTGACTTTTTGCCCGCATTTTTATTTGCTGACGTAAATAAATAAGATGACACGTTGCCCAAATTCTCCTTTTTATCGCACAAAAATAACACGATTTTAAAAAGAATATTTTATGTGCATATTTAACTTTAATCTTAAAATATGATTTCGTTAGAAGGGATTGCTTAGTTCAATAACAAATGAGTAAATATAAGCACCATAGGGCGAGAGATCTTGTAAAAATTTAAATTTTAAAAGCATTTAGTAGTTCTCTTAAGACCACAATTAAAATTAGCTTCACTGGACCCCAGCCGCATTTCTTGGTTCTTGACTTCCTCTCAAGCGACAAATTGTCAAATGCTTAAGGAAATTGTGTCATATAGTGGACGTCCACTGCTTGCCATCCTTGAAGAATTTGTGTTTGTTGTTGGTTCATTCAGCTTGTCTAAATGCTTCAGTAATTATGTGTGCTTATGTGCCCAGCCAGCAACATATAGCATATGTTTAGTTGAAGGGAAAATATAAACTCTTGTTTAACATTTTTATTGCATCCACGTATTTGTTAATTTAATTTTTATGGCAGCAGATTTGTAAAAAAGAAATACTGCCAGCGGAAGGAAGGCGTAACAACTTTTTTTTTACGATGCTCCACTTGAAAAGCTTTTATTTCTAGCTTTTTATGTCCGGTTTAATGTTCGTTACACTCGTTTTTATATTTCCAACAAAAGGTCATTAAAACAAAACGTAGTGGGAAAACAAAATATCGTGCCATAACCGCCAAAAAAGCTTAAGCGACATAATTTTCGAACTTAATTTTTTTTACCAAAATCGATTATATGAGATCGCAAATAGTTGATTTTCGTCAAAAAAATGAAGTCCAAAATATGTGTCGCTTAAGCTATTTCAGCGGTTATGGCTCGATATGTTCATTTACATTGTTACGAGTATACTGCATATTCGCTCTAATCGGACAAAATGCAAAAAAAAAATGTATTCCCTGAGAAACAATTTGCTATCGTGAATTTTTGTCAGCTTCGAAATAAGACTTTTTGTTGGGAAATCGTAGAGAAATTAAAAATTATATATAAATTTACATTTTATTTATTTTTTATCCGATATTTCGCCTTAACTTTGTGTAGCTTCTTCAGGAAGCGAAAAATCGGATAACAAATAAATAAAATTGTAAATTGAATACAAAAGACCTATAGCTTTAATAAAATGTATATATACCTTGCAGGAAATGGAACTGACACAAGAATACTCACGTGATCGTGATAGGGACCAGTCCTAGTTCTAACACTTCCTATGAAGCGGACCAGTCACTTTTACATGGGGATGACCTAGGATGGGGTTAATTGCTACTTTGTAGACGCCTTTTGAGTTGTCACTGAACTATCCCACAGTGACCTACCTATTCGTAGTAGAATAATATAAATTATTTAAAAATATCATTCCGACACTTAACTATAACAATGAAAACTTTTAATAATCAAAAGTATAAACCTGTTAAGCTTAGGCTAATATCTAACTTCTTGTTTGGGACTTGTTCCAAAATGACTTGACGGTCCATTTATATAGATTCATTGTCTTTCCCAGCCAAGTCTGTCTTATATATATATACTAAACCAAAACAAAAAAATATTCGTAGTACATAATACATGCCCCAGCGGAGTCTTTCTTATATAGACAAACTAAACAAAAAAAATATTCGTAGTACATATAATGGAGAATAAAAGTAAACGAACAAAAATGTGTTCAGATAACATTTACCCTATGAAGAAAGAGATACTTGTTTCCAACTTGTTCCTCAACATACACCTTGATCGACGGCTTACATGGATTATTTATAAGACCTTTCAAGACATGCGACATTTCTCAAACGCTTTACTACAGCGAAATATTATTTAGTCTTATCATGAATTCCACATGTGAAAATTTCCGAATGAAATTTTTCGTTCACATGGATTTTAATTTCGTATCGGCAATTCCAATCAAATTAAAAACTTGCATGTTTCCATTTTTTCCAACAGACAAATCTTTGTGAGTAATTTTTTTCATAAATTGTCAGCATATTTCGCAATCGTATGAAGTTTTTTAATACCAATTGTTCACACGTTCGGAAATTTCCATGTGAAATTTTATTTACGATAAGCCTGATTCTAAAACAACGTATCAGAAGCGAATTTCCGCATTCGAAAGATTTTGAGCTCACTTCGAATGGCACTATAGGCGATGCTTATAAAAATGTTTTATTTAACTAAATCAGGGAAATTATGAATAAAATTCCGCAAGAAATTTCTACTTTTTCCGATTTATAGAAATAAATAGGAAAAAAATAAATAAAAACGGAGACTTGTCTACATACTCGCTTGCGAGAAAAATTTTGTGCTATTGGCGGGCTATTTCTGTTCTCTAAGGTCTAGAAAATATCATGAAGCAGTCAATCACCCCTATCGTGAACAGTTTTTTCCCTCGAAGGATTTTTCCTTTTCCCCAAATTGCAATCGTGAATAATTGTGCCATTATTTTATAGAAAGTACTGATCTTAATCAAATTTTCGAATATCGAGAGCTCATATTTTCTTCATATATTAGGGTGTTCATATTATCGCTAGTTTACTGTACTTGTTTTTTTTAATTATGATGACAACTCATTAGCTTCAGTTTAATGAAATACAACTATAATAACAAATTTAAATTTTAAATATACTATAAACACAACATAATTTTTTATTAATCGTATTTGAACAATTTTGGTTAGATTAAGACCCAAATATCACAGAAATTAAGTACATATACATACACATACATATATATTTGTTTTACAAACATCGCAACATACACATATCCATATATTAACGATCAACTATATATATACATAAATACATCGTTTAAATTAAGACAGATATTCACTAACTAAAAATTACTACTCTTGAAGAAATTACAATTAAGAGAATTCTTTAAAATCTTGTAAATAATAACAAACAGAAATACATCAATATTTACCAAAAGACACTATTTACCCGGGATATGATGTCTCGATTTTTACTTTGTGATGAACAAGTACCATATTATGGATGGGGTTGGGTTGGGTGACACTTTTTGATTTTCCTCTTTTTAATTTTTTATTATTTATTTTTGCTCTTGGCTTCAGCTCATATAGGAGCTGTTACAAACACGCGCTCTTACACGGGATAACTTTTCTGGCCACTTATGTATGTATGCTAAGAAAGGGACATTTACAACGAACGATAAGTTATCCTGAAAAATTTTAATATGCAAGTTGAAAGTTTTCTTTTATTCATTATTTTCTCTCATCCCTCCTTATTGTTTTTTTTTCTCTTCATTGCGTAGAATGTCACGAATCGTAGAAGGATGGTTGAATTCAAATTGCTGCAAAGAAATTTTTCCATTTTTTTTTTCTTCTTTTAAACCATAATATTGTTTACTGTTCTTGCGTGCACTGCTAAGCACTTTTCTTTAAGTTGGAACTTTGTAAGGGAGTTGCTTATATACTGAGAATTTAGTTGAACTCTTACGAATATTATAATTTGTTTTTTTAAGTAAATATGTGCATATGACAATTATTTTTAAATGTTTTTCCCACAATTTTCGGTTATCTTGAAAGGGATAGTTACTGTGCTATAATTAACTTTCTGGGTTACTTCCTTCACACAATGTTTTATAGTCTTTAATTAAGGGATTTCTTTTATATTTAATAGACAATAAGCAAATTTTGTTCATTGAAACCAGCAGAATGGCCAGCATTTCTAACAATAAAGCAGGAGCCATCGAAATGCATACGTTTTTCATTGCGTCTAAAATGATGATTCAGAATGTTAATTTATATCAATTATTCAATATTTACAATTATTAAAGAAAAAAAAACAGAGGTCGCAACAAATATTTATGTATATAAAATGGGGACGTGCTGAAAATCATTTTTTGTTACACACAATTTTCGAGTGCAATTGTGACTTGCTTTTGCAGCTGAATTCTTCACACTATAGTGAATGATGTTTTCCCATGAAATGTTCATTTCTCATTAGGGGAAATTTACAATCGCGAATTTCATGGCAACGTTTCTTCCCGCTATCAATGCCTAGTGAATGTAAGAAACAGAAAGTACTTGTAAAGCTTAAAAATTAATTGAAAATCAAAAATCAAATGAAATAATTTTAAGTGTAAATTTTTGTTTTTAACTATTCTCGGTGCGTGCACTGGAATAAAATTCTTTAATATTTTCAATTAATTTTTAAGCTTTACAAATCTTTTTCCCCTTTTTTTACATTCATTATGCACAGTAGCAAATTTCCCTTCTTGGAAACAAAAATTTCACATTTTATTCACGATAGGGATGATGATTTTTTATGAAAGTACGTAAAATATTCATTTCCCTCGAAGGAGAAAATGCTATCGTGAATCTCCGTGAATTTTTTTTTCACGATAAGGGTGAATGTTAAAAATTGTGAATTTTATTTACTTATCTTGTCTCAAAAACAAATAACATGTTCGTTTTAGATTTAGATGATAAAAACCGAAGAATTTCAAAGCGACTCTTTTAAAAGAAGTTTGGTGAATTTCAAACGAATGCCAAAAAGTAAACATGAATGAAAAGCGAATGACGAAATGACATTTCGATCGAAAATTTATATTAAAAACAAAAATAAAAAACTGAAACTTGGTTTTTTTTTCAACATAAATATTCGATCGAATCTAACGTTCACATTTAGACGATCGGGCCCTTAATTTTTAATTTTTCTGTTCTGTTCTGTTCTGTTCTTTCTCTATATATTTATCACTTTTGATGATATGATGAAGGGCAATTTCTTGCTTCAAAATTTTGATACACATTCTACACATCACAAGTATTTGAAAATTTTCGAATAGTTTTGATTTGTGGGCGCACAGCCCCAATAAGCTGTAACAAGACTTCGTGCACGTACAAAATATAGTGAATCGGAAAGAATCATATAACTCTCATTCACTCGATATCGACCGAAATTTAATAACATTTCCTTATTTCCATTTAAAGTCTATTGAAATATTTTGAAATTTCGATCAATATCGAATGCATGCATAAGAACGACAATTTCATATCTTTCAATTGAAAATTGTTGTTGCCGAAATTGTCGAACATAAAAATTGTTTGAAAAAAAAAATGTAAGGAAAAGATTTATAAAATTAAGTATGAATTTTTAAATATTTGCAAAACTTTTTCAGATTTGAAGATTTTTAAATCTTTCATTAAATGCAAATTCACTAAATTCATTTAAAAAAAATTTGAATATTTAACGAAAAAAAATTAGTTTTTAGTCTTTTTTTAATTACCTGACAAACAGATGTGAAGTTTTGCCCAACGATGCCGTACAATGAATACCAGGTGTTGTCAAAGTAGCCGAACCATTACCGGGACTTGTACGTATGAGGCACTTGTTATGAGTACGTGTCAATCTAAGAATTTTTTTTGGAATACTTAAAAAAACTTTTTAAATTCAAATGAAAATATTTGTACATACTTGACTAGACCATCCGCAGCCTGAGTGATGCGAAACCCGTTGATATCATATATTTCGGTACCTTCATCGGTGCAAGAGTAAGACGAGTTTTGAATAACTTCATTCGCATCCTGCACAAATGAAGGACCATGGCGAGAGTCACTAAAACAAAGAATAAAGTTCATTAAGCCACATAATTTGTTTTATACTTAATTAAATCTCACTCATAAAAAACTGTTAAGGTATAGTCTTTAGTTAAATCGGTAAAAGTATCGGTAGTGGTGCGAGTACCAGCCGTATCAACCAAATAGATCAAAGCACACGATTCGCTAGTGAAACTAACACCTTTGTACCACATCTTAGCATAACGACTGTAATAAATAAAATAAAAATTATTTAAAAATAAAAATGCTACTTGAATCTATCCAAAAGAATTTAACTGACACATAGTTGTTTGTTTTCATGCCATCGTATGTGACAATTTCCACTTTAGAGCCACTTTGTAAAATGCGTCCATTGGGATGAATTAAAGCAGAGTTACTGCAGTTGCGTGACAAAGCAATGGCCACCATGCTGTGCTGATTTAAAACACGTACGGCTTTATCTAGCGTCATATCAATGCTGGAATTATAAATGAACAAATAAATATTTAAATTTAATTGAACTAGAATGAATTTGAATAAGTAATAATTTCTTAATCGGGCTTAAGTGCAGGGGGTCTACTCTGTAACTCGAAACGAAAGAAACTGCTGTCGAATTGTAATGTTATAAACATACAAATTCAAAAGAATTTCCTTTCATTTCGAATTACACAGAAGGACCACAGTTTTTTCAAGTCCTATAGAATAAAATATTTTTATTAATTAATGTGATTTTCTAAAGAATAGAGGAAAATTTAAACTATAATAATTGAAAAAAGTCAACTTAAATCCCGCTTAAAAACTTATTATTGATGAAAAAAATTAAATTTTATAATTGTTCGCTTCCACTGAACAATTTCCAACTAAACATACCGTATGCCATCACGTAAGCGTATTTGTATGGTGCCGTTATTCATGGCAATTGGTCCAGAGCCTGGACATGAAGGTGGTGTAGGATTTTCGTAATCTATGATACGGTGATTAGCGCTCAAACGGCCAACAGCATATGGAGGCGGTGGCATGGGTTGTGGAAACTGTTGCGCATGATGTGATGACGGTGACATGCTGGGTGGCTATAAATATATATTTTTATATTGCATTCGTTACATATTTGACTGTTAAATTACTTACCATTCTGCAGATATCATTTTCGAAACCATAAATTGGGGAAGGTGGTGGTGCCATGGGGTAACGAACATTGAAGACACCGCGGGCCACTCCACCACTACGACTGGTAATAGGCGAGTCGTAACTGCCGTAGTAGTGGGGTGATGCGGTGCTCATATGAACCGGTATGGGTAGTTGCCTTGTTGACATTGAGCCTGTGGGTGTCGATGTATCCTTCGGTGCCATAACGTTTGATCCGCAAATGCGATGTTGTTGCGAAACGAACGGAGCTGCACTGGCGTTAAAACGAGATGGCTGCGAATGAATTATTATAAACATTATACTAAAATATAAAAATTCTTTAAGCATTTAGTTTTGTAATCATTTAAAAATTCAATCATTTTAAAAACCGAGCTTTTCCTGAAATATCCTTGAATTTCTTTCAAGCAGAAAAAGTTCAATACATACATACATATCGCTCATTTACTCAAACAACGTCGTAATTAAAAACAAAAACTTGTTTGTCCGAAGACGAGTTTTAAGTTTTCAATTTACATACAACTTAATGGAAAAAGGAAATTTTATTTTACTTTCAAGAGTTGAGTAAACAAGATATTTGTATGAAAATATTACACAATATGCAGAACGATATGAGGATTAATTCTGCATCATTAACTTCAAAATGTTACTTTTTGAGTTATGACTTTTTTTGAGTAAATGAGCGATAATGAAGAAAAATCATGAATAAAATATTTACGGCCTGTCCCACGATGTCACCAGAAATCGTTCGATCGACAACTTGTATTGCAAACAACAACAAATTTTCTAATGTTATTGTTGTTTGCAAGTTGTCGATCAAACGATTTCTGGTGACATCGTGGGACAGGCCGTTAATCTTGTCCAAAAATTTTATAGTGTATCATGACCTATACTGAAACAAAAACAACGCAAAGATTGGCGATGAAAATTTTTGGGAAGGTGTTACCCTACACGTGAACTTTTAGTCCCGATAAGGGTGAATAGAATTGATGAAATGTTTTTTTTATATTAAATTTACTTTTTTTAGTTTTCATTATACGATATACATATATTCGAGTAACTTACCGCTGTTATGGATGTAAATACCGAACGCTGACGTGTGCCATTTGGTGTTTTTGTTGGTGACCTCAATAAATAGTTGATCTTTTCGTTCATATTGATACGAGCTAGAAATTCTTCGGTACTAAAGCTGGTAATGTTATTAGCCGTTGTAGATGACGAAATTTTAGCAGTTTCCGTTTCAGTTTTTGGCTTATTTTCTTGCTGTTCTACAGCCACAGCACTGGTGGAATCTCCGTTTTCAACGTTCATGTTGGCTCTGTCAAAAAATTTTTATTCTTTGTATATTCGTTGACAATAATTTACAAATTTACCACACGTTCGTTTAAGGCTCTTTAAAGCAAAATCAACTTGATTTTGATTTTTATAAATATATGTAATCTGATTAAAAACACTGCACGAAGATGGGAGGAAACTTTCCAGGAGATATTGTGGAGGTTTGGAAAAAATAAATTTATAATTTTTATGACATGCGACTTCTGGTTTAAAAAATTTTCAACTGATTTGAATTGTTTAAAAAAAAAGTTGTTGGAAAAATGAACAGGTACTTTGACAAAATATTCAACGTTTCAAAAATTTGAATATTTTTTTTTCTGAAATTTTGCTAGCGGCAGGTGGTGGGGGAGGGTTTTTCAAACGACACAATCAAATAAACAGCTGATTTGCATACAATTCTAAGAAAAATTCACAAAAAACGGCCGTAAATATGTATGTATGTATGTATGTACAAACATGAACACTTATGATTGTGTGTGTGTGCACGAAAATTAATTTTTGCAAATCAACTGCTTTTTGATGAAAGAAAAAACAAATTATGCAAATTAAAGCATAGAGGAAGAGCGCATTTTAATATTATTTTCTATTTGGCTTTGCTGTTGTTATCCTTGTTTTTGAGTTTTTATGTAAATAACTAGAAATTCGTGTTCTTTTTTTTTTTTGTTATTTCTATTTATTAATTTGTTTGGAGCTGAAGAGTTTTACAAACCCACTACATCGCTTTTTAATACTTTGTTTTTAAGAATTTACCGTTCATCTCGTGTGGCATACTTTTAGGAGCATTGATTTTTGTACAGTGCTGTCAAGTACTATAGGTATTTAGGTTCAGAAAATGACTTCGTCAGGTATGGAAACGCTGATACAATAGTATTTTTTTTAGCAATATTTGAATGTCAAAAGCACCCTAGCACCCCAATGAGCACTTTATATTTCAAGAAAAATAGGCACAAAAAATATTGAAGAAGTTATTAAGTCCTTAAGAAAAATAGTGTAAATTAATCCATGTTTTACGATATTTCAAGAACTGCTAGAGGAATATTATGTATTCCAAATTCATCTGGAAATGGTGAAAGGGCATTTTCGTACCAAAGAGAGAAACAGGCTATTTGTTTCTAATTTCACCAATCGAAAAGTATAACCCATGATATAAATATAGAAGGTACTTCCATTCTCTCATTTTTTCTTGACATTCACCTTCTGAGAAGGATAGGTATTCTGAAGTTTCCAGTAAAAATGTGCTACCGTATTAATTTAACATTTCCCCTCTGTTTCCTGTTTGTTTGAAAATTTTATTGAAAAATTATTTCAGTTTTTTTTATAAATTCAAACAATTTAAAAGAAATCGTGATTATAAATGTATTGTTGTGTTAAAGAAAGCGAAAATTAGCTGCATATTACAAACTGTGGACGTACAAAATATCATTGTAAAAATATGAATGTAGCATTCTTTGAGTTCTCTACATTATCTGGTGTCCGCCAAGAGTGTCTAAGAGCCTGCACAATTTGTGAAATAGACTTGCCAAAATTATCTGATCGTTTATTTAAGCCATTTCTTAGAAAAACATGTTACAATCAACAAAAAGCGAATTATATAGATTAAACAAGATGTAATCAATATTTGCTAAACTTAATGAAAATTCATTGTCAACTAATCAAAATCATCAATCAATTTGGATGAAAATATAGTTAAAATATTTATTTTAGGCAGAAAATTTAAAGAGATGCTCCAAGTTATTACATAACCACTTTTCAAACTTCACAGATGTATAGTCATGCATATTACTTTATATATTTTCAAATTTTTGTTAAGATAATTCCACATTTTTGTAAAAAATTTATGAGGGAAGACTTATATTTTTTACGATATGGGAACATTTTTTTTATTTCTCTCAAAAAACAAACTTCAAAAATACTTATTTTTTAAAAACAAAGAGAGAATGGAAGTACCTTCTATATTTATATCATGGTATAACCCATGTAAATGTTACTTTTATATTCAGATATCAACAACTAATAGTTTTTTGTAATAATAATAATATTAATATTGTATTTTTTATATTTATTGAGCTTGAGATCTTGTTTCTTATGTAACATAGGGTCTCCACCTAACATAATATGTAAGATAAGAGCGTCAAATTCAATCGCAGAGAGAATTATATTACGTGTAGACTTCAAATTAGTGTTATGTCAATCTTATAATATTTTTTATAAGAGCGTTGTTATAAGAAATCCTATAACAACAATCTTATGATATAAACTGTCAAAAAACTACACGTACATGAAAATAAATGAGCATGCATGTGTGAGTGTTTATTAAAATAAATGAAAAACAATGTTTTTACAAAATTTCTGGGATTTTATAAGTTTAATTGATTTATAGATTAAAGTTTGTGTGAAAAAGTAAAAACAAAATAAATAATTATATAAAATTAATACATGTTAACTCGATGAGAATTTGAATAAAATGAAATGTTATAAGGAAAGTAAAATTACGTTGCCCTATTGTATGATATGAAGAGAAATATCGGCATTTTATTTTTGTTTTTCTGCCGACGTTCTCTCACATATTATATCAGAGTTAGTCGCAGTTGTAGACGCTATGTAAAGAATTATCAAAATTTTACTTGCCACAAAGGGTAACTTCCCTGAAGAAGTAGACACTTTAATAATAACAGATGTGAAACAAACAAGGCACGTCTAACGTCAAGTTATGTATCCAACTGGTGATGTTCTTCACGAAGTATTTAAAATTTCTCCTTTTGATGAAACATTTTCAATACATAATTAATAGTCCCGTCCTTTTATAATCATATTTTCTGAAGCCCCAAAGTTAGGATCAGCATTTGTAGCAGAGCGTTTGCCATCTGAATCGTTACAAAGATCTGATGAGCATGAGCGAAAGTACATTTTGTATGTTGTATCAGTTTTAACAGCATTCAGGTACTAAAAAAATAATTAAAAACTACTATTTAAGCATTAAATTAAATATGCGTATCAGCTTTAAGATGATAATCTCATTTTGGTTATATTTAATTAGCTTCAAAACAAATTTGTTTCTCAATACTTTTCATTTGAAGCGCAATTAAATACCATCAAATGTTTATATCTTCTTACCAATGGCTTGTCTTCGCAACTGCGTGAAAAGGAAACAATTGAACCGGCGGGATGCTGAAAATTTGTCCACAAAAACTTTAAACTTATTCCATTGCATTTAAAACAAGCACTACAACTCACCACTAAATCTTGTCGTATTATTGTACAATACTTCTTGCTGCAAATAACACTATTCTGCGGCTCATAAATGCAAGAGTCATTAGATCCGCTGTTGGCAGTATAACTACAGGTGTAACAAAGTAGCGCTAAATTATTAAAGTAAACAAGAAAGATGAAACGATTAAAAGTGAAAAGGAAATAAGTGGTTTGTTTGCTCTCAGCATGACAACGACTCTACAACAAACAAGAAATTAATTCAACACTCAGACGTAAAGTCAAAAAATCAAGTGTTAAGATTTGACCTTAATTGTGTTTATTTTAAATGGATACACATCATTTTTGTTTATTTTACTATTTATTTAGCACATACAGTGCTATAATGCAGAGTTTCAAAAGAGTTAGTTCTTAAGGGAAAGAAATTATTCAAAGAACAACAAAACATTATTAGTAACATATTTCACTTACGAAAGGGTTTGATTTAATTTGGTACGTTTTTCCATCTTCTCACGTCAAGCCTGTATTCCAGAATAATGATAAACATACCGTATCAACCAAAATTTACCTGGGATGACGGAAAATCCTTCCAAAAAATACAATATCTTCATATTTCTATTTCTATTTCATTAAAGAATTGCTGCAACAAAAATTTCAAGTCTGGACCGGAAGCCATAATTTATGTGTTTCATGTTAGAATTTATTTTAAGTTTTTTTTTAGCAGTTTGATGCGATTAATAAATACATAAAATTTCACTCCCACTCACTTTGAAATTTAAAACAAATTGTACTCTACCCTGATAAGAAATATATAGGAGGTGTTGTCTGTATTGCTCAAAGTTAAGTCGGAATTATACGTTTAAAATTCTATACCCAGCCTGATGCTAAATTCTTCAACATTTTTCATGTTTAATACAATGTTAACGAAAAACGAATTAATTCTTTGCTATATCTTCTCGGTATGAACACCGAATTATTGCAGAAAGTAAAATACCTATATGAATTAATTTAATGAAAAAATACAATGTTAACGAAAAACGAATTAATTCTTTGCTATATCTTCTCGGTATGAACACCGAATTGTTGCAGAAAGTAAAATATATGCATTAATTTTATGAAAAAAATACAAATAGCGTCATGTTATTATTACACACAATAATAGCCTATTTATTAAGAATAAAGCACACAAAAGTAAATATAAATACATTGGCTCGGCTCTCAACGATGATTGTATTGTAGGTATGTATATTTTTTATAATATAAACATCCCAGCTAGCATTTGGGTGATCATTTTTGGCAGAAATATCTTATATGATTCTCTACAGATCGCTTTTGATGATTAAAAAGTGATTTATCACTTGGGCGATTGAAAGAGGATTCACTTATGATTCATCTATATGATCAAATAATGATTTCTTGAAAATAGAGGACCATCATGCAAACCGCAAAAAGGTGATTTAAATGATTTAATATGAAAATTGCTAAAAAATAATCAGCAAATCGTATCATAACTGATTCTTTGGTATGATTCATCTGTAGGGTACCATTTTCTCACAACGGGAGTATCATTTATGATCGAAAAATGAGCTCATATACGGTTATTTTTCCCGTCAAGCGGAAACGATTGGATTATGATACAAAATGCTACCTGGGATTAATATAATAAATGTGTATTGTAGTGTGCATTTTTACACTTAATCAATCCAATTTTTTTCCTTCTGAGCAGACAGACGACGCACAGCCAAAAAAAATGTTCACCTATAAAAGAAAATTATTTGAAATGATAGCGAACGAAGTCTCTTTGGCAATACGATTTTCCATAAGGAAACAACAAAAAGAAATTAATCTTATTTAATGCACAAGCAGTGAAAGAAAGCGTCACACACTAATACTTAATAAAACTTCTTAATACTTATCCATACATACATACATATCTACTATATACAGTACTGTGCAGAACAATAGCAACAAAAACCCTATTTGACTTAAAATTTAAATATTTTAGACATTTGATTATTTCAAGCAGCTCTTTTCACAATCTTTTGTAGGCATTCATACTAACAAACGAATTCGTATTTTAATTTTTTAATATTGATATTTCCTGAAAAATAAAATAACTAATATTCTCAAACCCATGTATCGAGATTGTGCAGAACAATAGCAACAAAATGGAAAATGTCATAATTACCAAAAAACTCTTTGATATATCCCTATAATTCCAAAGTCCAACAGGCTTAACAGTACTTATTAGTCCTTATACTAAATATTAAAATGCATTTCTCAATGTTATTGGTGCTGCTTGATTTAGCAAGAATGGGGAAGAGTAGGTATTGCTGAACTTTCTAATATTTAAAAAAAAAATAATCAAAAAACATTAGATAAGCCGCAGTTACTTATTTAAAAGTGTAATAAAAATATATTTCTAGTTTGCTGATGGATAGGTCGGCATAATAATTTCGTATTGAGCAGTTTTGGGTACCACCACGAAAAACGTCCGCAGGTTATCATAGCTAAATGCATTTCAAATAATCCAAAAGCTCGTTTTCTGCTCCTAGTGAGGTTATAATATCTCGAAATCTTAGTGTGCATTATGGTACAACTCGAAACCGTGCCAGAGAAGGCAATTGAAAAAGTTACATACTAAGAAAATACTATAGTTGACCAAGAGATAGATACTTAAAAAAAATCCAGGTAAATCTTGTATTTAGTTCATACAATTTTATTGTTTTTTTGCTTAAAACGGAGTTCAGTAGTACACACCGTAATTGAATCCTAATAAAATGGGAAACCGATGTTTTTATTGAAGAATTCAAGTTCGATATATGGAATTGGTATATCATCTCTTCAATGCGGCGCTTGCCTAGCAAACCGTTTTCGCCACGAAATGTTAAAATGAGTTTTAAGCATAACAGCGGTTAGGTGATTTTGATATCTTATTTTCCGACGTATAAAGTTAGACCATTCCCAAAAATTTGTAAAAAAATATCCTTGAAATAAAAATTATTTGGCATTTCGAGTGGAATATTACTCTTTTATGGGTGTTTCAATGCGGTAGTATTCCATAACATACTTGGAGGTTGGAAAAAAAAGTCAGGAACATTAATTTAATTCCAATCCTCGCTTTACCGACAAACGCAGCTTCCTCGATCGCCATTGCAAACCTCTTTGCAAGAATCCGAAGGAGTGTTTTCGGAAAATGGATCCTAAATTGCAACGAACACTTCAAAATTCCATTAACTTAGCCAAAATGTATTCCTTAATGCATAATAAATAATATTTGAGAATTTATAAACTTTGATATCCACGTATTATGAAAAAACTAAAGATTATACAAAAAGGATTAATTTGTTGCTTTTGTTATGCACAGCTTCATATCAAAGTCTGGACTATTTTCTATAACTTTCGAAACCCCAGGTTTTTTAAGAAAGATTTTATTCAATACGATACATAGGGCATATAAATACAAATAAATTATGCTCAGAGTTTTTGTTGCATATGATGTATATTCTGAAATAATCGTCTCCATTTATTTTTGCGGAGTTTGTTGCTTTTGTTTGTATATATATTTATGAAAATATTAAAAAAAAAGTCTTGTTTACTTCTTTTTTATTATATATGGGGGTATCATGGCACAACAACACAGGTATACAGTACTTTTCGCTTAGTCCACAATTATATTTGCACAAGTTCTGTGGACTATAAGCGAATTTGGCCTTTAACCAAAATTTTTTATAAGCCACTTTATGGAGTATAAGTGAATCCTGATATAATTCACATTTTTGGACTGTATAAAAATTATTTTCTTTAATAAAAACACATTTCTAGACAAAATAAAAGCTTAACAAACAGCCTTATGTATAACAAAAAACTGGCATGAAGTTAGCCTAAGTTTCAAAATATCAGAGTGGTCCCTTTTCTTTGACGTAATGCTTTTAAATTACAGGAATAAGACACTTTTTTAATTTTTTCACTATTTTTTATTATTTTATAAACGGTGGATTTGTTCATAAAAGTTTGTTTTAGTAATTTTAATTTTTGAGACATTTTTAGATTTAATTGAACTGTAGTGAATTTTAATCAGAAATAATTTCTTAATCAGGCTTGAGTTCAGTAATTTCAATTCTTATTGAATGAAATATTTTTATTAATTAATGTGAGTATCTAAAGAAGAGAAGAAAAATTAAACTAGACTTTAGACTTGTATCGAACTCTTTCAGTAGCTCGTTTTTGACACAAACCAATGATCGAACCCATGTATTTTAAATGGGTTCGATCATTGGTTTGTGTCAAAAACGAGCTACTGAAAGAGTTCGATACAAGTCTACTAGACTTTATTAGCTGGGGGAAATACCGATATTTTTCTGTGCAGCCACGCACTTCCATCAGCACCCATGTCTATCTACTGGGGTATTTAACTTAAATTTCTATGAAATGGAATATGAAAAAAAAAATATTTCATTCAATAAGAATTGAAATTACTGAACTCAAGCCTGATTAAGAAATTATTTCTGATTAAAATTTTAATTTTTTTTCGACACTCAATATAACGCATCTACTAATTTTTTCAACTTCAACATATGTACATATGTACTTTTCTATTTATCTAGAAAATTTTGACATTTGTAAAAGTATCCGGAAATTTAAATATAAAAGATTTCCATTTTGTTAAGAATTATTTAGAAAAAAAAAACAAATAAGAGTGCTATATTCGGCTATGCCGAATCTTATATACCCTTCACCAACGTGTGTATATGTACCATACAGACACATACATACATATTTAATTTGTGATAAAATTCATAATGTGACTTTTCCTCGGTTTTTTTCGACTAAAGAATTTGATTCAAATATTTTATTTTCGATACAGCTAAATATTGTATTCTACACTCTGTATTTAAGAACTATTTTACATTCACCCTTATTCCAGTTGTCAACATCAACGTTACGTCAATACAATACCAAAAAATTGGGACTTGTATGCCTGTTCTCAAGATATTCAAAAACCGTCTGCTATTTCTACCTCTATACCAATACTCTTTAGTGTCTCAATTTAAACATCCCATTGCAAATCATATATATCGCGGTATTATATAAACGGTTTATTCCTAAAGAATTTTTTCGATTTTATTCAGCAGAAAGGAATGGCTTCGGGGAAATGAAATGCCCTTAATTTATTTTATAACCATGACTGTTCTTTAGCGAATAATTTAATTTTATCTCCATTTGCCAAACATTAATAAGAACTCGTTACAAGGTCTTAACTAAAGACCATCGATTTGAAACATAAATGTGCATGTGCTAAGAGCATGATAAACAACATTGCAAAAACCTTCGTTTATACTTAAATTAGATATCGATATAAAAATTAAGCATATATAAAATAAGTCTGGAGTAAAGATCTTCTTAAAACATGAAATACTCGTATGTTCAACTGAAAGAAAAAATATTATTTCTGGTTATTTTTTCACCCAAACCCTTTTTTTTTCAATTTCAAAACCTGGAACCAAATCTTTGATTTTTCTGTTTTAACACTAATTTATTTCTTTTTAAATTATAGAATATATTCAATAACCAAAGAAATAACTAGTCTTATTTAATTGGTTTTATGTATAAAAAAAGTGTACGTTTCCCAACCCTGGTATCACCTTTTAGATTTTTTTGGTTCCTTATACCAATATTGTTCTGTAAAAAATATATAAAATATGTTAAGTGAACAAATAAAATAAGGAATTAAAGAAAAATTTAGTTTTATTTGGTTACTTTAATAAAAAAAATTAATTTTCCAGCTCTGGAGTTTTTATTTTTATACCAAACTTTTCTTTCGAAACCATAAAATAACTTTATTTAATTTATAAAGAAGAACAAACATTAATTAGATCTACTTAATTTTATATATCATAAAAAGTGTAAGTATCCCAAACCTGTAATCATTCTTTTAGATTTTTCTGACTTTTTACACAAATATTTTTCTTTTAAGAATGTAAGATATGTTTAATTTATAGAGAAAATGGTAAAATTAGTTTTAGTAAGTTATTTTTATATAACAAAAAAAGTTAAAGTTTTCCAACCCTGAAAACGTCTTTTTGATTTTTTTTACTTTTTTTATATTTTTAGTACCAATTTAGTTCGTGCTGAAACATAAAATAAGTTTATTTAAAAAGAAATAAAAAAATTAGTTTTAGCTAGTTACTTTTATATGGCAAAATCAAGTTTAAGCTATCCAGATCTGCAACCGTCAGCTCGATTTCGCTGATTTTCAATACCAATCTATTTTGGACCATTTCTGACACACCAGTACAAGACCGAAGTCTCTAGCTTTTCTGGGAGCTTCGGAAAACCGATTTTACGTACAGCAGACGGACGGACGGACATCGCTTATTCGTCTTCCCTATGCATAAGGATTCAGAGTTTATATATTTTATGTGTCGCATATTGATATTATGGAAATTACATACGGAATGAAAAACCTATATATAATATAACCTTTTCCATTTTTGGTAAAGGGTGTAAAAACAGGGTGGACTACATATATGCGAATAATGAAATACAGTGTTGCCCAAAAGTTTGGTTCGAACAGCTGTTTTGTATGGTTATAGTTATGGTACGTTTAATTTAACCTTTAAACTTGCTGCAATTGTATTTTAATGTTGTGGAAAGAAATAAAAATTGTAAAGTAATTTTTTTTTGTCCCGGTGAATATAAAATATTTGAGGGAAATGTTTTGTTACGCCTTTTCCCAAACTATTTATAAAAAAAGAATTTGTGTATGTTTGTTTGGTATTAAAATGGACTTAACTGTAGCAGTTAATTTTTTGCATGATATTGAGGAGGAGGAGGAGCAGGTGTTTCGAGATAATTCAAATGTTTTGGTTTATATTTTTATTTTGTCGTCAACCAAAACACAAGTGCATGATTTTGATATTTGTGCCCATAATTATGAAAGTCATGTATTCATTGTCAAAATATTTAGTAGACTATATTTGAACAAATCCAAAAATATTTTTTCATATTATGCAACATTTTAATTTAGAGTTGTACTGGTTTCTGTTTATATAAATTTACTTAATACATATTTATTAAATAGTTATTGCAATTAAATCAAGGGAACATTTGTCGTAGAATGTCATTTCACAGTGGGTCGCAATTTTGTATGAAAATTCCTACGTCATTGTTCGCATTCATTATCGTTCGACTTGTCGTGCTGAAAAAGTTTAGTGGCTCTCAATCTTTCGATATCGTGGGTTTGGCTGGTAGTTTATGTATTTCCATATTTATTATTTAATTATAAAAAAGATCAAAATCATAAAACAGTTGCTGTCATTTTGCCCGGAATTTACAGAATGGAGCTGAATATTGGTGCTTATTATTTGCTTTCTATGCCCAATATTTCTCTAACGACAAATTCTAGCGAATTAACAACAAATCAAATGTTTATAAAAATCTAAAGATAGACGGATACCTGGTACTTGAGAAATTAAAATTAAATAAAAATTTGATTTGCTTCTATTCCGAGCATTTATGTTGTATGTGGTTATATATTGTAAACAAGATATATGTATGTATATGTATAAAAATAAAATCTTGAATAATGTGATGAGAAAACATGTCATTATTATGATTCTAGTGATGATGTGAAGAGGGCCAATTTCAAGAACACGCGGCGTCATATATTTTTGCTTGCTAACACCTATTTCCTCCTCCCTTTTCTAATAATTCAAATAAAATGTCTGAATATATTTTTTTTATTATTATTATAACAACATAAAACGTGACGAGGTACTTGGCCTTCTTAAGTGTGACATATTTTTTGTTCTTTTAATTTTTGTAAATTACTAGGAATATACAAACATACTACATACATATTCACATTTATATAATATTCATTATTAGCTGTGTGTATGTGACCATGATTAGTAGTTTTCCTAGAACTTTTGTTAGATGATTTCTTTATATTTTTATTATTAATGGTATTTTTATTATTAAAATATAGTTATTGTGCATCGCTCGACCCCACGTGAGATCTGACGTGCTGAATTTTTGTTAACCAGCCCCAATTTAATTAACACTGTGTTAGACGAAAAAGGTCTGTAGAGAATTATGTGCTAAAATGTAAAGCTCTTCATTCGAGTGAATTATTTTTTTTTAACAGAAATTTTGGTTCTGATAGCAAAACTTATGGCTCGATTATGGATGGCAACTAGACTTCAGTTGCATTGCCAACGTAATTGAAATTAAAAATAGCATTGTGTTTGGCAACTTTCTTCAGTTGCTTAAAAGCTATTGAAAATATGATTATGATGGATTGTATGTATGTACATACATACATACATATTTAAGTATAAATGTATATGTATATGTATGTATGTGTATAAGCATATATTTTGACTTAAGGGCAACATGTGGTCTTGAGGGCCAAACTATCTCATTTTTCAACACACTAATAATGATCACTAAAATATTTCGTTGTACATAATTATATTCAAAGTTTTCACACATTTTACTTGATAATTTAATTAGCTCTCAGCATTACAACAATTTTTGGTTTAAGTTAATTAATTGTCATTGAATGGTGGTTTAATTTTTCTCAATGGCATTATTTAGTTTCAGATAATGCTCGTACCATTGAAATTTCAATGGCAAGTACAACGTTTTCTATTTTTCATAAACAAACCACAATATGTTGCTGCAGCAACCCGATGAGCTTCTCTATGCTTTTTTTTGAACTCATTAAAATAAATGAATAAAAAAACAAAAATTTCATGTTTATGTACAAAATCATGTAGCTCTAATTAATTTTTAGCAGCTAATTATAATTGTTTAAATTAAGTAAAAGTAAAAAAAAAATTCAATAAAATAAAATCAAATATATTGGAGATCCAATGACTTTTTGAAAATGTCCATGAACTCTATCATACTAGGGTTTTATTTTCTAAAAGTCGTACGTTTGTGCAGGATAGTGAATCCTAGGCTTTAACAGCAAAATGATTTGCACAAAGTTAAGTAAATCTTACAGTATACTTTCCCAGATATGTAAACGACAATCAATGCTTATCTTTTATGCTGCCGAAACACGCCAGTTGCATTACCCAGCAAAAAATAATCATGGTTTTGGAGGCAGTACATACTTTTTCTCAAGGTTGGAAACCGAAACAAATAACGGTATCGGTATTGATACCGGTACAATTATTTTTTAAATTTCGGTATCGGTAGCGGTATCGGTATTTTTTTTATTTCGGTATCGGTATTACCGGTACATACCGTTATCGAGTTTATAATACCGGTATACCGATATTACTGACAAATTTATTATTTCAGGCAGTGGACATAGCAAAAAAACATTTTTTTATTAAATTACTTCAAAAAATTGAGTATTTTTACATATTAACATACATATGTATAAAAGCATATAAACTTATTTGTTTCTATATATGATTTTATACTATTACTAAACAATAATTTATTAAAAAAGTAAAACAAGGAGACTGCAGTTCAAACTTTTCATATATAAAGTCTATACTGATAAATTATACTGTGTGACAAATTTTAATGAAATCGAAATACCTGCGAAGTGTTACTATTTTTATGCTAGGTATTGTCGAGTATAAAAATTTTCCAGACATCTCCAAAATCTTGAGTTAAGCCTGGTACTCTGTTCACAATTTCGTGCTAAATGCTGTCAAACTACATATAAAAGTATGTATTTGGTATGAAATATTTGCGAAATAAATTCGCAAGAGTAGTACTCTGTTCTTGGTGTGAAAAACACGGAAAATCATGTCTTTCCATGCAAAATTAATCTGGTATCATTTTAGTTTAGCTGCGAAACAACATAAGCAGTGCTTTTTTCGCACGGAATTTTAGCAATGTTGCATACTTATGTACAAGCAAAAAAATGCGAGAAATTTATTAAAACAACCGCGAGTTGGGCTGCATTTAGTACATGTCAAATTTTTCACGCGAAATAACCAATTGCACTGAAAATTTTTCTCAACTTCGAACAGAGTACCAGCCTTTACGGGTAAAAAACCGCTTTTTCGTACCCGTAGGCACTTATCAACCTCTGACTAAGTTAAATATCAACTGATTTTAAATTTATAAACGGATACAGAAAGAAGAGACTAAGGCCTTTTGAACCATATATGTACATATGTATATCTTGTTTCAGTAAATTTCAAATATATGTCCGTATTTTTCACCAAATATAATTTTTTGGGTTTTTTTCGACACTTTTATACTTTGGACACGTTCTTAGGCAATATTGTATTGGACCCATATTGTTTATAACTTTCTCGCCAAATTCAGACGAAACGAACATTGGAATATTTCAATTCAAAGAATAAATAATATTCCTTCAGCCAGCTTAAAAACAAAGAAAACAATCTTCATGTACAATTAACATTTAAAAATTTAAAGCAGGCACTTTTCTTCACCTCAAGAGAGGAATCTTTAACTTCAAAAAAAAAAGTTAGAAGTTTTTTCTCTAAGCCAAAGAAAGAAAGAAAGTTAATTGAAAGTTAAGCTCAACTAAGTTGGATTGAAACTGAAACAACTTAACTTTTGGTATTCTGAATAAAAACTAATTTTAGTTGTCTTCTAATAAATGCTCGAAAAACAAAGGTTCTTATCTATGCTATGTTTTTTGAAACCATAGTATCTATCACAAAACATTTTAAATATTTTTAGTTCTGGCTTTGCTCTTTTTTCTTGAGATTCTATGTTTTATAAACGTGGCAATAATATTGGCTGACAAATGGGATTGGTTGGCTTCTGGAATAATAAAGCAAAACGAATGCAATGGTCGAAATATAAACCAAAATGTCTCATGGTGAAAAAAGTTGTAATACATAATAAAAATTTGGCAACTACAACTCACTTATCATTTATTTTTTGGCCGGAATCGGTATACCGGTACGTACCGGTATAGACGTAAACGGTAGTCTGGATACCGGTATTTTCTAACCGAAATGGATTTCGGTATCGGTAACGATACCGGTATCTAATTATAGCGGTATTTGAATCGGTATCGGTATTTTTACGATACCGTTTGCCAACCTTGCTTTTTCTGTCTTGAGAACGTGCTTCACAGTAAGCACATACATATGTATTGCCTTACAAAATGCAGAAATGTATGGCAGAAAATGTAAAATTGTTTTAATAACTTTGTTGAAGCAATAAAGACACAATAACAAATACTTAGTGATCACTAAAGCAAATAACCTTTACATACATTCCCTTACACTAATGCAGAATAGAAAGCACTTATGTAAGGCGATGATTAAAATTGTAGTATAACGAATTGTACATAATACGACGACAGTACGAATGTTTGGAAGCTTCAATATTCCATGAATTCACTACATATTAATTGCACTGAGATAAACAACCCTCAGTTTTATCATCATAGGTATAAAATTAATAAAAACGTATCTACTTTGGGAGTTACAGAAACATCCACAACACGGAAAATTTTTTTCCGTGTTATGGATGGCAACTGAACTTCATTTACGTTGCCAGCTTTTTTCTGTGTAATAGAGCTTTACATAATATGGGCACACTGTTTAAGAAGAGATTACGCCCCTCAATGATAAAATAATCTACAGAAAGTGTGAATATTTTATTGCATTCAGATCTTTATATGTATAGGATGATTGCTTTAAGTTTCCATGGAAAGTGTGAAGACCTAAATTCTCGGCTGTTAAGATTTGCCAACATCAGTTATTTGCAGTGTTACCAGAAAATGATGATGAGAGACTGCTAGATCCGTAAAAAAATTCTGCTAAAATGTTCTACAGAAGAAGAGTATAATGCCAGATTTAAATTTAAAAAAAATTATTGAAATAGCTTTGAATTTCATGTTTAAACAAAGTTATTACTATTAACAGGTTTTATTATCCACCCTGCAGTAAGGCGGGTGCCAAGTGTATATGTCAACACTAAAATTCTGGTAGTAGTTACATTGTCTACAATTTCTCTTCTATTCGTCAGTATAAAAGAAAGAGAGAAAACAGTTGTGGTGTATTTTGCAACACCTTGTCAATATAAGTAAATTTGTATGTACGTAACGTATAGAAATGTACGTGGTTGGTATGTCTCCATGTTCCCATAAGAACTACGGTAGTCACTACCTAGTCAATTGTTTTAGTGCTACTAGTAGATTTTCAGTGACAAGCACATGCTAAATGTCTATAACACAAAGTATTGTATGGGGAATAATTAGAGAGTAGTACTGGTGACAAAGCCAAAAGCGACTCAGTACATTTTCAGCATCGGCATTTCCTTCAGGGCATATACATACATATATGAATGTTTATGTATTTTCAAACATTAACCCCCATATTCATAAAATTTGAAACGAATTTGAAATGTATTTTATTTAAAATTTTTCATAAAAAATTTTCCTAAAACGAATTTCAAATTCATTTTATTTTTTTATGAATACGGGGGTAATTATATACATGTATATGTTTGTATGTATGTAAAGGGTGTTTTTTTTAGAGGTATAGAACTTCGAATTGAAATAAAACACAAGAAAATCGTTTTAATGTCCATCAATTTGGCTTTATTGGAAGGATAATTTTATGCCATTAATGTTTAAATATGATTTCGGGCATGTGGCCGCCGCGGCTGGCTCGAATAAAGCCAATTCTACAGGTCCAATTTTCAACCACTTTTTCGAGCATATGGGGCCATATGTTGGCAATAACGCCACGAATGTTGGCTTCCAAGTCCCCTAACGTTTCTGGTTTGTTGGCGTAGACGAGCGACTTCACATATCCCCAAAGAAAATAATCCAATGGTGTCAAATCACACGATCTTGGTGGCCAATTGACAGGTCCATTCCGCGAAATTATGCGCTCATCGAATGTTTCCTTCAATAAATCGATTGTGACGTGCGCTGTGTGGCATGTAGCGCCGTCTTGTTGGAACCACAACTCATCCACATTCAAAATCTTCAAAATCTTCCATAAAGTTGATGGACAAAGCTCCAATTGCTGTGCACGGTGGCGAATCGATTCATTCGGGTCCTCTTCAACACTTTGCTCTACAGCGGCAATTGTTTCTTCGGTGCGGACTGTTCGACGTCTCTGCGGATGCGTATTATCACATAGAGTAAACGTAGTGAGAAAACGATCCATGGTTAACCGAATTAATTGCTCTGATGGACGATTATGTCGACCATAAAATGGACGGAGCTTGCGGTAAACTTCGCGAACTGAACCATTATTTTCGAAATAAATTTGCACGATTTGCAAGCGTTGTTCTTTTGTCAACCTGTTCATGATGAAATGGCAAACCAAACTAAATATTAATCACTTGACAGCTGACAAAATGGCCGCCAGTTAAAAAAGTGATGCCAACTTAAAGTTATATACCTCAATAAAAAACACTCTATATATGAACATACATATTTAAAAAAATTACTGATAAGAATAATAAGACAAACTATGCCAGAACACTAAATAACTATAACACAAAGTAAAGAAATTTCTGATTTATACTTGTCTATAAATATGTGTATATGTACATATGTCACTTACTCGTATATACAAATACATATTTGAATATGCTTTTTTGGTGACTCAAAGGTATAAAATAAGAGCGTTTTAACACTTGTTAAAATCAGTGTTGCCATAAAGGATTTTCGAAGTTATGTCTGGAAGGAGACAAGCTTACATAATTAATATGTATATGCCCAAACAATCATAATATAACCCATTAAACAACATAAAATTACATATAAGTTTTTCCGCTAGCAACTAGAAAATCATAAGTCATAAACGCACACTTGCCCAGTCAGATTTAACCATGTGATTGAAGGTCTACTGATGAGTTGGCACAAACATCAATGAAATGCATATAAACAGACTGGATTAACCCACAATAAACAAAATTTTTGAACTCGTATTCATATTTAATCCATAGCTGTTAAGTAATGATTGGTAATCGTAATGATTACTAATTTGATTACTTTTTTTTTAATTTTTTTTTTATTAAATTACGATTATATTCAGTTTCGCACGATTACTAATTGATTACGATTACTAATAATGGAAAAGTAATCTGAATTTCTTAAAATTACTAAAAATAATCAAAAAGAATCAAAAGTAATAAAAACATAATCCCATTACTTCTAAGGATTACTTTTGATTCTTTTTGATTATTTATTAAGAATCAAAAGTAATTTTTGAAAGTTGTCGGATTGCTTTTTGATTACTTTTGATTCTTTTTGAGTATTTTTAGTAATTTTAAGTAGTTCAGATTACTTTTCGATTATTAGTAATCGTAATCAATTATTTATCTGCAACCATTAAAATTCTTTTTAAAATGTAAAAAAATATATAAACAAATTTTATTTGAATTTTTCTTAAAATATAAAAAATATGGACATCTAGTAAATATTGATATTTGATTTGATATGTAAACGTTTAAAAATATTAGGTTAGGTTAGTTTGAAAATAGGGACAATAAATATTGACCCAATCCATTTCGGATACGTGTCTGAATCAATCAGTTGTTCATTAGTAATTAGTGGTTACGCTTTTGGGGCACATGTGTGTCAGATGTGTACTCGGCAGTACATATAAGAAGGTGGTACGCAGTTTAAAAAAAAAAACGCCCACAACTTGGCAACACTGGTAAAAACATATTTTATATAAAAAATTATAATAAAATTACATTCCTATATATAATAATTACTAATATGAGTCATTTATATAAATTAGCTAAAAAAAAATTAAATGATTTAAAGTAAATTTGTAAAACATGATTCATTATCAAAATTTTAAATTCATATTATTTTACTTGTAAATAATATTATTAATTGTTTTTAATTTATTTAAGTACCTCTAAACTGTTTTATTAAATATAGATGCCTAGATGCCTGTGTAGAGCATAATGCATCAAAATGAAATTTTGAAGGCTCTCTCTTTGATGTGAACACTTTGCCCGATACTGCTAATGACAGTGATTGATATAAAATATATCGAAGTCATTATTCATTTAGCTTTCCCCTTCAATATTTCCATGTGTATTTTGAACTTTGCATTTTTAATTTTTTCATTTGGGTGTTTCAAATACTATTAAAATGTACACGAGTAAAGCTAAAAGTGTGAAAATATATCTATTCATAACATATAATTATTGTACTTTTGAAGGTTCCTTAAATCTTTAATGCTGTATTGCACAACATGAACTTCAAAACAAGTAAGAGTGCTATATTCGGCTGTGCTGACTCTTGTATACCCTACACCGACGTATATACATAGATATGTATGTACGTATGATACGTATGATATACATATATGCATACATATGTACATGCATAAGTACATGTATATCGCTCATTTGCTCATAGCTCAAAAAATCAGTTTGCCAGAAAATGAGTTTGAAGTTACCGATTTGCACACAACTTAATGGAAAAAGAAAATTTAATTTTTCTCTTAAGATTTGAGTAAACAAGATATTTGTATGAAATTTTTACACAATATGAAGAACGATTCTGAGGATTAATTCTGCATCACTAACTCAAAAACTAAATTTTTTGAGTTATAACGTTCTTTGAGTAAATGAGCGATATGTATGTTTAAGTAGTAAAAAAATAGTTTTAGTAAGTTACTTTTATATACAAAAAAAATTAAAAAAAATTAATTTTTCAGCACTGGAACCTTCTTTTCGATTTTGCTGATTTGCAATACCAATCTATTAAGGACAAATTCTAACAGATTAACTCAGAACTGAGTTCTATAGCTTTTCTGAGGGCTTCGGAAAATCGAATTCAGGCACAGACACATGGACAGACGGACATAACTTATTAAACTACCCCATTAATGAGGACCCACATATAGCGTGTTTTTTTAGAGTATCATAACTTTGAGTTGGCATCATTGCTTTATTTGAACACCCATTTAACAGCTGATAGTTAGTTGCTTTTTATGTAGTTTGCTTTGAAACTTCATTATGAATCGATTTACACCACAGCAACTAGTGCAAATTGTTGAAATTTTTAATCAAAATAATTGTGCTAATCGTCAAACTCATCGTGCACTTCTTCCATTTTACAAAATTGTCCTTCAAAGCGGCTAATTCAAAGAACAATAGACCGTTTTCGGACCACATTTACTGTTACTTATAATGTGCATCCCGTGGGACGGCGAACAGTGCGCACTGAAGAAGCTGTAGCCGCTGTACAGGAAAGTATTGAAGATGACCCTAATCAATAAATTCGTCGCCGTTCTCAGCAACTGGGATTGTGTCCTTCCCCTTTAAGGACGCTTTTACGAAAGGATCTTGGCTTAAAAGCTTTCAAGATTCAACTTGTGCAGAATTTAAAGCCAAACGACCATCGTATGTGCCGCCAATTTGGCGAATGGGCTGAAGCACAAATTGATATTGATTTTGAATTTCATTGAAAATTTTATTTTCCAATGAAGCCCATTTCCGGTACGTAATAAGCAGAATTGTCGTATTTGGAGTGAGGAGAATTCGCACCATTACATCTACAGAAAATTACTGTTTGGTGCGGTTTATGGACTGGCGGAGTTATTGGCCCATATGTTGTCTTCAGAAACGATGATGGTGAGAATGTTACTGTCAATGGTGAACGGTATAGGAACATGATTCGAAATTTTTTCGTACCTCAATTACGTGGCATTAATCTTGCTGATATGTGGTTCCAACAGGACGGAGCCACATGCCACACAACGGGCGCCACAATTGCTTTACTCAAAGAAACTTTTGATGTAAATATTATTTCACATAATGGCCCAATTAATTGGCCACCAAAAACGTGTGATTTAACCCCATCGGGTTATTTTCTTTAGGGTTATGTTAAGTTAGTTGTCTATGTTGATAAACCACAAACAATTGAACACTTGGAAATCAACATTCGAAGAGTTATCGGCGAAATACGGCCGCAAATGCTGCGAAAAGTTGTTGAAAATTGGTGTTCCAGATTGCGCCTTTTAGGCGCAAGTCGTGGCGGCCACATATCAGAAATTATATTTAAACATTAATTTCATAAAATTATCTTTCCAATAAAGTCCGTTTCATTGATATTAAAAATATATTTCCTTTGTTTTACTATGATTTAAACTTGTGTCACTCTATAAAAAACACCCTTTATTTACTTTATTGGCTCGCATATGAATATGTATTGTGAAAATTACATAATCTTAATATTTTTGGGGAAGGTCATAAAAACAACATCTTCTATCAATTAAAAAAAATATCAAAGAGCTTAATTTTTCTCGACAATTCTAACACGGCTTGAGACAACTTCCCCTAAGGACAAGCCTTTTTCATTATTGTCTTCTAGGGTTCCAAGCCGAAAATCATGTTAATTTCTTTAGTTTTTTCTCCATAATATGTACACTTGTGCATAATAGTTTCAGATTTTTATTCGACTACATTCTCTTTCTTAGCCTTTGTAAATAATCAGATTGAGCATTTACTTACTTACCATCTGATATAGTCAACATTAAGACAAGAAGAACAAAGAAAGCTAATAAAGACTTTTCAAGAAATGAAAACGCCGCACACTTCAGCATCATTAAAAAAAAACTTATTTGTTCTACTTGTTTTATTTTAAATTAGTTTGTTTTATTTTTAATATTTACTGTACAAGTAAATGCTTTGTTAAAACACTTTTAACTGAATGATTGACTGCCTGACTTATTTATGCAACTATAAACATTCTTAAAAAGCCCCAAAGTCTCCCAGACAGACATCTGGGGGGCAAAATACCCATTTACTCATTAACCTTATGCATGTGTATCTTATCTATTTTAGTTATCGCCATTATGTTTCTTTCAAATAAGACAATATTTTTTTTTATTTAATTTTATTTCAGATTGATAAAATTGCAGCTACAACAGCAGCTTTGGGTGAAGAGTGCCACAAGGTGCCGATAACAACAGCAGCAAAAACAACAACGCATGCTAAAAGAGGTCTGCATAAATATGATATGCATATACTCGTACATACATACATACCTATGTACATATACATATGTACATATTTTTCACACCATTATAAATAAAATTGTATAAAAATTAATGAAATACATACCGATAGTCTCAGGTAGAAAGGCCCTAACTAGTGGTTTTTACGAAATTCAGTGATTCCAATACATCCCTGTCGGAAATTTGGCTAACTTTAAACTAACTTTAAGCTAACTATTTCGCAACTAGTACTGACAGACACTTGGATTACTTTGCAATGTAATCAACTGACTATTTTAACATTGCGATGTCCTAGGAGGTAGTCAATTGTCTCACTCAGCACTACTTTCAGCTAACTTAAAGTTGACTTTATTAAATCAGCTGGTAGTCAGTAAATTAAAAAAAAAAAAATTCTGGGGTTCGAACATGTAACATCACACGTTGTGTACTCAACGCGCTACCACTCGGCTAAGCTGCATTCTAAAATAACAACAGGAAAATGAAATGAGTTTTAAAGTAGCTGAGAATAAATTTGTTGGCTCTCATCAAATTCGATAACGTACTCAACTTAAGAATTAATTTTGGGTTTGTTCTGGTTGACTTTGCAGCTAGCTTTTAGTCAGTCTAAGAAAAGTTAACTATAAATTAACTATTTTTGTAGTCAACCACACATTCTCCGGCAGGGATTTCACTCAAGTATACCTTCTCACAAAGATATATTGCAATATTGTAAAAAATAAGCAATTTTATAAAAAAAAACTTACATTGTGAATATTACAGTTTCTATCTTGTTTTACCTTCTCCCGTAAAGTTACAATTACTTGAGTTAGGGCCCTTCTACTTGAGACCATCGATACACACATAGTACATAGTTTAGATTTTAGTATGATTGTGAATATTAACTCTACCTAAACAGATTTCAAAAAGAATAGAATATGTATAAATTTATTTAAAAAAAAGCACACACACACACATACATACATGCAATAAATACACCAATACACTAACAATTGCATGCTTGATATCTACTTATAAATATTCCATTTTGCAGATGCAGGCCTTTCCGACAATACCTCCCCTACCCACTTCCAGGCTTTAACAAGTGCCCAACAAACTAGAACCGTAGTGACAAATAGAAAATCTTCACCCAAAACCCTCCCTGCTACCTATTGTGCTAGTACGCGTTCAGCAGCAGTCATGGCCTTGACACTACGTAGCCAAACGCCCCCCAGTCCGCAAAAGTCACACAAGAACGCTCACAGCTATCGACCAACCCAACGTGCTGACAACTCGGCCGAGTCAACTTTTACTAATAAAACAACAACAACAACAGGGTCAGCGTCACCGTCGCAGTCACAGCACACAAACCGCTCGCCAGCGCAACAAATCAAATCAAAAATTTTAAATGATCGACCTAATGGCATTGATTTGCATTCGGGTGGCTCGAGTAGTTCTGACAACGATGGTGTTAACACTTCCTCTTCCTCGTCGGCCACAGCCTTAAGGCGTTTGTATTTTAAAAGTGCTCGTGGCACGAAAACGAAAGCCAATACGAATAAATCTTCCATGTCTATGACCCAAATAACGAAAAATGCCATTTGCACAGCAGCTGTGCTGTATCATTCTTCTGTGGAAAGTACCATAAGCAGCGGTGGTGGTAATACGTCCAAAAGTAAAAGTGTTCCCAAGGTCAGTCCATATCACATACTATTTACATACATTTAAAATTATGCCCTGCTGCAACAGGTATCAAAATTAAAAAGAAAAACTTTTTGTAATTCTGTATCTGTTTGTTTGCTCCTCTTACAATCTTAAGGTTGTTGTAATGGGTTCTTCCACCGCTTCGACGAGCGATACCATTATAAATACATCTACAGACTCAGCATCGACCATGATTACGAATGTTACCCATACTGATACATCAGAGACCTGCGATTCTTTAGATTTAGGTAATTTTATTTGTGTATATATGTATATTACTACGTTTATACAACGCGCAGTATTTGCAAATAAATTAACTCACTGTTTATACGGCATAGCAAAAGTACACAAACTTGGTAGCACTTCTATAAAAAATATATGTACTTATGTTCACACAAAAATAGTATAAAAGTACAAAATATCAGATAATTATTTGTTTTAATTGTCATTATTTGCTTCTATCAAGGTTTTTGTGCAATATTTATCCATTTATTATTTTTTGTTATCAAACATTTGTAAGCGTGGCAACCTCAAGCATTTTATTTGCAAATAGTGAGTTAATCGTGAATAGTTTTCTAGCGATAAAAACAATAGTATGGCAACAATTTACAGTTTTATTTGCAAATAAGCCCTGCGTATAAACGTAGTATATGTAAGTAAACAAAAAACATCTGGTTGCGATTGTTTTGTTCAAGTTATGTACAATATACATACAAACATAGGTATGTATTTATTATCCTTTAAGTGTGTTTAGTTTGTTTTTGCTCTCAATTGCATGTTTTAGCTATGTAGTTACCCACTAAAAGCAAACTATCATTAAATGAAACGAAATGTGTTTACAATTTGCCATAAGTGTTATTAAATTAATATTTATTGTTTTAATCGACCTCCAAAAAGTGGAGGTTATACCATATTTTAGTCGTGTATGTGTGTTTTTTAATATATGTATGTATGTACTAGCAAAAATATTTACTTGCATGCAAAGCAAACACATTTGCATTTAGCTTCTTTCTCTATTCATACATAACTTTTTTGAGCCAATGAAACATTTTATACAATCAAAAATATCCGAGATACACACTCATACACAGAACAATTTCACATTAAAATTTACAAGGTTAATTTAACATTCTCCAGCAATGATTTTGCTTTATATGTGCTTTTTTCATGCTAATTCAATATAATTTACTGTAATATTAAAAAAAAATTTTTCATTTTAAAATAACTTTATTTCATGGTGATTTAACATTCCAGTACTGTTTAATAACAATGAAGAAATCATGTGGGATCAAAGTTATTTTAAGTCGGAACAAGGTAAATTTTATACTGAAATAACACGAAGTACCATTTTGAATCAAAGTTATTTCAAGCTGATCTCCGATCGCTATTAACAGTGCAAATCAGAGCTCCAGTGTATTGTTGAACATTTAATACCAGTAAACATTTTTTTCAGTAGCAAATATCTCTTTTTAAAAAATCTAAAATAATTTCAAGTATTTTTCTAAAAATAGAACATATCAAATGAAAACGACATCTTAAAAGCAAGATACATATTTCAACATCAAAATATGAAAATTAAAAATATGTCGTTTTCTTTTCGAAAAATAAATGCTAAATTTTTGTCCTTTCGAAGAGAAAGAATAATATTTCATGTTTATTAAAGTATATAAAATTTGTTAAATGATAACGATAAATGTGTTTTTTAATTAAAAATAGAAAAAATTTTGCATTTTGTTTTAGAAAAGACAACGCCATTAATCGGCCCTGTTCTATAAAACGATCGACTTGAAACCGCACGATTTTAGAAAACTAAATCCGACAATAGAAATATTTTTTTAGATTTTTTAAATTTTTTTATTATATACTTAGATTTTCAAATATCATATCTGTATGACTTTAAACACGTTTGCGGGAACATTATTAATTTTTTGAAAACGAGAAATTTACTCGGATTCGCTTTACAGAACAGGGCCGAATATTTATATTAATATCAGCATGGAAAAAACGATTTACAGAATCAGGCTTTTAACGTATTATTTTTTATATGCGTATATACATTCCAAGTTGCTAAGAACAAAGTTTTTAAGTCATAACTTTTCATTTCTCAATCAACACACTATTTTGCATACCAATTAAATATTCAATATAATACATATGGCTTTTCATTTTAATCATTTTAAACTATTCACTTTATTACTAATCTTTAAATAAACATAAATATTTTACCGAAAACTCAATTGCGTTTGTTTGAACTTGAATTTTTCTTGTTTTCAATAAAAACATAAATTTTTATTCTCCCAATTTAGCAAATTCCCTGGAAACAATTAAAACATTTTATTTTTAAAAACTAACCAAATGTTTTGCAGGTGATAATTCGGGTCAAAGTGAGCCATTATTTAGTTCCTTGGAAGAGCCATTACTAACAGCCATACAAATAGACTCTGAACAAGAAGGCACCGAAATTGAATTGACCAGTTGTTCATCATACTCGCGACCCGATATCAATTTGCAGGACAGCACCGAGGTAAGTACTCGTATGTATTGTGTTTATAATTAGTTATATGAAAATGTGTAATGCACATTTGTTTTTAATAAAAACAATTCTTCGGTAAATAAGCAGCTATTGTGCCACTAATAAAATACATCAATATTATTTTGAATTAGAAAATAATTTTCACAAATGAAATTTGTTTACTTTTTACCCCAAAAGCTCAATGGCGGTATTCGATGTTTGATGCAAATTTTCGTGCGTTAGTGCAAATGCAAAATATCGTAGCTTTTCTTTGGATTGTGTGTGTATTTTGTTGTTGGATTTTAAAGAAAAGCTACGATATTTTGCATTTGCACTAACGCACGAAAATTTGCATCAAACATCGAATACCGCCATTATTTTTTCATTACTATTATTAACTGACTCATAACATCCCAGTTGGCCATGTCTTTAAGACATCTTAAAGGATGGCTACAAGACAATAGAAAATCGTGGATGACATATTGACAACAGCTCAAGTAAATCGTTGACGAAATTTTCGAACAAATGGCGAAAAAAATCCACGATTACACAAGTGGCAATGTCTATCACCAAATCGCGGTAATTCACAAAATGATAGTGTGAGTTCTTGAGCGACAATGTCACTTGATACACAGACTTTAATTAATATTTTTAACACACAAATTTAATTTTTTTTTTGCTTACTTGTTTTTTCCGTTTCATTTAAATTATTCGGGTCTGTTCTGCAAATCACGACATGCCAAATCACGGTGATTTCAAAAAATTAATAAAAGCTAAATCATTGCTTTTGTAAGTTTCACGATTTATATCTTTGGAAGTTGGAAGAAAATAGTATATTATAAATGAAAAAACTTAAAAACGCAATAAAAACCCACTATCAAGTCAGCTATTAATAGTTTACTTTTGAAATCACCGTGATTTTCAGAACAGGCCTGATTGACTGACTTAACTGCTATTCGAAATTACGCTTACAACCTAAAACTTTGTTAATAAGAGGCCAACATATGCATGTGTTTGATTGAAGACAAAATACACGACTTCTCGCTTAAATTGTCATCAACAAAGTCAAAATTGTTTAATTGAGGACAACATGCAACACATTGTTACCGAGATTGTCGTGAACGACGATTTCCTTTATATTATCGACTATAAAACTAAATAACAGAGGATAAGTCGTATAAGAATCATAGATAACAATGTCGTGCAAGCCAATCTGGCCAACTGGGATGTCTATATAGTACATACATATGTACATGCATTTATTTTATTTCCATAATAATTTTTCGTCTAATTTATTGAGCACTCATTCGTTTGCATAGTATGGCATATACTATTGTATATGGATACATAAATATTCCATCAGTATATATGCTTAATATCCCAAAGCCATGTAGTTCTGCAAACTCCAATTTAGAAAATTTAGCTCCTCTTGTATTTACAGTTAAACCTCCCATAACCGGACCCCTCTAATAACCGAACAAGTTTTGTAGATCCAAAATTAAAATAAGCGAATATGTAACTCTCTTATAAGCGGACACTTCTAATAACCGGACAAAAATATAACGACGATGCGTGTCCGGTTATCAGAGATTTTACTGTATATGTATTATTTCAGTACATTTCAACGAAATTTAATTAGCGCATTAAAAGTTATACATACATCCATAAGTATATTATTACATTTTCATTTTTCGATCGGTCCCACTGTGCGCTGTGGCAACAATATATACACGCAAAGTAAAAAAGCTTTTTACCAAAAAATATATAAAATTACTTTAATCAATGGAAAATGTTTCCACAACAAGTATGATATCCTTAACGAACACCATAAAGTTTTTCCTTAATATCCGCTAATAATAATAATAGACAAGCATTTTTATTTAGACAAACAATCAAATTCCAAAGAGCTATTTGTCCACACACATACTATTAAATAGATAAATGTATGTATGTATGTATATGTATGTATTTACATACACACATAAATTGTTCAGGGAATACATTTTTCAAATTGATTCTAATTGTATTGCTTACTAAACAGTTTTTGTTTTTATGTGCATACAATTGATTGTATTACTTTGTTTTATTTATTTTCATGAATCTCTTGAAACCATCAATTAGAGCCAAGAGTCTTGTCTTTCCATCTTAACGGGCGAACCATCCTCAACCACACCACTGTTGTCATCGCACAGAAGGCATTCACCCACAAGTACGGCTAATATAGACAAAGAACGTTTGCCGAGTACGGCTCCCGCCCCTACAAGCGGCGGTAAGCACTTTACATTTGACAAACCACAATCCCCGAAATCAGCACGTTGTAGTGATAAGTCACGTACTTGTTTTACATTTAAAGATGAAGCCGAACAGAAGAGAAACCACAATAAACAACAAATCCAACAATCACGTTTGCTGCCCAAATGCGAAGATGACAAGGGAGTGTCACAACAAACTGTTGAAAAATGTCAATCATCCAACGACAGATTTCCATCGCGTTCATATCCCTCGCAAAACAATTCTAACTCAAGCAGACAAAATAATGCCGATGTTAGTCATTTTAACAATAGCAAAAAGTCGAGAACAGATATTGCTAATACCCAAGGGAACATAGACCGTAATCGTTACTCAATGGGTGCGCCAATTACAGCTGCTGCAGCACACAAAACTAGTCCAAAGCGCGAGAGGCGACGTTCACCCTCCACGACATCGTCCAAAGTCAATTCTGCTCCGCCCACTATGAAGGATAGCAACTTCTTCGGCAATAACTCCTCACCGACCAGACTAAATAACAAACAACTCTCGCCTACCTCGCAGAGCTCAGGTCAACGTAAATATTCCTCCAGTTCGTCATCGGGCGGCAGTGAACGCTACAAGGACGCCATACTATTTCCCTTCGATCGTGAAGCGATCGACTACGAGCGCATACAACGTGAATGTTTTGCTTTAAAGGAAAACTCCAGTTCATCTGCCACTACCAGCGATTCAGATGAGCCCGAACCTTGCTCGGTATATGAGAGATCGAAGGCAACCATTTCACCAAAACCCACAGATTTTTACAAACAATATACATTATTTTCTCAAAAGGAAGAACAACACCATTATCAAACGTCGTCGCGCAAAACCTCTAAGCGCCTTCGTTCCGATTCCTTAGCACAAAAGTATATACCGAAATCGGATGCATTTAGTCCAAAATCCAAAACCAGCTCTCCCACACACAATGCCCATCATTCGCCCAACTCTCAAGTAGAATTAAACAAATTCGAGGATATCGCCACCAAATTTGATCAGATGCCACCAAAACATGGTTCCGTTGTCAATTTATCCACAACAACCACTACTAGCCCTTTGTCCAGCTGCAGCAACCAATTAATAAATTTGAAAAACAACAACAACAATAACAACAACATTAACAGCAACAACAATATTGAGAGCATATCATCAAATGCCAGCAGTCCTAGTAACTCGCGCAGCACTACACCACCGCTGCCCAATTTACGTGTAGACTTCTTCATGGAGAAGTCAACAAAATATTCGCGCAAAAAACCATTTAAAAATAAACCAGGCACGGCGGCGGTGGCGGGCGGTATAGCAAACTCAGCCATCGAGGAAGTGGATGCGATCACAAGCGCAAACATAGCACACGACTTTTTGGGTGACTGCCAATATATTGTAGGTAGTAGAGGCAATGCTTCAGCCAGCGCTAATGGTGCAGTTAATTCAGGTGGACCTATTAACGTGACAGCCAATCCCATGGAGGTGGCTGTCTGCGCGCAACCAAGAGCAACAATTGTCGTCCAACAAGTAAGTTGACCAAAAATTATTATTTACCCCAATCTTACCATAAATATATGTAATTACATATGTATTTAAGTACGTATGTACATATGTATCCCAGTTGGCCAAATCGTCGCAGACGACATTGTCTTCGACGATTAATGTACGACATGTCGCCTGTCGATTAGGTTTTCTAATCGACAATTTGAAGGAAATCTTCGTTCATGACTATCTGAGCGACAATGTCACACGTTTTGTCTTCAATAAAACTTTGCTGAGGACAATCTGAGCGACAATATCCCCGGTTTTGTTTTCAATAAAGCCGTGTTGATGACAATCTGAGCGACAGTGTCATACGTTTTGTCTTCAATAAGACTTTGTTGAGGACAATCTGAGCGACAGTGTCATAACTTTTGTCTTCAATAAAGCATTGTTGACGAAAATTTGAGCGACATTGTCGCTCATCTCCTCTTATGTGACCTCGCGGAATTTTTTACATAATTGCCCAGTATGTCTTCCACGACTTACTATTGCCTTGTACCCGTCGTCAATGATGTGTTAAAGACGTGGCCAACTGGGATATAAAAAAAGTATACATACATATGTATGTAGCAGCAATTATACGGAAGAATTATTAACGTTTTAATTTTAAAAAATAATAATAAAAATCATCATCATATCAATTCTTCGCTCTACTCAACGAGAAAAACACAAAGAAAGGGCTTTTAAATCGAAACAAAAGTGAGTCAATTAAATACCATTAATTTTTACACCTAAAAGACAATAAACAGACAATAACCAGAACAAAATTCAATTGAACGGACTGGCGGTTCGTTGATTGCCTCACACCCACCTATACAAGGAAATGCACACTATGAGTACATACTCGTACATATAAAACTCAACCTGAGGGGTTACTGGAACGATAAACTCATTTTTATACATTTTGATTTTATTTTTATAAATGGAATCTTTCCTCGAAATAATTATCCAAATACGGATATATTTTTGTGAAAATCTCTGTATCTGTGTATTTTGTTTATTGTTTAAATGAAATCGATAAACTCAACAAAAATCTATTAAGATGAATTTGTTGACTAAGCAGAAATTAATATTTCGGAAATAAACCTAATTTTAAACATATCAGAGCATAGAATCATAAAATCATAAATTTGCAACGCTTTTTGTAAATTCATTAGGAAAATCACTGTGGCATAAGACATTTTTGAAATGCTTTAAATCTTGCATTTTTGATTTTGTTAAAAAAAAGGATAATAAAGAAAAGAAACTAACAATAACGGCCTGTCCCACGATGTCGCCAGAAATCGTTCGATCGTATACTTATATTGAAAACAAAAAAATATTTTCTAATGTTATTGTTGTTTGCAATACAAGTTGTCGATCGAACGATCTCTGGTGGCATCGTGGGACAGGCCGTAAGTGTTAAGAAAAGTCTTTACAGAAATTATAACATCAAGCAACAGAGGGCCTAGAAGATTAACCTGGTGGCACCATATGAATAGGATCTTTGTAAATGGTGGAGTTGACTCCAAAAATGCAAAGCACTTTAGTCCATATAGTAACATATTAGCTGAGCATTTAAAATACGTATATACACATGTCGACTCCGCTTTACTGGAAATAACCAAAACCCAATTTTTTTCAGTTATCCAATTTTTTCTCTAAAACGTAGTTCGGATTACTGAAATTTGTTACAGTTAAGCGTACTGCTTAAAATCAGTAAAACACTTGCCACTTACATAGACAATATAATAGAAAAATACAAAGGACAAATATATTTTGCCATTTAATTTTTTAATGAATTTTTTCAGCCTTAAGTTATGCAATCGATTTCTAATAAATAAATTTTTCATTGTTTATTTTTTAACTAAAGCGAAGTAAGTTTCATACAAAGCGTAGTTGTGGGCTTGCTTTTGGTTTTGAGTAATACGATATTTTCAGCAAAGCGAAGTGAATAAGACTAGCTGCGTTTAAAATCAGTGTGGGGATTTGTATCGCTTTCAATAATCCGATTTTTTCAGTAAAGCGTGTTGCGCTAAAGTGGATTTGACATACTGTTGTGTTGTTGATTTGCCGAGTGTAGTCGATCTATCCCCTCAAGCCATAAAGTTTAAGACGCGTGATGTACAAAATCTAATTGCTAAACTAATGATGAAGTTGGCTCTTATTGCAATTAGAATCCCGTTATTCATTTTTAATGCCATTTTACGACTGGAGTGGACGATTATCCGCACAGTTGGAAGCTTGCCAAGGTTAAAATGATTCCAAAGCCGGTTAAAGATCTTACCAAGGTTGAGTAATATAGGCCAATAAGTCTACTATCAACAATGTCAAATCTTTTCGAAAAACTTCTCATGACAAAATTTTCCCCAATTCTAATTAGTAGTGGCTGCATACCGGACCATCAATTTGGTTTTAGAAGTCAGCATAGCACCCACCATTGAACAAACTCATATTGGTTAAATTTATAAGAACTTTTGAAGAAAAAAATTATTGTTCTGCGCTGTTTATTGACGTTTCTCAGGCATTTGATAAAGTATGGCATGAAGGCCTAATAATAATAAACATTCTGAGTCTTTTGGAAAGTTACATTATTGCCCGGATGTTCAGTGTTGTGGAAGGAGATTTTATGAGTATGCCTGAAACTCTGCTGATTCAGCCGATGATAGAAAATAACCGGGATTGGACAAGCCAGCGTGACTCCTCTCAAATAGAGAAAATGTTTCCTTAAAAAATATATTGGCAACTAAGTGGGAATTTCGAAACTCTCCATGACTATTTATGTTAATAATGAAAATTGTAATCTACAAACTATTAAAGGTTGAATTACAGACGTGGAACTTTTAATGTAAAAATTGTTTCTTTTCATTTCAAAACGTATTGGGGTGTAGCGAGGCAGACAGGGTCTTGCCTAGTTAAGCAATAACTACACGTGAAAAAAATTTCGAATGAATTTTTGTCAGTTACATTTTAATAAAAATAAAAATAAGAGATTGATACTTTTAAAACGTTAAAAAAGGGATAAAGTGTGTTAGAAACTCGAGGCGGGAAACTCGACCTATGAAAAGCGGGATAATGTGTGATCAGGTTATTTATACTGAAATCTGGAGAGAAAAACAAAATCTTATGTTTCCTTTAAGTTGTATGTAAATTGAAAACTTTAAACTCCTTTCCCGCAAAACTAGTTTTTCCTTGAGTTATGACGTTGTTCAAGTAAATGAGCGATATAATACTTCCGTATTCATAATAATAATTTTTAGGTAAGTAAAACAATATTGTATCCAGGGCTGCCGTTTTTGGTTATTTCTAACCAAAAGTGGTTATTTTTTCCTTTAGTGTGGAGATGTGAACATTTTTCTCGTTTTGGTTATTTTTTTGCCAAAATAATGATACACATGTACATATTTTTTATGTTTTACTTTTTAAGCTTTTATGTTCTTCAATTTTTAGTATTGCTACCAAGGCAACTGTTAATAAAACAGCTGTGACTAAAATCGGTAGTGCAGCCACCTGTTATGAATTCGCCTTGATTGTTACTCACTTGTTTACAACATTGTCAACAGCTTTTAATTTTACTAAATGATCGCAACTCTGTACTACAGAAATCACATGTCTTTTGTAATTGCGATAACATTCAATTAAAAGATTTTACAAAGTAAATTTATGTAAATAATATGCAGGTAAGTTGTTGTTTGTGTAAAAATACTGTTCGGCTGTCAAATACAAAAACTAAACGTGTGAAGAAAAACAACATTCAAAAATTAGACGGAAAACTAAAGGAGAACAAATTAATCAGCTGCCGACTGGCATATACCTTACAAATGAGCATTGAACTATTGCTTGCAAGTCAGCTTCATGTATCTTGATTTCTTGTTGTAGTGCGGCGTAAAGTGTATGCATTTTAAATGTTATTTAATAAAAATACTACATATTGAGATTTGGTTATTTTTTTCTCATTTGGTAACTTTTGAAGCGAATTTTGGTTGTAAATATTTTTTGGTTGTGGCAGCACTGATTGTATCAAAAGAAAAACACAACCTTAATTAACCACATTACTTACATATTTCTCTTAAAATCATCATTGATTGTATAACCTTAATTCAGAGGGAAAAAATAATATTTTTATAACAAAAAGCCAACACAAAACGTAATAGCTAAAAATTTCTTTTGAAATTACATGCATACATATATATGTATGCGTGTATGTATGTATATATGTACATATGTACATATCACAGTTGGCCAAATCGTCGCAGACGACATTGTCTTCGACGATTAATGTACGAGATGTCGCCTGTCGATTAGGTTTTCTAATCGACAATCTGAGCGACAATGTCACACGTTTTGTCTTCAATAAAACTATGTTGAGGACAATCTGAGCGACAGTGTCATACGTTTTGTCTTCAATAAGACTTTGTTTAGGACAATTTGAGCCACAGTGTCATAAGTTTGGACTTCAATAAGACTTTGTTGAGGACAATCTGAGCGACAGTGTCATAAGTTTTGTCTTCAATAAAGCAGTGTTGACGACAATCTGAGCGACATTGTCGCCCATCTCGTCTTGTGTGACCTCGCCGCCATTTGTATGAAAATTTCGTAGACGATTTGTATGGGGGTGTCTTCAATATGTCTTCTACGACTTTCCATTGTCTTGTACGCCTGTCGATTAGGTTTTCTAATCGACAATTTAAAGGAAATCTTCGTTCATGACTATTTGAGCGACAATGTCCATCTTTTTGTCTTCAATAAAACTTTGTTGAGGACAATCTGAGCAACAGTGTCATACGTTTTGTCTTCAATAAGACTTTGTTGAGGACAATTTGAGCCACAGTGTCAAAAGTTTGGACTTCAATAAGACTTTGTTGAGGACAATCTGAGCGACAGTGTCATAAGTTTTGTCGTCAATAAAGCAGTGTTGACGACAATCTGAGTGACATTGTCGCCCATCTCGTCTTGTGTGACCTCGCCGCCATTTGTATGAAAATTTCGTAGACGATTTGTATGGGGCTGTCTTCAATATGTCTTCTACGACTTTCCATTGTCTTGTACGCCTGTCGATTATGTTTTCTAATCGACAATTTAAAGGAAATCTTCGTTCATGACTATTTGAGCGACAATGTCCATCTTTTTGTCTTCAATAAAACTTTGTTGAGGACAATCTGAGCAACAGTGTCATACGTTTTGTCTTCAATAAGACTTTGTTGAGGACAATTTGAGCCACAGTGTCAAAAGTTTGGACTTCAATAAGACTTTGTTGAGGACAATCTGAGCGACAGTGTCATAAGTTTTGTCGTCAATAAAGCAGTGTTGACGACAATCTGAGTGACATTGTCGCCCATCTCGTCTTGTGTGACCTCGCCGCCATTTGTATGAAAATTTCGTAGACGATTTGTATGGGGCTGTCTTCAATATGTCTTCTACGACTTTCCAATGTCTTGTACCCGTCGTCAAAAATGTCTTAACGACGTGGCCAACTGGGATAATATATTTTTCAATGTGAATCAACAAAGTTTTAAGTAAAAGGGGCTTGCCGCAATACGCAACAAATTATTGCAAACTCATTCCTTTAAGTGCAGACAAAAATTATGATTAAAAACCACAAGTAATCAATAACTACAGCAAGTAAATTCGAAGCTTTCCATTAGATTAGAAAATTCTAGATTCCACACATATATACATATGTACATAAATACATACATACACAAATACATATGAAATTGTTATAAAATTCAATTTGTTAAATGCAATTTTAAAATGGCTCCTGAAAAGCTCTCAAAACCATTTCTTTTCCTGTTTAAATTCGCCTGTCAATTAATGTCAGTGGTTAAATAATACAATTTTCTGCATTTGATTGTTGTGAAATAAATACATACATATATGTATATGTATGTACATACGAGTACATATGAAAAGATTGATTTTAACATTATTCCATTTTCCAATAATTTCCCATTACCAGTTAAGACCATTAAAATTTTTGCACTTAAAATTCTTAATGTTGCTTAGCATGCAAACGTACACATGTACATATATACATATACATATACATACATACATACATACATACATACATACATACATACATACGTAACACACAGGAAGATATTCAATGCTTTTGAAATATAATTTTGAAACTGAAAATTTTTTCACATCATATTTGCAATTAACAGAAGGAATGCTTCTTCCTTCTGTTAGTTTGAAAGAACCAAAGCAGAGTTTGTTTGTGGACCATAATTATGACGATCACTGAGAAAAAGTGCAAAATTTTTTTTTCATAAACACTTGAGTACACGATGCTTATAAATTTCACTTCACAAGGAACATAATAACAATAATGTATTTCCCTGATGATCTGCATTGAGTAATACTGAAATATACATAGGAACTACAGGGTGTTCCGATTTTTTTTTTTTTTGCATATCCCGCCACTTTATCAATTGTCATGACTCAACCTCTAGAAAATCCGCTCTGTTGGCTAAATTTTTAAGCGGGCGGGTAACAATTTAAAGTCTGATTAATTACAGTAAATGTATCTAACATAATTTGTAGAGGAATTTGAAAAACTCGATATGCAATTTTTGGTAGAAAAATTCACTACAATCGTCCAAGGCGAATTCAGTATCAGGTGACCTCTCCCTTACAACAATTTAACAACACCAAAAACAACATGTAGTTTGATGTGCTACAAAACTAAATGTTGTCAGAAGATATTTAAGCAAATTTTGACATTTTGGTTCAAATTGTTCAATTTGGCACCAATAGCCGGGCGGAAAAGGTCAGCTGATACTGTTTTCGCCTTACACTCGTCCAATGCTGGATGTAGCGTGCATGCCTTCATCAATTAAAAATTTCCAGTGCAGTCCTTTTTGAAGTATTTTCTTTGGAATATTGAAAGAGAAAATTTTAGTTCAATTTTTTTTTTTAATTAAGCTCTATTTCTGCAAAAAAAAAATGGCCATATTTAGGGTTCCATACACCAAAGGTGAAAAGAAAACCTTTTGTTTTCACTACGCTGTCCGTCTGTCGGTCTGGCAGTCACACGATGTTTTCTCGAGAACCGAGAACACCCTCCAAAACGAGCAACGAAAAATTTTTAAATCCCATGTAATATACATACACACAATTATATCGAACCTTATTTTCGATTTTATCGTAAGCGACAAAAATTACATTTTTCAGGAGAAGGTTTTTTTAAATATTCAAATATGTTTTTGTACGTAAATTGTAGCTTACGATAAAGTTGTACAGCCTGTATCTTAAAAGTTATCAAAAATTTTGGCATTTTGATAAATCTAAACTAAATTCTATGGGGTAGGCCCATAAAATTTTAATTTCAATAAAAAATTATATTTTCGATAACATGTCGCTTACGATAAAATCGAAAATAAGGCTCGATATATAGACACTTGAAAGTTAGTATATTTTTATACAGACTACAACAATTAACACTAAAATTTAAAAAAATAAAAATTAAAGGGTGTTCTATCAGTTCATGGTATTTTGACTATGTAATTTTGACAACTTGCTGTACTTTGCAAGCTCATGAAATTTTCAAAAACGCTAAAACTAAAAAATCCCAAAATTATAAAATCGCCAAACTAAAATAAATCTCTAAAACTAAAATAAATCCCCAAAAACCGAAAAAAATCGCCAAAAAAAAGGGAAAAAATCGCCAAAAATCAAAAAAACGCCAAAAACCGAACAAATCGTCAAAACTAAAAAAGTTGCTAAAACTGAAATAAATCGCCAAAACCGAAAAAACGCAAATAAACCAAAAAAAAAAACTCCAAAACTAAAAAAATTCCGAAACGAAAAAAATTTCAAAATTCGTCTAGTATTACACGTCTAGTGTCCATACGGAACCCTTCGTGTGCGAGTCAAAGTAGCACTTTATTGAATTTTGCGCTCTCATTTCAAATTTTTTATTTTATTTTTTTATTTTATTTTATTTTATATTTTTTGAAGAGAAGTAACACTCAGGCAATGAATGTCTGACTGGGTGTTGCCTTCCTTAGGAAAGGGATAGTGATAGAGAATAGAGAAGAGAGAAGATAGGTGGTGAAGGAAAAAATAGAGGAAAGCTTCAATCTTTTACAAATCTGCTATTTGCACGTTTTTTAATAATGCAGTGTTGCAGCGCCTCTGGTGTCAACGAAGCGTAGTAAATTATCGAAGCTTAGTATAGTAGCCATTTTATTAGTTATTTTACTTAGCCGTTGAAGGAGGGCGCTCTGATTTTACATTAGCATTAGTATCCGCTGAAGCCGGTGTAGTTCACTAATCAGTGTCTATGCCTTCATCACTTGAACTTTTCTACAACAACTGATACAAAAGGGACACTATGCACATCCGAAAAATGCGTGGTGTTGTTATTTTAATGACTGTCAGTAACCGGTCGTGAACACAGCACCTTCGGTTTTATAGTCAAGATGCTAACTACTTTAGCCAACCCCACCCTAAACAAATATAAATATTTAATAAATATTAAATAAATTTATATTAATCGGGACTACTACAACTCTGAATTAAATTGTTGCACAATATAAAAATTTTTCGATTTGTTCAAATATAATCTAAGAAATACATCGGCCAAAGAAATATATGACTTAGACCACTTCCATAATTGAGGGCACGTACATATGTGTGTATATAGGGTGATTTTTTAAGAACTTTCGGATTTGATTTAAAAAAAACACATAAAATTTAGAGAAATGTATGAAATCTTTATTTGAGTCGGTAGAACGATCTATATAATTCAATGTTTAAAGATGATTTCATGTACATTTTGACCGCGGGTCCAATTTCGGCATAATTTATCCATCATATTGCCGGTAGCTCACGAATAAATCCTTCAATATTGTCTTCCTTTGCGTTAACCGTTGCGGGCTTGTCCCTATAGACATGAGCATTAAAACATAGCCCCACAAAAAATAGTCTAAAGGCATTAAATCGCACGGTCTAGGCGGCCAATTGACCGGCCACAAACATGAAATAAACTGTTCACCGAACTCGCCTCTCAATTGGAGTATTGTTTCGCGTAATGTGTGGCATGTAGCACCGTCTTGTCAGCCCAGCTCTACCATTTTAGGCAAAAAAAAAGTAACAGAGGCCCAATTGCTGCGCCGAATCGATAATTCAAGGTCATCAACAACACTGACGGATACAGCTGCTGCCCACACTCTACGTATGCGTTTTGGTGATTTAATGTTCAATAATATAATTTTGGTGCGAAATTTAATCTCAAGATTTCGAATAGCCGCCTCAGAAGGTCGCCCAAACTGACTATAAAATGGAAGAAGAGCACGGATGCACTTTCTTACACGAGCATAAATTTTTATGATAAAATTTAATGACCTGCAAGCGTTGTTCATTTGTAAGTCGATTCATGGTTAAACCATAGCTGTTAAGTAATGATTAGTAATCGTAATGATTACTAATTTGATTACTTTTTTTTTAAGGTGAAGTAATGATTAAATTACGATTATATTCAGTTTCACACGATTACTAATTGATTACGATTACTAATAATGGAAAAGTTATCTGAATTACTTAAAATTACTAAAAATAATCAAAATGACTAAAAAGAATCAAAAGTCATCAATAAATAATCCGATTATTTCTAAGGATTACTTTTGATTCTTTTTGATTATTTATTAAGAATCAAAAGAAATCTTTGAAAGTAGTCGGATTACTTTTTTAATACTTTTGATTCTTACTTTTAGTAATATTAAGTAATTCAGATTACTTTTCGATTATTAGTAATCGTAATCAATTATTTATCAGCAATTCTTTTCAAGGCAATTATATAATCATTAGAATTCTTTTTAAAATGTAATCTAATTGATTAATAATCGTAATAGAAATTTAACAGCTCTGGGTTAAACTATAGACCAAACTGAACATGTTTAACAGTAACATGATACACGAAAACAGCTGAGTTGTCAAAAAGAAAGTTTGCTAAAAAAATCGACCTTTATAAAGTTGGCAATATTTTTTGGGCCTTAGTATGTATGTTTATCGAATTTTTCTATTCGACTTCGACTTGCTGTATTAGATTTAAGAAGCCTGCAACACTTTTATTTCACCTACTATTAGTGATAAAAAGGTCCTTGTAATATTTATTATTGATGTAGTAGAATATTGATTATTTAAAACATTAATAATGACAGCATGAAATGGTTTCTATCTGCTCTTCTATCTTAGCAAATAGGCCAGTTAAAATGCAAGCAGCCGATATGTTTGTTTGCCAAAAATCATAACCAAATGAGAATGTTTGCATCCTGAAGATCAAAATATAAAATGTCTTTGATATATTCTATTATGGTTCAATGCCCAAAATGCGATAAAAATACACAAGCGAATAAATAATTCTTTAATTTTTGTTTATACTTTTCCGCTTTAGTAGTGCGCTCGTAACAGGTGCAAATAAATAATTTAAATACATACGTACGTGATAGATGCACATTAGACTGGCCATAGCGTTATATAGAAAAATTAAAATATGTTAAATCCAAAAGTTTTCGCACTGAAAAATATGAGGTTGGGGATAAAAATAATTATGCATATTTTAAATTGTTATTTCTTTAGTTCCGAGTACCTCCGGGTTGAGCCCAAAGTTTTATTGTATTACCCATTAGCATTTCACACACGAGAACAATTGTGATGGCATAACGTGCCAGTTTGTAGGTGAGAGAGGCAAGAGAGTGGTTTTGTGGTTCGCATCACGGATTGAAATCATGGTACAATTGTACTTTTTATGGTACATTTTTGACCTCGTTGGTACCGTGGTATAATCGCGAGTTACTTGGTACAATTTAAAAATGCCAATGTTTCACTATATGGTAACATTAATTTTGCCTATGTTGTCTTTGATTTGTTTGTCTGTGTTTTATTTTAGACGGTCAGTTTCTATGTTTTTGTTGCAATGCTGTTGTCATTTCTGCAACAAAAAAAGTCTAGTACTTTAACTGTACCTGTTAACTTGACAGCACCTCGTACATGAACACGCCTTGGCTGTGGTTATATTTATTATTTGTTAACTACATATCGCTCATTTACTTCAATAGTGTGTTTTAGGTTTTATCGCGCATTTTTTATGTGCATAACTTAGATTTTATAGTGCATGAAAATAACAGGCCTGTTAATAAGCAAAATTTGTAAAACAACCGATCTCTAACAAGTCTAATCTACGAATCTACGCTTCTGTGAGCTTTACTGTATTTTTTAATATTTATTTGTTTTGTTCATCCTTTGTTTAATTTTATTATGTACAATGGGTTTTAGCGACAATGCAATCATATTGCATTACTTCATTAGTGGTAATGCAAAATCAGTGCAATTTTTACGTGTGATTTTGTGCCAATGCAATATTAATGCATTACCTTGAAGTGATTTTAATTCAATGCAAAAACTAGTCCATTAAAAATTTGAAATTTAATGCTAATGCAATATTAGTACATTAATTTTGTGGATATTTTAATTCAATGCAAAAAATAGTGCATTAAAAATATCAAATTTAATGTCAATGCAATATAAATGCATTACTTTGAAGAGATTTTAGTTTAATGAAAAATATAGTGCACTAAAAGCATATGATTTAGTACTAATGAATTAAATTTTCATTTGCATTGTTTTTTTTTAATTTAATGCTAATGCAAAAGTAATGCATTTTGCCCAGGTCTGGTTCGGATGCGTTAACGCTGTATCTGCACCGCGCCATGATTTACAATTCATTAAAGACGATACTTCATATTTTGATCTAAATGCTTCAAATACCTTATTGTCAAAAATCAAAAACCATTTATGGTATTTATCGGAAGAGGCGGTTGCTCTTGCATTTTTCAATGAAATGCTATTTATTGAAGTAAAGCGGAAAATGGTTGAAGATCTTGGCAATCATGATGACGAAAATGACGAAGTTATTCCGAAAAAATTAAACTTAACGCTGGAACAAGTGAAGTCGTTTGAAAATAAGGATGTAAGTTCTTTCGTCACTCCTAGAACCAAGCGTTTTTTCCATCGTTTACAAATCGATGTGACATTTTTTGAATTGGATCCATCAATTTGGAAGGATCAAGAAAAATATTGCACCGCAAAACGAATATGCCATCACTTAACCGTTATAAATGACCCGGCAGAAAGAGCAATAAAACTAATTACAGATTTCAATCGGGCTTTGACATACGACGAAGGGGATAAGCAGTATTTGCTTCAAGTTGTGGAGCACTACAGAAGAAACTTTTCATCGCACAAAAATCATCATTAGTACAATATTATCAACAATAAAAAAAAAAATAAAAAAATTCACCTATTTTTTGGAACTTTGTTTTTAGGGTATTCCGGGCAAGTTTATCCGTAGTTTAGCTGCATACTATTGTGGCTCGTTGGAAAGGTAATTATGACAGGTATCGAAGAAATACAGTTGGGAACATACAGTCAGATTTTTTTGTTATTCAAATATAAACAGGAACAAAAATAGTAATGAACGGGTAATATAATAAAACTTTGGGCTCAACCCGGAGGTACTCGGAACTAAAAAAAAATAAATTTAAAATATGCATAATTATTTTTATCCCCAACCTCATATTTTTCAGTGCGAAAAATTTAACTTTTCAAAAAATATTCCACTATGGCCACTCTAATGAACATACATACATATTTATTTCCAATAAATACAACACCTTCCCCACAAATTTGTTTGTTTTTTTTTACACTTATTTTCGCATACAAACAGACTATTTTGGGTGAACATCTCATTTTTTCTACGAAAAAAAAATATATTGTGTTAATTTTGTTTTCAGAATTTTCTTTCTCTCCAATATCTCTTGTGTCTCGTAATTTTCTCTTTACGTGCAAATTTTCACACAGTTTCTTTCATATTTCCTTTTTTCTTTTACAATTTAGTTTATAAAAAGTGCTGTATTGTTAAGATCACTTATTATTTGTTTACGATACGCTTTCCAGAGCACAACACAAAATTCAAATTGAAAACATTTTTTTATAAATTAAATTTTAATAAAAAATATTTAAAGAAAAAGGAAAAAGTATATTTTCCACGAGGAATAAAGTGTTTGTTTTGTGTGAAATAAAAAAACAATCTAACAATTTCCTTTATTTAATGGACTTTGGCGTAAAGAAAACAATTGAACCAAATAATATTTATGCACATGTGTAATTTAATGAAATTATTTACAAGAATAAACAAACTATTGTTTACTTCGACGGCAAAGCGCTTCATTTGTTAAAATATTTAAACGTTAAAGTGTAATAAATAAGCAAGCGAAAGAAAATTTAGTAAAGCACTAAAAAAATTCTTTGTTTTTTTTTTAAATAAAACATGGATCCCTTATATAAACGGCTGTGTAGAAGATTTTCAAAACACAAAAAAGTAAGTTTAGTTATTTTAATGAAAAAAATTTAACATGGTCCTGCCACTTTAAACTGCTTGACTGGAATTTTAAAAGTATTAATTTTTTTATATTTTTATTAAAAATTAAATACAAATGTATTTGCGTCAGCAATTAATTTGTGTACAAGATTTTAAATTATCTTACAGCACAAGTTTGCAAGATCAGCGATCAGCTTTTGCCCCCGTTATTTTCGGACATTTATGACAGTTTGTATACAGAGTAAATCATAATGCATTAATATACATATCGTCAGCTGAAATTTGAAACCACTAAACTAAAAAAAACTCAAAAACTAATTAAACGTATGTCCCTACAAATTTCCAGACCTTTATTAATCACAACAAAATAAAAAAACTTTACTTGAGTCCATAGCTGTTAAGTAATGGTCAGTAATCGTAATGATTACTAGTTTGATTACTTTTTTTTAAAGGTGAAGTAATGATTAAATTACGATTATATTCAGTTTCGCACGATTACTAATTGATTACGATTACTAATAATGGAAAAGTAATCTGAATTACTTAAAATTACTAAAAATAATCAAAAAGAATCAAAAGTTATCAAAAAATAATCCGATTACTTCTAAGGATTACTTTTGATTCTTTTTGATTATTTATTAAGAATCAAAAGTAATCTTTGAAAGTAGTCGGATAACTTTTTGATTACTTTTGATTCTTTTTGATTATTTTTAGTAATTTTAAGTAATTCAGATTACTTTTCGATTATTGGTAATCGTAATCAATTATTTATCAGCAATTCTTTGGAAGGCAATTATATAATCATTACAATTCTTTTTAAAATGTAATCTAATTGTTTACTAATCGTAATCGAAATTTAACAGCTCTGCTTCAGTCACTTGAATAATTTTATTTAGTTTTTTCACTCTCTTATAAACTTTAAAAAAGTATACTTAAGTGATTTTTAATTTCAGCTAACGATATGTAGATATTTGCATTAAATGTGATAAATAATGTGCTAGATTTTCTGTTAATGTCATGTTTTCATTATAATATTTATTATTTAAATTCAAATAAATTTAAATGCAAAATCATTTCGCTGCATTTTTTGCTTTAATTTTGAAAGAAAGAAAAAACTTTATAAAATCGTTCAAGTAATAGTGGATGGGTATTAATGTCCTGCACAAGACCATTTATAAGACCTTTCAAGACATGAGAGATTTTTCGAATGCTTGGCTACAGCGAAATATTCTAAAACAAACGCTAAGCAACACTGTTGGCAAGACAAGCAAGTCTTAATGCTAAGCTGATTACTTTGTTGGAGAGAGGGACGAGGGAAACAGAAACGTTTATTTTCCCCTCGTCTCTCTCCTAAAAAACTAATCAGCTTAGCAATAAGACTTGCTTAGTGTAAATTAGGACAAACAACTGAAACAAATGTCTTGCCAACAGTGCTGTTTAGCGTTTGTTTTAGAATATTTCGCTGTAGCAAAGCATTCGAAAAATCTCTCATGTCTTGAAAGGTCTTGTAAATGGTCTTGTGCAGGACTTTAATGGGTATTATTATTTTTCTTTTATTATATGCGTACATATTTATTTAAGATTTTTTAGAAACAATAACTCCCGAGTTTAAATGATAAGGCCTAAAATTCTTTAAACTTGCATTTGCAAATCTTGCAGATATTTTTCATATGTATACCAGCTAAAACCCTGTATGCATCCTTACAACCCATATACGTTTTGTGATGAAAAGAAAAACATTTTATAATAAAAATACCACGCTTGCGATGCTTGTAGAATGTAACTTTCATTATTAATATAAATAGTCATAAAAAGTTTACAAATTCTTAAAAATTAACAGCCTCTTAATCCATCTAGATCAGCAAGATCGTCATGCTGATATTATTTTATAGAAGACAAATAAAAATTTGCAATATATGACAGGCACCACGCCTACTTGTTATATTCTAAAATTTTTTCCCCAAAACAATCCACAATATCAACATAGTTTTACCTTCAAAATTTCAACGTTCTCCCTATCTTAGTTTTCCACATATCTCAAAGTAAATGTTTTCTCTTTATGAGAGGTGCCACACCAGCGTTACCATTTGTCAAGTTTTCCCTTATTTTGGAAGTTTTTTGAGTTGCCAACAAGTTTTTTGAAAATATAAAGTTTTTTCAAGTTTTTTTATAAATATGTCCATAATTGAACTTTTGCAGTATATTGAATGAAAATATTAAGTGATGTTTGTATGCAATAAAACGACCTTATATTTCCTCTCTCCCTTATTACTGCAACAGTGTCTAAAGGGTCAGTTAGCCTAACCATTTTCATTACTTTTCACACAACAATATCGATCAGCTGTTTTCTTTTAAAATTTTGGTACTTTTGTAGAAAAAAAGTTTTTGTTTTGGAAAAAAAATTTTTTTTTCAGATTTAGCAAGTTTTTTAAAAAATATATATGGTAACGCTGTGCCACACCCACATGTTCAATTCGAACTATTTTTTTTGTAAGACAAAGCAATTAAGAAAAATCGTTACTTACATCAAATTTCACGTTTCTTGATGCAGTAGATCAGCAACGTCCAAGCCATATGCACAATGTGGGAGCTTTTAAATTAACAAGCTTTGTGTTTCCACATTGAAGAGAGCACAACAGCCAATCAGAGCTCGGTGACACCAATACTTGTTGCTTACGTTTCAAAGAAACAAGAAATAATTATAAGAGCTTTCAAAGGTTTTTAACTCAACTGCAAATGTTAGAGTAGGTTTCTTTGAATGTAGGCTGCATTAGATGCCAAGATATTCCAAAATAAAAAAAAAATTATATGGGAGGTGTCACGCCCACTTATTTTATTAACAGCGCATAAGGTCTTTTTTTTAACAACTTATAAGACCGATGGGGCAACTCCCACAAATCTCAAGTGTTTTACTGCACTAGTTCCCAAGATATTTCAAAATAAATATTTCCTATATGTATGTAAAAGAGGGAGCCACGCCCACTAGTCCACTCCGTAATACTATTGAGGAGGCACAATGTTTATGTTTTTTATAAAAAAAGGTTAATTAATAAATTATATTTTGTTCAGTTTGTAGAAATAACATAATTTATTATAAGACATAAATTGCGCTTCTTCAATAGTATTAGGTAGTGTAAAAGTGGGCGTGGCACCTCTCATAATATCTGTGGGCTTTTGACAAAACAACTTCTCTCGAAATAAGACATTTTTGCAAGATTTTTATATTAAATATAAATTTTCAAGACGGTTCTTTTTGTGTGATCCTTGCATTTCTACGCCATTTGGTTAAAAATCTACAGTTCTTGGCAAATCAACTTCTTTCATTATATTTGGAAAAAATATTTGATAAAATATCTTATCTGAAAGAGTTTAAAAATTTTCTAAAATGCAAGAAATAAAATTGTTATATCCTTTTGACAAAACATCTAAATTGTATTTAATATTTTTTTGCATATATACATTTTGTTTTAACAAAACAACTTCTCTTCAAAGAAGTTGTTTTATCAAAACTGAAATTTAGAAAATATGTAACTTGGCTTGAGATAAGCGCAAAATATGAATCACGTTTTTGTTTAAAACCATTTTAACAAAACAACTTGTGTAATGTAAGTTATTTTTTTTTTTGTTGAAAACAATTTCGACAAAACATCCTATCTTTTTAGTCTTAATTTTTCTGAAAATCTTTTGGCATTAGAATAGAATTATTCATATCTTCACTTCAATTTAGTATTTAAATTTAATACTACACTTTCACTTTTTCACCCAATATTTCAAAATCAATGTTACTAGATATTTTATCAGTTTTTTTCGTTCTCCTGTAAAATTGCAGTTTTTGAAAGAGGTTGTTTTGTCAAAAGTCCACAGATATGTACATATATACAAACATTTGTTTTGAAATATCTTGGGAACTAATACTACAAAACATCTGATATTATGTGGGAGTTACTCAATTGACCTTGTAAGTTGTTAAAAATACCTTATAAGTTCTTTGGTGACCCCGAAGTTCATTCACTCTGTGCAATGTCAACAACAGAAGAAGAATATAAAATTAAAATTACTCCGAATATTTGAAAAAATATTATACAAATAGGTCCAGTTTTTCTTTAATTTTAGACAAATTAAAAATGTGGACGTAAAAGTGGGCGTGGTCAATTTTATGATTATGACAAACATTCAAAAAAATATTACCGAAATCGGTGTAGCCGTTACTTAAGTGATGCTATTACCATATATAGTCTATATTATAGACTATAAGGGACCCCGACAAAGTTCGTTCTGTCAAAAAAAATTTGTTTAACAGTTTCGAAAGTGAAGAAATCGCCCTACCAGCTTTTGATTCAAGATACATTAACATAGACAGGCCCTAACTCATTATTTTTCTAAATCGAGATTTTTGAATTTTTGGATACATTCTTCTTCTATCAAAATATGCTAAAAAATCGATTCTTTAAAAAAAGTTTAGGGAATTTCTATATTAAGGTAACGATATGTAGCTTATGTCTTCTTATAAACACACATCTATATATGATGTAAATTAATTCGAAATAGCTCCTAAGTTCCAGAGAAATGGAGATTTATTCTCTGCACAATAATTGATCATTTACATATCGCTCATTTACTTAAAAAACGTCATAACTCAAAAAATGGAATTTTCGAATTAGTGATGCATAATTAATTCTCATATCATTCTTCATATTGTGTAAAAAATTTCATACAAATATCTTGTTTATCCAACTCTTTTTCCATTAAGTTGTGTGTAAACTCAAGACTTTAAACTCATTTCTTGACAAACTGTTTTTCTTTTAGTTATGACGTTGTTTGAGTAAATGAGCGATATGTATTTCTCAATTTACGAGTATCATATTACACTCTTAATTTTACGGAATATGGCACGCACATATGTACATATGTATATCCTGTCATAACCGCCAAAAAAAAGCTTAAGAGACATGACATGATATATCGCCAGGCCATTATTGGTTTGGAGCATACGCCAAAAAGTCAGAATGCAGAAGAACGACAAAACAATTCTTATTAAACCTTAAAATAGTTGATATGGAGCAAAATTAATGCTAAATATCTCGGAAAGCATAATTAATTTCGCAAAACCTGTTTTGGATTCAGAAAGGGGATACTCAAAATATATGTACATATGTATATACCCCATACCTAACTAATTTTTTTAAAAAATGGTCGGTGGGTCAAACTAATAATGTGCTGACGATATGTATAATCTCAAAACCAATTTTGTTTATTACCTTATTTACTCTGCAACTAACTTGTATTTGTTTCTTCTTTTAGCCGTCCCTTAGTTTAGATAATACCATTGAAACATTATTAATTAAAAATGAAAACGATTTCATAAGTGTTGAACAGGACAAGGATCCTCAAAATATTATTTCATTGTCGGCACGTAAACGTCATTCTCAGCAATTCCATCAGGTAATGAATGCAACTGCAACTGCACAACATCAAACTTATCAACAGCAGCAACAGCAACAGCAACAGCAGAAACGTGACGAAAACTTACGACAACTACTGGATGTAACAAATACTTTGACATTTGAAGAATTAAGGGATTTTGAAATGCGGTCAGTAGAATTGGGGACAAATTAAAAATTGTTTTGTTTTTATTAAAGTTATAAATAAAATTACAGATATGGTTCTCCCCATCACAGTCGATCGCAGTCGGTAAAAACACCAGGCAGTAGAGCATCGGGTCGTCCAAATCAATTATGTTTGCCACAGCAAAGATCAAGGTAATTTATTTTTTTTTTTAACTTCAACTAAGTGAAATTGATTTCGAATAAAATGTTTTAGAGTGGCCTCAATGCCCAATACCGGTGTTGAGGAGGAGTATTACCGATTAAGACATTTTTCCATAACCGGCAAAGGTGTTATAAATCGTGGCGATTCCTTAAAGAGCAGACACAGTAAATCTAACAATAGCGTAGCCAGTTCTAATTCAAGGTAAACTGAGAATTTAAATTTAATAAAATTACAAAATTTCATTCTCATTTAAACGATAGCAATGAACATTTAACCACCCAATTTCAAGCCTCTCAAGTGCATTCAGCACGCAACTCGGCTACTTGCAGTTTAGCCTCAAGTCGTGAAAGTAGTACTTCCAACCCCGGCAGTGGCCCCTACAGGTAATTAAATTTTAAGAAAAGTTACAACAAAATCAAAGTATGGTCGATAATATTGCAACTTTTTTTTCTATTATTGTCTTGCAGAGTTCTTATGCTGGGCTCTACTGCAGTGGGCAAAAGCTCTTTGGTCTCCCAATTTATGACATCTGAATATTTGCACGCTTACGATACCAGTATTGGTAAGTTTTCTAAGTGATATAAAAACGTTTTATACGCCCATCATTTTTTTTTCAATTACTTCCATTTGAAACCATTTAACCATAAGTTAATTTTCTTTTTTTTTAGTTTTTTTTAGAAAAAGTTTTTGTAATTTTTTTATTGCAGGAGATTTAAAAATATGTTTAAATATCTTATTAGAAATTTTTTATTTCGCAAATAAAAATCGCTAGTTAAGTAGTCGTATAAGTCCTAGTTTACACTATGCAAGTCTTATTGCTAAGAAGTCTTATTGCTGGGAACAGAAACGTTTCTTTTCCCCTCGTCCCTTTCTCTATCCCTCAAACTAATCAGCTTAGCAATAAAACTTGCATAGCGTAAACTGGGACTAAGCATAAACGGGTGTAGGCATGCCAAATAGCATATTGTATTTTTTTTAGTTTTTATTCAAAAATTTAAAATTTTCATAAGCTTTCTCATACATACTCGTATGTATGTAAATATGTATATACTCGAATTTGCACCAATACTTTTTCTCATCTCATTTGCTTATGCTGCGAATTGATGCTTTACTTAAAGTAATAAATTTATTAGATGTAACAATAGATTGGTGACAAATATAAATACTCTAAAATAGTAAATTCTTTGCTTAGTTATATGCTTAAAATTATTAAAATTCGTTTCAACATCAATTGGGTTAAGTAAAACAATAGGTTCGTTCACGTACTCACCATTGTCATTACAAAGCAACTGTTCTCTTAAACCAAACTTGGTTTAAATTATAGCATTTTTGGAGAGACATTTTCTTCTTAATCTTGTCCGAATTAGCCCAAGCTTTTTCTTCGTGTAAGTTTAAGCATAATAGTTAAGCAATTAACATAATAAAAAAAGAAACAGTAACAATCCAGGCGAATATATACTAGGTGGTCGCAACTGCTCAGGTGACTACTTTCGCCGCTTGTAATTTGAACATCTGTTAGATGTCAACACACCAATTTCGCTAAATTTTCTGACAGCAAAAGCATAAATTTTAAAAAGCGAATCGAGTCGAGAATACGAGTACCTTGTATGAATACGCTGTAACTTATAATCAACCTATATTTATATACTCCAAGGCGAATAAATAACAGGTGGCCCCACTGCTTATAGTTTGAATATGCATGTCAACAACACATATGTATTTTTTATTACATTTGTTTGACATCCAAAGTATGATTTTTTCAAATTGCATTGAAGCGAGTCTACCTTATATAAACTTAACTTGGTAAACTCGCCCCAATTCGCCTTGAAAATACGTTCTTGGAATGGCGAGAAATCCAAAATTTGTGTTAACATCAACACAAATTTTTTGACATCAAAAGTATAAAATTGTCAAAACGAACTGTGCCGAGTATATTCTATGTTCATGCCTTGATCTCAGGGAGATGCAAATTACAAGCGGGCGAAAACAATCAGCTGGGCTGAGGGGTCCGGCCACCTGTTATGAATTCGCCTTATTTATAATTTATAAATGTCTTCTTGACAGTGAGTTTTTCTTACTTTTTCATTTTACTAAAATTTACACAAAAAATACAGGACGAGATATTTGAAAAGGGGAATGAAAAAAAATTAAAATTAGACAGAAATCCTCGTTTGCCATTCAAGGTTTTCTATCAAAGGTTTAATTTTGTTTTTTTTTTAGTTTGTTTCCAATTGTATAACTACTATTTTTTCTAATGACGAAATACTACGATCGAAACAGAAACAGAGAAACAAACAAGCAGTCATGATCATCTTTAAGTGTTTTATAGTTTCCATTTTAAAATTTAATACATGTACACTACCCATTGTCTAAATTCTTTTGCATAATTTTTAGTTTGATTTTGAATACTCGTATTTACCTTAAAACATTTAATGAGTTTAAACTTAAATTCTTGTTGCATTTTAATTAACTAAAAACAAAATACCCTTTATTTTATGACAACAGATAGTATTGAAACAAATTTAAAAAGTATGTACGTACGGCTGAATGAAATAACTGCCAATGAAATAACTTCCAAAAAATTAAATAAGCCTTACAAAATTTAATGAAATAAATCCCAAAATACTAAATGAAATAAATCCAAAACATACTCGTAACTACAAATTACTTCACACAGTGGTCACTTATTGGGTCAAAAACAAAACGAAAACCTTCCGAGTACAGACCCGAACCTGTGTTGAAAATTTCAGCTCCACAGCTCTTGAAGTTTCAGAGATCATGCGTTACTAACAAAGACACGTACATACATATGTATATACATAAATTATGAATTAAAATATTTAACAAACAATTTAGGGCCTAGTTTTGTAAAAAGCAAAGTTAAGGGTTCAAAAATTGTATTTAAAAAAAAATGTAAATTACAAAAGCAACACATATACAAAATTTGTAAGCGCTTAGCGTTGCGTTTTACAAAATAAGGGCCTTGATTTAATTTAATTTATGAACAATTTTTGGGAATTATTTAATTTTTTTTAAGATTTTGTTCCAGACGTTATTTCATAGAACTCTACATACATACATATAGTAAATATAAAAGGCCTTATTCAGAAAAAAATAATTTAGGTTTACAAAACGTTTAACAAACAAATTTCCATATACAATTAGTTCTGTAAACCTTTTGTAAGCCCAATTCATTTTTTTCTGAATACGGCAGGTAAAGTATACTTTTTAATTTTTTTTTTAATTTGTTGCTACACATAGTTATTTTTTTTTTAATTCTTTTTCAAACGTACATATAAACTAATATTGAATAAAAATTTTTAATATCCTGCAATCTGTTTTAATCCAATTTAACACAAACATACAATTTATACAATACGATGGGCTGCAGGCAATAATTGTAACATTCGTATACATATTGAAAAACCCGCTGACGGTAAAGAAATTAAAAAAGCAATATTGTATTAGTAATCCTAATAAGCAAATATTATATTTATAAATCGTAAAAAATTATTCAATATTTTTTAAATTCAAGTTCATTTGGTTTTTTTTACATACAAAATAATTTTCTTTGCGTTTTGCTGCTCCATTTTTAATCACGTTTAATGCATTATACTAAGTAAAATAGCTTTGTTGATATCGAATAAAAACGTATCTAGTTATATTCACACACGCACACACACACACACACATAAAACATCCAAGCACACACACCATATCCATACATTTAAACTTTTGTAATTTTTCTAAGCGAACTATAAACAAAGAAAAAACACCTTAAATGCAACCACATTGCAGTCATATTTTACTAATACACACACAAACACATACACATATACACATCCATTCAAATCTCTACATCAATAATTTGCAATTCTCGACATTGCACTCCTGTGAACACAAACACATACACATGTACAGATTTCTATAGAAACAAATGGCAAATGTGTGTTGTTTTTTTTCTTCTTCTTAATAGATTTTCTTTATAAACAACAGCACACCTTAAACTAACGACTCAAATCCTTTTAATTTCAAATTTAATTTGATACTTTGTTCATTTATCAAAAAACAAAACGCATACATACATATGTACATACATACATATTTACAAACGAACACTTGTATATTTTGTATATTTTTTTAAACTGCACCACAAGTGTAGAGTTCTCTATTTCAACAAAAATTATTCGAATAACTTTTTAGGGTTCCGTACACAAAAGGTGAAAAGGAACCCTATTGTTTTCGCTACACTGTCCGTCTGTCCGTTTGTCCGTCACTGGCTATTTTCTCGAGAACCGTTAGAGCTACGGACCTGGAATTTGGACAGAGTATGTAGAACTCTGTAGAACAAATACATGAGAGTAAAAAATTAAAGTGTGTTCCAAAACGAGCAACGAAAAGTATTAAAATCCCATGTAATATATGTACAAACAATGATATGTACATATATAGACACTTGCAATTTGTAAAGTTAGTATATTTTTATACAGACTACAACAATTAACACTAAAATTTACAAAAAAAAAATCTAAATTAAAGGGTGTTCTATCAGTTAATGTAATTTTGACAACTAGCTGGATCTTGGAAACCGCAAAAACTGTAACACTAAAAAATTTCAAAATTATAAAATCGCCAAAAACCGAAAAAATCGCCAAAACGAAAAAAGCGCCAACACGAAAAAGCGCCAAATTAAAAAAAAAATCCTATAACTAAAATAAATCGCCGAAATCCGAAAAAATGGCCAAAATGAGAAAAAAGCGCCAAGACTAAAAAAAAATCGCCAAAACTGCAAAACGCCTGGTTAAAAAAACGCTAAAAACCAAAAAAATTTCAAGAACGAAAAAAATGCGAAAATTATATATACAAACTAAAGTTCGTATAGTACTACATATCTAGTGCCCGTGTGTGAGTCAAGGTCGCACTTTAGTGGATTTATTTATTTTAAAGCGATATTTAAGCAGCACACTAAAAACTATCTTCCAACTATCATTCAGATGAGAATAAACCACGACATTTAAGTGCAAGAATCCTTCAAACACGCATTGAAAAGATATTTTTTTTTTTCAATAAAACTACCACAAGGACTAACAATGTATGAGTCATACAAAAGTACAACGAAAAAAGCAACTCATGCATTCATTTTAGAAAAAAAAGTAAAGCAATGAACTTGACACATTTTTAATTGCTTTACTCTCATCAATACGTTACTTTTATGCAGGCCAGAGTTGGGAAAAATAACATTTTCACCATTGCATTAAACTGAATGTGATAAAGTAATTGAAAACTATTTATATTTCTATTTGGATGTAAATTAAAAACTTTTAACAACAAACTTAAAATCGACTTTTTTATAAATTCTGTGGTAATTCATCAATATAATCGCTACAAAAAAAATATCTAGAGAGTTCAGAATAGCGTTTTAAACAATATGGTAATGTTAAACTAAACAAGTTAAAAAATATTAAAAAATATTCATATACACATATATGTATGTATGTATGTTTCACATCGTTGCCTGCTCACAATGAAAATGTTAAGATAGCACAATTTCGCAAAATTAAAATTTTAAGATGCTCATTGTGAATTCCCTAATCAAATCTGCGCGAACAGATATAGCGAGTTTATTTACTTTATTACATTGCAAAAATTTTTTTTAATTGCCTCAATGTTTTCGATTTTAACATGTATTTTCCTCCTTCTGTAAAATTATGATAATGTTAGTTAGGGGCTTTTGCATTTCAGGTAACGACATGCAGATTTTTAAAACTTTTTGAACAGTGTTCAAATTTAAACGTTACATCCCTGACTCAGATGTATTCGTGTATTTGACTCCCTATCAGCGATGATAATGGATTACGTTAATAGGTTTTCCTTTATCTTTTTTTTAACCTTTCAATCAATCAAAAACGTTGTTCTTTTTTTTTGGTAAATGTGATGTGGCATGGCAATTGTGCAATCGAAATTTCCTTGAATGAAAAGGGCTTCTTACATCAAATTATTTGTCAAAGCCTTAAGCAAATGTATAGAAATTTTCTCAAACCATATACATACATACATACATACATACATACATACATACATATGTACATATGTACATATGTACATACATATGTATATGGTTTCATTTCATATGAATTGAGATGAATAATTTATATCAGGAAAGTACTGAGAATAATGGTTATTTTGTATTCTGGAAACTTCATAATTAAATAAAAATAAAATAGTAACGGCCCTGTTTAAAAAAATTAATTTGTATTTCAAGTTATTTTATTCGTATACGCCAGTTAAACATTAAAGTAAACTGTGAACAGAGAAAAGCAAAGATAAGACATTATTATTATTATTATTATTATTATTGTGTATACCTATTTAAAATTCTGGCGATTTTTTCGGTTTTTCTCTATTTTTTTTTTTTTGTATTGACGCTTTTTTTAGTTTTGGTGTTTTTTTCGTTTTAGCGATTTTTTCGGATTTTTGCGATTTTTTTTTGGTTTTTTTAATACGACCTTTTTACTTTCGGTGATTTTTTTTGCATTTTAGCGATTTATTTAATTTTTGGTGATATTTATCATTTTAGCGATTTCGCGTTTCGGCATTTATTTATTTTGGAATTTTTTAGTTTTTGAACATTTCAAGAGTTTGTCTCTTAGGGCACTGCTACACGTTCAATATATATTGAACGCGATCCAGTATCGTTATATTTATTGAACGTGTAGCATGCAGTATTGATGGATCGCGATCCATATTGCAGAAAGGCCTAAATTATGGAATCCAGATCACGGATCGCGGATCGCGTGATAAATATTGAACGTAGAGCAATTTCATGATATTAGATTGCGATACGTTAATAAGAATTGAAATAAAACAAATAAAATAAAAGACGAGGTGCAAAAAATTTAACAAATAAAATGTAAAAAAGTTTATTACATTTGTGTAAAGTTTGATTTAATAAAGGGTAATGGCAGAAGATAGTGAAAGCGAGTGGGTTCTGACGGTGGAATCGGAATTAACGACCAAAAAAATTATTTTGAGACTTTATATTTAATTTGCCAGAGTTGTGGGACTCGTCGGATAAAACTTATTAATAAATTTATTATTAATAAATTTAAATTTATTATTAATTAAATTTATTATTTAAACGATCCGCACAGCACAAAAATAACGTAAATACTGACGCGATAAATATTGAACATGTAGCATACGCTCGTGATCCATCAATCCATTAGAATGGATCGCGATCCAAGTATCACAATATATATTGAACGTGTAGCAGTGCCTTTACGGTTTCCAAGATGCAGCCAGTTGTCATAATAACATAGTTAAAATTACATTAACTGATAGAATACCCTTTGATTTTGATTTTGTTTTTTAGTTCAGTTTTAATTGGTGCAGTCTGCATAGAAATACACTAGCTTTGAGAATTTCAAGTGTCTATATGTATATTATTGTCCGTATATTACATTAGGATTTCAAACATTTTCCTTGCTCGCTTTAGAATACCTTTTAATTTTTAAGTGTCATATATTTGTTGTTGTAGCGGCCAAAGTTTTACATATTCTATGAAAATTTCAGGTCCGTAGCTTTTACGGTTCTCGAGCAAACAGCCTTTTCACCTTTGGTGTACGAAACCCTAAAGAAGAAATCTATTGGAATGGTAATACATTGTTCTTATTTGCGACTAGATTTCTTTACTCAATTTTAAAACGTGTAGAATTGTGTGCATTCGGTTTACAGAACACAAAATGTCGGAATTCACTTTGAGAAGGAGAAATGAACTGGTATTCGTTTAATGCAACATGTGCGAATATAATTGTATTAAAGTACTATCCTTGTTCTAAGCTCAAAATAATTACGGAGTTGTGCTTAAATCAGGCTTCAAGTCTTAGGAGCTTAATTCTATTTTTCAATTCAACATTTTGTAAATTCAAATATTTATAAAAATAGGTAACTTGAGTTTCGAAATTCTGAAACTTATTAATGGATTTTGCTGCATCTAAAATTTCTTATAAAAAATAATTACAAACTATTTGAATTACATGAAACGAATATAGTGTTTAGACTTTATATACATACATGTACATATGTATGTATGTATGTACATAAGTTTGTAATTCCATTTACAACAGACATTTCCATTTCAAATAAACACAACCGTTTAATTTTTACCTTGCAAACATTAACATTTCGTTATGCAAAAAAGAAACGTCACATAAATAACTGCATATGCATAAAAAAATATACATACACACATATCGCTAGCTGAAATGCAAAATTACATATCAAAAACAAAATTATTCAAGTGGCTGAAGTAAAAATTCTTTATTATCGAAACACATGTATTTAAAAATGCGATTTTGAAGTTTTTATTAGTTACGTGGTTTGGCATTTCAGCTGACGATATGTATGTATATGTATATGTATGTATGTATGTATGTAATACACAAATTGTATAAGAACTTAATTTGTAATATCCTTTGCTTAAAATAAAAATCAAACTCAATATACAGATTTCAATAAAATAAACATCCATGCGTTAATGTAATCAACATCAATGATGTATAAACAAGTGTATATGTCTATCAATCAATATATGTATTAATCAATCGTTCACACAATCACACACACATATATACATATACATATATGTATATATAAACATATGTATGCATATGTACATTAGAGTAGTTCGCCTTCCATACAAAAAAAATTTGTGCCAGTCACCTCCTAGGAGTAAAGATAATATAAAAAACAATTCCAAAAGTATTTTTTTTTTATTTTTTTGCCACGCCTACAAATAGCGCTCTTTTAGTACTTTGTTCACTGTGTCGCCATTTGTAGTCCGATCATAATATTTTGTATAACGGTGCTCATGGCTCTGTAAGGGCTATATTTCTGTCTTTAATAGTTTTTTCTACCACGTCATATTCCAGTCATTGGCTTTCGTTCACAAATATTTAGCATTAGGGTGAGTACTAACCGAGTTTTAAAAGTCATAACTAGAATATGACGAGGTAGTAAAAAATTTCGAACCACTCTAATGTATGTACATCCAATTAAATTACAATCAGTTATTAAAACTTTCCTAAACTCCTTATATAAACAAATACACATACATACATACATAAATATCAATATATTTTCTTTATTTATACAATAAAAAATTTCCTTTCAAGAACTTTTTTTTGTTGATAGAAAACAAGTAAAATAGTAGAACGTTTTGAAGAACATTTATTTGTTAGTTACTGCACGTTCATTAACTCGATTTAATTTATTTTCGTCTCTCATTTGATTTTAAAATTTTCCATTTCTTTAATACGAACTTTTTGCGTTTAAAATTTAATTGTATTGATTTCTTGTTTATTTTGTTTTTTTTTTCTTTTGCAATAAATGCAATCCACTAGATGACGACTCTGGAGAAAAATCTGTTTCAGTTTTATTAAGTGGCGAAGAGTCAGAATTGATATTTATTGATCATCCCTATGCCGAAATGGCGGTAAGTTTTTTTTTATTTATTAAAAAATTATTTAAGTAATTAATCTACTATTTAATACTTTTTTTCAGCCTGATGATTGTCTTAGCAGTTATGATCCTCATGGTTATTGTGTGATATATTCTGCTTCTGATCGCAGTAGTTTCAATGTGGCCGAGCATATACTGCAAGTGTTATGGACTAATCAAAATATTGCCCAAAAAGCGGTTATTTTGGTAGCCAATAAGGCCGATTTGGCGCGTAGTCGTTTAGTGAGTGCTGACGGTAAGTTTTTCTTATAAAATAAATATGTATTTGGCTTCATTCAACATTGCTAGAGTGACACCAATTAATTTAGATAGTGAGAACAATGGGATCTTGTATTTCCTAGTAAAGAATAGAAAATCCGATTTTGTTGGATTGACACTGAAGTCGGCCTATTGGCACCAGTTGCTGACTATCTCCAGTCTCTGATAAATGATTGCTTACATTAGAGAAAAAGTTAATTAGGAAGAGCCCTTCTCTACAAATTAAAAAATGGTGGCATGCCAGCAATTGAAGGAATTTTGGTAACTTTTTGATCTGCTTCTAATTTTATGGAACACAAAAAGAAATTTAAGAATACAAAAGTGTCTCTTGTACGATTTCTTAAGAAGTCATATTAATAGCAACTGCTTGCGCTGCAAAGTATTATAATACATGATATAATTCTCATTTGGTTTGTATTTCAAGTACATATATACTCGTAAGACATTTTTTTTACCGATTACTACAATACTGAAAGCTAATACAAGAGTGACTGATAGATTGGTCTCATTTTAAAGTACTACTGCAGCTTTGCTAGAACTATAACATATTTAATCTGGTAAACAAGAGCACCATCAGAATCAGTTTTTTATGAACTTCGATATAATGAATAAGCAATAAAAAGAGAAGCAATGACAAGCCTATATTAAAATCATTAGAAAGTATCCGAATCTTAATTACGTCCGTATCAAAATATTTGGATCTTATTAATTATTCTGATAACGAAAGAATGTCTTACTTTAAGACATCATTGACCAAGGGCTAATAATTGAATGAAAGAAATCTTTTGATACAATCGAGAGAAATCTAATGATAAAATTTCATATATGTATATTCATACATACCTATGTTTCCTTAATTATAAAAGTGGTCTGTCATATTAATTTTTGCTTCGAAATATTAAATAAATCTTAAAAAACTACAATAAATATTAAATAAATTTATATTAATCGAGACTAGTACAACTCTAAATTAAACTATTGCATAATATAAAAATACTTTTTGATTTGTTCGAATGTAATCTACTAAATATCTTGACCAAAGAAATATACGACTTAGACCACTTTCATAATTCACATATTTATGTACATGCACTCATTAAAACCATTATATTATAGCTATGCTATTTATGATGCGATACAGGAGTTAGGACGTGATTTTCGTAACAAAAATAATCGACACTATTGCAGTTATTAATTTATTTTTGTTTTGATTTCATTGTACTTAAAACCACAGTATGAAAATAAACGAAATAAATTGTTTGATTTTTTGTTTCGTTCTTTGAAGTGAGTGAAACAAAAACAATGAGAAGGATTGCTAAATTTGTTTTTGTATTGTTTTTGCACATGAGCACAAACCGGTGAACACAGCGGATCAGCTGAAAGCCGGCTAGCAGCCACCGCCGGCCACAAATAATACATTAATTTAATCGTACGCCGCTAGAAAAGAAAATAATGGGAAATAAATGGAAACGTTTTGAAATAGTTGCGGCGAATTCGACATTATTATATAATATAGTTTTATTGCATTGTCATTTAACACATTAAATTTGTTTTATATAGCTAAGCAGCACAGCTATAAGCGGGTGTCCTAAGACACCTCTCTTCTTTTTTTCTCCTTATTTTGGTTTTTTCATATACATGTCTTTAATTCTTTTCAGACGGCAAAGCCATGGCTACAGCATACGATTGTAAATTTATAGAAACATCAGTGGGTATTAATCACAATGTGGACGAGTTGTTAGTGGGTTTGCTGTCACAAATACGTCTTAAATTAGAAAATCCGGAAAAATCAAGGTAAATTATTTGCATTCTTGAACGAGCAGAGTTATTTAAGTTATTGCAATTTGCTCTTTTATATTATTTTACAGGGACATGTTTAGGAAACGGTCCATAAGAAAATCAAAGAGGAGAGCTTGTTCTCCATTAAGTGGAGCCTGTTTGACAGGTGGCACCAATCCCAATACCCCCCTGGGTGCCCTTAATAACATTATAAGTGATGTTAACTCACCACCGGGTAGCGCTCACAGCAGGTAAATACTAAACAACTATTAAATATCTAGTCAACAGCTTAACGTAGAGATTTGTTTTCATTTAGCCCCCGTAAATATCGTGGTTCACGAACTTCCACCAGTTTGAAAGTAAAAGGCTTGTTGGGTCGTGTCTGGGCCCGTGACTCGAAATCGAAAAGTTGTGAGAACTTGCATGTTTTGTAAAGAGAATTCTTTAAAACTTCGTGCTGCAGTAGGACAGAAACTTAAGAAATGGATTTGTTAATAAACTGCAATACTTTTTTTATATTGTTTTGAAATTTTACAAAGCGATAATAAGTATTATTTTCAAACGGACATTTATAGATTTTTAATTCACTTTTTTTCTTTACAACACGATTTGTGTTATTTTAAGTTATTTTTAAGAGAAAAAACAATTTTTCAAACGATTCACATTATTTGCAATTGGATATTAAAATTAAGCTAAAATATCTTTTTTTGACAATGGGTCCATATTACCAGAATGATTAGGCTAAAATAACATATAATAAACTTAAATTATATGTAAAACTTACATACATATGCATAAGATTATAAAAATTGTTTATATTGTATGTATAATTAAGAATTGTTTGTTGAAAGCAAAATAATTCCATTATTGATGAAATTAAAACAACCATACAGTATTTATACTTAAAGAGCCGAAAGCTCGATTCAAAAAATTTTCCAATCACACTTAAAATGCGAACTTGTCATACAATAATTATTACTCTTTTCTTAACTTTCGACTATTTAAAGCTATTCATAAAAATGTTTTAACTCTTGTATGGGTTGTATGGCGCAGAGTTTTTTTTTTTTTGAACGTTATCAATTATTGTGATCATTGTCCATAAAATGTGTATATTAAATAAATTTTTTAATCACTGGAACATGCAACCAAAACAACAACTTTATGAATACCTTTAATGTTTAAATACTCTATGAAAGAAACTAGTATACATGTTAATTGTATTTTCGCAAAATCTAAATGTTATTTGTCAATGTGAAATTTTTAATATTCCCCCTCCAATTCTTCACTCCCCTTTAAAATTAATTTTACTTAATATAAAAGACATTATAAAGCAAATATTTGAAATATTGTATTTGTATATTTATAAAAATAAGAATTTTATGATGATGTAAAACAAGCAACAAGTTCTAAGAATGGTGAGAAGCAATATTTAAAATTCCAATTGAATTGTTGTAAAAAAAAGGTTATTTATGTGAAATAAAATATATCTTTTATGTAATTGTACGAGTATATTCAACAGAAATTACACTTAATAATAAAAAATTTTGTAAATTAATATACATATATTTTTTATAATTATTTAAGTCATTAATTCAAAATATCGCACATTAAATATGCATTTAAGATTAAAAGATTTGAGTATTTTTTATTATGTTCACAAATATGCACATAAATGTATGTATGGACCAAAGAATGACGAGTACTCAAAAAATATATGTACCTACATAAGTAAATGGTCTTAATTTTATTAACTGCGTATAATAATAATTGTAGCGTAAACAATTCGTACGCTCACATGTTTTCTCTCAAGCAACTAGCAACTATAGCCGATTCCAACGTATCGGAGCATCTTTGCTTCGTTTATTTAAAAAAATAAAGCACGCTAAAACTAAAAATAAAAAGGCGGATGCGTATTAAACGCATACTCTCTCATACTTTCTGTATGAGTATGTTTATTCTCAGGATATGGATATTCATCATTCGCTCGTGTACCATTCATTTGTGTATGCAAAACGGAATGGAAAATGTTTGTGTATGTGTGTGTGGCTGCCCTGAAGGAAATGTCGATGGTGAAAATGTACTGAGTCGCTTTTGACTTTGTCACCAGTACTACTCTCTAATTAATCCCCATACAATACTTTGTGCTATAGACATTTAGCATGTGCTTGTCATTGAAAATCTACTAGTAACACTAAAACAATTGACTAGGTAGTGAATACATAGTTCTTATGGGAACATGGAGACATACCAACCAGACATTTAGTGGTACATTTCTATACCTTACGTACATACAATTATATGAATATTGACAAGTTGTTGCAAAAGCCACCAGAAATAGACCACATTTGTTGTCACTCTTTCTTTTATACTGACGAATAGAAAAGAAATTGTAGACAATGTACCTACTACTAGAAATTTAGTGTTGACATAGAGACATTTGGCCCCAGTCTGACTGCAGGGTGTTTTAAAACATGCTTTATATATATATGTGTGTGTAAAACAGCCCTGTATATACGCATGTGTAGCCGATTAATAGTCAGAGTATTTTTATACTCATGGGTATGATTTTAACTCATACAATTTATAAATTTTAGTTATAGTTGTTTGTGCTGTGTAATTTAAAATATGTGTATAGTTGGATGTTTATATTGATATGTATTCGGTTTAAAATTAATGCGAGTGTTTGCATATGAATGTGATTTGTATTTTTAACTGTACGCATTCATATTTGTTTGACGGCCAATGCGCAGAGTACTTAAAACGATACTTTTGTCATTCTCTGGTATGGACTTGTAAGTAAATGCATCACAGGGCATCATACTATGCGCAGCACGTTCGTAAATGCAAACAGTGGCACCATATTGGCAGCAAACAAGTACAAATATCTATATATGTATGAAAATATTATCCATATATACACACATACATATTTTTAGAGAAATAGTGTTAATTCTGCTTTGTATATTTTCATACATAAGAACCCTGTCGGACAATCACTAATCGATTTAAAAAATAATTAACTGATAGTTACCTTTTCTTAAACTAACTAAAAGCTAACTATAATGTGATCCAAAACTTACCCAAAATCAATTCTAAGTTGAGTACGTACGTGAGAGCCAACAAATTTACTCTCAGCTACTTTGAAACTTTGCTGTTATTATTTTAGATGGCACCTTAGCTTAGAGTGGTAGCACGTTAACTATACAACGTGTGATGATGATACATGGTTCGAACCTCAGCAAAATCTTTTTGTAAATTTACTGACTACCAGCTGACTTAAATAAAGTCAAGTTTAAGTTAATTGAAAGTAGTGCATAATGGGACAATTGGCTACCGCTATGTTAAAATAGTTGGTTCTTACCATTGGAAAGTAATCCAAATGTCGGTCAGCACTAGTTGCGATATAGTTAGCTTAAAGTTAGTTTAAAGTTAACTTAGTTTCCGACAGGGAATTTCCAAGACAATTTTCTTATATACACACATACATAAATACATATGTATATGTACCAGATAAAGGAATGAATTTTATTACAAATGGAATGAGAAAATGTTGGCAGGTAATCAAACAACTTAATTATGGGGTAAATGTTGAAAATGGCCAACAAAGCAAGAGCTTAAACTCCATAGACTAAGAAAAATTAAAAGTTGCATATGCAACTGTTTTCATCCTTCGTCTTGTTTAGGCCTACTATTTCCAATTTATTTTATTAAGGTCTCTGTACTTACATATTGTTATATAGTGCTCCTTTCGTTTCACAATCATTGAACAGTAATAGAGTGAATCTATATTGCTGAGCCACTGTCTTATACAAGGGTAACGGACGCGTACCCATACATGAACGCTCTTCCACCATAGGATCAAGTATATAAAACCTGAAATGATATGGAAATAGACATATAGTATGTATTTTAATTTATTTTTGGTTTTTTTTTCAAAAAATTCATACATATGTACATACATGTATACTTGTGGATATGTACTACTATTTTTTAATTGGTATAATCATGTAAATTTTTTTTACATTTTCATATAAAATAGTCTTAAAGGGGACCAAAGAAAACAATTAATTAAGTATGAATTTAATGATGAAAAGCTAAAATTGTTAAAACACCAAAAACAAATCAACAAAATAATTGGAATATTAACTGACAAGGATTTGTTTCTTGGTCCTGTTATTATTTAGATAGTAACTTACTGATCATAATAAGATTTAAGTAAAAATTGTAATGTTAGAATATATGTACATTTTTATGTATGTATGTAATTCTTATTTAAAAGTATTTGAAGCCACCATCTCACATATTCTATATGTATGTACATACATACGTACATACATATGTATGTACCCTGAAGTAAATGTGGATGGTGAAAATGTACTGAGTCGCTTTTGACTTTGTCACCAGTACTACTCTCTAATTAATCCCCATACAATACTTTGTGCTATAGACATTTAGCATGTGCTTGTCATTGAAAATCTACTAGTAACACTAAAACAATTGACTAGATAGTGACTACATAGTTCTTATGGGAACATGGAGACATACCAACCAGACATTTAGTGGTACATTTCCATACCTTACGTACATACAATTATATGAATATTGACAAGTTGTTGCAAAAGACACCAGAAATACACCACATTTGTTTTCTCTCTTTCTTTTATACTGACGAATAGAAAAGAAATTGTAGACAATGTACCTACTACTAGAGTTTTAGTGTTGACATAGAGACATTTGGCCCCAGTCTGACTGCAGGGTATATAGACATTTATATACATACATAAATTTTTTATATTACGCAAAAAAATATGGTTAATACCAATGCATAGAATATATATATATATTTTTTTTAACTATTTCGTTTTATATAACACAAATGAAATAAATTTTTGCATACTTCATTTCAAAGTAAATATATAAAATAAAAGTTTATAAAAAATCTGATACATATTTTGCCATCAATATTTACATAAAATTAATATGCATCGATTAATCGTTCCATAAATAAAAAAGTTTCGCGTCTATGAATTTAAGTCATAATAAAATAAGAACACAATAGAACATGCTGCACAATGGAATTTCAAATTGGATAAATAACAATAAATAATTAAATCAAATGAAACATTTAACTAACACTATTTTATAGTTTAAATTAAATGTTAAACCTACTATCTACAATATACATGCATACATACATATATATGTATGTATATAAAAACATACATACATACATACGTACCACAACAGCATACATGCATAAGTATATTATGCATAAACAAACAAAAAAACTAATGAAATAAACCAGTATATGCGTAGTTAAAATAATAAAATTAAAAATAAATTTTTTCCATGTTTTTTAATATGAATAAAATAATATTGCAATTAAAAGAATTTTTCGTAGGAATAAAATGTTCTTTTTTTCTTATTAGAATCCAGTATTCTCGTGGTTTTGTTATTAAATTTATTATAAATGTAATTGTCGTTATAAAGAAAAATTTTTTGGATACATGTAGAAATAAATATACACAAAAATTTATTTACATATTAAAATTAATAAGAATAATAACAAAAATTATTTTCATTTATACATATGTATTTGATAAAAGGGTAAGTTTTATATAAAGATTACAGTATTAAAATACTCTTTCTAATAAATGCCGCATTGTTCTGAAGCGCGTAGTGGTACAGAAAAGTATTTACGAGTATACATGGGAGCGGTAGAGAAGAAATACATAGATATAAGATTTGTTGCAACTTTTTTATCTAATTTGATTTTCCACACATATCCATACACATACATATGTGCGTAAAAATATACATCCAGCAGGAAAACTCAAAAGACCTTCTTACTTCGGAACTTATTAAAGGCCTGATTAGGAATGTACATATTTGATTCAATTACTATTCTTATATAACTGCATAAGAAGGCTTTATAGAAGCTATCTACTCTTTCGCATAACAGATAAGATACATATTCCATATACCCTTCTATGAAAAGGGAGAAGAAAAGTATAACATTTTATATTTTGGTTTTTACCAAAAGCAAAATCATTAATTTAAAAGCCTTCCAGAATCGCTGGCGAAAAATGCGAGAGCGGAAGGCCTACCCCGCAATTGTAACGTGTAAAAAAATATGAGTATGGAATCGAGCCAGCAGGCCTTGTGCATCCAAAATAAGGAGTACAGAGGCCTTCTAGAAGGCATCTTTACTTTTTCATTACATTTTTTTTCTGAATTAAAATTGACTTGAGCTTACTTAATAAATTTATTTCAAAACTATGAGTTATACATATATGTAAATACTTAAATTCTTCTATTTTATTGAAATAATTTTTTTTTGTTAACACGAGTCATGAATCAAGAAAACAAGATTGCGCACTCAGCCATACAAAAACATTTTCTACTGCGCATGTACGTCAATATAGAATACTCACGTGTGTTTGTTGTAAAAAGTGTGTGAGTGAGAGAGCAAATTCCACAAACAGACAAAATACATTGTTTGCAAAAAAATTCTACATGTACATACGTCACAGGCAGAAAATAAAATAACGAACCTGCGCAATGCGCATCTTGTTTTCTTGATTCATGAACAGGGCTAATTTTTCTGGTTTTTTGCCAGAAAAAGCATTTTTTTGCATATTTTAGTTTTTTTGTAGAAAAATGCTTATTTTGGATCACCTTGCTTAAAAAAGCTTATTTTTCATTCTGGCAACGCGATTAATACATATATAACGACTTATATAGCTCAAACTGGTGTAAAAGAAATTCACATAAAATATTTCTTTCCTCTTCTTGCACATGTATGTCTGCATGTTATTAATTTTTTCTTTACTTTTCTATAACTTCTACCACAAAGTCGAACTGAAACTGTAACCGCCGGAGGCTTATGATTGTTTGCTTGCAAATATTCGATTCAAAAATACCTTTCCTTACCCTACGTCTCAACGAGCTATCAACTCGGACATGACATGAACATGACGCCAGCAGAGCAACTGTGAAAAATTCATAAACTTCTTTGTTGTGGTGAACACGGGCGATGTCCATGTTCAGGCATATCAAAGTATATTGCGGTAGCGCAACAGAGATAGAATATTTACCAATTTTGTTCTGTTTTTTTTTTCTTTCTATTGTAAATTGTTGCGGACGGCGCATATGTTGCTAAGTCATATGTTGGGGCATCCATGTCAGAGCATGGACGAAACATGGACATGAGCGGTCTCCATTCGCATTTAAATACGCTCCTGTTACATCTACTGATGTTCAACGCATATTTTCCATGTATTCATCTGTTTTATGTGACAATAGAAGATAATTTCTTTTTGAAAATTAAAAAAAAAAACGCATTATTGTTCATTGTAATAAAGATCTCTTTGAATAAAAATACTTTGAAGTAACAAAATTGTTAATTTTATTCTTGCATATTTTGCATATTTGAGCATATAACCGTGCATATTTTGAATTTTTTTCGTGCTATTCCTGGCGCATATTTTTAATTTTTATTTGCATATTTTAATTAGCCCTATTCATGAACATGAGTCAACTTCTTCTTACCTTTTTCTAACACAGTGAACATCAACAAGTTAGTCCCGCCAATTATTGTTATTTATACACACCTACTACATACTTCGCTTTCCGTGTACCAGTGCAAGTTTAAAAGAAACAAAAAGATGTTATATGTATACAATACTCGTATTGTTTCGTCAATAGTTAGAAATTTGATCGTGCATAATAAGCAACTCGAATGTCAACTTTTGTAAAAAATTTTATATTTAGGCTTAATTAAAAAAACTCCTTTCGAGGAACGATAGTTGTCTTCCGAAAAAAATATTTTATGAAAATAAAAGATTCATTATTTCTCGTTTAATGTGTTTCTTCTTATCGTCATCCATACGTCTTAACATTGCAGATACCAGTTCTCCAAATATTACATCTTCGCATCGTTCCGCAATTAAGGGCTGCGGTTTTTCAGAAACTACCTCTTTGTCATTTTTAATACTTATTTCGTTTTTTGTTAAATCAACTATTGCAATTTTCTCTTCAACATTTGATGTTGTAACATTCGATTTGTAGCATTCCTTTGGCTCATGAGAGGAAATTTTAAAATTTTCTTTGGACTCCTCAATGTCTTTCCTTGCATCAGATTTAGCTTGATCCTCATTTTTAAGAGCCTTGCTGCTAACTTTATTTGCTTGTTTGGTTAGTTCTTTTAAATGACTTTTGTTTTCCTTAGATGATTTGCAGCTATTAGAGTTTTTATCCTCTTCCTCTGTTTCTAAATAAACAAATTCTTCTTGCTCTTCTGCTTTATACTCTTTTAAATAGTCTTCAGTTATAATAAATTCTGGCCAGTTATCTTCCCGTTTGCTTTCAGTGCTACTGCACACAAAATTCATCCTATCTGCATATTTGAATTTAGCATCACGTTGATACTCTTGCAGTAAGCTGTGCCAACGAATTTTCAAAATTTGTGCTGAAAGGAATTTTAAATAATCAAGAGGAACAAGATCAATTTCACAATCGTTTTATTAGATTACCGTCCATTTTCAACTTCTCCGCTAATTGCAACCAAGCTTTATTTCTTTTCTCCAAGTTGCAACTGTTGTTGTGTAAAGATGACAGTTCCCTAACTCCATCAATTATTTTAATATTTATATCCATATTTTAGTTTAGATTGAGTTTGAATTTATATTTGCCGGTTCGAATTTGTGTTAAAAATGATTTAAATCTCAAACTAAATTAAAATACAGTTTATTTATTTATAAGTTGTTTCAGTGTTGTGAAAATGCTCAGCAGTCGAGTACTGAGTACTAAGTACAAAATACTTCCAATGAGTACCCATGACATTCAGTTACACATGCAACATATCGACGGGTGATTACGGGTTTGGCGCACAGTATATTAAGAATACATGATTACTGTGAAAACCAATAACCACCCGACGATATGTTCCACACGATATCACTAAATGGCTTGGCAAGCAAATGAAAATTAGGCGCTTGTGGAAGTCAGTACAATTGATTGTAGTGTTTCTGTTGCACTTCCACTCGGAATCTGTTTGTACGTAAATCTAAATTTGTTCATGTTTTTATCTCGCTTTCTTTTCCTCTGGAATAGTTTTTCCGCTTATTTGCCCATAACTCATTCATTTCCATATATATATATATATATATATACGAGTTTTATTATTATATACGTATGTATATTATTTTGTAGTTGAATATAACAACTCATTACATATCGTCGGTTGGTTTCTGGTTTGCTGCAAACTAAAAGCTCAGTTACCCGACTGTAATGTAAAGTAACTGCAACAGTAGGAAACAGCTGATCGATATTGTTATGTGAAAAGTATTGAAAATTATTATAGAGATGTAATGTAACGTAACCTACTTTTCATATAAAAATTTCGATCAGCTGTTTCCTACGTTGCAGTTAGTTTACATTACAGTCGGGTAACTGAGCCTTAAGTCCCAGTTCAGACCAAGGCCTATTTATCAGGTCAACGCAACTCTCACGATGATTTTTGTTTTTATGGTTTGTTTTCTTGTTTGAGTTGTCAAAAGTTATTTGCACCATATACTTTAGTTCATGTTTGTGTGTGTTTCTGACAACTTAAACATAAAGTTGTTTTTTGTATTGCTGTGTTTTTGTAGAGTTGCGTTGACCTGATAAATAGGCCTTGGTTCAGACCTGCAATTTTTGTTGCAGCAACTTTTTATTTTTTAGTGCAAAAGAGCGAGAGAGGAATACAAATAGTATATATTTCTATTTCAACACTCTCACACATATTCAAGAATTGCTCCAACAAAAATTACAAGTCTGAACCGGCACTAATAGATTTATAAAAATACCTTGTGCAATACATAATTTAATTGTGCTTATACGTCTACTTTGTGGCTTATACGACACATCCACTTAATCATATCTGGCATCTCTCCGTTTTAAAGCAGTTGACATGTACATGTTTTTTGACAACTATTGAAAACACGAAGAAGCATCAAAGAAAGAATTTGGAAGACGATAAGAAAAAAAAAACCAATTAACGCCTTAATTTTTATTAATATATCTGAATTGAATTGTAATAATTGACCAAGTCTCAAAATATTCTCATTCCTATTATGGTAAGTTTTACATTAAGATAAACAACATTATAAAAATCAAACTAAAGAATAAATAGAGAAAAAGAATCGCTACAAAACTAGATTCCGACACTATTAACATCCAATAGGAAAAGAAAGATTTGAACAACATACCCCAAAAAATTCATTGCCGATTAATTATTTTTTTTACTAGCTATAAGCAGAATTTAGAGTTTATATTGAGAAAACACTGTATATAAAAAGCTGCAATATGTATCCTTGGAGTTCCGCAAATTATTCACCGGTAGCTGGTGGTGTTGGTGCAATGGTAAATGTTTGGAAAGTCTTGAGGCTTCTTCTTTATCTCTAATTTCAATGCTTTATTCAATGTTAATTATTCTGCGGTTTTTGGGCAAAACTATTTTCACTGTACAGCAAGAAAAATTCATTTCAAACTCTATCCACAAATGGCATTCAAAAGTGTGCCAGTGATAAGCAGTAGAATCGCTATAATTCGCGTCATGTTAAATCGAAACTCTAGAGAATTCTTAACAAGCCTTTATTAGTTTGTTAAAAAAACTCGCATTATATCTAACTAATTTTTGTACACATTGGAAAATATGTTGAGGGCAATTATGAATAAAATTCCGTGAGAAATTTTTCCGGGGAACAATTGCCTTGATTATAACATCTTGTTAAATATAAATGATTATATTGAATTAATACTTGGTAAGAAAAAATATAGCTTGTATCTTTAAATAACCACAATTTCAACAAAAAAAAGCTGTATAAACTTATATAAGTATATGAAGAGCCGTTTAATATTGACTTACATTTTCGGGTTCAAATAAACAGCTCCATTTGAGAAGAAGATGGTGTTGCAAAGAAAAAACCTAATTATATAAATGGTTATGCAATTGGAAATCATTTTATCAACTCTTACTTAAACAATCTGAATATCTTGTTTTATTTCGCTAGCTGCATTTTACTGAGTTAACAGAAAAAGTCAGTTTAACTTTAAACCTAATTAAGACTTTTGGATGGCCAATTATCGAGATTCTACTGTGATACAAATCAAACACTTTTTATTTCTTTTACATAAATTGTATATGTATACTCATATCTTTAGCAAGTCCAACTTAACATTTTTGCACATCAAATACACATTAGCACATGGGCTTAATATTCATACATATGTATATTAACAGCATTATAATTATAATCATATAAAAAACATTAATATTTCATACATACATATGTAGACGTTCAAATGTTTATTAATTCATTATTTTATAGGCAATGCCGAATAGTATTGATGATCAGGAGAAACTTTTGGCCGAAGCCATTAGTTCAGCTCGTAAGCAGGCATTTCAAATGAATCATTTCTTAGATAAAGAACGTGTAATGGATGCAATAAAATGTGCCAGCTCAATGCTGAGTGAATTACGTACATCAACGTTGTCGCCTAAAAGTTATTATGAATTGTGTAAGTTTTCTTTATGACCATTTTAATTAAGTAGAATGGTTCAGTAATTACATACACATTTTTTCAGATATGGTTATCACAGATGAGTTATGTCATCTGGAGTTGTACTTGAGTGAGAAAGCTTCCAAGGAAACGGATCTTTACGAACTTGTTCAGTATTCACACACCATTGTACCACGTTTGTATTTACTTATTACTGTCGGTATTGTGTACATTAAGAATGACCGCTCTTTAAAGCGTAGCATACTGAAAGATTTGGTCGAAATGTGTCGTGGTGTTCAACACCCTTTGCGCGGTCTTTTTCTACGGAACTATTTATTGCAATGTACGCGTAATATATTACCAGACGTTTTAGTTGCAGGCAATGAACATGAAGGCAATGTGTATGATGCCATAGACTTCGTATTGACTAACTTTGCCGAAATGAATAAATTATGGGTTCGCATGCAGCATCAAGGGCACTCCAGCGAAAAGACCCGTCGGGAAAAAGAACGAGAAGAATTGAAAATCCTCGTTGGTACCAATTTGGTACGTTTGTCGCAACTGGAATCCGCATCTCTAGAAATATATCAGCGATTAATTTTACCCGGAATTTTGGAACAAGTTGTCAGTTGCAGAGATGCTATTGCTCAGGAATACCTAATGGAATGTATCATACAGGTGTTTCCTGATGAATTTCATTTGCAGACTCTAGACCCATTTCTAAAGTCTTGTGCCCAACTGCAGACAGGCGTAAACGTCAAGAATATTATAATTTGCTTAATCGATCGTTTGGCGACATATAATCAAAGAAGTGGAAAGGTAAAAAAATTATTTCAAATCAAAAATCTAAGACTATTTTATATTTTACTCATTAGAACAATGGTACAGATATTGAATCTATAATACCACCTGAAGTAGAACTCTTTGAAGTGTTTAGTGTTCAAATAGCCAACATCGTTCAGGTAAAAATAATTGAGATGCTTGCACATTCTCTATAATAACTTCAATTTGAATTACAGACTCGTTCCGACATGCCGCTGGAAGATACAATATCACTACAAGTTGCTTTGTTGAGTCTGGCTCAGAAAGTTTATCCAGATCGGGTCGATTACGTTGACAAAGTGTTAGGTACAACTGCAAAGATTTTAGACTGTCTTAATATGAACAAGTAAGTTATTTCGTACATATTTGCGCATTTGTGTTCTATTAATATTATTATTTTCCATCAATCTATAGTATATCACATCTATTGTCCGTCAATCAGGAGCTTTCGCGCCTCTTGCGTATATGTATTGACTTCTACAACAACGTTTTGACTGTCATACAATTAAGCAACTTCTGCCCTCTACTTGAGAAATTTGACTATACATCGCGTAAGACATTGGCTTTATATTTGCTAATGAATGTTTTGGAATTCGAAACTTTGATACCCACGGCAGAACAGGCTGATGCTGTTTTGAATATAATAGCGCCCTTAATAAAAGATGACGAGACCGTAACAACAAAAGCTGGGCAAGAGCTGCCTGTAGATCTTGATGAATTTGCTGAGGAACAGGGCATAGTAGCTCGTTTCATACACTTGCTAAAATCTGATGATCCTGATATGCAGTATAAAATATTACAATCAGCCCGCAAGTACTTGGGGTCTGGTGGAGCACATCGTATTAAGCACGTTTTTCCACCTCTTATATTTTCTGCTTATCAATTGGCTTACAAATATAAAGCCAGGGCTGATGAAGATGAGAACTGGGATAAAAAGTGTCAAAAAATTATACAATATTGCCATAGTACAGTGTCTGCTTTAGCTAAAGCGGACTTGTCTGAATTGGCTTTAAGATTGTATCTGCAAGGTGCTTTGGTCATTGGTGAAATTGGCTATACAAATCATGAGACCGTTGCCTATGAGTTTATGACACAAGCATTTTCTCTTTATGAAGATGAAATCTCAGATTCCAAAGCACAATTGGCGGCAATTACTTTAATAATGTCTACCTTCGAAGAAATGACCTGCTTTAGCGAAGAAAATGCCGATCCCATAAGGACAAATTGTGCATTGGCTGCTTCGAAGCTGCTTAAGAAGCCTGATCAATGTAGAGGTGTTGTGGCCTGTGCCGCCCTATTCTGGAGTGGCAAGTATGTAGCTAACAAATTAAGTTACATATTATTGTTAGTTTTTTACAATGCCAATTTCTGTCTTTGTTTCAGGAAAAATGGCGAAGAAATGCGCGACGAGAAGAAGACTTTAGATTGTTTAAAGAAAGGAGCTCGTATTGCATCTCAGTGCTTAGATATAGGGGTGCAAGTTCAACTTTATGTGGAACTATTAAACCATTATTTGTTTTACTTTGAACGTGGTAATTCTTTGATAACAGTAGCCATGCTCAACCAGGTAAGCCCTCCATTTTTATTGCTTAAAGAAATATATATATAATATATACTATTGTAATTAATATAATAATACTATTGTAATTAATTTTCACTATAAAGTTAATTGCTAAAATCAACGAGGAACTTCCTAATTTGGAACCCAGCGAAGAAACTAAGCAAATCGAAATGCATTATAAAAATACCCTGGCTCATATAAAAAGTCGTATGGAATCAAATGATGTGGGCCTAGAGGTTTCATTCGCAGGAATATCGATACATTAGTCAAACTGTGTATACGAAATTTCTGCAGTTCGCAGAGAAATATTTTTTTATACTCTGGCATTTTCAATCAGATTGAAAATAAGTAAGAAAAATGATTATTATTTTTACACACAACCTTTATTCCGTAGCAAAATTTATAATAAATAATTGGTTAATATACATACCTGCACATGTGGTGGTCCCTATAACTCTTAGCATATATTAAGCGTCAGTTGAACAAAACTCAAATTCCTTCTTCGGTACTAAAACTAATTGCATTCGTATTTAATTTAAAATCATGGAAACAAAGAACAAAACATTGTACATTAAGAACAGAAGTATTTATCTAAATCGGCAGAAGTAAATAACCATTATTTTAATCAACAACATATAATTTTAATGACAAACAATAATTTCATCGTACAACAATTTTTTCTTGCGCTCAATAAAATGTACATCAAATGAAAAAAATACAACCACCAGGGAATGCTCTATTTCTCGTTTTCAAGCAAATCTTCCTCCAAACCTGTTAACTCTGCGAAAATTTTGCGTACTTTTATTTTCATTTCTTTTGATAAGTAAGTCGGAAAAATAGCTAAAAAAAATATATGTACATATGAAATATAGTTTTAAAAGAGATAACATCAAAATTATTCATACTTTTAAATTCAACTATAAGATCTCCATATTCTTTGTTTTTAAATTCTGGCGTATCCGCATGTAACGCACCTTCATGTTTATATTTTGGAAGTCCTTCGCAATGTATAATTTTTTTGTATCCAGGTTCTACAACATCAGTGACACATACTTTCAACTGGCGTTTGTCCAAGGTATTGATAACGAACTGAAATCCTGTTAGAGCCTGACACAAATCAATTTCCAAAGTATACATTAAATTGTGAAGATTATCCCTGCTAAATGTTTTATGGGGCTTGTCAGCAATAATAAATATTATATCAGCTGGTATTGAAGTGGGTGATCGATCGCCTTCTTCTTTGAAACAATAGCGTGTACCGGCAGTTACACCCGGTTCAATTTTAAGTTTCAAAATCTTTTTTCTCTTTGTTGTGCGTGTTTTTTCCTTATCCGCAAATTCTTGTCGCCACACTTGCATCAATTTAACGCATCCTTTGTGTACCTCCTCTAAAGTCAGCTCTATAGTTTTTTCAACAGATTTGTCCTTAGTTCGCACGCCTATTCCGAAGTCCTTTGTAGTGTAAAATGGAGGTGGTTCCGTTAAAGCATCGGTAATGTTTCCATACGGGGAATATGTTCCGAAAACACTTTGATAAACAAGCATATTATTCCCATGATATTGATACGGAGGAAAGTACCCGTTGGGCAAAAGAATTCCTTGAAAAATACCAGCCTCGCCATAACGATCGTAAATTGCGCGATGCAAATCATTACCTAGTATTGGAAAAGGATTAATACAGGTAATTATTTTCATTATTTTAACTAATATTTTTTTTGTCGAAATAGCTTTTGGGGAATACTTCCAATCTAAAAGCTATTTGTGAATACCAGTATAATGCTTGGCAAACTTTACCTAAAACGTCGAAAGCCATATTAATATAATTCCACTGAAGATTATGTGACAGTGGTGCCATATGAGTTAATTGATTCTCATGTGATAAAGGAACAAAATCTATTTGTCGTTTCGCATCCCGAAAAGGACAAAGCCGAACTGCCAATTTTCTATAAGCCAGTGTTATTTCCTCCTTACTGGCCTGTCTTGACACGTTCAGAATCGAATAATAGTCTAGCTCTGAAGTATTCATCTAAAATTGTTGAAATACATACACATATAATAAACTAAAATAAATGTGTACCTATGAATTTGTGTACACAATTTCCTTTTAAAATAAGTTGTGAACTCATAATATAACTAGATCATAGAATTGTAAAAAAAAAACAATACAGTTGCCTATAACTTCTTGTATAACAACAAGTTTGCTTACTAAAATTAGTTTAAAGTGAAAAATTCAAATAAATTATTTAAGCCCCCTTTTTCTGTAATTCGGTAAAGTTAAAAAGATAAATTCCATCGTGGAAATGCTGAACAAATACAAAATTACAATTTTTGGCCATATACATATAAAACACTAAAAACACGTTTGCAAATCGCATTCGTAGCGAACAAGGGACAGATATCACCGTCAAAATATATAAATATGTATATTTAAAAATAACGTTTGTAGAGAATTCTTGTCGTGTCGATAACGCCGTGCAATATGCAAAAACTGCTTAATACTAAAATAGTACTAAATTATCCATCCCTGATACAGGTATATAAAAATATTTACTTGACATAAATAATCTATTTAAAAAAGAGTAATTAGCAATGAATTAAAATCTTTAAAAGTTTCAAAAAATAAGCAAAAACTACTTATATATCCTTATTTACAAAAAGCCAAATAGATTTTTTTAATAAAAATATAAACTAATCAAATTTTGTGAAGAATTTTTGAGAAATTAAGTGAAAACAAAGAAAAAGTGGGTGGTGTCATTAAAAACTTTTATATACATAGATATTCTATAATTCAATTAACAATACTAAAAAAATTTTCATATTGTTGAAATAATTAAATAAAAATCGAAAATGCATTTAAGCGCTGATATATCAAGTGCCTTGCAACAGATCGAGGCGGTAAAAAGAAGCATTGATGAAAGTGATGATCTCAAGTTGCAGTCACAAACTGGAGAAAGTATCAAAACTATATTGGACATACTGCAAGATCCTGTGTTCAGAACAATTGTACATGTTCAGGATTCGTTGTCGGAATTAAATGCTCAGTTGACTCAGCATCCATCAATGCTGCCCAATGATTTTGATATAGACATGGCTGGCAACTTGGTTTTGAGTGTCAATGGAGGCGATATTATGTATGAATTCGATGAACGCCTTTCAACTCCGCAGAATAGTGCTTCGGGTCCTAACAGTCCAGTTAGCAGCAAAGTAGCTGGGGATACGGTTGATCCGTTATTGGTACAGCATGGAAAGATGCCATCTTTATCTGGAGTTGAACTATTTCCAACAGATTATGTGCAAATACAGGCAATAGAATTGGTAAACGATGGTACTGGCTTAGGATTTGGTATTATTGGTGCTAGGACCTCAGGCGTTATTGTGAAAACAATTTTGCCAGGTGGCGTAGCGGACAGAGATGGCCGCTTGCGTTCCGGTGACCATATATTACAAATTGGGGATGTAAACCTACAGGAGATGGTTTCCGAGCAGGTTGCTACAGTTCTTCGACAATCTGGCACTCATGTGCGTTTGGTGGTTGGTCGCGCAATCGAACATCCATCGCCAATAGGCCTCAATTTGGAGCCTGGTAGCGCTGTTGTGCCAGCTCGGGTGTTAGTGGACAGAGGTGAGTTGGAACGGTATTTAATTTCTACAGGATATCCGGAAATATTTGGAGAAAGCTCAAATGCTTCTACACCACAGACAACGACAGAAGACGAACGTTTTGTGTATCGTGGCAAGCAAGCCATAATTGATTTATTGGAGTTGCCTGAAACAGAAAAATTACAAGTAGAACTAACTAAGGATGCCAATGGCTTAGGAATAACCATTGCGGGATATGTATGTGAAAAAGAAGAACTTTCAGGTATTTTTGTGAAAAGTGTTTCTCCTGGCTCAGCTGCTGACCTCAATGGACGTATTCGTGTCAATGATCGCATTATTGAGGTAGATGGTCAGTCACTTCAAGGATTTTCTAATCATCAGGCAGTTGAACTTCTTAAACAATCCGGTCAAGTGGTAAACCTGCGTCTGGAACGCTATCTGCGTGGACCCAAATATGAACAGCTGCAGCAAGCTATTGCTGCTAACGATAAAATTCCCTCTGTACCTTCTACGCCCTCACGTAGTACTACTGGACATTTACAATCCTCTTCCATAACGCCATTGCGTTCATCTACAGCAACTACAGACATATCCTATTTATCTGGGCGTGAAAACTTGCCCTCGAATGAATTAAATATTTTTGCTTCAGAACCGGAGAGTTTTACATTAACTTCCGGAAATACCAGCAGTACCATTACGACGACTACAAATTTGTCAACATTTGGAGTTGATAAGAACATTATTTCATTGAACGATGAGCAGCAACCAAAAATTGTAACATCTGATATTTTGTCGGCACCAGAATCAGAGCAACATGATTTAATGGTAAACGAATCCAACTTTTATGACGTACAAAAAAATTTTTTATTTTTTTTCTATATTAGGAACCATTACATGCTAAAAATAATATTATCCTCAGCCGTCAAAAGTATTACACAGAACCGGATCTTACACCAGACATCGAACAAGATATTATACGTAAATGGAAAAATATTGTAGGCCCAGATGTTGATGTTATCGTGGCGCAAATTAAAAAATTCCCTGTTGGAGGTCTGGGAATTTCTTTAGAAGGCACCGTAGATGTTGAGGGAGGTCGTGAAGTTAGACCACATCATTATATTCGTTCCATTTTGGCTGACGGTCCAGTGGGTGTCAATGGCAAATTAAGGGCAGGAGACGAGCTTTTAGAAGTTAACGGTCATCGTCTGTTTGGCATGAATCATTTAGAAGTTGTTGCGATTTTAAAGGAACTGCCACAAGATGTACGTATGGTTTGTGGTCGCAGCAAAACTGAATTGATGTCCTTCTCGGACGATACTCTACAGAAGTTGAGCAATAACTTTGAAAATTTAGTACCAGCCTCTGACCGTTTGGTTAAAGCTAAATCGGATGGTAATTTGGCAACATCATCGCCCACAGCCGAAGACTCGTTTAAACTAAAGTCTAGGTCTTTGGAACCTCTAACTGGTCTGGCTATGTGGTCATCGGAGCCTCAGATAATTGAGCTTATTAAGGGAGATCGTGGCTTAGGATTTTCCATTTTAGATTATCAAGATCCAATGGATTCTAACGACTGCTTAATTGTTATACGGTCATTGGTGCCAGGTGGAGTAGCTCAGCTCGATGGACGCTTGATACCAGGTGATCGTTTGCTATTTGTGAATAACATCAACTTGGAAAATGCTACTTTAGATCAAGCTGTTCAAGCTTTAAAAGGCGCAGCCAAGGGCATAGTACGGATTGGTGTTGCAAAACCATTACCAATGACGGATACGTCATTAAAAGCCAACCCGAATGCCGGACAAGTGGATAGTGAAAACAACACCACTGCTGCTGTCAAAGCGGGAGAATTTAAAAGTTTGCCAACTACAGCTAATACAATGGAAAAAAGTGAACCGGATTTGATTTCCGAATGGCGAAAGTAATAAAGATTATCCATTGGAGTATTTAAACTGGTGTACTTATTTAACAAGAAGGAAATAAAAAATGTTTAACATTTCATATCCTTTACAAGAAGGAAGCAAGTTTACTGCCTTTTATTCATAAAAACAATAACTTCGTTGTATAAAGGGTTTATAAAACAAATTTTATATAGAAATTTGTTTTATGTGTATGTAAACCTTTTATAAATAATTATTTTTAAGAATAAAAGCCTTTAATTTTTATGAGTCAAAAAGAATATTGCCAATTTGGATTTATTCATTTTTATAATTGTTTCGCATTAAATGTTTTAAGGGGATATTAGTATGCAATGTCCTAAAACAATTGGTTTAAGGACAATTATATGGAAACATCAAGCGCGGGAGAAGTGCCTTTAATTCTTTAAATAATTATTTTTTATTCAATATAATCAAATTAATCATACTCAATTGAAATCAGATTGATTGATTAAATACAATTGTTATTATATCACAAAACCCAACTAAAGTAGTTATTGCTATTTTTTTAACGTTTTTATTTTTCGTTAAAACGATAATTACAAATAAATTATTTTACTGGACTTATTTAAAGTTTATGTTGGATTTGGTAGCGGTTTAAAAAAAATTATATTATTTAACAAAATCAAATCTCAATATTACTAAATATTTAATGTAGTAATGTTCATACATACATAATAAAATTAAATAATTTAAACAAATTGTGTTTTATTTTTGACTTGGTGGAGTATAAATTATATCGAATTGTTGGAACAGTTGTTATGAAATAAAAATCGGAGTATGTGTACCAAATTTTCTCAATAGGTTCTTTACCAAAAAGTGTGGCGGATTCCATTGTTTGCTATTTGCTACAAAGCAATTAACATCAGTCAATATCCAAAATATTAATATAAATAAATACAAATCCTAATCATGATAGGAATGCAATTCGAAAATGTTATGAATAAAATTTTTCCAAATAGGAAATGTGATTTTAAATGAAATTTCAGTCTATTTAATTTAAAATAAGCGAATGTTAATTATGTATTTACTTGAGAAATAAACTATCTTTTAAAAAAATTATAAATCCCTCATATACTCAAACAACGTCATACATAAATCAAAAAATAAGTTTGCCAGAAAACGAGTTTAATACCCTGTTTCCACACAAGTCAGGCAGGTTACTCGTGTAGAAAATTTTTATGAAAATCACTCAAAGAAATGTGTGTTTTTCATATAAATTTTCTACTCAAGTCAACCGTCCGTGTTGTGGAAACAGGGGGTAAAGTTTTCAATTTATACACAACTTACCCCCTGTTTCTATAAATCAGACGGTAAACTTGAGTATAAAATTTATATGGAAAGCACTCATTATTTTAAGTGGTTTTCATACAAATTATATATGTAGATGAGTCATCTGCCTCACTTGTGGAAACTGCAAGTTAAAGAAAAAAGAAAATTTTAAGTTTTTGAGTAAACAAGATATTTGTTTGAAATTTTTACACAATATGAGGATTAATTCCGCATCATTATCTGAAAATTTATATTTTTTGGGTTATGACGTTGCTTGAATAAATGATCGAAATGTAGCAAGAGCTGATTAAAATTAATAAAAAATAAATAAAAATAAGAAAGAGTAGCGAGTTAAAAAAACTAAATAAATATCACCAAATATTAAACAATAAATAAAGCCAAACATTTACTCAAAATAATATAAATTTTTTAATAATTGGCTGGCTCACTTTGACTGTGATTTACTGTACATACTCACATTTGCATATTTATTTTTAATTCTATGAATCCATATTCAAAAGTACATAAAATTAACAATTTTTCTTCTAATTATTTCTATTTATATTGAATCTCGAGTGTCAACCTCCTCATTGAGTTTCCAAATGTGTAATCCAAAATATTTGCACATTAAGTTTAACTTTGAGAGGAACATTTTTAGAGCGAATTCATCTACGTCACACGATTCAGCTGCCTTTCCAATTTTTGATGTGTTCGTCTCATTAGAATACGATCTCTGGAATATGATATTAAATAACTGATGAAGCCAATTACAAAACACCAAATCTCGAATTGTATAAAGTGTTTTTGATCAATCAACGCCACACGATCGCAACTTTTTGTTACAATTTCACCGCTTTTACATCTGAGCACCTCCTTGTATTTTGTGTGTATGCAAACACCTAAACTTCGACTAACAATATCAAAGTCCGAACATTTATGGCATTCTTGGATCACTGTATACTCTTCCCGTTTCCAGCAGGTGGAATTGTTTTCGATCACAAACTGTTGAGATTTGCCGCGGTACATTGGGCCAGCGGTTGCAAGGCGGGACTCCAGTATAAGCACTACTACCGTTGTCGTAACCAAAAGTGCAAGCCCAAGTAACATGTGTTTTCTCTGACAAAATTCTAACATCTTTAATATTTTTAATGTACTTATTTTAGCCAAATAAAATTTTGTTAACTTCTGTTGGAAAAACAAAACAAATATCCCAGCAAATAATTTTCTCTAATTGTCAAAAACAAATGCACAAACGTATGAATATTTATCATATACTGCAATAACGTTATAAGTAAAACAAATACTGTTCGAGTTAATAATGCAGAATTAACCCTCTTATTATTGTTGATATGGTGTAAACATTTCATACAAATATCTCAAATAGTATATAGTGTTTTTACAATAAAACAGCTATATGTATCAGAGCATATTCTCCAAATCATCTGGTAAGCCATGGCAAACTTTACATACTTGCGCTGCGATATCGTCAGTAGGTTTCTGGCTTGCTGCAGACTTAATGTATTTTGTATATACTGTGCCGCAAGCCATAAACGAACCGACGATATGATATACAATGATTCAAAACAGTCGCAGGCCAACAGCTGCTGCTCTATATGTTCCATAAATTATACAACATCGGATCTAGCTCCCCCTCTCAAAGTTAAATAAAACTTATCCTATGCGACAGAAAATTGGAAAAAAAAATATTGGCGGTAAATCCTATTTTCCGAAGCATTTCGCTTCGAATTTATAATTATTAAAATGTAGGTACCAATTACCAAAAACATGTACATATATCATGGGTAGTCAAGACAATTTATATTTTACAGCACTATGACTTTTATTGATCAGCTGTTTTGATTAAACTGCAAGTTTTTGCAATTTTTTCGTTTGCCTGCTTTTTCTGTGCGGGAGGCATTCGTGAAAGTAAAATTTTTTAATTACCATAAATAAGCTCAACTACTGGATTTTACTGGAACAAACGGACCTATTGATTGGCAATACAAACTTGAACATCTAATTAAAATTGTAAGAATAGTTTTATTTGTGAAAATGTCCACACGTCGTCAGGTTATTTTCTTATACCGCCACTTGCTGCGCGAAGCTGAGAAATTACCGTCCTACAATTTCAAAATGTATGCTATCCGCAAAATACGTCATGATTTCCGTGCAAATAGAACCATAAATGATTATGATAAAATCGACCAAGAAATCGCGTTGGGGAAACAAAGTTTAGAGTTAATACGCCGGCAGGCAATAATTGGACATTTGTATTCTGCGGAAAAACTAGTAATTGAAAGCAAACCAACATTGCGCCCGTCGGACGATTAAACGTTACGGGATTTTACTTGGATTCTTAATTGTTGCATAATATTCCACACTGATTGTTCCAATAAATGACACTACTTTTTCTATTTTAAACTTTTAACAAAACTTATAAAGGAAAATAAAAATAAAAAAATGTAAAACATACATATAATATACATACATGAATATTTTTATGAATATAAAAATAATGAAATTTTAAGTAACGAAATTGTTTAAACGTTAAAAATATTGCTAAAGTTTCCATCGTTCCTCACAACCCTTGCACACAACCAGACATGTTCTTTTTTCGCGAACCCGACACTATGTCGAAATTTAATGTTCAAGAAGGAACAGAAATAATCCAGCTAGGTATCTACATTACAAATGTAAAAAAATTTTATTTTAAATCATACATATGACGATTCATTTAATTAACAAATCGATTAAGAAAAATGTAATTATCAGACAAACACTGCCAGAATGCTTCATCAATCGCGTTACGTGTTTGATCCACGTATCCTACCTTGTTTGAATTAAAGGGTTTCTATAACTTACTTTGAATTTAAGCATCAATAATTACATTTTTGTTATTTATTGATTGTTGATCATACATACACACCATCAAAATTTCAATACAATTCGACTAGAGAAACTTTTTTTTTAATAACAACATCAACGTTAATACGCACTTTTATTTTAAAACTAAAATAATAATTACATGAATACATTACATTCACTTCATATATTAATAAAATTATATACACTGTAAATTCTCAATACACGTACATTCATTCATTAGTATGCATGTCTATATTTATTTTATAAATTGAGCAAACTCTATTTATTCTTTCCAAATAATGTTTTGGTAGCAATGTGTTCATACGAAGCCTGCAAAAGAAACATTATTTGTAATCAATCAACTTAAGGCAAAAAAAGAAACCCTTACTTTTAAGGTGGTATAGCAATAACCGCGAATACCATTCATTTCAAACTGAAAATTTTTGCAGCTGGTTAAGTCATCCAGTAACGCCAGCTCGGCACCGAGGTGTGGTATTGCGGCACGCAGTAATAATATTAAAGAAAGCGGCATTATTACATCAGCATTTAAACTGACTTTGGTATCTGAAAATATGTTCGTGTGTATGTACAAAACATACGAGCTAATGTTCATTACAGTAGTTTCCACTTAATTGATTTACCCTTTAGCTTAATTCTAAAAGTATGTAATTGGGTTAGTAAATGAATTAAAGTATCGCATACATGATTTAAAAGTTTAATTTAATAAAAAAAACACGTATTTTTCAAACATCAATTAAGCGGAAAGAGCTGTACTGGTGCTTTACTATATTTACCATTGGATATAGTCTGATATGCATGTGTTATCTTTTCGATGCAGTTCTCTATCACAGTCAACATGGCCATTGGTGTATACTTCTCTTTGAGTTCTTTAAACAAGCGAATGGCTTCTAGAAACGAATCCGTATTCACCACCGACATAATGTTGCTTAAATAAATAATATAGAATTCAACACATTTAAATCATTAATTTGTTTTACTCTCTTACCTATCGAATTCTAAATACTGCATTAAATCATTATCATTAAGTTTTTCGGCTTGCAGTATATTCTGACGATAAATTTCATCCTTGTGGCTGTATTTGTTAGCATACAGCACAAACATTGTAGAGTAAATGCCTTCGGATAACAAAATGGGATAGAGAAGGGTAATGTGCGAGATAACTTCACGATTTTCCCCCACAGTTGAAAATTCTTCCGGCAATGCAGGAAATAGACGGCGTATAAATTTATATACTCTCTGAGAGATAGACTCCCACTCACGCATAGCCTGTTGGGCCAACAGAGGCGTTGGCTTGATTTTCCAACAACCATAAGAACGATAGAAGCAATGAGTTATGCGTTCATTTAAGTGTTTAAAGGGATGAAAGCGATAACGAAAAGCATCACGCAGGTACTCTTTAATGGCGGTCAATTCTGTATCATTCAAATCGATCATGCCGAATTGGGGAATGAGATCCAATTCCGTTTGTATAGAATCACTAAAGTAAATGTCGAATTTTTCTACAAAACTTTTCTTAAGTATCAAGACATGTATGAACTCACCAATTTTCGTTTGAATTACTCTTACTTAGAGCGCTATCATTGAAAGAACTTAAGTTTATATTATTACAAGTTTCCATAACATCCATTAAAGTGGGGTATCCATGAGTACCGCCACTGTCCTCTGTAGACGTATGTGTCAATTTGCTAAATGTGCTAAGTAGATCAAAATTGGAGAAATCTAAACCGTTCAAAGTATTTTCGGAATGTGAATGATTACGGCTTAACTCAAGTTTTTCGAAATTCAGCAGAGACGAATTAAGACTTAGCTTGTCGAAATCTATAGTAAGGTTTTGCAATGGCAAATAACCTCTTTTATTGTTTACATTAGTAGCATTAGCGGTCGAGACATTTGTTATATCCAATTCACGTGGTATAAACTTTTCACTTTCGATTTCTCTTTGTTTGCTTATGAAAGCGATAACCCTATTCCATAAAGCAAATGTTAAGGGCTTACTATTGGGTGAAGCATTTGCCAAGTCGCCATAGAGTTCGCTTTCGAAATCCTCAAAGAGTGAGCACCATTTTCGAGCATTATCAATTATATAACTTCCAAAGGAACTGGGAGAGGAAATCGTTAAAGGAAATATAAATGAATATTTTAGTATAATTACCTGGGATATTTAAGAAATTTGCAATTGCTTTCCATTGCGCCCGAGCTGATGCGTATACTCTCCCAAGATCCAGCCAATTGGCCACTTAGTATATTACCAATTATTTCAGAGTTTGCTGATATACACATATTCTGAAAAATAATGCAATCAATAATTTATTTAGATCCAAAGATGAAATATACATATTATATTTTGGCTTTCTAAGGTTTATTTTTATAAAATTGAAAGCCCTAAAGGTACTTTTTAAACTTACATCTTCATCATGTTTATTATCCCCAGCGGGCATGTAATATTTTCCAAATCCATTAGGACCATGTAAGAGAGATTCGCCTTCATAATAAAAGCCATTTGGAAATATCGCAATACACTTTCCAGTCAATTCATCGTTCGCAAATGATCCTTCGAAGTAGTTTCCTTCTGAAGTTATACAAATGCCATTACCCAGTCGTTTATTGTCAGCAAATAAACCTAAATATTTTTCTCCCACTAAAGTTCGATCTTGCACTCCATAGCCACACTTATGATTGTCTGCAAATTCGCCAATATAAACGTAATCGTAGCGTCGGATATGACCATGACCATTGAATAATCCATTACGAAAATTGCCTTCGTACAGCTCATTCTCGTTAATAATCAGGGTGCCGTGACCCCAGAATTTACCATTTTTAAAATTCCCCTTGTAAAGACCAACTTTTGGAACGAACATTCTACCATATCCTTCTATTACCCCATGTATGACATCGCCTGAGTACATTTTCCCATTAGAATATTCCAACCGACATTTACCATGCATCACACCATTGGAGAAGTTTCCTCTGACATACACGCCGCCGTAAATGGAATGATTAGACGCATACTTATAGTCTATCATACGAACTTCGGGAATTTTGGATTTTTCGTTGAGCATAAGTACTGTTTTAATGGTACTCTCAAGTTGATCATACCACAACTCTTTGTCATGTTTATTTTTTGATACCAGCAAGAAATTCTTCTCGGGAGTTATAATTCGTATTCCAAGCTCTTCCTTTTTCAGCCACATGGCGTTTAAAGGCATATTCGTTATGTGATTACCATATTGACACAAAAAGTCTGAGAATAGTATAAATATGGTCGTAGTTAAGCCAATACTATGTGCAAGTTTTATAGGTACAGACGTTGAGGAAAGTACAACTCTTCTTTCATTTGTTTTAAAATGCAAAATTTTCGAACTTTTAGAATTATTAAGCCAGAATTCGTGAGTGCAATCTGCCAACTCCAAATCAATGCGATTGCGGCGAGAAAATTCATTCCAAGCCAATAGCTCCTCTCTACAATTGTTCTCGTGCCTATGTATATGTTCCAACAGCTGTATAATGTAAGGAAATATTAAAAACGGTTGCTGAAACATTTTAACAAGATCTTGATTCTCGTGGGCGGTCGAAGAACTAGATGGATAAGACTGATTAAATAGTTTATGGGCATCATCAAACCCATCAATGGAATAAGTATCACAATAAGCTTTCGAATACAGCTCAAAAATTTTAATACATTCTCGATAACACTTAATGACTACCAACTGTGCCGACTGATCATAGTCTCCTCTATAGAACTGCTCTAATGTATGTAGTATAGTTATGACTAAATACAAAATATTTTGCCATTGGTGACAAACAGGATGTAAGTCTTTTAGCATTTTTTCCACTAACTGATTTAGTTTCACAAATTTCCTACGGAGATGCATCATTTGCCTCAATTGATTCTGTAAGTGATTTAACAAAGTATGGTATTCACGTTTGAAAGCTCGACGGTTATAAAGAGTCAGCTGATGGCAGGCTAAAAGAAGAGGATACGATCTATGATTGATGTGTTTCATCTGTAATGTCAAAAAATCTTTCTCTTGGCTATATGTACGATCCGATCCAACCTCGTAGATATCTCCTTGCGTTCGCAACAAAACTGTACGATAATCACCACAACACGCCTCCAATATATGATAACGCGACACATCCAGATCAGAGGAATCAAATCTAAGTTCCGTGGGACTACTTATTTCGTAAACCTGCTCATTATTTGTTAGTTGTTTTTTATCATTAAAACCCCAATGATAGAGTCGCCCATCGACAGTGCGCACTACTGTGTGATACGTTCCAGTAGCCAAGCTGCAAACACCCACGTCCTTAAGCTTTTGTATGCTGTACAGAATGTCTCGTTTGATGTGATCACCCGTGCCTAGTAAACCTTGATTTGTGGAACCCATGCTAAAAATTTGTGTATGCAATAGAGAGTACCCTTGTTGTAATAGATTTTGTGCACCAGGCTCGAAATTTATATCTTCATTTGATCTGTTTGAGGTAGAAATAGAAGAATGCATTGATGATGAATTGTTCTTATTGCACTGATCGGAACGTAAAAGATCAGGAAGTTCACCTAAAACATTTAAGGTTAATTATTTTCATTAACTTGTAAAAACAAGCAGATGTGATTTCTCTTACCAAAATCATGAATAGTTGATATTTCACCTACTTTCGTACATTCCCTACATGTAAGAAAAACAAAATAGTTGTCTCCTGCACATATATCAAGAATTACCATATCATTTTTAAATAATCGTAATAGCTTGGGTTGTTCACATTCTACTGAGAAATGCACTCCACAACTACCCAAGGCATAAACATCGCCCGTTATAGAGAGAAACAATGTTGCCTCGGAGGAGCTGCAAACACGTTTAATTTTTACGCCATCCTCAGACAATTCTAAAGGATCAAACAATACCGGCAACCAATGCTCTTCTTCTATAAGATTAATCTTATCCAGTATGCATAGTTTAACAACCGCTCCCTCCTCCAAAACTAGAAACACTTGTTTTGCAACTGAACAATATTGAACATCAATTACATTTTCTTTAATGCACTTCATATGTATGGCATAATTTTCATGGTCAAATTTTGCTTCATAAAGACTTTTGTCTTGGTTAAGCAGTAAGAAAACTGTAGAGCTTAATGAACACAATCTAACAATGGGCGAAAATTGTGGAGTCTCATTACACCACCTAATCGCAACATGACGTCCATTAAAAAATATATAAAACGCTTCGTCATCATTACCGTTATTGGTATTATTAGTAAAGCTAATTGGTTGATGTTCGTCGTTGTCCATTTTTACATTTGATAAATTACACAGGTCAAATCCTTATCTTTCCCAGTGGTTAATCACATAATTGATAACATTGAGTTTAATCACTTTACATTTACTTGTTACAAAATTCGGAAATAAAGCTTTTGCAATCCAAATTCACAAACACATTTTAACATATATATAGTAAATTACTATAAGAAAACTTTTTTTCTAATTTTCTGATTGGACAAACTATAAAAACATCTAAACAAATAAAAAATGTAAACAATTTTAGCAAAGTTATTTTCTAATCAAAATCACAAGTCGAAAGACAGGGCGACTCTAATGTAAAAAATTTATTCAGAAACTCTTGCACCCTGTACTTTCTTAGAAGTAGAGTAACCAAATCAGCTTTTAGCGACGTAAAGTCGATAATGTAATGGCACACAATACAATATTTTAAATTTCACAAAATGTGCACAAAACTTAAAAATGCTATAACTTTGGAACCGTAAGAGCAAACTCAATATTATTTTTCTACCAATGACTCAGAATTTATCCACCTTTTAAACTGCATCATGAGTTTTTTTAACTTCAGTAGAAATTTTAAAAGTTACAAAGCACAATTTTTAAAATTTGTGCTAAATTTACAAAAAAAAATTTCATACAGGGTAGCCAAATGAGCAAATAAAAAAATAACCGAAACTTATAATATCTGCACAGAAAAGTCAAGCTCGGATAGTTTTCTTTAAAAAAATTGACTTAGTAACAAAACAAAATCGTGCTAATGGCTCGCGTGATGAACAAAATTAAAAAAAGTGGAGAAAACCCGATTTTCGGGTTAAAATCGATTTTAGCGACCTCTAAACCTCTTCCGAAAAAATAAAAATAAACTTTTTTTGGGACGAAACAACTTGCAGAGAGAACCGACGGCAGGAAAAATAAGTGTTGTGCTTCCATAGGCCTTGAATAAAATTATATTCAATGTGATCAGTTTAAGGGTTAAAATACTACTGTCAATTCGTAGTCAATAAAAACAAAAGGAACCCGGTCACACTGTTGTATGTCATTTGCAAAAAATGGCGATTTTTTCACGACTTGTGCTAATGTTTCGCGATAGTATATTCAATCCTTTGTATTTTTCTGATAAATTAAAGTTTAAAAATAAATTTTAACAATGTTATCGCCAGAACTAATGTATTTAACAACATCAAAAACGTCTTAAGTGTTTAAAATTCATAAAATGAATGTGTTATAAAAGTTATTGACAAGTGGAAAAAAACATCAAACCACCAAAAAATTCTAAAGCAAAAGTGAAAGAACATGAATAAAATTTAAAAATATCTAAAAATATAAGATTTGAACTAATAAACTATTTTCAATTATTAGAAAACGATACAAAGAATTTTTTTAATGAATTGTTATGAAAAAATTGATAAACTAACAATGGAATGGTTGCCTGTAATGCGACCGACCCTTCACCCTTAACTTCTGCATCTATTCAGCGAACAAACAACAAAGGCAGCAGCAGCAGCAGCTTCAACAAGAAAAATATCCAAAACACAATATAAAATACGGCTGGCTGCCTGCTAACAATATCAAAAATAAGTTCTAAAACATTTGATTTTTTACTTCTATAATTATTAATAAACATTCTTCGTTTAATAAACATCAGTATACAAATTTAAGAAGTAAACCCTTAATATTGGTTATACCTATATGAAATTAGTGTGATGCTATATATTTTCTGCCCTTTTACTAACAAATGCATCATGCCAGAGAAATCCACTGATGACATGCTACAGAATCATTCACATTCCACTGATTGTATATAGTATTTTGAATTGGCTTTCAATAATTTTATGAAACTAAATTTGTTTAACCTAAAAAGATATCGGCTCTTTTTTTATATATCGGAGTTAAACAAGCAATAAAAGAAAAATAATGTTTACGGTATTCAAAAATATGTTGTTTTTTAAAAATGTTCACATTTTCTATAATGTGCGAAATTTGTACAAAAAATTGTTTACTCTTCAAATCTCAGCGCTACTATATTTAACATTATGTTCAAATATAGCAGGAATAAGTTTAGGACATGGTAAGATGATTAATTATTCATTGTCTGATTCTCAATCCTATTAAAAATTTTATTTTTTAAAGCTGTACCTTTAAACACTCATGTTTCATTGGGAGATAACACAACAGTAATCAATTATAGAAACGTATCAACTGAAACTGATACTCAGCATAGTGGCCATTTAGGAGTCTCTGTTCCAACAACAAAAACTACAACAGTTACTGCTGCTACTACTACAAAACCGTATGGTATTACAAATGATTCTCTACCAATGATGCTGGTCTCACAGGTTACACCAGTTTCGGTACAAACAAAACCAAAAATCAAGCCTCGTGATCGTAAGTCGGTTACCTTTTACAAATTGTATTAATATTTGTCTTAATAGCTGAAATAATTTCGTTTAGGACTTGCATGTATTTTGAATTGTGGCAAACATTTCATTTAATTTGCCCCCAAAAATGCAAGGGAATGTTTATCATAAATTTAAGATGTTCTTTTTGGATTTTTTTTTGTATAAAAAAAGACTTAAAATTCACCATAAATTATTCGGTTTTACAAATTTTTGTCTCAAAAATCCTTCGTTATAGAAATAAAAACTAAGATAACACAGTTTAGTGGATCTCATAAATTAGAAATCTCTTAAATTCGAACTGTCCAGAAATTAGAATTTGGGATTTTAACGTTCTGAACGCTTTGAAATTATAAATAGAGGTTCGAACTTCGGGAAGTTTTCTTTTTAAGTATTTTAAAATACCTTATTTTTATTCTTTCATTGAAGTAAAATATAAGCCCGGGAATACCCGAATTAAGCATAGTAAAGATGGTTTCAATATCATGCAAATATGGCCGTAAATAATGTTATAAATTGGTGCATAAACTGGGATATATTTTCCAGTAAACGCATGTCTAGGCTTTTGGACATTCGTCACACACAATTTTTACTGAATCACTGTTTTAAAAACTTCGCATAGTAATTGAAAAATTAACCACGAAAGTGTTCTTTTATATGAATATGAATTGTATGAAAAAAACATTTGTACAAATTATTTTGCGTCAAAATAACTAGTTAAATTCTTTTCTGATAATGTTATGGTAAGACGATAACTTCCAGAAGTTAGAACATTTCCAAAATTAGAATCACCCGAGACCCAAATTCGTTCTAATATGCGAGATAACTACTGTAAATAAAAGTTATTTGATTAGTGCATGTTTATTCTAGGTATAAAAATAATTTTTTTCTTTCGAATAACATTTTTCGATATCAAATTTTAAAAGAAACATCTTAAGAAATTTGAAATTTTATTAATAATCAAAAAGTTTGCGTAATATTTTCTTTTTATATAAACTAAGTTAATAATTTTAATTTTTCTCTAGGTCTTTTAAAATGTCATTGCGATATTTGTAAAGATAACAACAATATTTGTGAAACAGATGGATATTGTTTCACCTCAGTACAAAAGGAAACATCTGGAGCATTAATATTCAGCTACAGGCAAGTTAACACGTTCCATAAAACTGATTTTAATAATAGTTGCAATAATTACTGAACATTTTTATATACATACATAAATACGTATAAGGGTCATTATTACAACTTTCAAATAAATATACAGATACATATTTTGTGATTATTACAAGCTAAAAATAACCTAAAGCGTAACTGATAAGCTATCAAACAGCTGGTTTAAGCTCATGGTATATCCATTGTCAAGGAAACAAGAATTCATGAGCGTTTCTAATTAGTTTTAATACACAATCGTCAGTTACTTCTCAGAGATATCATAAAGCGGAAGTATTCATTTATAAATGCCCAAATTTCCAGGATGTTTCCTCTTTTGTTGTGTGGATACCCTTGAAATTTGCATACTTTCTTCTGCCTTTCAAAACAAAATAACAACAACAACAATAAAAACAAAATAACAACCACTGCACTGGTTGCCACCGTATATAAATACAATTTTTTATTTTATCAAGCAGTTGCAATAACTGATAAAATTTAAAGATCACTTTATAGTTCATGTTAGCTAATGTTAAGATTAACTATCATAAACTTTATCGTTAGCTTGTAATAATGGCCCTAAAAATATTTTTAATTTAATTAGATTTTATTTTTGTTAAAATTCATTAATTAAACATAAATATAAACCATTAATGAGCATAAATTTCTGCGATCAACGACCAAAAAACAACATGATTAAGATTAAAAAAAAATTAAATAATCCTTTTATAACTAATTGATTAGATGTCTTAATATGTCCCAAAGTTTTCCACCCGGTCGTTTTATATGGTGCAACGACGGTAGAAATGGTGGCCCAACAGCCAGACCAGCAGCTAAACATGGTGGTCATGCTTGTTGCAAAAACTATGATTTGTGCAATTTAAGTTTAAAACCGACAATTCGTTATTATGATTCCCTTAATGGGCTACAACTAAACGACTCTTCAAAAGGTGGGCTGCTATTCTAAAAGCCACCGCTTTTACCTCTGTTTATTTTATTTTTATTTTTCTTAAACACTGCTCCCTTTTGATATTTTCCTAAAGGGCAATGCAAGTATGTCCTAAAAATGTTAAACATTTTCTCATATTGAGTACGTTCGTTACCAAAATAACCACAATAAAAATAAATTTAAAGCAAAACAACTAAACACCAACTTAATTATGATTGTTAAAAAAAAACAAAAAAAAAAAAAAACATTCCAATGAACTAACAGCAGCTTTTGCGTTTTGTATGGACAAAGTTGAATGTGATTAAAAAAAAATCAAAATTTGTATATAGTTTTGAGTTATTTTTTTATATATAATTTCTATTTTTTGTTTAATTTACATATAATACTAACATAGTCTAATAATAATAATAATACAATACCTTCGGAGACCTCCTCGACAGAGAGAAATATAAACGGTCCGTTTTATATACGTTCATACATATACTATTTTTTTTTTGTTTATTCTAACATGTTTGTTAAATATCTAATGTCCTAATACCCACTTAATTCTTTGAATGCTCCATATTTTGTTTTGTTAGGTGCCTTGATAAAAAGTACGATCTCCAACGAGAGCCGCTTGAATGTTTGACGAGCAAACAAAAACAGAATATTTATAAAGTTCAATGTTGTCATGAGGATTTCTGCAATAAAAATGAACTTTTAAAACTCAGTTTTTCTGAAGGTACTTGCGCAATTAAACAAAAAATTATAAAAAAAACAAAAAATCCAATTCAAACAAATTAATAAATATCACTATAAACTTTTTCTTTTTATTAAATAATTAATCTACTTCTATATAGAAAACAAAAAAAGCATTAATTAGTTTAGTTTTAGTAATACATACATATATGAATTTTTATTTGCTGTTTTTTTTTTTTTTAAAGAAACATATTTATAACAGATTTAAAAACAAAAACCATAACAAAGTAAAATCCAGTTGCTAGTTAACTCTTCATTTATTTTGGATAACAATTTATAACTTCAAATGTTTTCACTTTACAAAATAAATTTGATACCATGTTCGAAGCAGTGTTGCCAGAAAAGGAATTCATGCAAGAAACCAGCGGATATACTCTGTAATTCGAAACGAAAGAAAATGCAAATTGGAAAGTATTTTCTTTTGTCTCGAACTACAGAGCAGACCCCCTGAAAATCCCAAATTAAATGAAATAAACCGTGTGTCTGCAGAAAATCCAGCCCTTACTAACCAAAACAATTTAAAACCAACTACACTATCAACTTGCATACCAAGGCACCCTTTTAAATTTTCATTCGCCACACAATTTTGAGCAATATTAAATTATTATACATATATGTATATAGACATTTGTTTATGTAGTAAATTTATATTTCACAGCTACCGTATCTCGTATCTTTCCATACTTTAAAATTTTACAGTAATCGATAAGGAACTGTCTGTCAACTTGCAGTACTTATAATAGTTTCAATACAAACAAAACGAGAATTATTTGAATTGAATTATAACAAACGCTAAGTACAGTCAGCGAACACACGAGTTGATAATATGACTTTTCAAGGCCTGAAAAACATGTACTTGAGTATGCTTTCGAAGCAATATATATTTTTATGTTTATTTTTGATTCCATTAATTTCTTAACTCATATTTAAAATGCTTCGCAGACAACTTTTATCTCCAAATTATTAGGAAAACCAAAGCTATTAAAAGTTTTTACACCCTTTTGAAACTTGTATTATATTTGGATAAGCCTATCAAAAGCTAGCCTAATATTTATTAGTATTTGATCTTGTGTTCCTACACGGAAGTATTAAAAATTTATCATGTGCTGCTGCAGACGGTTTGCAAGTTAATACATATTATGCGCTCTGTACACACGGATCTAAGAAAATTCATCTATCAATATGGCAACACTTTCCTTAGGATGTATATTTCCAATTATAATAAATACATACATACATACATATGTGCATATGTACAATATATATGTACATTCATATATTAAATCTTTTCGCTTATTAATTCTGTTATAATTATTTTCGAACAGCATTATTTTGCTGCTGATGACTAATTTTTCGAATCGAAGGATTTGTTTACAATATTTTTGTCCTAATTACACCTATTATTACAACACTTTACATATTTTACACACTTTTTTTGTATACGTACTTGCACACTGGTTTCTGACAAACAAAACCTCTGCTAATAATTTCTAACTTAATTGACTAATTTGTTTGGAATTATTTGTTACAGTATTTACTTCCCCTTTGCTCAATAAATATTCTTTCAGTTGTGACATTTACTTAATCTATTATAATTTTTTCCGCTTTTTTTTAATATTTGCACAGCTATAGTTTTGCAAAACCATTCGTATTATATTTTTGTACTATACATACCTATATTTTCCTTAATAATAATTTTTCATAAATTACTTGAAACAAATAAGAATGTCTAATGCATGAGAAAAAAAGCAAGCATTTAAACAATGACAAAAAATAAATTCGTGTGAATGCGTGTTTGTAAATTTGTTCTTCGAATAACTTATAAAATACATAAATTTAAGTAAATGTTAATGAATCCTAAAAACAAAACTAAAGAATTTATTAATTTTTTTTTGTTATATTACAGCCTGTTCCGCTTTTTTAAAAGAAAACTTTCGCTAGACAAACTATGTATTTAACTATTTTATAGAAACAAATAGGTAGAGTTTGTAAAAAAAGTTAATTTTTAAACGTTTCAAATTTGTATGAAAAATAACGAAAATTCTTTTCCAAAATATTTTTTCCATATAAATTTCAAAACGAAAAAAAAATAATTTAAATTTATCCTGGCAAGGCTGTGAAATATTTTTAAAGTTTTGTTGTTGTATGAAACGGTTTTCTAAATCAGTTAAATTTGGGGTTGTCGATTTGTTGACGAGCGTGTAGGTCCTTTTTAATTAATCCTCATTGAATTTCTCAACCCGGCTCAACTTTAAGACTTCAAGAAAATCATAATTATGTACTTTCATTCATTATTGGGATTGTGTTAGTGGGCAAACAGTTGTGAACGTATAACAGAGATGTGAATTAAAAAACTTTCGCTGCGATATATGTATTTATCTTTAGAACATTTTTCGTTGCGATATATTTTTCTTTAGAAAATTTTTCGCAGCGATATATTTTTCCTTGCAAAATTTTTCGCTGCGATATATTTTTCCTTGCAAAATTTTTCGCTGCGATATATTTTTCTTTACAAAATTTTTCGCTGCGATATATTTCTCTTTACAAAATTTTTCGCTGCAATATATTTTTCTTTACAAAAATTTTCGCTGCGATATATTTTTCTTTACAAAATTTTTCGCTGCAATATATTTTTCTTTACAAAAATTTTCGCTGCGATATATTTTTCTTTAGAAAATTTTTCGCTGCGATATATTTCTCTCTAGAAAATTTTTCGCTGCGATATATTTCTCTTTAGAAAATTTTTCGCTGCGATATATTTTTTTTAGAAAAATTTTTCGCTGCGATATATTTTTTTTAGAAAAATTTTCGCTGCGATATATCTTTCTTTAAAAAATTTTTCGCTGCGATATATTATTCTTTAGAAATTTTCGTTGCGATATATTTTTCTTTACAAAATTTTTTGCTGCGATATATTTTTCTTTAGAAAAATTTTCGCTGCGATATATTTTTCTTTACAAACTTTTTTGCTGCAATATATTTTTATTTACAAAATTTTTCGCTGCGATATATTCTTCTTTTGAAAATTTTTCGCTGCGATATATTTTTTTTAGAAAAATGTATTTGTTATTTAGAAAAAAATTTTGGTCCAATAAGCAAAAATTGCTATATTTTGCTCGACTGTCTGGTCGTCTGTCAAAATATTACAAAAGTTTTTACAGTGTGTTTGGCAAAAGAGAGACATGAATCAGCATTCCGGCTTGTTTATTATTGTTTTATGAAGCGCAGCATCATAACTAATTGGTTTTCGGTTCAGTATCAATTATTGTTACATACAACATATAATGGTTTATTCAATTATTTGACTATGTAAATGTTTATTTTTTTTTTAATTGCTAAAGCGACTTTTTCATAAATTCTTTACTCGAAACAATAAAATATTACATACGTTATTTATGTGTATTTGCAACTTTAATTAGATGCATGTCTATAGAAAACCACATACCACCAGATGATCCTGCCTGGTGTCACGAAAGTACCACAGAATCCTCTATACAATGTTGCCAAGAAGATTTTTGTAATACAAGAGAAAATTTTGCGGGTAATCTGCCAGGTGAGACTAATGAAACAAATAAAAATTTTCCATTTCATTTAAAGAAAAAATGCTACCTCAAAATCAAAAAAAAAAAAAAACAAATCAAACAAATCAAATCAGTAAAAATACATCAATGATAAAAGGAAATAAAATTACAGCTGTTAGCGCTCATTCCAAAATCACATCTATATATTTATATATAAAAAATAAATAAATATGAATTGTCCATTATTTATAAACGAAATAAAATAAAATAAAATCAAAATAAAAATTCTAAATCATTTACATCACAACTATATTAAATCTCATTGGCAATACAACGGGGTAAAGTTTACGGAGACGCTTCAATCTTATTCATGTTCAAAATTATTTTAGAGTTTATTTTGTTTGTAAATTGTCAGCAGGATTCATACTACATACATATATTTCTTTTAAATGTCCGTTTTAATGATGTCTTATGTTGTTGATTTTTTATTATTATTTTAATTTCTTTTTTTTTCAAGGATTGGGACGAATGATACTCTTCCCTTTTGTGCAACGTCGTTTGTTTGTTAATTGTTTATAAGGGTTTCATACGAATTGAATTGGCTTGACTATTATAATTTAAATGTTTTGCGAACAATATACATACAAACATACATACATACATACATATATATTTTGTAATGAATGTGTAATGAATTTATTGTTTTTGTTTAGTGCCAGTTTACACTATGCAAGTCTTATTGCTAAGCTGATTAGTTTGAGAGAGAGAGAGAGAGACGGGGGGAACAGAAACGTTTCTTTTACCCTCGTCTCTCCTCCATAACAAACTGACCGGCTTAGCAATAAGACTTGCATCGTGTAAACCAGGACTTATGGCATAACTGGATAGGCAAGTTAGCTAACATTTTAATTCATACTTTATAACTAATTTGAATGCTTAGTAATAATTGTTATTTGGAAAATTCGAAGTTTTCATCTATTCAAAAGGGACTATTATTTTATTATTCCAACTGAGAGTTGGAATTTAAAGTTTGTAGATTATTCTGAATGAAATTGAGTATAAAATTAGAATTATAATGATTTAAATTAATGAAAAACAGTACGTTTTAAATGTTATATTCATGATATACATACATACACATGTATATGTATCGTTAACTCATTATTTTTTTAGATGTTCTTTTATCGAAATATACAAAAAATTCGATTTCAGGAAAAATAATGAGTTAGGGCCAATTTCACCAACTCTTTCTATATTAAGGCAACGATATGTACAGATTTTACAAAAGCAAACAAATTCGCATATCTATGGTTTTCATGAATAACAACGTATGTCCAAGTTTCGAGGTTATGATTTGAAATTGTTACATTTTAAATGCTTTTTAAAAATGTCTTGGATTTTTTTCAAAAATATGAACCAATATCATCTTTTTTTCTAAAACAAGAACACAAGTTTTACCTTTTAGCAAGATCTTTATTTTTAAAGAGAACTCTTTTTGGGTCCCCTGAAAAATTTGATTTTTTGACATACGTTGTTATTAATGTAAACCACAGATATGTATTTTGTTGGTAATTCCGCAAGTCAAAAACTTAGATTCAAATAAATATGTGCGCCATGCACTATGATCGAAAAATTTCAATATACATATGTACTTCCATTTGGATATTTTTGGATTTTCATATATGTAGCTTTTTTTTACAGATATGCAATTTTAAAAACAACCTAAAAAATTACTGCAACTCTGTCTTTAGAAAAAATAAAACTTATAAAAAAAACAAGTTAAATATTAATTTTGGGAAAAAGTGCGTTAAAAAATGCTAAAACTCAATATAAAAAACCGAAATTGTTATATCTGTGCCAATCAGGTTAGCAAATTCAAAATTTACATATTTATGAGTTTACTTTTTATTATTTTTGTCACCGACTTCGAATAGCACTGTAGGTAACGCATTTAAAAATGGGTGTGTTCGTAAATGCGTCACTGCTCAGTATCATACGTGCAAACTTTAATTTAAAATGCAATACAAGTTCTCTGATAGTATGTTTTTTTTTAGTAGTAATCATGTTTTTACACCATATTTGACATTTATTTGTGCGTTATCTACTTAAGTGAACCAGTTTAGAACATTTAAATTTCCATTTGCAGCGCAGTGAAGCATGTACGAACAGACCCAATGTTTTATTTAAATGAATCTAAATTATTTGAAAATTTTTAGTGCATATTTCTCGAAGTTGAATTTATTTTAAAAAGCTTTTAAATTAAAAAAAGCTTTAATTAAATTTATTTTAAAACGCTATTTTTCAAGCATTATGTCTGTTTATATTTTTATTAGGGCTGATGGCCAAAGCAGCCAATGGCCATATACATATATAAATTTAGTCTTATAATTTGTTCTGTAGATTAAATAAATGAATAATAATAATATTTTTATTTTCTAGTTCGATATTTCGTTAACTTCCTCAGGAAATTTTTAATTTTTTGTTTTTTTTTTGATATTAAATTTTTTTTCTTGTATTTTTTCCTTTTCATAGAAAAAAATAAAAATATTCTGAACAAGGTAACCGAAGTTTAACGAAATATCGAACAGAATCGAAAAATATAAAAATATAAACAGACCTGAACCTGGAAAAAATAGTTTAATTGAACATATAAAAAAGGTCGAAAAATTGGCTAAAAATTTGTTATTTTAAAAAACTTTATTTTTAACTTTTAAGTGCAAATTTAAAATTTTCTAAATGCAAGATATTGCCGCTTTTGGGAGCTGAAGGTAGAAGAAGCACGTGAAATATAATATTAAGTTTTAATCTGCATGGCCCTGTCCCACTTTTGTAATCACCAAGTCACGCCATTCCAAGAGCTCAAACTATTTACCAAGTTTAGTGGTGATCGGATAAGTAGCAAAGTAAATATAATTTAATATTAAACTTTAATGGGCGTGGTTCCAATTTTTAAATGCAAGATAGTGTAATTTTCAGAACTTAGGGTGTGTGTAAAATTTTGTAAGGATAGTTTACACAGAGTAATATATAATATTAAATTTTAATGGGTGTGGTTCAAATATGTTAGCCCAGGGTTTGTGCCAAGTTTCGTAGTGATTCGATAAGTAAAAGTACATAAAAAATTTAATTTGCGTCCCATATCCCACTTTTATTTGGCAATAGTACCAAATGGTAGCTCTGCGCTTTCAGACAAAGTAATTATTTCTAAAATGAGTCTAAAAATGACGTAGCTATTAAGTAACACATAAAAAAATACTGACGAATTGGCAACCTACTCCAATTTTGAAGTCGTGTAAAAACTACTTAAAATTCTCCGTTGGTTTTTAAAATCGGTACCGGTAACCCTTGAATTTGAGGTGAATCGGTTTTACAGGGAACATTTTAATCGTTTTTGTAATTCTTTGTATGGGTCCTTTTATCTTCCTTTCAGAAAATGGGACTAGGGATGTATCGCTTTCAAATGTTCTACAAAAGTACTCGAAATAAAATTTTATTACAAGTCTCTGAAAGCGCGAAATTAATGGCCTATTTCACAATAACGAAACGAAACTTTCAACTGAAAATTTATATTGAAAACAACAATAAAATATGAAAATTTGTTTTCGTTTTCAATACAAATTTTCAGCCGAAAGTTTCGTTTCGTTATTGTGAAACAGGCCATAAATATTAATTCTAGAAATAAGTCAAAGCTTGGAATTCGTTTAAGGGTAAATTGTACTTATACTCGTATAGGTATAAAATGTGTTCGATAGTTTCTATGAGGAACAGGGGGCAAATTACGGCATTCGATACGGTTCGAAATTTGAAAATGTTTCCATATAAACTCTATTGAAATATTTCGTAGTTTCGTTCGATAACGAGTGCCGTAATTTGCCCCCAGTTCTTTTTTACAGCATTTTAAGCTTCTATCTTTTCTCCATACTGCCATAAGTATTTTTTAGTAAAAAAATATATTTTAAAAAATTGCATCAGCCGGGAATCGAAAGCGTATAAACTGCTTGGAACCCAATTATTATCAAAACTTTTTGATAACTAAATCGGGAAAGTTTCTTCGCACTATCAGTGAAGTCAAGCAGTCGACGTTGGGAGATGCTATCCTCATAGGCCAGCAGCAAAAAGGAGTGGGAGCAATGGACTGGGAGTCAACTGAGGTAGTCCTCTTTACCAGGAGATACAAAATAGATAGATTTGTACTGCCCAGGATGAGAGGGGTAGAGCTGAGACTAGCAGAGGGAGAGAAATACCTGCGTGTTTTCCTAGATAGCAAGCTCTCTTGGAAAAGGAAAATATATCACGATACACGATATAAATACCGCATCGTAAATGTATATAAACTTTGTATTGATACGTTTTGGAAGTTCGAATTTGTCTTTATTTACAGGTCTTCTAAGCTAATAGGGTACTTAAATTTAATATTGGAATAAATAAACTGTTAATAACACAAACTTGAAGATTTCTTTCTTAATTTTCATGTCCTTATTCACAGTCGTTGCTAAAGAGTCTAAAACTCTTCTTTTAATTAAAATGTATCTTTATTTACTTACACGTCTCTTGTACGCTGGATTTTATAGGGCCAGTTTGTACGAAAAAAATACGTTCTATACGTACGTGTATAGTTCCACTAGAAGTCACCATAGAAGACAAAGAAGGCTATAGATATATGTAGGTCCTAGTTTTGTAAACTGCAAATAAAATTTTTTATGTGTTTTGTTTTTGTAATTTAAATATTTTTAATATAAAATTTGTCAACACTTAACGTTGCGTTTTACGAAATGAGGCCTATAATATATCTTAGTAAAAAAATGAGAGCAAATGTGCAATTTCTGCAGTAACGCCGAACCTGGGGTCTGATTCGATAACATTTTTCAGTTTAAAATTATGACATTCGTTATCGAACAATGTCATAATATGGTTCGATATCGAATGGCATAATCTCAAACTGATAATACGTGATCGAATCAGCTCGTTATCGAAAGCGACGATTAGACCCCTGGATTCCAGCTGAACTCTTGCCATGTTTTATTATTACATATTACTAAAAATAAATATCACATTTATCCTTGGTTATTAACACATCGGCGTAGTTATGGGATGGGGAGCTGACGGGGAGCTTAAACCTCCCACGAAAATATCTAACTAGTGCAAATAAAGCCATTAATTAATTAAAATTTAAAACGTACTGTGTTTAAATACTCGTACATACATACACATATAAAAAAAATTATGAGTGAGATTGTGAGCCGCATAAATTGTGAGTGTGTTTCAAAACTATTGATTCTGTATATAAAAAACATTTATGTATGTTTGTCTTATAGCTTTTGGGCAGATATATTAAAATATATTTTACCATTTTACATATTTATTTAAATACCAACCTTCCCCATATACTCTATGCATTCATTATTATTCATTGATCCATCTTTGTTTGATAATATTGGCTTTTTGATTTATTGTTTGGCACAAAAATTAACTGTTACTAACAATTTAATTAATGAACACGCGCACGTTAATTTTCTTTTTGGCTTTTTATTTTTATTTTTAAATTTCTTTTTTTTACAACTTTCATAAGTAAATGTTTTGTAAAAAATTTTGCATGAGTTTTATTGTTAATGCTTCAAAAAAAAAAAAATATATATATATATATTGTGGTGGCTTCAAAAAAAAAAAAAAGAAAAATATATAAAATTTGTTAATGAAAAAATACATTAAAAGTATAAATCGGTAATATGTAGATTATTTGCCGGAGGAGAGCATAAATACTTGGGTGCTGGTCGCCATTATATTTGGGGCAACATTAGCTGCTTGCCTCTCAGTGTTTTTATCATGGTGTTATTGGCAAAAACGCAAACAGGGCAGTCGGGCACGGCCTTTTGCTCCGGAGGATTCAGTTTATGATCCCATACTGAATGGTAATACATTGCAGGACATAATAGAAATGACAACATCGGGTTCTGGATCAGGTTTGATTTAAAGTTACACTTAAATTTTCTAAAAACTTAGTAATTATCTGTGTTTCTTTTGCGCGGAATCTATAGCCGGCCTGCCTCTACTTGTGCAACGCTCCATAGCTAGACAGATACAATTGTGCCATGTCATTGGCAAGGGGCGTTTTGGAGAAGTGTGGCGTGGTCGCTGGCGTGGTGAAAATGTGGCTGTAAAAATATTTTCCAGCCGCGAAGAATGCTCTTGGTTTCGAGAAGCAGAAATTTATCAAACTGTCATGTTGAGACATGAAAATATTTTAGGTTTCATAGCGGCAGATAACAAAGGTAAGCAATTATTCCTATAGTAAAAGAAGACTGGGAAAGCATATTAAATCAATCTACATATTCGGTTTGCAGATAATGGCACTTGGACACAACTCTGGTTGGTGACCGACTACCATGAAAATGGCTCGTTATTCGATTATTTAACCTCTCATACAGTTGACACCAAAACCATGCTAAGCATGGCTCTTTCCATAGCCACTGGTTTGGCTCATCTGCATATGGATATCGTGGGTACACGCGGCAAACCAGCCATTGCCCATCGTGACTTGAAGTCTAAAAATATTTTGGTCAAAACCAATCTCACCTGTGCCATCGGAGATTTGGGCTTGGCCGTTAGGCATGTAGAGAAGAATGATTCCGTAGATATACCTTCTACACATCGGGTGGGTACAAAACGCTATATGGCACCCGAAGTCTTGGATGAGACCATGAATGCCCAACATTTCGATGCCTACAAGAGAGCAGACGTTTATGCGTTTGGCTTAATATTGTGGGAAATTGCGAGACGCTGTAATATGGGAATGATATATGATGAATATCAATTGCCATACTATGATGTAGTACAGCCGGATCCTAGCATAGAGGAAATGAAGAAGGTAAGTACCACGAGTAATAATAGATTCCGAAACTCGGTGTGTACACAGAGAAAACAGTGCCTACCAAATACCTCATAAAATAGAACAAACTTAATAAGAAATCTCTATGGTTTTTTTTCAATAAAGAAATCTTATTAATTTCATAGAGAAAACCTTTTTGAAAAAATCAAGAAGAAATCTTGTAGTTTTTATGAGGTTATCTTATTGATTTTTTCAATAAAAAAAATTGCGTCTTTATTCTCTGTAAGTACATTTAATACCCTCTTGCAAAAATTATAATTTAAAGTTTTTTAAAGCACTGTTCACATCATCCGGTTGCATAAAGGTTTCAAGATTTACTTAATGGGAACAGCTGTTGAATAATTTTGCTGCACAGCAGGTCAATACTTATTTATTTAAATTAAAACAAAATAGAACCAACTTAAATTCATTTTCTTTTATAAAATTCCGTATTTTTCCTTTGATGGATCACATCATGGTGCATTTATACCAGGTGACTGAATAAGGATTAATTGTAAAAAAATACGGCAACCATAGTTGTGTAAAAGAACCGAAGAACGTCAAAAGCACAAAAATAATTGTACCATAACCAAAACAAAAAGAAGTTTTTGATATTCGTCGGATACAAAACACGTAGAACAAAAAATGATTGGGCCTAATTACGGTTGACGAATTTTTCGATTCGACTGCGAGAGTTTGTACCAGATTAAAAAAAAATTTTCTATGTTTCTTTAATCTAGTACAGCAAGTTGAAGTCGAATCTAAAACTTCGACAACCGTAATAGGGCCCATTATATAAAATAGGGCTACCACCTAGTTAGATACACCTTGGATCACATTAAAATTTTTTTTATTTTCAAGAACAACTAACGCTCGTTTTTAGGATTCCTTACACCAAATGTGGAATGGAACCCTATTGTTTTCGTTGCCATGTCGGAGTTTCAAGAAATTTATGCAACATTTTTTTTTTGCTATTCTCCATTGCTCATTATGCGTAGCAATATTTACATATACATATATATATTCCGACTGATTAAATACTTTGTCAGATTAACGGGAAGCTAGGTTAGGAAAGGTGGTATTGCAACGCACCTCCACTTGGAGACACAGTTGGATCCATAGTGATTTCCTTATAATAGCATCCATCAATAAGAATTCAATCCCATAAAAATTTAACCTCTGTTACACACAAAAAAAAGTAATATGAATAATTTTGTAATAACAATTAAAATACTTGTAATATCAATTAAAAAATTAATAAAATTTTCACCAATAAACAATTTGATAATATCGATTAAGTCTTTCTACTCAAATTAATTAATACAATTAAAAATTTAATTGAATCAATTAAATTCTTAATTGAAGACATTAATTGGTTAATACTTTTTTTTTTGTGTATCTGCCATCACTGAACTCCCCTGATATCCTCTAGTTTGCACTTTGCGATATCATTAATGATCTCATGGCAACGTCTGCTCAGCCATGTAAGGCTATGGCGTTGCGGCTTTGGGAAATGGCAGATAATATGTTCAACAATTTTTGGTTCCTCTTCGTCATCGCACATTCTACAGAAATCTGAAGTGTTAGTTTCCTAAATGATGGTCCTTGCTTTGACTGAGCAGTCAACGCGCCATTAAGACTAGAATTTTGGATCTTTTTGAGTCAAGCCTTGGCCAAATGGACCTCGAGGCTCCACAATCCTCTCTACTCCCCCTGAGTTTCCTGTAGCAATGACCTATCCGCAATTTAAGCACTTTATCACACATTCCCCCATATACCGCAGATCGTATTCTTACCAGCTTGTTGGTAATTTCATTGCTGTTGCCCAGGAACCCAATATACACTTTTTTTTCTTTAACTCTGTGTTCCAAATGGAACAAAAAATGTCAAAAGCACGTAGCCAAAGAACCAGGTTATCCCACGTATAGAAGCTTCCATCGGTTGCTGTGAACGACCTATACCTTCACAGAGGAAGTAAGGGTTTCCAAGATCCATTCCTAGAATTTGTAAGTTGCGGTAATCATTAACAAGTGGGAGTGAGACGCAAAACTCTCGAAGGCCTGATCGAATTTAAGAAATAATTACGATGACCCGAGAGCGTTCCCCAGCCCAGAGTTGCTTTACGTCTGAAAACATAGTCTGACACTATAACAGCTTATTAACGGTAGCTCAGAAACAAACAAAAAATTGTCAAAGTTGTTGCCACTACGTTTTTATAAAAAGTTTTGGTGGCGTGGCCGGATTTTATGTGAACAAGCCTTTAATAGCTTAAAAACTTTTATTTATTTATTTAAATTTTGAAAAATTTTCCAGGTGGTATGCATTGATAAAATGCGACCTAACATTCCAAATCGTTGGCATGCTTCCGAAGTATTACACAGTATGGCCAAAGTAATGAAAGAATGTTGGTATCCAAATCCAGTTGCACGTTTGACAGCTCTTAGAATAAAAAAGACTTTGTCCAACATTAGCATAGAAGATAAAGTCAAAAACTGATTGTCAGTCAATAATTTAATGAACATTAATTCACTAACAAATACAAAAACCTCACCTACAACGCCCATCAATCCTATTAGCATTTTATAATAACAACAATAGACTTCAACTATCACCTTTATTCCTTTGAACCAATCATATTCCATTAATCATCTTCATCACATGCGCACCAAACACGATACATATGCACCTTTAAGTTTGTTTATACATACATACATACATACATACGTATGTATTCTAATTGTTTTTATTTGATTCTTTTGTTGAGTTTTGAAATCATCATTGATAATTTGTATGTATATATATAGTTTACGTATGTAAAGAAATTACAATGAAATTATACATAATTATTAATTAATTATTTGTTTACATATAAATATATGTAAGTGTGTACATTACTATTTATTAAGGCAGCTAAATTTAAGAGTACTTGTATAAACAAACTCAATAATCTTTAAAAAGATTACTGAAATTATTGAATTGAAAATTAAAGAAAGCCTACAGAAAGTGGATGGAATGCTAGAAACTGTATCCTTAAGTTTTAATTTATTTGTAGGTATAAATACATATGTACATACATCCATATGTATCTAGTTATTACTTTAAACAACAAAAACTATTTTCTAGTTGTATGTATATAATATTAAAAAAAACTCCTTTAATATACTATATGGAAAGTTTCATATCAGAACAATTTTTGGTTTTATTGCTGAAAATACAAAACAAAAAAAAAACACTTTTTAAAATTATGAACCAAAAATTTTTCTTTGAATCTGACCATTAACTTTGATGGAAATTGTGGTTAATGAAATTAAGAAGAAAGCAAAAGTATCTGAAATAAAATTTAAACAAAACTGAAATTAAGCAAAACACCTGATTGTGTAAAATCCTTTTTATGTATATAAAAAAAAAAGATTTATGATATTTATAACAAAATAAAGAACAAAAAAAGAAAACAAAATGAAAAATATATACATACATATATTAACAATATAACTATATACTTTACTATTAAATACATACATACATACATATATATATATATATTTAATATACATAAGGTATCAAATAAGTTTTTTCTTTTTTTAATTTTTGCTCATTATTTCGTTTTATTGCACAAATCCGTATATTATATACACCTTCCTACCACACTTTTTATATGTATACATATGTAATTTATATATAAATTTAGTTTTTATAAAAATACCCCTTGTTTTCTCTATGCATTTAAAAAAAAGAAAGAGATTTAATTTTTAAACTCATTTGTTTTGCTCTTATTTTTTTTTATATAGTTTGGAAACTTGCAAGACTGCCATAAACTAAGTTTTCGTTTAGATTTCTATTTTCAGTTTAAAACTACAATAAGAAATACAACATAAATAAATATCATCTTGAATAAATTCGCTTTAAATTCCTTTCATTCACATAAATTGCCGTTGAGGATTTCATTTAATATAAAATGTAGATTAATTTTCAACAAAAAAAAAAGTGAAGACGAAAAAAACACTGTATTATTGTTCATTTTAAGAAGGAAATAAATTTTTAATTTGTATATTTAAATGTTTTGAATACTTTGTTTTATTTGCAAAAAAAAAGTGTTTTAGTTGCACCATTACCATTTGCTAAATGTTATATTCCATGCAAAAAGTAATTTGCGTTAAAATAACAATAGGTTTTACATTAAAATGATAATAGTTTTAAAAACGATACTCAATCGAGCATAGGCCCGAAGAGTATTTCGTATGTTTGACATCCGACATTTCGAAACTGAACTTGTTTTTACTGTTAGTGTATTTGTTGCGGTTGAATTTGTTTTAGCTTGTTTGTCAATTCACTACAAAATTTTTTTTTATAAAACTTACGTCCTGTCGACAAAAACTTTCTATCTATCGTTTCTTTTCTAAATATTTTATTTTGCAATTTGTTCTTTCTTTATTTGTGTAATGAAATTAAAGTTCGAATTTTAAATTTTTATTTTTTTGTTCTATAAACAATAGGTCTTTATGAAAAAATGCAAAATTTACTTAATTTCGAAAATTCGATATTAATTTCGAAATTTCGAACATACTCCGAATAATGATTTTTTTTAGAAATTATCATTCGTTTAAAAAATCGAATGCTTAATGTATTAAATTAACAAAATAATTTACTATATGTTTTATTATTCGTGCTGGATTTGGAAGTCTGGGGGGTCTACTCTGTAATTCGAAAGGAAGGAAAATGTTTTAGAATTTGCATATGATTAACATACAAATTCGAAAGTATTTTCTTTCATTTCGTATTATAGAAGAGTGAACGCCCTAATTATTAATAGGTTTGTAAAATGCTTTAATAATAATTAAAATGCCGCAAATTAATTTGTTGTGAAACTCTTTTGACCACAGTCCATGATAGAAAGTTGTTCTAAGTGGGATACTTTGCAATTGGAATTATTAATGGAATTATAATTGATTCATAGAAACTAGATTTTAAATTTTCATTTATATATTTTTTTTTATCAAAAATAATATATTTTTTAGTCTAGTAAATTTCGTATAATCGAATCATAAATAGAGAAACAAATAAGTTCCCAACAAAATAATTAAAAATCAACCATATTTTTTTAATTTCGAAAATTCGATATAAGTAAGTTTATTTTTCAAAGTCTTAGTTCAGCTGTCTTTCTCCCAGCTGAATAAAGACTTTGTAAAAGTAAAATTTACGTGTCTAAAAGGGGTCTTTCGATTAAATACATTAAAAGAACTTGCCAAATAAGGCTATTTAAATAAAAACTCTATAATATTTAAATATTTAATGCGTACTCATAAAATGAAAATTTTTTTCCAAAAAGGAAATAACAAGGCGATTTGACAGCAGAAAAATTATCAGCTGATTGTCAGATGGTGAATTGAGATCACCTGATGTGAATTCGCCTTGGGAAATAATGTCCATGGACTTTATTGTATGACAACTGTATGGGGACTGGTAAATTGATTTAACCAGCAAAATCTTTGATAAAATAGGTAAATGGATTCGAAAGAAAAACTGTTCGAATTTGTATATTTCTTACACGACAATTTGAAAGCAATTTATTTATTTCGATAGAAATTACTAAAGATTTTTCGATTCGGTTGTAATGAAAGAAAAAAAAAACAACAACTTACCACAATAAAAATCTTATACTTATTCATTAAAAAAAATTATCATTTTAATTTACAATTCGTTTTATTATTTATAAATAATTTTTATATTATTATTTTCTTTTTTAATTTCTCTTTCAGCAACAATTTTTAAAAAATTTCAACAATCAATTCGACAACAATTGGCAGATATGTATTGTCTGGGGGTAAGTTACACTTTTTTAAAGGCATTTAATTTTTGTTCAATAAAAATTTTCCTAACGCTTAAACAAATTAACTAAGTACGTACGTATAAACAATAAATAAAAATTAACTAAAATCAATAAATAAATATAGTCAAATAAATAAATACATTACATAAATTAAAAAAAATAAATAGTTAAAAATAAATAAATAAATAAAATAAATAGTTTTGCGAATTTGCTAAACACTTTTTTATAAATATTTTAAAATTAAACTACTTATACAACTAATTAACTAAATTGCATAGTAAATATTTATGTAATAATAGATGCCCCAGTTTTAAATGTTTCTAAACCAAACACCTTAATTTTTTTTTAAACATTTTTGCGTATATTCGTTTGTTCTTCGTGAGTGAGTTAATGCAGATTAATTAGTTCGTTGTATGCAATTGGAGGGGTTTCAGTTTATAGTTGCATAAAATCTGGAGTTTGGAGAGGGCTTTTATAGTAGATGTGAATTTATTATTTCACTCCTGTTATACTTCTTAACCAAGGCTTATAGAAAGTTGTACGCATATAGACGCCCGGTAAGTAAGGGGCGGCACATTTGATACCATGTGATACTGTACCGGCCAGTTCATAACGACCATCGGCACGTTGTAGCACTAAAGGGCCACCACTGTCACCCTGCGGAAATTTAAAAATTATATATATTTAGATTTAAGTTTTGTTTAATGAAACTATAGAAAGAAACGGAATAGTTTGCAGAATATTCTAAATGCAAACTGCCAAATCTTCTAAATGGTTTTAAAGACTGATTCTGACTGCTGGGAAAGGATATAAAAAAAATACACCGCCATTTTGAAAGTCTACATCTGCCTCTAACATTAAAGGCTAGGATGCACTATAGTACACAATCGTGCGACTTTTTAGAAAATGCAACCCTGGTATGATCCCAGCAAAAAATTACATCATTACCATCAGAACTACTTGCCTACTTTTCTGGTTGCCAAATTTTTAGAAAATGCAACCCTGGTATGATCCCAGCAAAAAATTGCACATTACCATCAGAACTACTTGCCTACTTTTCTGATTGCCAAAATATATACAGGGGAGTATACTGGGGCCAGTTTTGTATTTGATTTATACTTGTGATATGCCTCTGAGCAGCAATATCCACACTTCCACATTTGCTGATGATACAGCCTGCCTTACAGGCATTTATACCAGGTGACTGAATAAGGATTAATTGTAAAAAAATACGGCAACCATAGTTGTGTAAAAGAACCGAAGAACGTCAAAAGCACAAAAATAATTGTACCATAACCAAAACAAAAAGAAGTTTTTGATATTCGTCGGATACAAAACACGTAGAACAAAAAATGATTGGGCCTAATTACGGTTGACGAATTTTTCGATTCGACTGCGAGAGTTTGTACCAGATTAAAAAAAAATTTTCTATGTTTCTTTAATCTAGTACAGCAAGTTGAAGTCGAATCTAAAACTTCGACAACCGTAATAGGGCCCATTATATAAAATAGGGCTACCACCTAGTTAGATACACCTTGGATCACATTAAAATTTTTTTTATTTTCAAGAACAACTAACGCTCGTTTTTAGGATTCCTTACACCAAATGTGGAATGGAACCCTATTGTTTTCGTTGCCATGTCGGAGTTTCAAGAAATTTATGCAACATTTTTTTTTTGCTATTCTCCATTGCTCATTATGCGTAGCAATATTTACATATACATATATATATTCCGACTGATTAAATACTTTGTCAGATTAACGGGAAGCTAGGTTAGGAAAGGTGGTATTGCAACGCACCTCCACTTGGAGACACAGTTGGATCCATAGTGATTTCCTTATAATAGCATCCATCAATAAGAATTCAATCCCATAAAAATTTAACCTCTGTTACACACAAAAAAAAGTAATATGAATAATTTTGTAATAACAATTAAAATACTTGTAATATCAATTAAAAAATTAATAAAATTTTCACCAATAAACAATTTGATAATATCGATTAAGTCTTTCTACTCAAATTAATTAATACAATTAAAAATTTAATTGAATCAATTAAATTCTTAATTGAAGACATTAATTGGTTAATACTTTTTTTTTTGTGTATCTGCCATCACTGAACTCCCCTGATATCCTCTAGTTTGCACTTTGCGATATCATTAATGATCTCATGGCAACGTCTGCTCAGCCATGTAAGGCTATGGCGTTGCGGCTTTGGGAAATGGCAGATAATATGTTCAACAATTTTTGGTTCCTCTTCGTCATCGCACATTCTACAGAAATCTGAAGTGTTAGTTTCCTAAATGATGGTCCTTGCTTTGACTGAGCAGTCAACGCGCCATTAAGACTAGAATTTTGGATCTTTTTGAGTCAAGCCTTGGCCAAATGGACCTCGAGGCTCCACAATCCTCTCTACTCCCCCTGAGTTTCCTGTAGCAATGACCTATCCGCAATTTAAGCACTTTATCACACATTCCCCCATATACCGCAGATCGTATTCTTACCAGCTTGTTGGTAATTTCATTGCTGTTGCCCAGGAACCCAATATACACTTTTTTTTCTTTAACTCTGTGTTCCAAATGGAACAAAAAATGTCAAAAGCACGTAGCCAAAGAACCAGGTTATCCCACGTATAGAAGCTTCCATCGGTTGCTGTGAACGACCTATACCTTCACAGAGGAAGTAAGGGTTTCCAAGATCCATTCCTAGAATTTGTAAGTTGCGGTAATCATTAACAAGTGGGAGTGAGACGCAAAACTCTCGAAGGCCTGATCGAATTTAAGAAATAATTACGATGACCCGAGAGCGTTCCCCAGCCCAGAGTTGCTTTACGTCTGAAAACATAGTCTGACACTATAACAGCTTATTAACGGTAGCTCAGAAACAAACAAAAAATTGTCAAAGTTGTTGCCACTACGTTTTTATAAAAAGTTTTGGTGGCGTGGCCGGATTTTATGAGAACAAGCCTTTAATAGCTTAAAAACTTTTATTTATTTATTTAAATTTTGAAAAATTTTCCAGGTGGTATGCATTGATAAAATGCGACCTAACATTCCAAATCGTTGGCATGCTTCCGAAGTATTACACAGTATGGCCAAAGTAATGAAAGAATGTTGGTATCCAAATCCAGTTGCACGTTTGACAGCTCTTAGAATAAAAAAGACTTTGTCCAACATTAGCATAGAAGATAAAGTCAAAAACTGATTGTCAGTCAATAATTTAATGAACATTAATTCACTAACAAATACAAAAACCTCACCTACAACGCCCATCAATCCTATTAGCATTTTATAATAACAACAATAGACTTCAACTATCACCTTTATTCCTTTGAACCAATCATATTCCATTAATCATCTTCATCACATGCGCACCAAACACGATACATATGCACCTTTAAGTTTGTTTATACATACATACATACATACATACGTATGTATTCTAATTGTTTTTATTTGATTCTTTTGTTGAGTTTTGAAATCATCATTGATAATTTGTATGTATATATATAGTTTACGTATGTAAAGAAATTACAATGAAATTATACATAATTATTAATTAATTATTTGTTTACATATAAATATATGTAAGTGTGTACATTACTATTTATTAAGGCAGCTAAATTTAAGAGTACTTGTATAAACAAACTCAATAATCTTTAAAAAGATTACTGAAATTATTGAATTGAAAATTAAAGAAAGCCTACAGAAAGTGGATGGAATGCTAGAAACTGTATCCTTAAGTTTTAATTTATTTGTAGGTATAAATACATATGTACATACATCCATATGTATCTAGTTATTACTTTAAACAACAAAAACTATTTTCTAGTTGTATGTATATAATATTAAAAAAAACTCCTTTAATATACTATATGGAAAGTTTCATATCAGAACAATTTTTGGTTTTATTGCTGAAAATACAAAACAAAAAAAAAACACTTTTTAAAATTATGAACCAAAAATTTTTCTTTGAATCTGACCATTAACTTTGATGGAAATTGTGGTTAATGAAATTAAGAAGAAAGCAAAAGTATCTGAAATAAAATTTAAACAAAACTGAAATTAAGCAAAACACCTGATTGTGTAAAATCCTTTTTATGTATATAAAAAAAAAAGATTTATGATATTTATAACAAAATAAAGAACAAAAAAAGAAAACAAAATGAAAAATATATACATACATATATTAACAATATAACTATATACTTTACTATTAAATACATACATACATACATATATATATATATATTTAATATACATAAGGTATCAAATAAGTTTTTTCTTTTTTTAATTTTTGCTCATTATTTCGTTTTATTGCACAAATCCGTATATTATATACACCTTCCTACCACACTTTTTATATGTATACATATGTAATTTATATATAAATTTAGTTTTTATAAAAATACCCCTTGTTTTCTCTATGCATTTAAAAAAAAGAAAGAGATTTAATTTTTAAACTCATTTGTTTTGCTCTTATTTTTTTTTATATAGTTTGGAAACTTGCAAGACTGCCATAAACTAAGTTTTCGTTTAGATTTCTATTTTCAGTTTAAAACTACAATAAGAAATACAACATAAATAAATATCATCTTGAATAAATTCGCTTTAAATTCCTTTCATTCACATAAATTGCCGTTGAGGATTTCATTTAATATAAAATGTAGATTAATTTTCAACAAAAAAAAAAGTGAAGACGAAAAAAACACTGTATTATTGTTCATTTTAAGAAGGAAATAAATTTTTAATTTGTATATTTAAATGTTTTGAATACTTTGTTTTATTTGCAAAAAAAAAGTGTTTTAGTTGCACCATTACCATTTGCTAAATGTTATATTCCATGCAAAAAGTAATTTGCGTTAAAATAACAATAGGTTTTACATTAAAATGATAATAGTTTTAAAAACGATACTCAATCGAGCATAGGCCCGAAGAGTATTTCGTATGTTTGACATCCGACATTTCGAAACTGAACTTGTTTTTACTGTTAGTGTATTTGTTGCGGTTGAATTTGTTTTAGCTTGTTTGTCAATTCACTACAAAATTTTTTTTTATAAAACTTACGTCCTGTCGACAAAAACTTTCTATCTATCGTTTCTTTTCTAAATATTTTATTTTGCAATTTGTTCTTTCTTTATTTGTGTAATGAAATTAAAGTTCGAATTTTAAATTTTTATTTTTTTGTTCTATAAACAATAGGTCTTTATGAAAAAATGCAAAATTTACTTAATTTCGAAAATTCGATATTAATTTCGAAATTTCGAACATACTCCGAATAATGATTTTTTTTAGAAATTATCATTCGTTTAAAAAATCGAATGCTTAATGTATTAAATTAACAAAATAATTTACTATATGTTTTATTATTCGTGCTGGATTTGGAAGTCTGGGGGGTCTACTCTGTAATTCGAAAGGAAGGAAAATGTTTTAGAATTTGCATATGATTAACATACAAATTCGAAAGTATTTTCTTTCATTTCGTATTATAGAAGAGTGAACGCCCTAATTATTAATAGGTTTGTAAAATGCTTTAATAATAATTAAAATGCCGCAAATTAATTTGTTGTGAAACTCTTTTGACCACAGTCCATGATAGAAAGTTGTTCTAAGTGGGATACTTTGCAATTGGAATTATTAATGGAATTATAATTGATTCATAGAAACTAGATTTTAAATTTTCATTTATATATTTTTTTTTATCAAAAATAATATATTTTTTAGTCTAGTAAATTTCGTATAATCGAATCATAAATAGAGAAACAAATAAGTTCCCAACAAAATAATTAAAAATCAACCATATTTTTTTAATTTCGAAAATTCGATATAAGTAAGTTTATTTTTCAAAGTCTTAGTTCAGCTGTCTTTCTCCCAGCTGAATAAAGACTTTGTAAAAGTAAAATTTACGTGTCTAAAAGGGGTCTTTCGATTAAATACATTAAAAGAACTTGCCAAATAAGGCTATTTAAATAAAAACTCTATAATATTTAAATATTTAATGCGTACTCATAAAATGAAAATTTTTTTCCAAAAAGGAAATAACAAGGCGATTTGACAGCAGAAAAATTATCAGCTGATTGTCAGATGGTGAATTGAGATCACCTGATGTGAATTCGCCTTGGGAAATAATGTCCATGGACTTTATTGTATGACAACTGTATGGGGACTGGTAAATTGATTTAACCAGCAAAATCTTTGATAAAATAGGTAAATGGATTCGAAAGAAAAACTGTTCGAATTTGTATATTTCTTACACGACAATTTGAAAGCAATTTATTTATTTCGATAGAAATTACTAAAGATTTTTCGATTCGGTTGTAATGAAAGAAAAAAAAAACAACAACTTACCACAATAAAAATCTTATACTTATTCATTAAAAAAAATTATCATTTTAATTTACAATTCGTTTTATTATTTATAAATAATTTTTATATTATTATTTTCTTTTTTAATTTCTCTTTCAGCAACAATTTTTAAAAAATTTCAACAATCAATTCGACAACAATTGGCAGATATGTATTGTCTGGGGGTAAGTTACACTTTTTTAAAGGCATTTAATTTTTGTTCAATAAAAATTTTCCTAACGCTTAAACAAATTAACTAAGTACGTACGTATAAACAATAAATAAAAATTAACTAAAATCAATAAATAAATATAGTCAAATAAATAAATACATTACATAAATTAAAAAAAATAAATAGTTAAAAATAAATAAATAAATAAAATAAATAGTTTTGCGAATTTGCTAAACACTTTTTTATAAATATTTTAAAATTAAACTACTTATACAACTAATTAACTAAATTGCATAGTAAATATTTATGTAATAATAGATGCCCCAGTTTTAAATGTTTCTAAACCAAACACCTTAATTTTTTTTTAAACATTTTTGCGTATATTCGTTTGTTCTTCGTGAGTGAGTTAATGCAGATTAATTAGTTCGTTGTATGCAATTGGAGGGGTTTCAGTTTATAGTTGCATAAAATCTGGAGTTTGGAGAGGGCTTTTATAGTAGATGTGAATTTATTATTTCACTCCTGTTATACTTCTTAACCAAGGCTTATAGAAAGTTGTACGCATATAGACGCCCGGTAAGTAAGGGGCGGCACATTTGATACCATGTGATACTGTACCGGCCAGTTCATAACGACCATCGGCACGTTGTAGCACTAAAGGGCCACCACTGTCACCCTGCGGAAATTTAAAAATTATATATATTTAGATTTAAGTTTTGTTTAATGAAACTATAGAAAGAAACGGAATAGTTTGCAGAATATTCTAAATGCAAACTGCCAAATCTTCTAAATGGTTTTAAAGACTGATTCTGACTGCTGGGAAAGGATATAAAAAAAATACACCGCCATTTTGAAAGTCTACATCTGCCTCTAACATTAAAGGCTAGGATGCACTATAGTACACAATCGTGCGACTTTTTAGAAAATGCAACCCTGGTATGATCCCAGCAAAAAATTACATCATTACCATCAGAACTACTTGCCTACTTTTCTGGTTGCCAAATTTTTAGAAAATGCAACCCTGGTATGATCCCAGCAAAAAATTGCACATTACCATCAGAACTACTTGCCTACTTTTCTGATTGCCAAAATATATACAGGGGAGTATACTGGGGCCAGTTTTGTATTTGATTTATACTTGTGATATGCCTCTGAGCAGCAATATCCACACTTCCACATTTGCTGATGATACAGCCTGCCTTAGTATGCATGAAAATCCTTACGAGGCATCCCGATATCTTCAAGAACACATTACCCAGCTGGAACTATGGTTAAACTTATGGAGAATTAAGGTAAACGAACAAAAGTGTGTTCAAGTAACATATACATTACGAAGAGATACGTGTTTACCCATTCGGATTAACAATCAAGTTGTCCCTCAACATACTCATGTGAAATATCTTGGTATACACCTTGATCGACGGCTTACTTGGAAACACCATATTGACTCTAAGTTAACCCAAATTAAACTAAAATTAACTCAGGTACATTGGCTGATTGGTAGAAATTCAACCCTCAGTCTAGATTGCAAACTTTTGATATACAAGTCTATTTTGAAACCCATATGGTGCTACGGAATTCAACTATGGGGCACTGCTTCAGCTTCCAATGTCGAGAGAATCCAACGAAGGCAAAATAAAATTTTGCGATTAATAACATCGGCTCCATGGTATATAAAAAACTCAAATATACATCGTGATTTGAATATGCCACTAGTGGTTGAAGAAATTGCAAAATATGCAGGCAAATATTTAACAAAACTCGAGTCACATCCTAATCCGCTTGCTCGTAATATTTTGAACTTTACTGGACACGTCCGCCTAAAAAAGAGGGATACAAGTGCTCTTATACTCAACACTCCAGATGGGACTGCTTGAAAATACTTTTTATTTTATTTTAATTTTTCTTCCTTTTGATTATCACTACTTATGTATTATTTATAACTATCTCTAAATTTATGTCCGACAGTGGTCGGGCCTAATAATTATATTTTAGATTTAAGATTTGAATACTTATTGTTAGTTCATATTTGAAGATACAATAAATAAAAATATGTAAAAAAAAAAAAAAAAATATAGAAGTTCGTTGATGATAAAAATAACCCTTTTAGTCTTCATAGATTATGTGAATATGTTATCAAGAAACGATTATTTTAGTGTCACGCCTTGGTAAAATCATTAAGTTGGTAATCCAGTAGGAAAGAGCTTCCACCAAAAATGCTTAATTCCAAACCCGATTACCTTTTATGAAATTTTTTGCTGGGATGAATTTTATGAAAATTTTCACAAGACAATAAAAATTCATCAGATCAGGGTTGTATTTTTTCGTAAATCGTGCGATTGTGCAGGATAGTGAGTCATGGCCTCAAGAGGGATTGCACCTGCTCATGGTAAATTGGCATTAGCAACCTTCTATCAGTTATACGCTGGGAATAGGATGTGTTCAGGAGATATAGGTAAAATAATACGGGGAATACTTTTGAGAATCATTTTAACCCTGTAGCTGTAATCTGTACAGACAATTTTTACGTCTAGTTTGGTTGATAAACACACCTTCTTCGGTTATGCGTCATTTTCTGTGTTTTCTTGAATAATATTAGCCTTTAAGCATTATTTTCATACCCAGCAAAAAATTACAATACAAAACATTAGTTACAGCTCCAAGTAGTTTCATTTCTGGTGAATCATCAATGAATTTAACACATGGTTGTCGTAGGACGGAAGTGATCCAAATAACTTAATGGTATCCACCATGATACAATAATACAGGTAGCCGCGAATCTACAACAAATGTACAACAAATAAAACAACAATGATTATTATTGCTGTTTTGTGATGACAACTGTCAAAAAACCAAGAGAAAACAGGATACATGTACTTGCGTTTTCTCCTGGCTTTGCAAAGCTTGTTTGTATTAGTACAGTTTTAATAGGCACTGTGTGCGTGTGTTGGTAAAACATAAACAAAATTTGGCAGATCACATCACGAAACAAGCAAAACAGCTGGTGCTTCGCGGTTACCTGTATAATTGTGTCATGGTATCCACTTAAAAGGTTGTCTGGAACAATTTTTTATATAAACAACAGCCTTAGAATATGAAATACAGTACCTGTAGTGATTGGCATGTAATGAAAGTTGTAAACCTTTCGAACTAGTTCCGGTTTTTTTTTGCTGGGTATTCGTACTAACCAACCCCATAAAATTGGGATTTGTGAGACTTTTTAGCACAGATTATGGATAAGTATTAAATTAATCCTTGAATTTATGAGGGTGGCGTTGGCTGAAGTAGTTAGAACGTTGACTTTAAAACCAAAGGTCATGGGTTCGAGCCCGGTATCCGAAAGTCATTAAATAACAACGCTATGAATTTTTCTGGTGCGAATTAGTGTCTCTTTGTATCAGTTATTGTAGGAAAGTTCACCGGCTTCAGGGGATACTGATCCCGATGTAACACCAGATCGCCTTCCTTCGTCGGTATTGTGTGGCAGAATCATCGGCGAAGTAAAACAACCAATAAAACTTAAAAATGTAATATACCTCATTAACACCAGAGGCGCCGAAACACTGCATTATTAAAAACGTGCAAAAAGCAAATTTGCAAAAGAATAAAGCTTTCCTTTATCTCTTCCTTCACCACCTGTCTTCTCTATCACTATCACTTTCTTAAAGAAGGTAACACATAGTAATAGTAGCAGGCATTCATGGCCTGAGTATTACTTCTCTTTAACAAAAAAAAAAAAAATTCCCCGTATAACTAAAAAGTAAAAGTTATCTGATTCCCTATTCAGACTTATCACAATAATCTGTAAAGAAGGTGGGAAGAGGGAAGGTACTTCAATCCCCCCTTTTTATGTTAAGCTCAGAAGTAAACTTTTAAAACACTCATACTGCCAAAATCAGTCATTGCAACCTTTTTAGTTTTGTTGTAAAGTTTAAATTATTTTAACTAACTTCACATGAATCCTTTTGACCATTAGCATAGCCAGCGCATAAAAAGGATTCCAAAATTTTTTTATGGTGTCCCGCCGTATGAAACATTTCCTGGCACACAGTATTTTCGATGACGGGAACCTTAACGAGAAGATAAAATGTTAATTATTTTTTCTTTTTAAATGTTGAATTCGAAACTGTCCTTGCCATTCGATATAAGCATGTACATACCTGCACTTCTTGCAGTACAGATGGCACGCCGCCGCCATATTTCAAGCGACCCCAACCCGTTACAGTGGCCATACGTCCCGTAAAATCGGCCACGTCCGAAGGCATGCAAATGGGTACTGACAAAATAATAATTAAAAGATGATGAAATTAAAAGTGATCCCATCTCGCATCCACTTACCGATATGTGTATCAAAAGTTATTGGACTATCGAGTTCCAGCAAAGCAATATCATTTTCAAAAGTAGCTGGGTCGTATTGACGATGCACAATAACCCGCTTAACATTTTTGGTGACCGCACGTTTGCTCTCCAAGTCGCCCGATATATCAAATTCTCCCATAACAGCAACCAAAGAGGCCAGAAAGCTTAAGATGTGTTAAAATTTTAAAATTTTTATTCTCCATAATGAGATAAAGCAATAGCACCTACCCTGGTTGACAGTGAGCCGCTGTTATGACATAACGACTTGTTATTAAGACGCCGCCGCATTTGTTTTTCGTAAACAGTCCCAACCAAGTGGATTCACGTACTAACACTTGCCAGGGAAATGCACCGAAGGTGGCACCCTTGCCACCAACTATACGTCCAGATTTTGTATGAGGTCTCATACCGCATTCTGTTGATGTGGAGTGAAATGTTTAGGTTAGGAGAAAGGGAAAGTAGTACAGTAAGAACAAAGATGTGATTTTAAAAGTGTAACGGGTGGGAAAGTGGGAATTGGAAGAGGGAAGGGGGGGGGAGGGGAAAAGGTAAAGAAGTTGGTTGGGAGGGGGGGAGGGTATTAAGCAGAATTATAGTTTCGGTAGCGATACTATAGTATGGCTACTAGATGACTAAGCAGTTGTACTATTAGTAGTTGAAGTAATAGAAAGTAGTAGAAGGAGTGAAATTTGTCATAGATGAAGTGAAGTGAGTGAGAGTGAGAGTTGAAGTGAAGGCGGGAGCAGTGCATTTTAATTGTTTCGTTTTAGTGTTAGTTTTGAATTGGATGATTTAAGAAGAAAAGAAATTTTCCAATTTGCCAATCTAACCATCTTGTCCACTTGAATTTTATACTTCATTTAACATTTTCAACTTACGTATTTTACGTCCACTTCCGCCACCGCCATATGATTCTTCAGCCACAATTTCGTTGTCACTGGGATTAACATCGTCCTCGTCCTCTTCGTCTACAAGATCATCTTCAATTGGTGCCTTTGTGGTTGTTGTAGCTTTGCGAGTTGGTTTTTTGTTACCTGGTCTTTTAGTTGTGGTGGTCGTGCGTCTCACTCCCTGGCGTTTGGTGGTTGACTCTGGCTTTCGAGTGGTAGCAGGTTTTTTCGCGGGAGCCTTTGTTGACACTCTTGTAATGGGCTTTTTGGTGGTTATTTTCGGTTTGGGAGTAGTTACTTTTGTAGCCGGTCTGCGTGTAGTCTTTCTAGTTGCAGCTGTAGAGTCTAGGGGGGCTACTTGGTACGTTTGAATGGATGCCGTATTATTGTTTTCGTCTATCATGTTAGCCAAGGCTTCAAAGTTTCCTTGCAGAGATTCGACAATTTTGTGTACGAGTGTATTCATTTTATTCTTCAATATGCTATCTTCTACAAAGGCAGGTGTTGACAAAGCCAAATCATTTGTTACAGCACTGGAAGCAGCTGACATATTGAGATTGGGATTACGAACCGGTGGGAAGTTGATAAAATCATTGGGTGAAGTATAGACTTCCTCTTCGAGGGGCGATTCTAATTTATCACCAAGAACTTGGAAGGCAGGGTACGTAGGTGTTGGCCCATAATAGCCGGGGAAGGCTGGTCTGTCGTCAGTTGGTACTGGATAAATACCCTGATTTGCACCTGAAATAAAAACTGGTCTGGCGGGCTTTGTGTGACCATAATAACCAGGATCATCAAAGTCATTGGAATTCACAGTGCTGATGCTCATGTAATCAGCAGCAGCAGCGGGGGTATTTTCCACATAGTCTGGCCTTCTAGTTATTAAAGAGTTGTACAAAAAGGAAGTGCTATCGTAATCGGTAAAGACAGTTGTATGTTGAGATGTGGTAAAGCTGCTGGGCGTTGTTTGCAAACTTGTGGGCTTAGGCGTTATGAGTACAGTAGGCGCAGGTGGTCTGTGTGTGGGTTGGACTTTAACGAAACCGGGTTTTTTGTGTGCATTGTATTGTGGTCTTTGATTTTGAGCTTGTGAACCTGCACTGATAAATACTGGAGGATCATAACTGAAATTCTCTTGAGAAGGAGTGGATGCAGCTAGACTTTGAGCTGTGCTATAAACAAAGGAATCCAACTTATCGTCGGCTTGTTGCGCCGCTACTTCCTGGTTATAGTGCAAGTGAGGTGTAACTATAGGTCTAGGGGTTGTGGGTCCAGTTATGTAACTGGTCGATGCTGGTTTAGCGTTCTGCTTTTTGGTCGGTGTGCGGGTTACAATTGGTTTGGGTGTGGAACCCGAGCTGATTATATAGTTTTGCTGCAGCCCTTCATTATATGATACAGTGGGCTGAGCTGATGAAGGTGCCTTCGTCTCGAGCGGAGTGGTTGGATAATGCTGCTGGATTGAAATACTGTTTGTGGTTACATATGAGTTTGTTGTGGGATGTCGATTGCTAGATTTAGTGGGTTTTTTGCTATTTGGTTTCTTGGTAACAAGATTTGGTCGTTTTGTGTTTAGTGTTGTGCTGGGAGAGTGCTTCACGGGCTTCCTGGTTGTTTTGTATGTTGTAATAATTTGATTAGTTGCTATGATGGGCTTATACTCGGTTGACACTTCGGTATTCTCTTCAATTTTGGTAGTGTGAGAGGAAATGACCACTTCATTAGGCAATGGACGGGGACTGTAGTTTTGTGAGGTTACCACACCTATATATGATGCTATCGGTCGTTGATGTGTTTCCACCACATAATTATGAATTGTTTGAGCTTGTGGAGGGGTTTCTTCATCACTTTGCGTAGAATATGTATTTAAATTTTCCAGCTGTTGTTGATTATTCACATCAGAATCTTGCATGTTTTGTTGTTGATGATGTTTGTTGTCCAAAGAGGAAACCTTTGTATCCATTTGTTGCTGATTGGTATAGGAATCTTGTAGGTTTTGTTGTTGCTGATTTTGGGTATCAAAATATGAAACCTTTGTATCCAGCTGTTGCTGATTGGTATAAGAATCTTGTAGATTTTGCTTGTTATCTTGCTGTTGTTGATTCGTATAAGAATCTTGACTATTTAGTTCTTGTTCCTTATGCTGGTCTGGATGCAAATTGTCTCCCTCTTCCATGTATGACATATCTACAGGATACGCTATTCCCACAGCCGGCATTTCGTCAAGGTCAGATGTGGGATGATTAGAAGGGCTAAACTCATTGTAGCTGACTTCGGGTATAGGGTGATCTTCAAGAACAAGTTCATCACTATAGACAGCATTGGCAGTGGCTGGGGTAGAATTGTCAATAGACGCTGATGATGATGTTTGGCCATATAAGTTAGCAGCATTTTGTTTATCATTGTGGTTTATGTCATTGTACGACAAGGAGGCTAATGATGTATGTTTTGTGTGTTCCTCTACAGGCCTATTAGTAACATCCTCGACTTCATTATAATAAGTTGGTGAGTGTTGTTGTTGCTGCTGTTCTTGTTGATTGATAACGTTGTAAGTTGGCCCTGGACTGCTATTATTATTATTTAATTGCTGTATAATTGTTTCAATAGAATCTACATGTGTGGTTATGGATGAGGAGGAGGTAGTGGCATCTAGTACAGTTGAAGTATGTTTTTTTGTGTCCTGGCCATAGGAATCGTTGGGCTTGGAGGGAGCTGGTAAAAAAACTGGTTGCGGGCCATAACCTGTGGAAAACTGTAAATCGTCTTCGATAAGATCGGCATCTGCCCCTGGATGTGTTATATCACTGTGGGTAAAGCTGACACCACCAAACAGCTCTTCAGTCTCAGTGTCAGCGTCATGTTGTGAGGTTTCCGTATGATGCTCGTCTTCAATATATGATTGATGCTGTACTGTTGACGCCTGCTGCTGTGGAAGCGTTTGTGTGTAATGTTGTTGTATAATTTCTGAAGGTTGTTCACTTTCAGGTTTTTTAATTAATGGTTTTTTAGTTGTGGCCATTGGCTCTTCTTCAAAAGAGTAAGATTCGGAACTGCTTTGCTCGCCTAAAGTAGCGGTAATCTTTGTGGGTATTTCAGTTGTAAAGGTTGTAATTTTGTTGCTGCCACCTGGTGGCAAAGTATTTAACACTTGTAGTACAAAATCATCGTTTGGCGGAGCTTGTGAGGGTGATGAAATTTTAACGGAATCTTTGTTAACATTAATTTTGGGCGGTTCACGTGGTTTATTTGTTTGTGGCTCTGAACTGGGTTGAGTAATGGATAAAGTTTCCATGATGGCACTTGCAGCAGTGCTTGCTGTAGATGCAACAGTGCTAGTACTTGTTTTGATTACTTCAGATTCTGGTTGTTTATTATTATGATTATTGTAAAGATTACTTATTGCACCTGCATAGCCAGAATCTTGGGATTGCTGTTGGGCGGAATTTTGCGCAAATGTTTCATATGCTTGCGAAACAATTTTATTAGTTTCGGACTCCTGTTGCTGTAATTTTTGATTCTGATATTGATGGAAGTATGAATTTTGAGCATCATTTATTAAAGTATTTTCTGGTAGCTGATTGTGGGGCACTTGACAACAAGCCCCGAATAAGAAACCATCCATGCAAGCTCCCACCACTTCTCCGTTGCGTTGAGCACATTCATGATTAAACATGCATATCGTGGGTCCCTTAGATCTGGGGTCACTAGTGGGCAGTGTTTTGGTGGCTCGACATTGTTTGGGTGTTATACGATAGCCTCCAAACAATTTGCGACTTTCTGTAAATAAAATTTAAATTTTTTTAATGTAATTTTTATATTGATTTAGATAAAGAACCATTTGCGCTGACATTCATAAACAATTATTAAAGTTAATCTTGGCTTACGTCCGAATTTTATATGAAAAAAAAACCGGTTTAAATAATCGTTTAACTTTAACAATTGTTTGTGAATACCAGTCAGTGTTAGTATTAAGTTCTTGGTGGTTTGTGGACAAAAGGATGTTCGTTGATTCATCAATCAGCAAGTCTATTGTAATATTTTCGAATAGCACTATAGGTAGCACATATAAAATATTTTATTTAACTGAATCTATGTATGGAGAATATACATACATATGTACATACATAAGTGAAAAAATATTCGGTTTATTTTTTCCTCCAGTGCAATTTATAGTAAGTCAACTAGGGGTATTTTTCGACTAAAGAATTTGACTCAAAGATTTTATTTTCAACATGAGCAATAGTTGAATATTTTTTCTGCACTTTGCATTTAAGTTTTTTTTACATTAACTTTAACAGAGATCAGCACTTTCTAATGGGAATTTATTTACCCACATCTAAAGAATTTCGAATCTGCATTTTACCATATTTATCCCGACACCGAAAAGTGAATTAAATAACTATACAAATTTCTGTTTCTGTAAAACATCTGCAAGCATCCTAAAATAATTAGACACCTGCATTTATGCATAATACGCAACATGATATCTTAAAGCTTCGCAAGTCTAATGAGTGCAAATGTTGATGGTTAAATTAGACTTTCATTTAAAAATTGGGTAACAACTTTTCTAATATTTAAAATATGTTTAACTAAAGAGAAAAAATAGTTTTATTTAGTTTCTTTTACATAATAAAAAAATTTTAATTTTCCAACCCTGGAGCTATATTAGGTTTTTGAATTTTTCTGATTTTTATTACATACTTATGTCTTTCTTTCTTTAATATAGAAAATATGTATTTAATTAACAAAGAAAAAAATTTATTTTATTAGTTACTTTTATGTACCAAAAAAAGTTATAAGTTTACCAGAGCTGTGATTTTTATTTTTCTAATCTTGTATACCGAACTCTTCTTTCTAACACGTCAATTATTTTTAATTCCTGTTTACTTTTATATAAAAAAAATTAATTTTCCAACCCTGGAATCATCCTTTTAGTTTTTTTTCAGATTTCTTTTCGAAATATAAAATATTTATAATTTATAGAGAAAAAGAAAAAAATTGTTTTAGTATGTTACTGCTATATACCAAACAAATTTTTACATTTTCCATCCCTGGAATAGTCTCTTTGATTTATTTTGCTTTTTAATACCAATTGTAATTTTAACTCAAACGTAAAATAGATTTAAATTACAAAAAAAAGTTAGTTTCAGCTAGTTACTTTCATATAGCAAAAAAAAAGTTTAAACTTTCCAGCTCTGAAACGATATTTTCGATTTTGTTGATTTTCAATACCAATCTATTTCTATTTTATGGGAGCTTCGGAAAACTGATTTCACGTACAGACAGACGGATATCGCTCTTGCATCTTCCCTTTTGATAAGCACCAAGAATATATCGATGGTCACAAGGAGAAAGGTCCTAACGCGTATTTTCATTTTATTATGGGAGCTTCGGAAAACTGATTTCACGTACAGACAGACGGATATCGCTCATGCATCTTCCCTTTTGATAAGCACCAAGAATATATCGATGGTCACAAGGAGAAAGGTCCTAACGCGTATTTTCACAAGATCGATTTTTCAGTGATTCCAATACATTTCACCCAAATACACCTCGTTACAAAAATTTTAGCGTAAAATATAAGGTTTTTATAAGAAGTTGTACCAGCACTTGTACTTTTTATTATTATCTTATTACCTTCTCCTGTAAAGTTACAGTTATGTGAGTTAGGGCCTTTCTACTTGTGACCAACGATATACCCTTTACCATATTTGGTGAAGGATATAATTATTTTGTAGTCTGTTAAATATTTTTAAAAAGTTTTATTTTTAGCTTTTTTGTGCCAATCTTAAATTTTTTTGTTGCAAATATTAGAGGCCCCAAACACTTTTCTAAATGCAAAATAATGTCACTTTTAGCGTTGAAGATATATGCCAAGTTTCGTTCACCGATCCATGAACAGAAATAGAATACGAGAGATCGTTTTCTTCGCAATTTGTTGTACGTCTTTTAGATTTATGTATTTACTATCACATGCATACATCGCTTTCACTTTCGAAACGTGTGAAGAAGAGATTCATTGAAGCTTTTGTTTGTTTTGCGCTCCTCGCAGTTGATTTATACTCGTATTTCGTTTATTCAAATCGAGTGCTTAAGCGGCTTAGGCAGATGGTGTTGTACCTTGTGAATTTTAAATTTTGATTTTTCTAAAATATATTTATAACTTTTGTGCGCTTATGCTATTGGCTTAATTTTCTAAGCATTTAAAGTATTTCATTTAAATTCACTCATCTGTATTCCAGATATGAATTGTGTAAGCGAGAAATTTAAATAATTTATGTAGTTTCGGTTAAGGGAAAATATAAAGACGTGGGTGGTTGCTCAAATTTTATGCATGGTATAATAACAAGGGAAATCTGTTCCTACAACAATAACAACCATAGAAAAAGCAAAAAAAAAAAAAAAACAGAGTATGACAAATTTATAAAAATTTTAATAGCAATAAAAAATAAAAGAGAATGCAAGAAATTTTGACAGTTAAAAAACAAAATACACATCTACAGCTGGGTGGGCAATCTTACCTTGTTTATTATATCATGGCTGATAATAAATTTTATTATTTTTTTTCTAAAATATTGAAGGAAATTACAAAAATTTTAGTTTGTTAAATTATTACATATATTTTTTTCTCAAACAACAGCAAAAAGCGGCATGATAAATTACAAGAAAAAAATGAAAGTTCTCATTTACATAATTTTTCATCATCTGTAGTGGTTTCACTTTCTTTGAAATTTATTTACTGCATTTGATAAGAAAATAATAATGAAAAATAAATAAATTAAAACATTGCGGTTTTTGTTTTCAACGGTGACACTGAAAACAGATGACAGTGTTATGTTAATAACACAGATTTTGTTGTTGACTGAACATCATATTGATCGTCATTACACTGCACAGTGGGGAGGACTTTTGCAAAATAAATGGCAATAAATCTGGAACTTCTAAGCTGCTGATTGGATTTATCTGAAACTTCGAACATGTTTAGAGGAAGACTTAAGATTTATAACACATGTCTTGACGGCCTTCTGGCTAAAGGTTCCATCAGACGTGCCATAACCATAACCATAGAAAACAGCTGTTCGAACCAAGCTTATAGGCAACACTGTATTTGATTAAAGGTGACTCGCCATAACGCACGCCATAGCTCTTACCATAGAAACCACTTGAATTTTGGTTTGGTTATGACTATGGCATTATGGCTATGTCAGTCTAATTTAAGCTTTAGGCACGAGAGAAGTTACAGTGGGCCAAAGTTGACCACTTGGTACTCAAAAAAACTTCTAAGGCTTGTAACTTTTTTAAATATTATCCGATTTTTATCGGATGAAGCTCCTCTCATAGCTTAAAAAATACATATTAGACTTAAGACAAAAAAAAAATTATTTTTTGTGTTTACTTTTTTTATTATTTTGTCCTTAACTTTTTACTCAAATTTTAAATTAAAATTAAGAATTCGATTTTTGACAAAATTTTTAGCAAAATTGGAAAAAAAATTTGACTTCGTGAAATCGGAAAAAGTAAGAAATCAAAATTGTTTTTTTTTCTAAAAAAAACTATCTTTAGTATCTTAAATTTTGTAAAAAACTTTTTTAACACATTCACCCTTAAATCACATACCACATAGGGCAATCCATTAACAATGTTGTTTAGAACCAATTTTTAAGTATTTTCGACATGTACCCTACAATCAGCAATGTCCGAAAATCATAAATTTAAAAATATTTTTTGTGTTTAAGTGCTTCTAAAAAATTGAGACGATAGTTTTTGAAAATTTCAACTATAACGTTAAATTATATAAACAGTTTTTAACATTTTGTGTAAAATTTAAGAGAGCCTTTTCATAAATGCGAATATATGTACAAAAAAATCAACATATGTGAAAAACATAGTTTTGTACCATAAATTAAAATAATTTTATTTGCTTAAATTAACATTTTTGACTTCCATATTAGTCTTTTTACAACGCCTGATCTCGAGATATTCCGATTGTAGGGTACATTGTTGTTTTGACTTTGATGGCGTTTACGATAATTTATAATGACCAACAATTTTATGGTCAAGGCTTTACTGCCTTAAAATTCTGGTAATTTTACTTTTATTTTATTAAACTTAAAATAACGAAATAAAATGTTTTGATGATTGCTTGCCAATATCTTATAATTTCTCCTCAAGTTCCTTTTTATGTACGTGCTGAGCATTTTTAATTAGATTAGATTTTGGTTTCTTGATAAATTTAATGAATAAATAAAAAAAAAAGAAAAATGAAAGTATTTCATCTATTACTTTTATTTAATGCTTTACGTTCTCAGCATTTTTTACATTTAATTTTAAGGGAAAGAATTAAAAAATTAAAATATAGCTTATTGCATTTGTTTTTTATTTGAATTAAATTCAATTTGCTTAATACGTAAAAAAAATATTTTTATGTATTTTTTTAAATAAAGGGAAATGGCACTCAGGCTTACCTAATACTAGGTGTTACCTTCTTTAGTAAATCGATAGTGATATAGAAGACAGGTGGTGAAGAAAGAGATGGAGGAAAGCTTTATTCTTTTACAGTGTTGCAGCGCCTCTGGTGTCAATGAGGCGTATTAAATTTTCAAAGCTGTGTTTAGTAGCCATTTTATTGGTTATTTTACTAGGCCGATAAAACAAATTTTAAATGAACAACTATTTTATAAACCTCGTGTAAATCAAAAATTATGCTTTGGCATCAAATGATCTTAACAAACTTGGAACTTTCCCAAGCTTGATTCTTTTGAAACAATAGTCTAAATCATTCCAGCTAAATGTTAATGCAACCACTAATATCCAACTAGTGCAATTCTCAGAACGAATAGTACGACATTTTTGTCATTTGATAAAATTCCATTCATTGAAATTTAGTTTAAATTAAATTTATAAAATTCATAAGTTTTCAAACCAACACACGTTACTACTATATAGAGTTTTAATTTCCCTCTAACAAAATAATATATAATTTGCCTTACGCATAACCCTCATTTACTTTAACAACCTCATAACTAAAAAAATAACTAGTTTTATACGAAAAGGAGTTTAAAGTTTTCAATAAAACACAATTTAATGGCTAAAGAAAATTTTCTTTTTCGCTCATGAAATTTGCCTGAAATGTTCACACAATGTGTAAAATCAAAAATCTTATATTATGACATATGAGGTTGTTCAAGTAAATCAGCGTTTTCATATTTTTTAACGTACATCACTTTTCACTTGGAAAGCTGTTTCGCTTCTATTACTTTTGCATATATTAGAATTTTTTTTATTAAAAAAAATTAAAAAAATAAATGAATTCATTTTGCTGCAACTACCCAGTAGTTCTGAAGAAATATGTTAATCAAATAGTGATAGAGAAGACAGGTGGTGAAGGAAGAGATAGAGAAAAGCTTTATTGCTTAACAACTCTGCTTTTTGCACTTTTTTAATAATGCAGTGTTGCAGCGCCATTGGTGTCAATGAGGCGTATTAAATTTTTGAAGCCGTGTTTAGTAGCCATTTTATTGGTTATTTGACTTAGCCGATGATTCTGCTACACAATACCGACGAAAGAGGCCGTTCTGATGTTACATTAGCATTATTATTCACTGAAGCCGATGTAGTGTCGTTCAGTGACCAGTGGCTATGCCTTCATCAATTAAACGCTCCTACAACAACTGATACAAATAGACACTATTGTACATCAGGTGTGGTTATTTAATGACTGTCAGCGAACGGAATCGAAATCCGGACCTTCGGTTTTGTAGTCAACGTCATAACTACAGTAGCCAGCGCCATCCTCCTATTTTTATATATGTATGTGAAATATTTGAAAGTGGCACCAGTGAAATATGTATTTATACTTGTACATATATCAGGTGCTTATGATGCCACTGACGTCTACAAAATAATTAAGTGGCTGACTATAAGGCGACAAATGCAGCTAACGCCAAGATGAACTAAATGAGAATTTTACATTATTATACGTAATGAGTGCAGTACACATGACAAAGACAATGAATACAAAAACTAACAACACATAAATCTTATGTACGTATTTGAAGGTTGATGATGTGATAAATAACCTATTAAAATGTTTTCCCTTTTTGATGGCAATGAGCGAGTCATATCTATACTTCTATACTTTATTATTTTATAATATTATAAAGAGATAAAATTTTTATGTTTGTACGAGGTAATTTTCACAACCACCGTTTCCATTTCTATACTGCTTTCATTAAATGGTAGAATGGAGCTTCCAATATGGTAGGGTATTCACTCTACATATAGGATAGGATCTGCTGGCGGTAAAACTCACATATTTTAAAAATGATCACTATCATCAGTGATCGGCAATGAATAAATTTTTCGCTATTCATACTGAATCATGAAATTTTAAATATAAGTGAGTAGACATAATTTAAACTCAACTACTCTGATTTACGCATACACACGATGACATTGATTTATACGTATAGCTTGAAAAAAAATATGAATGCGACGTCGACATCAAAGTTATACCACACTCACACTCATAAATCACCTCAGTTTGATTTTAATTTCAGAATTTCACATTGATTCAGCTCACTCAACTCATGCATGTATGTTTATTTAAATGCAACAGAGAAACACATAACCTCATAATGAGAACTTTAATGTTCGTATGCGAAGTTCGCATTGTGATTCATACTTATTTTGCATTGTCCATAGGCATTGAGTTAAGGAGAGTCGAAATCAACAACGTCATAAATGTTGCTAAATATGAGTTCGATGCGCACTTCAAACTTTCGAGTAAATATGATGCATATACAACATTGCAATAAGTATGAGTGCGCATAAGTGCAAGAAATTATAAAAAGTCATGATTCAACTCTACTCTCTATTTCACTACTCATTGCTGTTCTCTGACTATCATGTTAGTAGAGATCTATTAAAGCAAGAGTCTTTGGGGGTTCATACTCAAATGAAAAACAAAACCCTACTAATGTGAGTACACTGTCCAGCTGTTTGCCCCTCAGTCCATCTGTCCGAATGCTAAATTAACTAAACTGAAACGATTTTGATGATATTTAAAGCATGGATAAATCTGTGAATAAACAAAAGTAGGGCCAAGAAGGGGCAATAAATAAATGCCCTTCCAAACTTTCCAACTGATTTTTATGAAATTCGAAACATACGAGTAGATACATACATCTGCGTCTAACAGAATACACACGCTTTATATATTTTTAAAACTAGGGCCAATAAGGGGCAAATTTCTGCCCTTCCGAAACCATTCAACAGATTTTTTATAAAATTTAAAACATGGATAGATATGCGTTTTAAGGGATACACAAAGGTTTTAAAACTTTTCAAAACTAGGATCAAGAGGATAATTGATGGCAATTTCTGCCTCTCGGAAATTCTTCAACCGATTCTTATAAAATTTAAAATATAACTAGATAGATATGCGTCTTAAAGGCTACATAATATTTTAAAACTAGGACCGAGAGGATGGTAGAGGGCAATTTCTGCCTCCAACCGATTTTTATAAAATTTTAACCATAGATAGACATGCATAGGCTTTACTTATTAAGGCGCACAGCCACACAAGACTTACATTTTTCACGATTTTTGACCATTTTGACAATTTTTCAATTTAACACTTTTTGCCATAAATCATTATTTTTAGGGTTCCGTACACCAAAGGTGAAAAGGAACCCTATCGTTTTCGCTATGCTATCCGTCTGTCCGTCCGTCCGTCACAAGGTATTTTCTCGAGAACCGTAAGAGCTACGGACCTGAAATTTGGACACAGTGTGTAGACCTTTAGCCGCTACAACAACAAATAGATGAGAGTCAAAAATTAAAGGGCGTTCCAAAACGAGCAACGAAAAATTTTAAAATCCCATGTAATATACATACAATTGTATGTATGTATATGCACTTGAAATTTGTAATTACAACAATTAACACTAAAATTAAAAAAAATTTAAATTAAAGGGTGTCCCATCAGTTAATACATAGTTGACTATGTAATTTTGACAACTTGCTGTGTCTTGCAATTTTCAAAAACGGTAAAACTAAAAAATCAAAAATTTATAAAATCGCCAAACCGAAAAAAATCGACAAAACCAAAAAAAAAATCGCCAAAACGAAAAAAAGCACCAAATTAAAAAAAATTTCTAAGACTAAAATAAATCGCGAAAAACCGAAAAAATCGCCAAAATGAAAAAAATGGCCGAAATAAAAAAAATCGCCAAAATGAAAAAAAAACCCAAACAGAAAAAACGCCAAAATTAAAAAAAATCGCCAAAACGAGAAAAAAGCGACAAAACTGAAAAAAATCGTTTAAACGGACAAAAACTTCAAAAAGGCACAAAAGCCACATTAAGGAAATGCTCAAAACTGAATGTACGGAACACTTCGTGCGCGAGTCAAAGTCGCACTTTACTGAATTTATTAAATATTAAAACGCCTTTGAAGTGATTTGAAAAAAAAACAGCTGTCACAATTACATATTAAACAACCCGCTCGGAATTAATTTTTCGAACGTCGCAGAACATTTTAATTTTTTTTATTTAAGAAAAAAAAAATTCGTGAGCTTTGCATCAAAATCTTTAAGATTAATGTTTCCTATAAAAAGAAGGAAAAAAATTATGCAATTAAGACTTTTTTCCAATATAACTTAACCCAATTAATACAAAGAAACAATAAAACCACGAGTATTTGAGAAAAAAATGTGAAACAATTCCGTTTGTGATGCGACTGTTCAAATCCTGCACCATCTTCTGGAGGAATTTAACCATAAATCATGTAAAGCATGTGGGCTTGTTTAAAAACGATCCCTGGCAAAGTTGTTTCCATGCAACAAATTCGTTAACACTCCATGAACTGCCGGTTTTACTTTATAAGAAAGTAAAGTAAATTAAAAAAAAAAATTTTAATACCAGTATAATTTCCAGTTCATTTAAACGTAAATGCATCGTGTGCGTTGCATGCATGCATGAGGCAGGCATCAACATATTTAGTTTACTTTTATATGCATCAATATTTATTAAATTGGTTGAGTTTTTTTATTATTGTTCTTCTCGTCTTGTACTTTTCTTATGAATAAACCCAATGCCAATTGGGTTAAACTAAAATACAATTTGTAAAAGCAAAATGTGCATATTCGAAGAAAAAAAAAATTATAACGTACAATTATTTTCACAAACGATTGTAAAAATTTGAAATTGCAATACCCTTTCTATTTGTATAAAATCACGTTGTGATAAATAAAATGAATAATGAATTTTTTAGGCATAATATAAATATGAATAATTCAATAATAATAATAATGATTTTATTGCAAGTGTTCTACTTCCGTCACAGCCTGCGAAATGATAATGAGAGTTTGCAGGCTTTAGTTCCTGGTATTTAATATTAAAGAAAAAATTAACTGTCTAGTTCTTTATATTACCTCTCAAAGAAAGAATATATTTTACAGTAGTTTCCCCTTAATTGATCTTCAGTTTTCCCAAAAAAATATTTACCGTAAAGGGTAAATATTGTAGGAAAAATTAAATTTTTGATTTTTAATGTTCCCTCTCAAAGAAGACATTATTTTACAGTATTTTGCCCTTAATTGATCCTCAGTGAAATGGTTTAACTGCTCAAAAGAAATATTGGAGAAACAATGAAATATTAGGTTCTTAATATTACCTCTCAAAGAAAGAAATTATATATTTTACAGTAGTTTTCCCTTAATTGATCTTTAAAAGAAATATTAGAGAAACAATGAATTGTCAAGGGTTTTAATCTCATCTCTTAAAGGAATAACACAATTTTATAGTACTTTCCGCTTAAATGATCTTTAGTTGAATGGCATAAAACAAATATTGGTGAAACAATGAAATGTCTGGTTCTTAATATTACTTCTCAAAGAAAGACACTATTTTAAAGTAGTTTTTCCTAAAATGGTTTAAGTGCCCAAAAGAAATATTTGGTTCTTAATATTACCTCCCAAAGAAAAAATATATTTTACAGTAGTTGACCCTTAATTGATCTTCAGTTTTCATAAAAAACTATTTACCCTAACGGTCCTTTAGAAATGTTGTAGGAAAAATCAAATCTCTGATTTTTAATATTCCCTCTCAAAGAAGACATTATTTTACAGTAGTTTCCCCTTAACTGATCTTCAGTTAAATGGTTTAACTGCTCAAAATAAATGTTGGAGGAACAATGAAATATCTGGTTCTTAATATTAATTCTCACAGAAATTCATTATTTTACAGTAGTTTCCCCTTAAATCATCTTCAGTTAAATGTTTTAACTGCTGAAAATAAATATTGTAGAAGCAATGAAATGTCTGGTTTTTAATATTACCTTTCAAAGCAAGTCAATATTTTACAGTAGTTTCCCTTTAATTGATCTTCAGTCAAATGTATTTCATGCATGCAATTTCGGAAAAGAAAAATCAAGTTTCATTTACAGTAATTTCCGCTTAATATATTTTTCAAAAATGAATGTTTTTTTGTTGATGCAATTAATCGGTAAAATCATGTATGAGATTCTCTGTTAACTAATTCACTTGCGCAATTTCCAATTCAGTTCTTAAGATTATGCTATGATGCGCTTTAGTCTATTTAGCTGTCAATTTTTTTTTGTGGGATTTTGATTAATGTTGTGTTGTTAACACAACTTTGTTAAAATTTCAAGTTTATGTTAATATGTCAAAAAATTTTCTGCAATAATATATTTTATTCTAACAAATTTTGTGAAAGTCCACAAGTCTACTACTTGTCTTACAACTAAATTAGTAGAATGCAAAAAAAATAAATAAAATTTTTATAATAAGTTTTACTAAAGAATTGGCCTAATTTGTTCAACAAGTTGATAAATGTTGGATTTAATTTAATTTTTGTCTACAAGTGTTACATAAAAAGAACTTGTGGCAAGAAATCAATTCACTTCTAAACCACACATGCAAACATACATACATATAGTATGTACATACATCAGATAGAACAGTAGTAAAGTAATTGATGGTCATAGAGATTGGTGGGCTGGATTAGTTGCAAGAAAGACATGAACCAACTAACAAGTTTTAAAAATCATCCCAGTCACCATTATTATTCGAAACAAAATAATTGTAATCGGAGCTGGGTAACAATTACGTGATTCTACAACTAGGTAAGCACTCTTTCTTGCGTGTAAGCAGAAAAAAGTTAGGTGTAAATAAAAATAACTTCAACGAAATTTCTGCACAGATGTTAGTGGCCTTAATCTATTTGCTTAAAATTTTTTAGAAAAAATGTTATAAATTAAAATTAATGGCTCCATTATGGATGGCAACCGAACTTCAGTTGCTGTGTCAACTGGCAACGCAACTGAAATTAAAATCATTATGATGTATGGCAACTTTCTTGCCTTAAGTTATCGAAAATATTATTATGACAGATTGACAACTGGAAAAAAAACTGACACGTCGCCTGCGATTCGTGTTTGTTGTGCGAGAATTGAAGAGAAGCTTGCGGGGCCGCGTTGCCATTTTGACAATTTTTCGGGCCAATGATACTTTTTATTACCCTTTTTTTTAATTTATCCCTTTCTATCATCTTAACAAAATGTATGCCGTAAGGCAATCATGTGCTCAAAAATTGGACGAAGCAGAACTGCTCGTCCAGTTGGCGATATTTGGCTGGATGCGAACATTTTTACGATCTGGCCGGTTTAACATTGATTTATAATTAAAGTATGCTATTCAATTTTATTTTAGTCTAATGTATTTAATTAAATGTTATTTTTTTGTTCACAAAAAACTTGACCCTATTTTACTTTAAAATACAGTTTTTTGAAATTTTTTTTTAAATACCCTTTTTATACAATACTTTTTCAAAATTTTCAACGGCAACCCTGTTGCGGGGTAGTAAAAATATCTCTTTCACTCCTATTTTTCTTATGCTATGCACAAGCAGTGTTGCCAGTTAGACCTATTTTTTATGGTTTTGGGAAATTAGTGATTAGTTAATATATAACATCCATAAAATACACGGTCATAGTATAAAAATTATAAAAAAAATAAAGTAAGAACAGAAAATGAATTATTGTATTTTAGTGGTAAATTAAAAAAGTAAAACTATCTTGACATATTCAGGGCAATTATGAATAAAATCTCGAGAAAAATTTCTCACATTTCCGATTAAAATTGTTTTGTTTTCCCTATTATATACTTGCTATTGTTTGAAATTGTTCCCCGGGAAAAATTTCTCGCGGAATTTCATTCATAATTACCCTCATTAATTCTATATTCCCAAACTAACAATTAGCTTCTTTATGGCAACACTGCTACGAATGAACGAATGAAAAGCATTGATAAAATAAATATAAAAAGTATCCTGCAAGGCACATTCACAAGGTAGTAGCGGAAATGCAGCTGAGCTATTTTTTTTTTCAAATTAAAGTTCATCCGAAACTTCAAAAATTTTTTACGAAAGAGAAATTAAAAGAAAATGTAAAAAAATTTCAATATGAAAAATATTTTATTAAAAAAATTCTGTGAAAACAAATCTAAAAATATGAAAAAACTATTAAAAAATTGTGAAAAGTGCTAAACGTTGCAAATTTTGTTAGTGGTAGCTGCCGTGGAGAAATATTTTCAAATTTATGTGAATAATTTATATTATTATTATGTTAAAGAAATTATATTTTTGAAGTTTTGGATGAACTACAGCCCATGTTGTTTTTTTCATTGTTGTATTTTTTCATTGTTTTTGTAATCCTGATATTACCTGGAAATGAATTTGCCTTGGTATCCTGGCTGTTACGACAAAAACTTGCGTGAATTTAAGAAGGGACTCCAAAAGAGAACGTAAGCGTTGTTGTAGCTACGTCACCCTTCATCTAAATAGGCTCGAAGGGCCAATTTCACCAACTTATTTACATTTAAATATGAATTGATATTTAAATAGAGTTGGTGAAATTGGTCCTAAGAAGTATAAGTGATTAAAAAGGAGAAGTAGCTTATTTAAATTAGTTTTATTTTTTATTTTAATTTTAAAACCTTTTTTGCTTTAAAAAAATATTCAGCAACTAAACATTTGAGAAGTTGGGGGTCTACTCTGTATTTCGAAACGAAGGGAAATGTATTCGAATTTGTATGTAACTAACATTACAGAGTGGACACTCTGAAATTAACAGCTGCTGTTTGCCAGTTGCCACAAGTAATAACATTTTCGCAACTGGCAACGCTACTAAAGTTTGGTTGCCATTCATAATCCACCCATAAATGAATATGTAATTGATTTAATAAAAGACTGCACTGAAAATTTAATTTAAAAAATATTGAGATTCTTTAAAGTAAAAAAAATTATTAATTTAACTCAACATAAAAATTTTAAAATGAACTTAGATTGCAAAATTGAAATTCGTCAAATATTTTTCTAAAAAGATAAACTTTAAATCAGTTCAGTTGCTGTGCCTACTGGCAACGTCACTAAAACTAAAATTAGTGTTATGTGTGGCAACTTTCTCTAGTTGCCTTAAAGTTATCGAAAATATGATGACAGATTGGCAACTTCATTTTGAGAAATATTGAAGAGTCTTCAAAGTAAAACAAAAATATAATTCCTCCCCTATTTTTGCATAAAAAATTCGAAATATAATTGTTTCTGGCAAAAAAAAACCGACTTCAATGCAAAGATCTGATAGAAGAAGATAAGAAAAAGTGCGTGAAATATAAAATTAAGTTTTAATGGGCGTGCCTCCGCCTATTTTTTAAATGCAAGACCGTGTGTTTTTCAGAGCTCAGAGTGCGTGTTAAGTCTTGTAAAAATCGGTAAAGTAGAACCATTTACAATAAAATATTAAATTGTAATGGGCGTGACTCCGCCCATTTTTTTAAATGGAGGATTGTGTATATTTTAGAGCTCAAGGTGTGTGGTAAGTTTCGTGAAAATCGGTTAAGTAGAACCGCGTGAAATATAATAAATTTTAATAAGCGTAACCCCGCCCATTTTTTCAACTTTCAACTTGTGTAATTACAAGTAGCAAAGGTTTTTTAAAGGTGGGCATTTGTTGAATATGGGGGAATTAATTTAACTCAACGTAAAAACTTCAAGATGAGTCTAGTATTGCTTAAGTCAAATTCGTCAAATATTTTTCTAAAAATAAATATATTAAATTCAATTAATAACAATGGACCCAATTGGGTCTTCGAGTGGATGTGAATTTTTTGCACCACTCTTCCAGCTACGTACAAACACACATACAGAGAAGCAAGCCGACCAAAAAATTTTGGCGGCGGCTGAAAGACAAATATTTTCGGCGGCGGCTGAACGGCTTAACGCCGATTAGTTTAAGCATTTAAAAAATTCTTTTAACCCAGTCCGTTTCTGGAAAAGTAGTAGAGTTTTTGAATCACCACGTTGTAGCATTATTTATTTTGTAATAATTTGAATATTGCAGCAATTGATGTCCTAAATGCCAAGAAAATTAACTTCGTAAATTATTTGTTTTACCATACCAACATATTCTAGACTATATATAGATTTCATTTGAATTAAAAATTGGTTACTTTATTGCAACACTGCTACGGATGAACGAAACAAAAGCTTTGATCAAATAGTTATCAAAAAGTCGCCAGAATGCTGCGACAAAAAATCTATGTAAACGTGCATGGATTTAAAGGTGCAATAAGAGGTGCCATAACCATAGCCATAGAAAACAGCCGTACGAACCAAACTAATGGGCAACACTGTATTTGATTATAGGTTACTCGCCATAATGCCATAGTCATTACCATAGAAACCAATTGAATTTTGGTTTGGTTATGGCTATGGCTATGGCATTATGGCTATGTCACGTCTAATTTAAGCTTAAAAAGGAACTTCAAAAGAGAACGTACGTGTTTTCGCAGCTACATTACCGTTCATATAAACATTCTCTTTCTATGTGGAAGCAAAAACAACTTTCTTTCAGGGACGCTTGCTATCATATTCAATATCTAACTAAAAACTATACGCAACTTTACGCAACACAATATTAAACTGTGATATTTGCATTTGAGGTAAACAGCTTTGAAAGCTCTTAAATTTGTTCCTCTTTCTTTGGAAAATAAGAGCAAGACATTGTTGTCGCTGAAATCTGGTTGGTGTGAAAGCACAAAAATCTGCTTATAAAAGTTTGCACATTGCGCATATGGCTTGGACGTAGCTGCTTTAGTCTGTTGATCAATATCAAGCATCACTAGCTTCCTTAGAGCTTTTGGACTTCGCATAATCGACAGTGAAACAAAGTTATTCACAGCCCCATCACTAATTGTAATACATATTCCGTTAACCGGTCTTTAAAATATAACCAGCAACGAACGGCCAAGAAATTCTCTTAATTTGGGTTACTGTTACATTTTTAACTACCGCAATCATGCACAAAATTACACACACGCACGCTCACACACACGCTCGCATGTTTTCAGTAGTGTCAGTTTGAATATTTTTTTATTATTATTTTTTTGAAATGTGCGCATGTCTGCCTGCCTGCCTTCGTTCAGTCTAGAAATAAAAGTTGAAAAAAAAACCAATAAAACTGTGGAAAAAAAAGTAAAGCAACCCCCATATTGTTTTTTAATTGTTATTAAGATGAATTAAATGAAGCAAACTAAGTGCAGCTACTTGCAGTTTTTTATATGATTAAATTTCTATTCAAAAGTTATAGAAATTGATATAGAAATGACCTCAAGTCACAATCGTAAATATTATGGGATATGCTAGTGCAGTACATGTCCGATATATTTCTTCAAACAATACTCAAGGAAAACTTGTAGGTACATCCAGAGAAAAAACAGCCTAAAATTAATAAAAACCATATTGAATTAATAAGAAACATTAATAAAAGTCTAGTTATGTTGAATTTTCTTATTTCAATATGGAAAAATATTAATTTACAATATTAATTTATTAATTTTATTTATTTTTAAGTATCTCAATAGGTATACGTTTTCTGTTATATTGAAAATTATTGAATTGGTGTTACGCGTTCTTATTTTTAAGTTGCAGCTTTTCCCTGAGTGTAGGTAAACGCTTAGGAAAGAAATTTCCTTGCTAAAAAATAATCAAGATTGGGCAGGATATCGTGATGAAAGAAGTTTTTTAAGACCTTTAGAGTATTTGCCACGCTACAGGGATTATCTTCGGGAATTTCCATGACATACGGCAGACATATTTTAAAAGGCAACTTTAAAGTTTCATTATTCGCCTGACTGAATTTGCTTTACTATGCCACCTTGAAAATTAAAATCTAAGAAATATTTCTGCAGTCCACATATGTAGTTTTGTGTGGTCAATAAATTATATCGTCGCCTCAGAATAGGTTTAGCCCATATGCCACAAAGTTGGAGTGGTGAAAAACAACAAAGAATGTTTACGTGAAGTTTTCTCTAAATATACCCTATGGATTTCTTTTGTATTTGCACCACTGCCTCCGATACATGAAATGCAAATTTTTGTGAACGTTCATGAATTAAGTTAGAAGTTAATATTACTTTATTGTAAAAGTAAAAATACGTTTTGTGCTCCATATACCACATTTCTTAATTTATTTTGAAAAAGTAACGTTTTGTGCTTAGCTGCCGCCCAAAAAGCCGCCGCCGTAATATTTTTAACTATCGATCCGCTTACACACGCTATCGATCCGCGAACGATTTTTGGTGACATCATGGGACAGGCCGTAAAGGATTTTTGTTATACTCAAACATGGATAATTAAGGTTTCTTTTCTTTTATTTTCGTGTTTAATAAATTTATAATAAAACATTTTATCGGCGGCTGAGTCTGGGTGATGATGTTTTTGCTTAACGGTCGCCGTTGAATTTTTCTTACGGCACCTTCTTTTTTTATGATTCATTTCTTATAGAAATGAAGCAAAACAGTAATTAACTTTACTTCAAACGTTTTTGTATGAAGAATTTGACGCAAACGCCAAATAGTGGCATGTACAGCAAAACAATAAACCTAAAAATTAAATCTAAAAATAGTGGATATGAAGGAAAATGAATGCTAAATATATCTCAGAAAACATAATAAATTTTGTGAAACGCGTTTTTGATTCAAAATATCGTCAGCCCATTATTGGTTTGGAGCATACGCCAAAAAGTCAGAATGGAGAAAAACGACAAAACAATATTTATTAAACCTTAAAATAGTTGATAACTAATTTCGCAAAACCTGTTTTGGATTCAAAAAGGGGGGTACTCAAAATATATGTATATACTCCATGCCTAACTAATTTTTAAAAAAAATGGTCGGTGGGTCAAACCAATAATGGCCTGACGATATATGTATGTATATAGTACATACTTAATCCTTTTTTTTTAATAGTCGGTGGAGCAAAACTATTCTGGGTCGACGATATGATATGCACAGACTTACATATAAACTTTTTTTCTCGTATATTTCTGCTTGCTGAAACTACTTTTCATCTTTCTATTTTATAATAATTCATAAAATTCATTTTTAATAATGTAATTATATGGATTTCCATTACACTGAAATTGAAATAATAAGATTAAAAATGGAAATAAAAAGCCAACCGCAACAAACACTTGACCACTTGCAATAGTCGCAATCTTCGCAAATGCGGATGTACACTAAACAAGTATGAGCGGAGTGATATAGAAGAACAACATGACCGACTGAATGCCTGCTTGGCCCGACTTGGTGTTTTTTTTTTAATACAATACTTATTTCATCTCTTCTTTCATATTGGCCTTGCTTGCATTTTCTTAATAATGGGCTGTAACGGCAAAAGTAGAAGTGTTGGCCAAAAGAAATTTATATTGTTAGTGAAAGTTTTTTTCTTCTTCTTCTATTAACTTGCGTCTGCATACTAATTTGCCAAATCTCTTAATGACGTCATGAAATCCCGAACAACGAAAGTTAATAATCACTTATGTATGTATGTTTAAGTAACGGTTTTAGTATGTACTTAAATTATTAGATAGCACTCGCGAGTTGGTACCTTTTTATGTACATACATATGTACGTGTGTTAGTATGTATGTATGTATGTAAGTTTTAGTACGTGCTGTTTGTACTACGAGTAAATAAAGTCCATATTCCCATCATAAACTTTTCAAAATTGACTGCAGAAAAAGTATTTTATGTTTTAAAGAAACTCAGCAACATGGCACAAACCTTCAATTATTTCGAAAACTTTTTTTCAATACTTTCGTATCTCTTATTCAGCCCAGCTAATAATAATACTCGTATATACCATTTTTTGTTGTTGCATTTTTGGTAAAAATGTTTTAAGTTTTAAAGCGTGTAACACTGGCCATTAAAATAATTGTCAGTGATCGTAAACGTCATTAAAATAAAAAATAAATCAATTTTTAAACCGCAAAATATTTATGCATTTGAGGCACAGTGGTAATACTCGTATGTATGTGAATAAATAAGTGAAATTTAAATTTTGAGTAATGCCATAAAAATTCGAATAACGAGCATTTTGGTAACCAATGTTCCCAATTTGTCATATAATATGGTATATTTAACATACAGGCCTGCCACAGATATCGATCGAAATGATTTTGTTTACAGCAAAACGAAAAACAAAACGAGCAAACAATTGTTCCTTATTAAAAACGTATCAACATTGAAAAAAAAAATACATTAATAAGGCAAAAACCATCAGACAAAACAAATTTTGAAAATGCCCAAGAAATCGCTTAACCTAATAAAATCGCTTAAAACGGAACAAATCCGCGGGTGGGAACAAAACACTAGAACAAAAAAATCGCTGAAGCGAGAAAAATCACCAACATAGAAATAACGCTGTCGCCAACAAGAAACAATCATTATCATGGAAAAATCACTAACGCGAAAAACGCAGAAATAAAAAAAAAAATAGCTTGACGATAGAAAAAAAAAATCACCAACATAGAAATAACGCTGTCGCCAACAAGAAACAATCATTATCATGGAAAAATCACTAACGCGAAAAAACGCAGAAATGAAAAAAAATAGCTTGACGATAGAAAAAAAAATTGCTTAACCTAATTAAATCGCCAAGTGCAAAAAATTTACAACTTGAAAGAAATCGCTTAAAACGGAACAAATCCGCGGTTGGGAACAAAAAAGTTCCTGAAGCGAAAAAATCACCAACATAGAGAAAAATCACTAACGCGAAAAAAACTCTGAAATATAAAAAAAGAACTTGGCGATAGAAAAAAAATCGTTTAAATTAAAAAAAGTTCAAAACGAAAAAAAATCGAAAAAAAGTGTTTTAAAACAATGAGGGAGTAGTATATTTAAGAAAAAATTTTTGGCAATATCAATAATATAGTAAAAAGATATAAGCAAATGTCAGCGAGAAACGGACGCGACAAAAATATAAGTTATTTTTGTGCACTTATGGAAATATACATAATTCAGCGAAATTTTATGAAGAATTTTTTTTTTTTGTAAATGTGGAAATGAACGCGGTTGCGACAATTTTTCCCCAAGAGAACTAAACGCAGTAACTTTGCTAATATTGATTGAACTTTTGGAAAATAATTCTTTCTTAAAAAGAATTTATTTTATTAATATTACAGTGCCTTAAACAAATAATCTTTGAACAACGGAGAGCAAAATATAATTATGTACATACTATAGGCCAGTGAGACAACGGGTTGGTCGAAGGGACGAAAATATCGCTGCCGTTCAGGCGTTCGTAGCAAACGATCCAAATCAGTCGATTCCGCTGCGTTCTCAACTGGGCATCGCCAAGACCACTTTGATAAAGATCTTGGTTTACATCCATACAACATCAAACTGACTCAAGAATTGAAGCCGATGGACCATTTAACGCGACGTACGTTCTCCGATTGGGCTCTGCAGAAGATGCGCCAAGATGATGAATTTCATCGCAAACTCATCTTCAGTGACGAAGCACATTTTTGGCTCAATGGGTTCGTCAATAAGCAAAATATGCATTATTGGTATGGTGAAAATCCACATGTGCCTTATGAATCACCACTTCATCCACAAAAAATAACTGTTTGGTGAGGTTTGCATGCCGGCGGCCTCATGGCAATAACGAACGTTAACGTTACTGTGAATGGTGATCGTTATTTTTGGCCCGAATTGAAAAACATGGACTTGGACGACATGTGGTTTCAACAAGACGCTGCCACAAGCAACACAGCACACGTTACAATCGATTTAAAGAAGTCTGAGCCAACATTGAAAGCGAAATAGCGGCTGTTACGGCCGAAATGTGTGAAATTGGTTCCAACGGATAGACCGCTGTCAACATGACCGCAGTGGCCATATGAACGAAGTCGAGTTCCATTCATAAATGTTTTGATTATATTTCAAGTCGATCATAAAGTTTTGGAAACATGCATCTCAAATGGTTTGCGTTTTATTAAAAAAAAAGTTTTCAAGTCCTTATTGGAAAACCCTTTATATCTCTCTCTCTCTCTCATATCTTGATGCTTGATGTTTATACAAGTCATGATTGGCAAAGAACTTGCACTTAAAAATTAGACGGCAAAAAAAATCACTTTCTTTCGCCGGGCGACACACTGTCAGCTTAAGAAAACTGATTTTCTAAAAAGGCGTCTTATGTTAATTGGTATATTGCACACATTCAGCTTTCACACATGATCGATTATAAAGATTGAGTAAACAATTTTAAAAAATAAATAAAATGAAAATGCTACTGGGTATTAGAAAACACTTAGGTCCAAATTTTCAGTCTATAGTTATCTAACGCCCGTGCTTTAACTAACGATTTTTCTTTCAAATTTTATTGTTTTATCATTAGTTAACTAAAGACTGTGAATTTGAGCCTTAGAGACAACGTTTGACGAATGCTTACGTTGCATTTATTCGTATTTTAATAATATTGGAGTATCATTTACAAAGAAGCAACCCAAATAAATTAACTAGAGTTTAGGCAAATAGTTTACTTACTATTCATTCACTTTTATTTGTCAAAAAATAAAAGGTAAATAAAAAAAAATTGTTAACCTCCAAACAATGCTTATATTCGTACTTTAACTTCTTCTTTGTTTAGTTTGTAAAAGAGTGAAAGTAATTTCAAGAAGAAAGCTAGCCTTTTCAATCGCATTAGAGTCTATTGTGAATCGTATGCAGAGTAGGGATGGGCAAAAAATATCGATATTTGAGAAAATAAATATCGATATATATCGCAGATATTTCAAAAACCTATATATCGATACATCGATTCTTATTTACGAGTATCGGGTTTCGATACTTTTAAGAGCTATAGACGTTTTTTAACTGTGACCCAACTAAGGCAGGTGACTTTTTGGATTGTGTGGGTATAAGCCTAAGGGCAGAATTTGTTTTTACTTTCTGTCCTGTTACGAATCAGCTGACTCTTTTTGGTTTATAAAAATCATATACATATAAGCCATTAGTTTTTCTCTCCTTAATTCTGTTATGTTGCGTACACATTCCTCGATGCATGTCGTTATTCACTTTATGAATGCGATGGTAGAACTATATCTAAAACTTTACAACAATTACGCCCGGGAACTGAAATTGTATTATTTTTTTGACATGTGCTTATAAACGTTAAAAACCGAAAAGTTATTCCCACTTTCCCGGGAAATGAAAAAGTCCGGAAAAGAAAAACTCTAATAACAATGGAAGATGCAAAACTCATCACTTTAGTGGAAAACTGGGACCATTCTGGTCCGAAACAGCTGATAATTTATTACAGAAAAAGTAACTTTTAAAATTTAGAAACAGAACGGCACAGCACAGAGCAGCAACAGAAAGTAAAAACTAATGAAGTCTTAAGGAGCTACAGTAGGTTACGTATTACTTAAAATAAATAGTTTTTTTGTATTAAATTTCTTAAAGTAAGTAATTGTGCATTCGAAATTAATGCAGCAAAAAATATCGATATATCGAAATATCGATGTTTTCAAAAAATATATATCGATACTGTTCAAAAATATCGATACGATATATATCGATACATTTTCTTCATTTGCCCATCCCTAATGCAGAGCACTCAAATGAAAGCATCAGTGCAGAAATGAAGAAAAAAAATAACAATCTATGAAAATAAAAAAAGAACGAACATATTTTAGATAAATGTATCGTCGATTAAACATTTGCAAGATTTATAAGAGAGCGTTAAACAGAAATGCTACAATATCACTCTCCAAATAATCAGCAGAAGATTCGTTAAGGAGTTGTGTATTAAACACCATCTCCTATTAAACAGCTCTTGGTTAGCTGGGTACGAAAACGTGCTTAACTCTTAACAACAACAGCACAAGCATAGAAAGTATTTCAAGTAGGATCTTTCTGCTGCGCATACAAAGTACACGCCTAGTGTGCGCAGTGGCGTTTAAATCTACAAAAACAATGATTATTTTAAATGGCTTGAGCATATTTTGGTAAACATTTAACATGCATCAATGTCTTGCGATTTATTGATAAATATTTTAAGCGAAATTTACAGCTGCACAGTGGAGATGATCGCATACCAAATGGTAAAAAAAATATTCGTATATATATTTTATATGCTTAAAACATGGAAAATAAGTGTGCTTTGCAAATTTTATAAGCATTACTAGACTAGAAAAAAATTTATAAAAAATCTCATAGGAGGTTAAACTAACCTCTGTCAGTAGACCAGTTGACAGTTTATGTAAATTTTTTTATTTTTGTCCTTGGACTTACTGGCATTTGCAATTGAGTGAACTTAATGGTTATTGGTGCTAAAAGTAGGTTTATTGATTGCTGTAAATTTTATCCACAAAATTGGTTAAATTTACCTTTAAGTTTTTTTTTAATTCTACTGTAAGACAATTGCAACAAATGGCAATTTTAAGAATTTTCATGAAAACCCTTCTTGACTCAATTAAAATATAATATTAAAATAATAATTGAAATAATTATTGAAGTGTTCCAACATTTGTTATACCAAAAAAAAAAAAATAAATAAAAACAAGACTCAATCGATCACTCGATCAAAAACACAGAGATTTAATAAAAAAAATTAAGTAGTTTTAAACCACAATCACGGAAATTGTAGCAGTAACTCTAACACTTTTGTTTAATTTTTTTTTAATTTTGAAATGAAAGATAAAATAAAAAAAAATAATTGAAATATTCGTATAGATGCAAATAAAAAATTAATTAAAATTTTAAAAAGATTCGATTAACATATTAATTTTTTTTAAGAGCAGTAATGCAGAATGCCTACTACTATCACTAGGTGTTACCTAAACACGAAAGGGATAGTGATAAAGAAGATAGGTGGTGAAGGAAGAGATAGAGGAAAACTTCATTCTTTTACAACTCTGCTTTTTGCACGTTTTTTTTTTATTATAACAGCAGTGTTGCAGCGCCTCTTATGTCAATGAGGCGTATTAAACTATCGAAGCTTTGCTTAGTAACCATTCTAATGTTTCAATACCGACGAAGGATTAGGATTAGGATTCTCTAAAGCAGGAGTAGTTCTGTGACCAGTGTCTATGCCTTTATCACTCGAACTTTCTCCTACAACAGCTGATACAAACCGAAAATAATCCACATCAGAAAAATGTGTGGTGTTGCTATTTAATCACTGTCAGAACCGGTCTCGAACTCAGGACCTTCGGTTTTATAGTCAACGTGATAACTACATCAGCCAATGCGTTTAAAAAGCCCATTAATATAAAAATATACAAAAAATATATAATAAACTCAGTAAAGTGCGACTTTGGCTTGTTTCCTTTTTGTGTTGCGATTTTTTCGGTTTTTGGCGTTATTTTGTTTTGGCATTTTTTTTAGCTTAGGCGTTTTTTTCAGTTCTTGGCTTTTTTTTTCACTTTTTGGCGATTTTTTTACAATACATATTTTTAGTTTTGGTAATATTTTAAATTTTCGCTTTTTTCAATTTGGCGATTTTTATTAGTTTTTGGCAATTCTTTTTAAATGTTTGGCGTTTTTTTAATAATCACCCTTATTACATTTGTCAACATCGACGTCACTTTAACACAATACTAAAAAATTGGGGCATGTATACCCGTTCTCGAAAACAACTGACTCCTGTTGGCAGGCTAATGCCATTTTCTATAATTAATGGAACGGAAATATATTGTCATTAGCACAAAATTGTTATCGAGAGCGAGTAAACAAGTTCCAATTGTTTGGTATTGTGTTAAAGTGACGTCGATGTCGACAAATAGAATAAGGGTGAATGTTCCTTTTTTTGCCATTTAAGCGAGTTGTTTTATTTTTGGTCATATTTTTCATTTAAGCAATTTGTTTTATTTTTGGCGATTTTCCTTCTTGGATTTTTTTTTTATTTTAGAATTTCTTGGTTTTAGCGTTTTTGTTTTTTTTTTGATTTGACTATTTTTTAATTTTTTGGCGTTTTTTACTTTTGGTGATTTTTTTTAATCATTTTAGCGATTTGTTTTATTTTTGGTGATATTTTTTATTTAAGGGATTTTTACATTTTGGCGGTTTCTCATATCGGCATTTTTTAATTTTGAGTTTGTTTTGTTTTTAGCGTTTGTTTCTTAATTTGACGATTTTTATATTTTTTGGCGTTTTTTTTACTTTTGTTTTTTTTTCACTTAAGCGATTTGTTTTATTTTTGGTGATATTTTTCATTTAAGGGATTTTTTACATTTTGGCGGTTTTTCGTTTCAGCATTTTTTTAATTTTGAGTTTTATTTGTTTTTATCGTTTTTTTTTTTGATTTTGCAATTTTTAATTTTTGGGCGGTTTTTGTTTTTGGTGATTTTTTTTACCATTTTAGCGATATATTTTATTTTCAGTGATATTTTTCATTTAAGCATTTTTTACATTTTGGCGGTTTTTCGTTTCGGAATTTTTTTAATTTTCGAATATTTTTATTTTGGTTTTAGCGTTTTCTACCCCTTTAGCGATTTATTTTATTTTTAGTGATATTTTTCATTTAAGCGACTTTTCGTTTCGGCATTTTTTTAATTTTGGGATTTTTGTGCATTTTATTGTGTTGCATTTGTTAAATTTTGCATTTAGTTGGTTGTAGCGTTTTCGAAAATTTGCCTCTTTTGGTTTCCAGGATACAGCAAGTTGTCAAAATTAGTCCTCGTCCAGACTTGCAATTTTTGTTGCTGCAATTTTTTAAAATTATGCTTTAAAATTGCATAAGTGTCCACATTAGGAAATTCTAGTTTTGCAATTCTATTAAATTTTTGTTATACATATTTTGTGTTTTTTATATAACTGAAGAAAGAAAATAAAATAAAACATCAAATGCATTTAAATTAACAAATGAGAATTTCAAAACAAAGCAGAATTGCCGAGCACATGAAACACAGTTTCACCCTCCCCCTCCCCAATCTCTTCACCCCTCTCTCACCTATAAGCTCAAGAATTGCTGCAACAGAAATTGCAAGTGTGGACGAGGACTTACGTAGTCGAAATTGCATTAACTGATAGAATACCCTTTAATTTTGATTTTTTTTAGTTTCAGTTTTCTGTAGTCTGCATAATAATACACCAACTTTGAAAATTTCTAGCGTCTATGTATAATTGTCTGTATATTACATTAGGATTTCAACATTTTCCGTTGCTCGCTTTAGAACACCCTTTAATTTTGTAATTGTCATATATTTGTTGGTGTAGCTGCCAATGTTTTACATATTCTGTGAAATTGAGAAATATCGCCAAAAATAAAATAAATCGCTAAAATGAAAAAAAGCACCAAAAGTAAAAAGGTCGCCAAAGAAAATAAAAAAAACGTCCAAATGAAAAAAAGCCAAACTAAAACAGCGCTAAAACTAAAAATATTCATTTGTAAAAGAGAACAAAAAAAAAAAATAGCCAGAACAAAAAATCGCCAAAAACCGAAAAAATCGCCAGAGTCGCACTTTCATGTAAAATGTTACCAGGAACGTTTTTGCGACACATATTGTTTTTATTGTTGAATTTATTAGAGTTAAAGTTTTTCTGCACAAGGGCGCCTATATATTGTTAAATATTGTGGCATAACCGCTAATAAAGCTTAAGCGATATAATTTTCGAACTAAATTTTTTTGACCAAAATCGATTAGTTGCCATCAAGGTGACCGATGACATTTTTCAAAAAGTGGCACCAAAAAGGGGATTTATAAAAAAGGGGCAAAATTAAAAAAAAAACGAGAAAACTACACTAAACTTTTTACTTTTAATGTATTTTTATATAACTCACCTTAAAAAAGGGAAAAAAGGGGGACAAAAAGTGGACAGGCAGTCGGAAAAGTGGCAATTTGCCACTTTAGTCGGTCAAACGGTCACGCTGGTTGCGATCGTAAATAATCGATTTTCTTCAAAACACTATGTCCTAAAAATCTCTCGGTTGAGATGTTTTGGCGTTTACAGTTGCACAAATTTTCAATTTTTAACGATCAGATTATCTCAAATAAAACGATTTCCATAGTCTATAAATATAAACACTTCCCCTCCTTCAAGTATACATACATACATACATACATATGTAATTAAAAAGTAAAACCATTAAAATTTAATTACTACTCAAAGGTTATTCACGATTTAACCTTTGTTTGGTTGTTGTCTGTTGTGAAATCCATGTTCGAACCATAAATAGAATTTGTTAAATATACAAAAAAAAAAAAAAAAATAAATAAAAGTGTATAAAGAAAACTTTTACTTTTGCTTTTTATTAAAGTTGTTTTCTTTTTATTTGCATTTAAACTTCAAACTACGAGTATCTTAAAACATCGAATAGCCAGCCATTCATTTAGTGGATTATAATTATGTAATGATGTTTTTATATGCATTAATAATAAAACTTATTGATTTTGAAATGTCAAACGAAAAGAAAGTATTGAATAATTCATTGCATATGTGTGATATGGTAAAAAATATCCCACTCACACTTGCCTACGCAAACATACATACATACACACACACACACGTAACATACGCATAGAAATGCCAGACTTAAGTTTTCTTTGTGGTTTTGTCTGCACAGATTTACACCACACTGTTTAATTGTGCGCAACAACAACAGCAAGTGATTAATATTTGCAATAAAAATTTTTTTCTAATAACTATGCATCTGCCATTTAAACAAATTGCTTATGTAAGTTAATAATTTTCCGTTGTTTCTTGTTTCCTTTTTCGCCATCATTGCCACTGCTTTTTATTGGCTTTAAACTTGAAATATTTCAATTAAACACACAAGATTGAAACATCTACATATATATTTACATATGTATGTATGTATATACATATGTACATGAATGCTTGTGGTTTGTTTTATGTGTAAAAGCAAATCGACTACTGCCAGAAATTCGAGTTTATTGTCATAGAATTTCTTTTCTTTCTCTGCAACTTTTTGTTGTTGTAATCGTGTGTGTATGACAACAGTATGACACAAATATGAACATTTTGATGTAAAGAAAAAAAAAATAAAACTATCAAGCCCGTTTTGTGAAACTACCTTTAAACATAAAATACCCATTTGCATGCTTGCATGAATTAAAAAATAGAAAAATTACTAAATAAAACAAGTTGAAAATAAAAAAAAACTGGAATAAAGTCTTAATAACAATTACTATTTGCTAGATTGTGTTACACTTTGCTACTTATTTAGCTTGACAGAAAACAAACAAGTTTATTAAAAATAATAATAAAAAATATAATTAAGAATTGATGAGATTTTTATCAGTGTACTGTTTGTTGCTAAATAAGAATTAAGTGCAAATTTAATCAGTTCCAAACCAATGGACAATTTAGTTTTATATCAATCGGCTTTTCTCTCATAACCTACAAAACGTTGATATTTGTATAACATTTGAAGCAATTGCTATTAAATTAATATGTAAAACTTATATGCAGCAAACATTTTTTATATAAAAGTTTTATTCCCAATTTTTCAGTCACAAAAAAAATTTCTTTGTACACACGAACAAAAAGATACCACTATAAAATCACCACACAAAAATTTTGATTGCAAATGATATTAAATTTATAAGAAATAATATGAGGAATTGCAGAACAAAACGTGCCTTTTTGATTATTTCAAAATGTTGGAATATCAAAGATTATTCTTTTCACACGATTATCTTATAGCATGAACCCAGAATATATCACAAGTTCCTTCCTTATTATAAAATGCATCACACCACAATAAGTCGCAATAACAAATATTAACGTTGTACGAAATTAAAGGACTTTTCATATGCAAATAGCACGTTTTGTTTAAAATAAAATGCAAAAAGAACGTTTTGGAATGCGTATTTTCGATATGGAAATATCGTATATTCGAAATATATTTACATAATTAAAACAAAATGTTTAATAATAATCGTTTTGTTAAAATAAAAGCAGAAAAGCACGTTTTGTTCTGCATCAATTTTTTAAAGACCAATTTTCCCATGAGAAGAGAAGAAATATTATGCAAATAAAATTTTTCAAGAAATTAGCCAAATTAATGCAAATACATCAAAATAACATATTCTAAAAAAAAATAAATAAATTCAGTAAAGTGCGACTTTGACTCGCGCACGAAGGGTTCCGTACGTTGGGCCTTGATCATTTAGTTAATACAGCGTTTTTGACGTTTTTTTTAATTTTGGCAATTTTTTTCATTTTGGCGATTTTTTTTTTAATTTTGGCGATTTTTTTCATTTTGGCGATTTTTTTATTTTGGCGATTTTTTCATTTTGGCGATTTTTTCATTTTGGCGATTTTTAAATTTTGGCTATTTTTCCGCTTTTTCGCGATTTATTTTCCTTTTAGATTTTTTTTTAATTTGGTGCTTTTTTTCGTTTTGGCGATTTCATAATTTTGGGATTTTTTTGTTTTACCGTTTTTGAAAATTTCAAGAAGTTTGCTTTTACGGTTTCCAAGATACAGCAAGTTGTCAAAATTACATTAACTGATGGTAAACCCTTTAATTAAAAATTTTTTAAATTTAATTGTTGTAGTCTGTATAAAAATACACTAACCTTACAAATTTCAAGTGTATATACATACAATTGTATGTATATTACATGGGATTTTAACATTTTTCGTTGCTCGTTTTGGAACACCCTTTAATTTCCAACTCTCATGTATTTGTTGTTGTAGCGGCCAAACGTCTACACACTGTGTCCAAATTTCAGGCCCGTAGCTCTTACGGTGGTCGAGAAAATACCCTGTGACAGACGGACGGACAGACGGACAGTGTAGCGAAAACAATAGGGTTTCTTTTCGCCTTTGGTGTACGAAACCCTAAAAAAGCACGTTTTGTTCTGCGACTGACATATGAGAAGTCGGTTAAGTTTGTTGATGTTTATTTGATTTGTAATTATATACATAGTTACAGATGTGTGACTTGTTATTATTTGTTTAGATATTCGTGTTGTGTAAATAGCCGACAAATTTTGCATTGACAGCGAAACTCAACATGGTTCCGTATTAAATTCACATTGTTTCATCTTAAAATAAATTTGATTCAACATTATTAGTAATTTTGATTTAACAGTATAGTATTTCATGTTAAATCAACATGAAATAACATTATTTCAAAAGAAAACATTTTCTTTGAATATTACTGTAAATCATGTTGAATTACCATGAAACGCATATGAAGCAAAATCATTGCCGCCGAAAAATTTTAAATAAATTTTTTTTCACTGATTTTAATATGAAACGTTTTTGTGTGTACACATACAGTTGTGGCCGAAATAACAGGTGGTGCTAACCAATCTTTTTAGGGATGAATTTTTTTGGTATGGCAACTTCAAAATTACGAGATATTAACGGTACTTTTAATGAAAAATGAGAAAAAATATTACAAATAAACTCTCATATTTATTTTTTACATAACGAACCATAACCAAAAAAGCTTAAACAACATATTTTTTGACCTCGATATTTACCATCGTAAATAATGGGTTTTGGTCAAAAAATTAAGTTCGCAAATAATGTCGCTTAAGCTTTTCTTGCGTTTATGGCACGATATGTATTGCATTTAGTTAAGATGTTCCACAAAACAAAAGTGCGAAATTTGAATTATGTATGATATATAGTATAGTGGTCGTCCCTAATCATATTTCAAAATTATTTCAAATTCTAATTTATATTGTGAGGCTCCACAAATAATAATCGTCAAACAAAATAATTAAGAAATCATTGACAGCAAGGCTTAAAAAAATTATTTTGATGGTAAACAGGGACATTCGATTTCCTTGTTACAAGAGTAAACCTTTATCGCGCAATTTCATCTCTAATTCAAACTTAACTGTAGAAAAATTAGTAAGACTTTTTTTAGTATAAACTTGCATTATACATTTTTTATAAAATAAATAAACATAAATTTCACTTTGAAAATTATTGCCAACAATGTAGAATTTAATTGCCTTTTGTGATAGTTTTCGATTTAATTGTACTTGTTGCAATTGTGGTTTTGCTTGCAGGCATAAAAAATGTTTTTTTTTCCTTTGAAGTTGAGATATTTTTATATCTACATGCATATAAAAAGCTAGCAACAGAAAAATTATTCGCACTACCAAAAAAAGGTTTTTTTTTATAAATAAAGCAAAGACCATAGCCAAGACCTCATATGATAACATTTACATCAACATTAAGAACTATTATGACTTTATAGTTATAGCTTTAGAAAAAAAAACACAATTATTAAAACACTATTTAGGGCACTTACAGTAGTTTCCACATAATTAATATTTGCTTAATTAATTCATTGGCATAGTTAACTAAAAATGCATTTAATTGCTTTAGTAAATCAATCGCATAAATGCTTTACCAAGTTAATTGCATTAAAAACTTAATTTATTATGAAAAATCAATTAAGCGGAAATTACTGTAATTTAAAGCAGGCATAGGAACCAGAGATCTCAAAATCATGATAAGCTTCAACTTAAAGTGCTAATTAAGGAAAAGGAAAAAAATTCGAATATTTATGTCTCATGTAAAAAAGAATAATTTTGACATTTTCCATATTTCATAAGACTACACAAAATATCACCGTGATGTATACTGCGAGTCATTCAAATAAGGAATTTAATTTTAGCAATTTTGAACGAAGATTTTTCTGATGAAATATATTTAATATGGTTACATTTTGTATTTCCACAACTCAGGAAAATAAGAAATATTTATGCAACAAAGCCACACCAAAAAAGTGTGCTAGAAAAAATATGGGATGCGACATCTTACTATGGCACTATCGACTTGGTATTTCGGAGGAGAAAAATGGGTTTAGCATCGAAGAAAACAGTATTAGAAATCATATTTCCACAATTTTAAAATTAAATTTTAATTAAAATTCCTATACAGTGGAGCTACCCATACGATAATGCTGCAATACACTTTGGCAGAGCTGTAAATTAGTGAGTTCGAGAGCGAGATGTAGAACTTATTTATTGGATTTTAGTACAGTAAAAAATGTCTTTAGCAGGTCCCCTTATTTTAAATTAAAAATAAAGTTGTTTAAATTTTATGACATAATAAAAATTTTTGATTATAATTGCAATATAACGAGCCGTATATTCGATTTTATCGTAAGCGAAATGTAGTCATATATAGAATTTTTTATTGAAATTAAAATTGTATGGCTCTACCTATAGTTTAGAATTATTAAACGGCCAAAATTGTTTAGACAACTTTTAAGATATGCACTGTAAAATTTTATGGCAACTGATAATTTATGTATGTAAAACAAATTTGGAAATTAATAAAAACACTTCGCCTGAAAACTTTAATTTTGTCGCTTGCGATTTAAACGAAAAAAGGCTCGATATGGCTTTAATTTTTTAAAATACAAAAAATCCTTATTCATAAAAAACTTTTAATTCATTACAAGTATATAATAAAAAAATTCTGAAAGCGATTTTCACCAAATTAAGAATATGTAGCTTAAAACTCCAATATTTTGTTATCCTATCAAAAAACTATTCGTTCAAAATGGGTAAAATGAAATTACTTATATAAGTGATGCGCAGTGTACATAAGCATAATTGTACATCTCTGATTTGAATCTTCATGTGAATGTTTATTATATACATACATACATACTCAAATACATACATACATACAAACAATGTACGTACTCAGGTGCAAAACTAAACTAATGAATGGTTTGTGTGAGCGCAAAAGCTTCTTCTTATAATTACATACTTATGTTTATAACAGTATTATCAAATAACCTGCATAATGTATCAGAGATGGTGAATTCAGTAGAGTTGTGTTTTAAAATATCGCTTATAGTTTGTTTATAAAATAAATTTCATTATGCAACCGCGCTTCCACAATTCTGGAGTTAATTATTTTTATAGCAAATAAAAAAGAATTCGGTTTTTAAGCAAAAGTAAAGTAAAGGCGAAGTAAAATAATAAATAAAATGAAAAAAAATTGAAAAAAATTTAAGTCGCCTGCAGGCGCTGCAAAACTGCCCTAACTAAACAAAAAATGGTGAAAAGCAGAGTTGCAAAAGTTATGAAGCTTTCCTCTATCTCTTCCCTTACCTTTCTAAAAAAGGTATTGCCAAAGCGTTACTTTTCTTTGAGAACATTTTTTTATGGCAGTTGTAATTTGGAACAATATTTTTTTTTGGCTACTAAATAACAATGATAAGAATAAAATTTACTTTATTACTTACAAAAAATTAAAATAGAATTCTTAAAATATTTGTATAAAAGTTTTACATGCCTGATATGTTCTGAAGTATGTGCGAGTGCAAGTGCGAGTGTGTACAAACAGTTGTAAATTCGAAGCGTTAAAAAGATGTTAATCTACCATTAAATGTCTTAAAGTGTGCATACAAAATTAGAATAGAAGTTGGGGAAATGTTTTCAAATGAGTTTATTACCTTAGTTCTTTTCTCACACCAATGTATTTGCAAAAGTTAGCGTAAATTCTTTAATGTTGTGCTTTACATGCGGATACGGATTTTGGCAAATAGTACCTTTTATTTTGTACATATTTGTCGACGTCTTGTCGTTTGTCTACCCGTTGTCAATGTGTGGCCTTTTTTATTCCTTTTATTATAAATATTTTTCACATACATTTTTTCACTTTTTAAATAATTATTATTTTTTTACAATGTCAGTAAATAATGGCCACTGTACCTAAAATATTTAAAAACACAAGTTTACACTTAAAAACATTTCATTTGAAAACCAAAACTTTTATATTTCTTACTATCAAACTTAAATTTATTTGACTTTCAATTAATTTTTAAGCTTTATAGATCTTCTTCGCGTTTTTACATTCACCACGCATTGATATCGAGAACACACATTCCCGTGAAATTTGCGTTAGCTAATTTACTTTCATGGGGAATGAAAATTCCATGGGAAGAAAAATTTCAAATTTTATTCACGATAGGAGTGAATATTATTTGCAAACTTTCAGGTAAAATAAAACAACTGTCGCCATCGGTTTAGAATAGCAGGATTTTATTCCAGGAAAAACTAAATACCCAGTGAATTATTATTGAAAGTGATGTTTTTTTGTAAAAGGTAACTTTCTGTGAAAGAAACTTTTTGTAGCAGGTAACTTTGTTAAAATATATTTTTCGTAAAAGCTACTTTCACAATTCGTACTGTAAAAAGTAATTTTTGAAAAAGGTAATTCTTGTGAAAGGTACTTTTTGTAAAGGGTACTTTTTGTTAAAGGTCATTTTTTTGTAAAAAATGCTTTTGCTAAAGGTACTTTTCATAATTAGTAGCTTTTTAACACGTACTTTTTTGTAAAAGGTATTATTTGTAAAAGCTACTTTTTGTAAAAGCTAATTTTTTTGTGAAATGTACTTTTCATAATTGGTAAATTTTTTAAAAGGTACCTTTTAAAAAGGTATGTTTTGAAAAAGGTAATTCTTTGTAAAAGATAATTTTTTGTAAAAGGTATTTTTTGTAAAAGGTACTTTTCATAATTCGTACTGTAAAAAGTAATTTTTGAAAGAGGTACTTTTTGTAAAGGGTACTTTTTTTTATAGGTCTTTTTTGTAAAAAGTACTTTTTGCAAAAGGTACTTCTTTGTAAAAGGTACTGTTTTGTAAAAGGTATTTTTTGTAAAAGGTATTTTTTGTAAAAGGTACTTTTCATAATTATAAAAAGTAATTTTTGTAAAAGGTACTTTCAATAATTGGTACTTTTTATAAAAAGTAATTTTTGTAAAAGGTACTTTCAATAATTGGTACTTTTTTAAAGGTATTATTTAAAAAAGGTTCGTTTTGTAAAAGGTGCTTTTTGTAATAGGTAATTTTTGTAAAACTTATTTTTTTAAAAGGTACTTTTTGCAAAAAGACCCATTTTGTAAAAGATAATTTTTTGTGAAAGTTTCTTCTTTGTAAAAGGTGCATCTTTGTATAAGGTGCTTTTTGGTAAAATGTACTTTTCATTTGATACTTTTTATAAAAAGTAATTTATCTTTGTAAAAGGTACCTTTTAAAAAGGTCCATTTTGTAAAACGTACTTTTTGTAAAATGTGATTTTTGTAAAAGGTACTTATTGGTAAAAGGTACTTTTTGCAAAACGTACTTTTTGTAAAAGGTAATTTTCATAATTGGTACTTTTTATAAAAATATATTATTGTAAAAGATACTTTTTTGCAAAATGTATTACATATGTGTAAAAGGTAGTTTTTGTAAAAGTTACTTTCTGCAAAAGGTACTTTCTGTAAAAGGTACTTTTTGTAAAAGATATTTTTTTGTGTAAGTTACTTTTAAACAAAAAGCCTTTTGTGTAAAAAGAGCTTTTTGTAAAAGGTGCTTTTTGTAAAAATTGCCCAGGTTCAAATAGACTTTCGGTACAAGTTACTGTGGGTAAAATATATATACTTTTTGCACAAGTTACTCCTTGTAAAATGTACTTTTTGCGAAAAAGTCTCCGAAAATCTTATGCCCTAAATTTAATCCATTCTGTAGTTGATTTTACCACACATATTTTTAAATATTGCCAAAATTCTTAAGGAGTTTTTAGAGAAAAGATACGCATACATATTGTTACCTTAATATAGAAAGGCCCTAACTCATTACTTTTGTTTTAAATCAAGTTTTTTTTGTATATTTCGATAGAAAAAAATCTAATGTATCAGAAAGTGTTATAATCTCGATTTCCAAAAAAAAATGTGACTTAGGGCCTTTCTATATTAAGGTAACGGTATGGAAGTATGTATGTATGTATGTTTTTTATCTTTCAATCTTGTACAAATTTCTAATGTAAAGATGCAAACATTTTCCTTAAAATCCAAAGTAGATTTCAACTCTCCTTTTTCATGAAATAACTTACTTACCAAGGTTCACGAAATTGACACTTAACACTCAAAAAAGAGTGAATAGTTTTTATCAAATATGTATAAATTGACTTTTTTTCACTATACCATTTTCCAAGAAAAGGAATTCCACATATAGACAAGTTTTAGAAATAGAAGTAAACTGTATCATGGCATATTTTAAATATTAAATTAAAAAAAAAAAATATTCTAAAAAATGTGTAATAGAAATAGAAAAGTAAGACATACTTGTTACCAATTACCAACGATTTTTTTAAATATGACCCAAACAAGTGTATGCATGTGTGTGTGTGTGTGTGTTTGTGTGTGTGCATTTGAGTGTGTAAATGCAAGTGTTGTATTGTTACAAGTGTGAGTGGCTTAATGGTCGTGGTCGTATCTTGGCTTTGACTTTTCTTTAATGCCATTGTAAAACATGTAGTGTTGTGCAAATTGTTTATACATATTGTTTTTTTTTTACTTTTTATTTTTGTTGGCACTGCTGTTGTAATTGTTGTCCTCATTGATGGCTAACAACAACATTTATAACAGCAGCAGCAGTATCAACAGTAACAGCCAGCAGTAGTAGTGAAAGCTTTTTTCACTGTTTACTCGTTTATATATTTACTAGAATGTGTTTAAAATATATATTTTCTTTATATACATATATTTGTATGTATGTATGTATGTATATATGAGTAAGATGTATTTCACTCTTTCAGCCTTGTGAATTTTTCGGGGGCATGCGTAAATGCCACAAAAGTGGAAGCGGAAACTAAAAACGCGTCTTAAGGGGAAATTATTATTAAGGAGAATTTGGATTAATGCAATTTGGGTTAATAAAAAACAAGTTTATGTATTGTTTTTCAAAATGATGCTTGCAATCCGTAAGATACATACGAGTACATTATGTTGATATTGATTGGTAAAATTTGCAAAAAAAATATGTACAAAAAATCGGCACAATGAATTTGTTGTTGTTGTTGTTGTTGTTATTGTTGTTGTCAGTTATTTCCAGGAAAGTTTTAAGAAACAACTTTTACTGAATTTGACAAACAAAGGCGAATGAGATAATACAAAAGAAAAACAAAAACAAAAACGAATTGTGAACAAGCAAATTTCTTGATTTTGTACATATCGAGCGATAACTGCCAAAAAAGCTTAAGCGACATATATGTGCCATAACCGCCAAAAAAGCGGTTATGGCTCGTTATATTGAACTAAGTTTTTCGATGAAAATATATTACACAGTGCATCACAAAAAATATAACCATATAAGTACACCACTACGTGATAAAAAAAAAAGATCAGTGTCTCCCAGTTTTTCCCCAAGTCAGGCACTTTTTTGTGGGTCCATAGGTAGCAAACCGTTCAAAGTTCAAGGAAGCAATACACTACAAAAATGTACCTAAGATCTCAATAAACAACTTTCTAGAACATATAAACTTCCTAGGAATGATTCATAACACCGTTTAGGTAGCGCTTAGGTAGCCGCAAAAGTGAAAAATACCCCGAAAATTTTTTCATTTCATTTGTTTGGAAATTTTTCACTTTTGCGGCTACCTAAACGGTGTTAAGAATTATTCCTAGGATTGTTATCTTTGCTCGTAAATAATCGATTTTCGTCAAAAAAATTGAGCTCGAAAATTATGTCGCTTTTTGCCACTTATGGCACGATATGTATGTATGTATATTTGAATTTCATAAAAAATTGTTTTACATTTTATGAAAATCTAAAAGAAAAGAAAATTTTTCTTGACTTGAACATTTATATACAGCCAATTAATGAATTTAAAATAAATCTGGGAAATTTTGAATACCTGCACAAATTTACAAAGCAATGAATAGTTTTATTGCCTCCCAATTTTAATGGCTTACTGCCTGTTTCGTTTGAGTACAAATTTATGTTGAAAATAAAAAAAAATAGCTAAAATTTGTTTTTGTCTTGCAACGAAATTTTCTTTCTCATTTAAAGCAACAGAAAGTTACTCTAGAAATTTAAGATATTAAACCATAAAAGAAAGAAATCCATAAAAAACAGTTTTATTTTTAAATTGTTTATCTCTTTTTTTTAAGTCACCAAGGCCATTTGATTTTCTTATTGGTTTATAGTAATTAAAAATAAATCAATTAAGAAAAATGAAATGTGGGACAGTTTTCACTTTTATCATAAAATAAAATTATTTGCATATAAAAACTGATTATAGGTCCGTTAATATTCTAACCTTAGTTATTGTTACAGTTATTAAAACGGACCTATGTGTCGTTTAGCGAAAATTTTTCGAATGTGGTTCTGTAATGAAATTAACATTTTTCATAATACTTTTTACAATTACACATAATGCAATTCTCATAGCTGCTATAAAAGCATTTGGGGTATTCAAATGTTAGTCATAGTTGCTGTGAGCAACCACTCATAATTTCCCATTATAAATATTGTACTTATTTGTATTTTCGCTTGAGCACTTTAGTAAATTGCTTACTCTCTCTCTATTTCTCTCTCTCTCAATTCCTTTGGAAAACTCTCTCCCATTTCTTTGCGTAGTTATGGCAAAACATTAAACATAGCTCAGAAAGTCTTATTATTTTATGACTTTTTTTGTAAACTATGTTAAAACATTAAGACATTATGACACTTAAGACTGCAATGGGGGTACCCATTGTTTCATTCCGAATAATCGCTTACTTCAGTAGTGGTTCAAATGTGTTATACCGTGTGCTGGCCTCCTGCCGGCCTTAAACTTCGAACAGTGGCAGTGCTAAGTAAAGGGTTTCTGTTTATTTTGCCTTTAGTCTTTAATGAAGGAATTCTTAGCGAAGTTATTATTACACATACTTAGGGGAGAAAACTCCCGGCAGAAGCTTCGGTGTGACATGTTCGTAACATTTTATTTTATTTTTTTCTTAAAAAATCAAAAAAGATGAAGGGAAATTTTTTGTTCTTTGAAACTAACTTTATGGACGTAAATGTTTCCTTTTTAGGGTTCCGTACACCAAGGCTGAAAAGTAACCCAATTGTTTTCGCTACGATCTCCGTCTGTCCATCTGTCTTTCTGTCTGTCACAGGCTTTTTTCTTGAGAATCGTAACAGCTACAGACCTGCAAGTTTCACAGACTGTGTAAAACTTTGACCGCTACAACAACAAAAAAAAGTATATGAAAGTTAAACATTAAAGGGTGTCTTAAAGCGAGCAATGAAAAATGTTTAAAATCCTAGACAATATAAAAACAATTATATGTACACACTTGGACTACACCAATTATTACTGAAATTTGAAAAATTAAAATTAAAGGGTATTCTATCAGATAATGTAATTTTGACTATATAATTTTTGAGGCAAACTCTTGAAATTTTCAAAAAACCTTAAACTATAAAATTCCAAATTAAAAAAAATCTTCAAAACGAAAAATCGTTAAAGAAAAAAAGCGCTTAAATGAAAAATATCACAAATAAATAAATCGCTAACATAAAAAAAATCACCAAAAGTAAAAAAGCGACAAAAAGCTTAAAAAACGAAAAAAGTCGCCAAAACTAAAAAAAAAACGCCAAAAAACTTCGAAAAAAGAAGAGAGATGTCTTAGGACACACGATTATAGCTATGCTATATGTTATTTCATACATGAAATTTGTAATGAAATTATATTATATCATCATATAAATTATATGATGATGTCAAATTCCCTGCAAATATTTCAAAACGTTTGCATTTATTTCCCATTATTTCCTTTTCTAGCGGCGTGCAATTAAATTAATGTATTGTTTGTGAACGGTGGCGGCTGTTAGACGGCTTACAGCCGTCAAAGAACGAAACAAAATCAAACAATTTGTTTCGTTTATTTTGGTACTCTGCTTTTAAGTACAAAGAAATCAAAACAAAAATAAATTTATAACTGGAATAGTGTCGATTATTTTTGTTACGAAAATTACGTCTTAACTCCTGTATCGCGCAATAAATAGCATAGCTATAAAAATACAAAAGCCGAAAACAATCGCCAAAATGAAAAAAAACGTCAATACCTAAAAAATTGCCAAAATGAAAAAAAATTCCCAAAAACGAAAAAACCCCCAAAATAAAAAAATATGGTAAATAGTGGCATTTGCCACTTTTAAGTTTTAGCAAGGCTCTAAAGCATGGCTTATACGTACCTCTTTCCACCTTCTTTCACCGAACGTAGCACTCAATGCCTGCAGACACTTCGGTTGTTTAATTTACTTTTTTATTATTAAATTCCTGACTTGTCGTTTAAAATTTCAACATCCTCCAAATAATTAACAATAAAAAAATTGATTTTCGCTAGTTGCTTTGTTTTTCTAGCTTCTGTACTATTTTTCACTTAAATACTTTCTGCGTAAAATAAAACTGTGCAACAGTGACAGCATAGGTTCGATAATGAGCTTAATTAGGTATTTAGGATGCCAAGACACGTTTAGATTATATTAATATTGTTACCAAAAATTTAGGAGTCCCTTTAAGTTATTCTGAAAAAAACTGAAAAAAATAGTTTTTTTGGCTTAATTATTGCACAAGAAAAGTGCACGAAGAAATAATTTTTCTGTCATAAGATGTTAGATTTGTTTGGTAGACTTTTAGCTTTATTATTGCTATACATATATCACACTGCTATCACTAAGTCTGAATTAGCTGTTGGCCAAAAATTGATGACACTCTTTTTTCAGGGTGTACTGATTTCCGAAATCTTTGAAGGCCCATAAAAAAATTGGTCACCAAAATCGCCAAACAGGGTATAGGGTTTTACTACCCTTTGGTCGTACTAACGAACCTATACTGCCAGGATCGCGTGTTTTTCCAAAAGTCTCAATTTGTTGCATAGTGTAATTTTCCACTTGAAAAGCTTATTAATTTTTTTTTATAGTTACACCATGTAGACGAAAATCGACAGAGTTATGTGAAAAAGTTTTGTGCCGTTTCACTTTTTTTTTTTTTTGATATGGAAATATATTTTAATTTTTTTCATTTTTTCACTGAACGAAAATCAAAAGTGCTATGAAATCGTGAAAAAAAAACTTTTCATTTCATAGTTTAACATAACAAGAATCGATTCCCTGCTTTCTACTAAATTTTTTACTTTTTCTTCACAATGAACATGAAATTAATTTCATTCTCTTTGAGAAGCTTTTAGTCTTCTTTTACCCTTATTTTTAGGAAAGAAAACTGTATTAGTATTAAGCATCTTAAAATTTCAGTAAAACGATCAAAACTTGCCTTCCAGGGAATATATATTTGAAAGCAATATGCTTAACATTTTTAAATAAATTTTCAGCTTCCTTGTTAAAATGTCATATATATCATTTCTTTTAATTAAATAATAACAAAAAAATATGATTAACTTACCACCATTGAAGTGCTTAAATCCATATGTTTGATTTATCAAAGTGGCACTAATAACTAAACTGGTTACAATTATTTGAACCACCCATCGTATGGCGAATGAGCTGGATGGTGTCATGGGCGCTCGTTTGTTAAATTGTTTATTATTTAAACATACAGTCGTCATTTTGTGATAATTACGTTTTCTGTTTTTTCTTTTTTTGTTATTCTGTCTTAGAAGAAAATTGTTATCAAGTTAATAATATTTTTTTTTCTCTGAGTAGTTTTTTAATTAATTAAGTTTTAAGATTTTGGCATTAATTTAATTTGATGTAGAATTAATTATTTTGCAGATGAACGGTTTTAGTTATGAACAGTTGGTTTGTTTTATTGCTTTATTGTTGTTGTATTACGAACAAACGAAAGACTTAGGCAACAAACTTGTTTCTTTTATTCTATTTATTTATAACTTTTATTGTAGTTGTTGTTGTTGTTGTTGTTTGTTTTATATATTTGCATCAGTGTGTGCGCGTGTGTGTGTGTTTTATAAATCTTTCTATCTCTAATACATTTATTTTAATGTTTTTATTTTTATTTTACTCTGCTTCTATTTTACACGCACACTTATCGTTTTGTTGTTGTTGTTGTTGAATTCGTCGTTGTTGCATTGCAATTTTAATGCAAGAGAAATTCTTGTGTAAAAAACATAATTAGTTTTCTTTTCAACACCGTATTTATTTCTTGGTTATCTATACCACATATCTTTTTTTTTTCTTTTACCAATAATTTTTTCCACTTTTTTTTTTCTTTTAAAAGTTGATTTTGGTCGTTACTTCTTTATTTTATTTTATGTTACTCTGATTCCTTCACTTCGATGTCTTTGAAATGAAAATATTAAGTGCTTTTGAAGACACTTTGCTTGGTAATTTATTTTAAAATTTACTAAATTATTAAAAAGCCCAATTGAGAATAAATTATATGTATTAGTCCAAACACGCACAAGTTACATTAGAATTGAAAAACTGTGAAGCTGGTTAAATAGATTTGAAAGGTGTCCAGCGTAGTACGACTCTAACCATAATTTAGTGGAGAAGACTGTGTCTTAGACCAGCTTTAATAAGAAATGGTCGTGCTGTTTCAATTTACATACACCTGTTTGTTTTCTTTTGCAACGACCGCGAAAGTACGAATAAATAATGTGTGTATTTCTATGCAGCGTTTGTTTGTTTTATTGTTCGAGACTAACGTTCGTTTTCTTAGAAGTGTATGTTGTGAGACGTCTGCACGCTTGGACGTTACAATACGAAGTGTTTAAGCGCTGACCAAGTTTGTAAAAAATTCTGGTCTTCAAAAAGATAACGGATTTCGAATTTATGCTTAACATAAACTTTCACTTTAGCATGGAGCAGCAAATGCTCGTAGTATGGTATTCAAACTGCCACCACCAACCAGTCAGCAAGATATTTATTAAACCAGCCAGCCAGCCAGCTAGCTAGCAAGGTAGCCAGACAAGCAGTTAAGAAGAGAAGAGAGTATTTGTTGAGCAGATAAATAACTAAATCAAAAAACAAACCGGGTTTCTTGCTATTGCCGCTACTGCTGCTGCTGCCAATGAAATTTTTGGCTAAATTTCTTTACAGCGATTTGACTTTGTGTCAAAAAGTCTGCAAACAATATTTATGTTTTTTTGGGTCGAATCGATTACTTTTAAAAATGTGTTACTTAAGGGCACTTGCGTTATTTTAATTCATTTTATTTATTTTTTCTTTTGGAATTTGTTTGAAACCGTTAACGATATATTTTACAGGTTCTTTTTGTTTAAAGCGTAATGTAAAGAAGTTTAACAAAAAGAAAAACACCGACAGTTAAACACGACTTTGTAAAAACACGTCCGTTAAGCACGAAGTTTGTAACATCACTGAACCTCTGCTCATCGAGTTGTCTTCATTTTTAGTTAACATTTATGTTCTTTAAAATTTCTTTTTTCCAACACACACACTGTTATGATGACCAGGGCTGCCGTTTTTGGTTATTTCTAACCAAAAGTGGCTACTTTTATCTTTAATGTGGAGATGTGAATATTTTTCTCATTTTGGTTATTTTGTTGCCAAAATAATGATACACATGTACAAATTTGTATGTTATACTTTTTAAGCTTTTATGTTCTTAAATTTTTAGTATTGCTACCAAGGCAACTGAAAATAAAACAGCTGTGACTAAAATCGCTAGTGCAGCCACCTGTTATAAATTCGCCTTGATTGCTACTCACTTGCTTACAATACTTTTACAACACTATCAACAGCTTTTAATTTTACTAAATGATCGCAACTCTGTACTACAGAAATGACATGTCTTTTGTAATGGCTGCAACATTCAATTAAAAGATTTTACAAAGAAAATTTATACAAAGAATATGCATGTAAGTTGTTGTTTGTGTAAAAATACTGTTCGGCTGTCAAATACAAAAACTAAACGTGTGAAGAAAAACAAAATTCAAATAAAACGGAAAACTAAACGAGAAAAAATTAATCAGCTGCCGACTGGCATATACATTACGAATGAGCATTGAACTATTGCTTGTAAGTCAGCTTCATGTACCTTGATTTCTTGTTGTAGTGCGGCACAAAGTGTATGCATTTTAAATGTTAGTTAATAAAAATACTACATATTGAAATTTGGTTATTTTTTTTCTCATTTGGTAACATATAAAGGGAATTTTGGTTGTAAAAATTTTTTGGTTGTGGCAGCACTGATGATGACATTGATGACAGCGTTGCCATTTTCTGTGCAATAGTGCGAAATTCCTTGCACTATTTTTGCACCATAAACTTTTTTGTGCAATTGTAACATTTATATTTCTGCGCGTAAAAGCGATAACGGCATAAGTCGTCTTAAGATAAAATCGAATTGTATATCGTTACCTTAATATAGAAAGGCCCCTTACTCGTTATTCTTTTTAAATCGAGTTTTCTTATGGATATTTCGATAGAAGAACATCTAATGTATCGAAACATGCAAAAATCTCGATTTCAAAAAAAAATTGATGAGTTAGAGCTACAAATTTCTAGAAACGAAACTTCATAACTGCGGGAAATCCCATGTCTCTAACTAAAATTATTATAAACATATAAACAAAACAGGGGGCAAATTACGGCATTCGATATCGTTTAAATTTTCATACAAATTTAAGTGTGTTTGTATGAACATTTCAATCGATATCGAATGCGGTAATTTGCCCCCAGTAGTGATGTAAGTCTTAATAAAATTCCAATAAAATTTGTAATAGGGCTCAAATTATACCAAACATATATAAAAGAAGAAATCTTGAATCCTATTATAAACGTAATGTAAACTCCGGAGAATTTCTACGATATTTCCCACTAGAGAGCTATAATATATTATCTCCTGCTGTAACCCAATTTTTTATCATTAAAAGCTAGTTACATTGATCGTGCTCTGGATTAACATGAGTTATTGATGAGATTATATTTAAGATGGGAAGTTTTTGAAAATTATTCATGCCTTCTGCATTAGATGAAAAATCTACAAAATGTTATCTGGAGTTCCTTTCATATTCTCTTGGACTTTTTATTAGGTTATCGTATACCAAAGGTGAAAAGAACCCCTATTGTTTTCTTTACGATGTCCGTCATAGGCTGTTTTCTCCAGAAAATTGCCAAAACGAGAAAAAAGCTTCTAAACTAAAAGAAACGCTTAAACTGAAATAAATCACCAAAAACTAAAAACAAACGTTAAAACTAATAAAAACGCCAAAAACCGGAAAAAATTTCAAAAACGAAATAAAGAGCCAAAAAATAAAAAAAAACGCTAAAATTAAAATAAATCGCCAAAATAAAAAAATACCAAAACTTAGAAATCGCTTAAACTAAAATAAATTGCCAAGACCAAAAAAATCGCCAAACTAAAAAAACGCCAAAACTAAAAAATTCGCATAAAAAGAAAAAAAAAACGCCAAAATTAAAAAATGTCAAAACTAAAAACTCGCCAAAAACCAAAAAAAAAAAAAAAAACAAATTTGTTTGAAAATGTGTACATCAGGTAAGATATTCGATTATATGGGCTAAAGTTCGTATAGTATTACATATGTACATATGTAGTGACCGTGCGGAACACTTCGTGTGAGAGTCAAATTTACACTTTACTGAATCTTCTTTATTGTACAAATTAAAAGCTGAAGTAATCAAAGTTGTGGATATTTGTTTTCTGGTCTAATTACATAAAGGCTGAGTTTTTTTTTTCAACAAGATGAGTTATTTTTGGTTGACAATAAAGAGAATCGGACAACTTTTTATACAGCAAAAGGCAATAGTTTAGATAGATTTTAGTTCTAGATTTTAGAAACTTTTATATTGAAATTATTACACTTTCATGATGACCTTTATAGTTTTATTGATATAGTACAACCGAAATTTGCACAATCATTGAAATAAAAATCGTAAGCAATTTTTAAAAATGGATTTCCATTTATTTCAGACATTGAGTGGCGTAAATTACTTCGTTTATACGCAGGGCTTATTTGCAAATAAAACTGTAAATTGTTGCCATATTATTGTTTTTATTGCGACTTACTAATTCAGAAAACTATTCACGATTAACGCACTATTTGCAAATAAAATGCCTGTGGTTGCCACGGTTACAAATGTTTGATAACAAAAAACAATAAATGGATAAATATTGCAACAAAAAACATTGGTAGAAGCAATAAATGACGGTTAAAACAAATAATTATTTGATATTTTGTACACTTACACTATTTTTTGTCAACATAAGTAAGTTTTCTATAGAAGTGACACCAAGTTTGTGTACTTTTGCTATCCCGTATAAACAGTGAGTTAATTTATTTGCAAATAATTTTATTTTCAAATAGTGCGCGTATAAACGTAGTAAATATGCACTATTAGATCATAAAGACCTTAATCTGTACGATAAATTTGATATTTTGAAATTTACTGGTCTAAAATTTTTCAAAGTAAAAACTGTGCTGGCGCTTTTTGTTTTCTAAATTTAAAAATTGTAATATTACCATACTTAAACGTTTCTGTTGGAAGAGTTTTTTTTTAGTAAACTGAACTTAATTAAAACAGATACCTTGGAAATAAGTTTTATCAGCTAACACAGTAGCATCAATTTGAAAATTTTAATGCAAACTTGGAGCACAAAATTGTATGTAAAAAAATAAAAAGAAATAGTTTCGTGTAAATATGTACACATGCTTAAAAAAAAATAAAGAATGTATAAGTTGATACGCTCATTTACTTCGAGTTAAATGAGCTTAACTTAAAAAAAAGGTTGAGAACTTTCTTCCCAAAAGCCTGGCTTAAAGTATATTATATGAAATGTTGACAAAATTTAAAGAAGAAGGGTGGTACTCGAATTTGTAATTCAAAATTCAATATTTATTCAATAAAAACAATATAAACCAAAATTCAATAAAAACAATAAAACAATTCAATATAAACCTTCTAAAGTAAATATTTGTAAATTAGTGAATTTTATGTTATTTTTTTTATATAGAAAAAAACTAGGTAAAAATTTATTAAAAAAAATAAAATTTTTTTCTCAAAATTTTTTTTGCTCTATTTTATTTAGTTTTTAACTATTTTAGATTTTCAGCTGTGTAATTTCTTTTTCCACTATTGGCAACACTGTATTTGCTGGCAAACCAGTGTTACCAAAATATATATTCAAAATTACACCTCGTAGGGGCAAAAATTACCCGATTTCAAAGGAATTACACCCAATATTAAAATAAATATTTGACAAATTTTAAAAATCTTGTTTAAGGTCTACTTATGATTTGGTATCAGCCCCAGTGAAATGCAACATATCGAAAACATGTATTCAAAAGACGTCAACTCAAATTTTCTTAAAATGAGTTTCCGATGGCAAAAAGCTCTCCTGTAGAATATTTATCTGTGATATAAATTTCGAATCAAAAAAAATTTTCTTGTTTTAGAAATTTTTTTATTCTGCTATCTAAAAGTATAATTTTTTGCTGAAAATAAATGCTAAGTCTCATGTAAATTTCTAAAATTAAAAAAAAATAAGTAGTTAACTGCAAATCTACCTCATATCTTATTGCATTGGGCATGCTGAACACGTAAGGATTTTGATATCCTATGGCTAGTTTTTCAGATGTGGTCACTTTTAACATATTAGTACATAGGTGTTCCGATAAAAAAATTGGTAATATACGTATAACTTTTAAGCTGTCAATCCAATAGAAATATTATGTATGGACCGATTATAGTCAATGAAATTGAAAATTTGGAGTATCCCTGCTATGTACAATAGATATTGAGTTAGAGAGTACCAAAGCTGACCACCTCGAGATGGAAGAGGCTTACAGGCAGGCTTAAGATATATTTTTTATGGTATTTTGGGGTTTTTCTTGTAGCTTTTCAATTCTTATATCTAGTATTAAGTAAAAGATTTCACAAATACTTTTCTGATAACTTAACGCCTGTTTAAGTTGAAATTTATAAAATACAGATTAATAGTATGTGTTCTACCATCCGAGTTTAGAAGAACACAATTTGGAAATTGACGATTTCAAACTTTTAGATTTTCTCGTTTTCAATTTTGAGCAAAAAAACTCGTATTTTTTCACAAGACTGCTAACAAGTAAAATTCGTATTTTTTCACAAGACTGTTAACAAGTGAAAATAAAATCGAAAACGAAAAAATCTAAAAGTTTGAAATCGTGAATTTCCAAATCGTGTTCCTATAAATTCGGATACTAGAACACATACTATTAATTTGTATTTTCTAAATTTCAACTTAAGCAGGCGTAGCATGTGTTTTAACTCACAAGAAAACATGTGAAAACGATGTGAAAGCCAGAACACACACGATTTATTATATAAAACAAACGAATTTCAAATTACCCGTAAATTACACCTGAGAGCAATTACCCACGCGCTACACTTGCAAATAAAAATTACACCTGATTCGGGTAATTACCCGCGATTTGGCAACACTGTGGCAAACACAATCATTCTCTCAATGTTAGTTAACAGTGACTATTGTTGCACTTAACAGAGCTGCCATTAATAGATAGATAAAGATGATAATGAAGTTTTGTGGTAAATTTTAAATCCAAAGCGATGAACAGGTGAATAGATTTACTTTAGATAATATTATTATTTATGTAATTGTGGGTAATAAACAATAATGCTATTTTTGCACACATTTTGATTGGAATTGGAAGATATTCGTAGCACAGATGCCTGTAAAATGAAATCTATCTATAACGAATGTTAAAGATAGATTTGTTATAATTTTTAAGTTTTTCATAGTTAAAAATTTAAATTATGTAAAACAATACTTTCAAAGAAATATAATTTTTTTTAAATTAAATTAAATGTTGCAAATTAAAATACTTTCATACAATTTTATTAAATATGTTAATATTTTAATTACAGTCTTTTTTTTTTCTTTTATGCTGTGACTAAATAAAACTGAATAAGGCATCAACAATATTTTAATATTTTACTTTCTATTAAAACTTAAATGATTAGCATTGTTTTTATTAATAATAAAAACATGACTTGAGCTCGTCACAAGTACTTTTTGTGTATGTACATATGTAATTTACGTGGTTGCAATGTCATTACATGAGACTTGAATATGTTTAAAATTGAAAAAGAAAAATAACATTGCTTTGAAAAACTATTTAGTTGTTTTCTTTTAAAAGTGAGAGTGATTTTTTTATTTTATTTGTACAACTTCAACTACAATTTAAGGGCCTTTTTGTGAGATAAATTTATTTGTTCAACAAAACCTGATTGAGTTTTTTAAACAAAGAAATAGAACATATATAAATCTTGACAAACGCTATTCGCTTAGTTTTTCCTGTTAAAGGAAAACTGTTTTGTGGTAGTTTTAAAAAGATTTTATGTATTTTTAATATGTAACATTCCACATATACATATATAACATTCCACATGTAGGGTGCACGTGAAAAAATGTCTTCAGTGCATGTGTCTTAAGTCTTTCGTTTTTTTTAAAGCACTTGGCTTACGGAACACAGTGTTGTTGATACAATCAACTCTCGATAATTCGAAACTCAAAAGAGTTGAGAAAAAAAATTCGAGCCGAAAGAAACATGTAAATAAAGAGAACTTTATTTAAATTTGATGTCTTTTAATTTTGAATTTTTAATATTTTCTATATTTCCATCAATTGGTGAGTATAGTCCTAGTCGCCATTCCTAAATTTCGGCTCTGAAATAATGCTCAAAAATTTTTCTGCGATAAGTATGTTTAATTGAAAAAAATCATTAAAAAAATGTAATTGAGCCAATTACACTTCTGTTTAAAAATTTAATTTAATTAAAATTAATTTATTAAAAACTTTTAATTAAATTAAATTTTTAACAACAGTTGGCTGAATTAAATTTTTTTTTATTGATTTTTGTTTTTTTTTCTGCCATAAAGAGGTTTGATTACAAAAATAACCAAAAATGAATATAAAAATAAAAGTCAAATACTCAATAAATTTTTTAATTAATTTATAGTTTTTTTTTTAATTGAACGTAGTTATAGCAGGATTTTTTTTCTGTGTAGTAGTGGGTTCCAATCATCGCTTTCGATAAAGAGCTGATTCGATCACCTTTTTTCAGTTTGAGATTATGGTATACGATATGGAATCATATTATTAGATTGTTCGATAGCGAATGCCATAATATCAAACTGAAAAACGTGATCGTATCAGCTCGTTATCGAAAGCGACGATTAGACCCCTGTTAAATGATTAACAGTGCGCTGTTGAGGACAAAATACGCCCTGCTAAAATTTTAGGTTTTTGTCTCTGCTACTTAAATTTATATTTATCTTTTATATAATGACTACCCAGCGCAGCATACATTTTTTTATTATTAATTATTACAAAAAATTGGTCTTAGTAATGTGCTTTTATTTAATTTATATGGAGTAGCTTTGTCTGCCAATTCAAATCATGCCATTTAAAATCATGCTGCTTTTAATTGATTTAATAATACATTTTTAACATTATTTTTGTTTATTTTTGTTTATTTTTCTTTTAGTTTTGAAATGCCATGAAACTTCAAATCTATTCATGATCTTTTTATTATGGCATTAAGTTAATAGTTAATAAAACCAATGTTAAGTTCAATTTCACTTTTGACAAACTTATTGTGCTGTTTTGTATAACTCTTATTTTTATTTTTTTTTATGTGTTTTTCCCTTAAATATTAAAAAACAAATAAAAGAAAAAATACCAAAAAAAAAAAACTGAAAGAAATGTGCAAAATGAAAGTAAATTTTGACAAACGAAAATGATCATAACCGCCAGACATATGAGTGATAATCTTTATGACTTCAAACAAACTGCTTGCATGAATTGTTTTTTAAAATAATAATAATAATAATAAATAATAAATATTTTTAAAGTATGATGTCTTTGAAAATAATTCAAAAGTACAATGTTAAATGCTCGTAAAATAGCAATTATTTCTTGAAAACTTTAACAATCATAAAATAATAAATAAAAATGAAAATAAAACAAGAGCAATAACAATTTATTTAAAAAAAAAATATTTTTTTAATATATGAGTTTCCATAAAAATTTTGTTTAATAATTCTTTTATAAGCCAAAATGATATTTTTTATGACTAACGTAGTCCTTATATTAATAATTATTATTTAAAATATGCATGCATAAAATTTATTTTTGAACGTTAAATTTTAGGAGAAAATTTTGAAAATAAATAAAATAAATTCAGCAAAGTGCGACCGACCTTGACTCCAACACTAAGGATTCCGTACGAGCGCTACATATGTAATACTTTACGAACTATAGTCTATATAATCGAATATCTTACTTGATGTAGAAATTAAAAAAAAAAAAAAATTAAAATGCACGGTGAACTTTTTTCCGTTTTTTAGTTTTGGCGTTTTTTTAGTTTTGGCGTTTTTTTAGTTTTAGCGTTTTTTTAGTTTTGGTTTTTTTTTGCGAATTTTTAGTTTTGGCGTTTTTTTTTGGTATCGGCAATTTATTTTAGTTTTAGCGTTTTTTTATTTTTGGCGCTTTTTTTAGTTTTAGCGATCTTTTAGTTTTGGTGCTTTTTTCGGTTTTTGTGATTATTTTTCATTAGAGAGGTTTTTTAATATTGGGATTTTTTAGTTTAGCGTTTTTGAAAAATTTTAGGATGATTTTTCAAGACCTTTTGGATTTTTATTAAAAAGAACACACACATCCCCATATTCATAAAAAATTGTTTTGAAATAAAATACATTTCTAATTCATTTTAAATTTTATGAATATGGGGGATAAAATTTAGAGAAAAGCATGAAATCTTTATTTGAATTGATAGAACGCTCTATATAGTTCAATGTTTAAAGATGATTTCATGTAAATGCTGACGAAAACAGCTGAGCTGCCAAAAACAGTGTTGCCTAATAAAAAGTTGCTTAAAAATCACCCTTTATAATTGTCTGTATATTAGGATTAGAATTTAAAAATTTTACGTTGTTAGCTTTAGAACACCCTTTAATTTTTAACTGTCATACATTTGTTATTGTAGCGAGCAAAGTCTTACATATTCTGTAAAGAGTTCACATATCTCGAGAAAACAGCCTGCGACGCACAAAAGGACATCATAGTGAAAACAATAGGGTTTCTTTTGACGTTTTTTATATATTTAAAATATCATTTTATGCCTTTTATCTTTCTTTATACTATCAGAGACTTTAATGCTTTTATAGACAAAGAAGACAATTCACTATTGAAAAATCTTATAGGTTAGGTAAGGTTAGGTTAGGAAATGAAAAATCTAGGGGTCCAGCTCACTTGGATCCAATACGATGATCCCTTTGTGCTACCTGTAAGTTGAAAGTAGTAGAAGAAAGAGGGTATAGGGGGCAAAGGGGAAAGTATAGATGAAAAGTTTCTCGAGGATAAGAGAGAATAAAGGAGTAGAGAAGTGGGCCAGGAAAGTATCTAATATATACACATGCCATAGAAGAGGGTTAACGACCATACCAGCTGTAGCTCCTAATGTATAGACTTACGGCCCTATGTATAAGCAAAAATTGGCATGAAGTTAGCATAAGTGGCAAAATTGAACATGATCTTAAAGAGTTTTGCGATGAAACTTCGTATCATAAATTATGGTAGGACTTAGAGGTGGGTTAAAATTAGGTAATGCTGCCATTTTTAATGTGAAATTGTATGGTGGAACTCGTTAACACCTAATTCAATTTCGTCACTTATGCTAACTTCATGTCAATTTTTGCTTATACATAGGGCCATTAGATTTCTGAGTTATATTTCCAATAACTCGGACAGGCTATTGAAGGAAGCGAAAAAAATCTTATAAGAATCCCATAATTGTTTAAAAAATAAAATCTGAAAATTCTTTCTTTATTGAGTCATTTTGTACAAGAGTTATTTAGCTCAAGACATCAGATAATTTAAGGCCGTATTGTAAAACAATTTATTTGTATGTGTGCAATATGTCATTTATGACAATTTCGAGCAAAGCAGTCCATATTACTTGTAAATATAAATATCTAAATATGTGCCTGTTCTTAAGTTATTGTTTTTATCTCTTAAATTTGCTTTAGATTCTAAGCAAGCACTTTCAATTCATCTAATAATTAAGACATCTTTTTTCCAGGTGTATGCTCATCAATTCAAATCGATGTATGTATGTATGTGGGAGTACATTTGGTAAGTTTTTTTTTCTATTATTAATAAATTAATTTGTACATTAAAACATCATTTATAATCTTCTTCAACAATTCGTTGAGATATTTTTTTTCAATATAATTAATCATGCTTATACATAAAACACACTTTCCATACATTTCTTTAAATCAATAATATTCACTTTTGTTATGGCCTTCATTCAGTTAAAGCTTAACATTTAAATTTCTTTACTTTTTCTTAAGCGTTCAAAATGTTGCAACTTTAAAATGTGAACGCACTTCCGCATCTCTATGGGTGTTGTTAGTTAAATATGAAATAATCAGTATGTTTATTGAATATAATTTTGAAAGTTAAACTGAAGCTAATGTTTTCTTAACATCTTTCTTTGCCTTGTGCCCTTGCTTAAGCCTTAAAGCGTAAACATATTAACATCATAATAATTATTGTTATAAATGGTTTCGTTTGCTGTTTGCATTGTTAAAATATTATAAATGATTTTCGTAATACAGTTCGTAATAAGTAAAAATAATGAATGTACGTATGTAGTAGACCAAGCCGGACCCCCTGAGAGATAATTTTTGAAATATCATTGATACCTTTTTAAAGAGATGGCTTACAGTAGGCAGCTATTAAATAAATATAATAAGTAATTTTCTGCTCAACTGCTGGTTTCTAAGCTCTGTTTGTTTTTATAAACTTGTGTTGCGCACTATACTTCTTATTACTTTAAATAATTATAAATTGAAATTTAAACAAATTTGAAGTTCACATGTGCGAAATGAAAATATTAAATAAATTCAGTAAAGTGCTACTTTAACTCGCACACGAATGGTTCCGTACGGACACTACATATCTATATAATCGAATATCTTACTTGATGTAGTCATTACAAAAAAAAAATTAATTACCCGATAAAGCTTTTTCGGTTTTTGGAATTTTTTTTGTTTTGGCGTTTTTTTAGTTTTGAGTTTTTTTGTTGTTGATTTTTTTTTGTTTTTGGCGTTTTTTAGCCTTGGCGTTTTTTTTTTACTTTGGCGATTTATTTTAGTTTTTGACGATATTTTATTTTTAGCGTTTTTTAGTTTTGAGGTTTTTTAGTTTTATTGATTTTTTTATTTTTGCCGAGTTTTTCGGTCTTGGCGATTTATTTTCGTTTTTGATGCTTTGTTTTCGTTTTGGCAATTTTTTTTAGGTTTTTGGCGATTTTTGTTAGTTTTAGCGTTTTTTAAGTTGTTAGTTTTTTTTGTTTTTGGCGTTTTTTAGCTTTGGCGTTTTTTTAACTTTGGCGATTTATTTTAGTTTTTGACGATTTTTTATTTTTGGCTTTTTTTAGTTTTGAGGTTTTTTAGTGTTATCGTTTTTTTTAATTTTTGCCGAGTTTTTCGGTCTTGGCGATTTATTTTCGTTTTTGGTGCTTTGTTTTCGTTTTGGCGATTTTTTATAGGTTTTTGGCGATTTTTTTTAGTTTTAGCGTTTTTTTAGTTTTGAGTTTTTTGTTTGTTTTTGGCGTTTCTTAGCTTTGGCGTTTTTTTAGTGTTTGGCGTTTTTTTTAGTTTTTGGCGATTTTTAAGTTCTTAGCGATTTTTTAGTTTTGGCGCTTTTTTAGTTTTGGTGTTTTTTCTCGTTTTATGCGAGTTCTTCGGTCTTGGCGAGTTATTTTAGTTTTTTTGTTTTCGTTTTGGCGATTTTGTTTAGGTTTTTTTTTTCGATTTTTTAGTTATGACGATTTTATAATTTTGCGATTAACGTTTTTGATAATTTCAAGATTTTTCTCTTACGGTTTCCAAGATACAGCAAGTTGTCAAAATTGCATAGTCAAAATAACACTAACTGATGGCATACCCTTTAATTTTGAATTTTTAAATTGCAGTGTTAATTGGTATAGTCTGCATAAAAATACACTAACTTTGAAAATTTCAAGTGTCTGTATATACATAATTGTCTGTATATTACATTAGGATTTCCACATGTTTCGTAGCTCGCTTTAGAACACCCTTTAATTTGAAACTGTCATATATTTAATGTTGTAGCGGCCAAAGTGTTGCATATTCAGTAAAAATGTAAAAAGGTCCTTAGCTCGAGAACTCATCCTCGGGCAGACAGACATACAGACAGACGGATGGGCGGACGGGCGGACGGACATTGTAGCGAAAACAATAGGGTTCTCTTTCATCTTTGGTGTACGGAACCCTTGGAAGGGTGAAAGTACTTTCTGGATTATAATCTCTGAATGTACATATGTATGAGGAGTTCTAGAAGACTAGCACAGAAAACTTTTCATATTAAAATGTAGGAAAACAACGTTAATTTAACATTTTTCGTCAATGATTTTGTTTCATATATGTGTTTCGTGTCATGATTGACAGTAATCTGCAAAGAAAGTGTTTCCTCTTGAAATAACTTTATTTCATGTGGATGCAACATTTCAGTACTATTAAATCAAAATGAAGAATCATGTTGAATCAAAGTTGTTTCAACTAAGCCGATTCATAAAAGCACAAAAGCACAAAAAGAGTGAACTTCAATTTCACTTCAGACAGCGACAAATGTTTATTTTTGTAGCTCACAATTTATAATTTTTCTTTAATTGGAAAACATTTCGAGAGGTACCCTCGTATCAATTGAATTTTAAGTTTCACTTTCATTCAGTACAAAACTTGAACTGCGTCCAAAAGCAAAAAAAAAAAAAACATTTTTCCCACTGTATTACAAACTATTTTGTGAAAATATGCGCTTGTTACTCTTGTATACTCTTTTTTACATTGAATTCTTTTTTAAATAAAAAAAATATTAAACTTTCGTTTTTTTATTAATATTGCAATGTGTTTATTTTTTTTCACTTAATTCAATTCCCCCGCTAAAAATTTCTTTCGTTTGAAATTTATGTATTTATTTTTTTTAACATTATTTGAAGTTAAAGTATAAGTTTTTATCTCATTATTTTAATGAGGGATTTAAATTATGATCTTTTTTTTATAGTTTTTTTGTCTTATTCTTATGTAAGACTTAAGCCACTTACTTGAATGATTTTTACTTTTTTCTTGTGAGTTTTGCTTTTCTAACGAATTTTACTGTGTGAATTAAAAAAAGAAATAAAATAAATATAAGTATTAATATGCACATAATTGAATAAAATTAAAGTTTTATTTGTTGCAAATGGAGATGTTTTTTTTTAAATTAGAGGGAATTATTATTTTTTTTTTTAATTTGTGATTAAATTGTCATCTTAAACGTAGAAATAATGTCATGATTATGTAAAGAAATTCTGTCAAACTTAACTACTTTGAGTCAAAAACTGACCTGCGATAATAACATTTTTTGAAGTTTATTTGAGAAAGCAATAATTTCTTTTAACGATTATTCAAAAGTATTTCATATTAAAGTATTCATTTACAAACATGTTTCATCATGTTTTCTCAGCTGGAGAGAGATAGAGATAGATGGACTTATAAATAAAGCGATACTTAGCAATATAAAGAGATAGCAAGACAGAGATAGTTAGATAGATACGAGTAGATAGAGCGAGAGATAGAGCTAGGAAGAGATATATCGAAAGTGGGCTAGATATAGAGCGAGATATACAGCAAGATCAGTGATGCCAACTTTTTTGGCTCTAAGTGCACATCAAAATCTAAAAAACTCTAAAAAGAGTAATTATGAGATCGAAAAAGCTTAAAAAGCACTAACGTGAAAGTTAATATTATTAAATAATACTTAATATTTTCTAAGCTATTCTCTATTTAATGAAATATGTCAGACGAAAAAAGTATGCTTTAAACTGAAAAAATAAATACACCAAATTTTTATTTAAGTAATTTGAAGAAATAAGCAAGTTTCTTAAAAGCACTACTTGGTGCTTTTTCTTAGTTTGGCACTAACGCTCAAAATTTGCCGTTTTCAGTCTTCAAAAAGCACTAAAAATAGTGCCAAAAGCATCAAGTTGGCATCGCTGAGCAAGATAGATAGAGTGAGGGAGTTTGAATGAGAGAATAGAAGCTAATGAAGAGAGTGCAACTCCCATTTTCATCAGTGAACGAAGAAGCCGATGGGCTGGAAGTCGGCTAACAGTCGTCGCCAATTTTTGAATAATCTCAGCCCCCGACCTTAGCGGCTTATTTTCAGCATCGCTCTTTTAAAACCCCTATTTTTTTCAAAACATGCCCCTTTTCTGAAATCAAAAGAAAAGTATGTATACGCTTCTGACATTAATGGAAGCTTAGAAATTTTGTTGACATTAGGCGACATACACTAGTCGCTGACAGATTTATTTGTCGACAGCCTCCGTCGAGGTTTCTTTAGCGCAATTAGACTTTAAACTGCCGCCGTACAGTGGGTTCAAAGGCCATTTTTTCGCGGATTAGTTCATATCTCCACAACTATAATAGTAAGGGTCACTAAATTTGATGTGGATAACTCTTAGAAAAAGGAACCTGCTTCGACAAAATTTGCGGTATGAGAAGGGGGAGTCGGGTAAACCCCTCCCCCCCCCCCCAACAAAGTGATTATTAATTAATTATTATTAATGATTGTTTTTTATGTGTAAGTAATACCAAAGCAGCAACGAAATGCATATAAACGGTGCTTTAACAACAAAACAAGTAAAAATTTATGATATTTTTATTAACGCACGCTCTTGATGAATTGCCTGCCATTGATTGACTTCGAACATGAATTATACAACAAAAGATTAATTAATAAGCCTAAGAAAGTTAGCTAACGTCACATACGTTATTTTTTTATATCATTTTTATATATAAATACAACCACCATCACGCGTGACTCACGCATAGCAAATCACGGCATTTGCATATCTGTAATAAAAATACACAAATCAATGACAAGAACAACAATAAAAGTGTCGTTGAGAACTTATCGTTGGTAAACTCAACGCGTGAGGATATTACTAACTCGTGCATAACTTCTAAAGGCCATGATTCACTATCCTACAAAATCGCGAGATTTGCGAAAAATTACATGTGTGCTAAAAAGGTGTGATAGTCTGGACTAAAAATGCAACTGTGGGACAGATTTTTTTTTGGCAAGTCGCGCGATTTTGAAAATATTTATGAAAAATTTCATTAAATGATTATGAGAGATGGTCTGGTTTTCTTCCCTACATGCACGTGTAAATAAGAGCATAACGAAGTGCCCGCAGGCTGCCTTTTGTATATCTCTGCTTTAAAGATTTCATTACAAAATCACCCTTGTATATATGCTATTTTTTTTTTGCCTAGTGATGTAGAACTGTGTGCACTTTAAGCGAGTACTTTCAGCTTTCATTGCACTTAAAGTTTGTCTTTAATTAATACACGAAATAACCGCCTTTGGCCCCTATGTGCGCCGTCGCCGACAATTCAGTATTGGCTTCGTTCTATGATCTTCATCTTTCGTCGATAAACTAAAAATATGCTCAACAGAAAGTGCTGTGTGTGAATTAAGGCTCAGTTAGCCGACTGTAATGCAATGTAGGAAACAGCTGATCGATATTGTTATGTAAAAATTAATGCAAATGGTTATAGAGATGTAACCCGAATGTTAAGGCTCAGTTAGCCGACTTTAATGTAATGTAACTGCAAAAGTAGGAAATAGCTGATCGATAATTTTATATGAATTACTTTTCACACAACAATATCGATCAGCTGTTTCCTACTGTTGCAGTTACTTTACATTAAAGTCGGCTAATTGAACCTTAAACGACTGTAATGGAATATAACTGCAACATAGGAAACAGCTAATAGATATAATAGATGAAAAGTAGGTTACGTTACATTACATCTCTATAACCATTTGAATTACTTTTCACATAACAATATCGATCAGCTGTTTCCTACCGTTGCAGTTACATTCCGTTACAGTCGGCTAACTGAGCTTTTAGGAGTTGATTTTAATTTCGTGTTTAAAACGACGTCTTTTCAATGCAAAATTTTAAACTTTTTAATATTTTTTTTTAACAAATTATATTTGCAGATATAATATGATAATGACATATATCATGCATTATGTCATATTATTTATTCCCTTCCACTTTTTATTTTACACATAAACAAACAATTAAATTATTGGTTTTTTTATTTTTTATGTTACCGACAACACTTTCATTTATTTTTGCTTTTTCTTTTATTTTTTCAAATTAAGTGCCGTCGAAACGTTAAAGAAACAATGATGTTTATTTTTTTAATTACATACAAAAAAAACCAAATAAACATTTATTAATCTAAGGTGCGTATTATCGTTAACTGATTCATCAAATATTTTTCAAATTCAAATTTTAAGTCAAACTTAAGGGAGTGAATTTTGCCAGTCAGAAATATTTAATGAAAATGAAACGTTTGCGTTTTTAATGGTTTTTTTTTTTTTTTTGATTTAAAAGAAAGTTTAGTTGTACACGTCTTTGGCGGGCTTTCATTGCGTTTGCCACACCACAGGGTGTGTTTTGTTGATTTTACGACTCTACAACGCTAATCATGATTATCATCATCATCATTATCATTAGTTGAAGTTGTTGTCCATGTTGATGAATCAATCATATTAATTAAATGATTATGAAAAATGTAAAACAATCATGGGAATGAATACACCATCTTGTACATCTAATTTAGGGGGTTCTTATTAAGTAACATGCATCATGATATTACGAAAGTATTGCGTTAACATCTTGTTTCATATACGAGTATTTGAAATGCCAGCAATTGATCTCCAGTGTCCAAGCAAAGTCACTTTTTTAGGCATATACCGAGGCCGAAATACGGCCGGACTTAATTAAAAATTTCCTTATTAAATTCACAATAAAAAAAACTTTAGTATTTTTGTGGAACAATAATTTATTAAACATAATATATAACTTCTTTAATCCTTTATCGATCTCTGCTTCAATTTCCTTAACTAGCCGTCCACACGAGCAATAATCTTGGCAATTATTGCCTGGGCAATTGTCAAATTCGATTGCCAACACAAGACCGTGTGAATATGTGTTGGAATATGTTAAAATACATTGCTGAGCAATAATCTATCTCTTAACACATGCTGTCAAATTGAAATAATATTAATTTTTGCTTAACAAAACAGCAAGAAAAAATGTTTTAAATAAATAAAATAAATAGAATTTCAATTTACAATTAGCAAAAAAATCTAATAAAGGATATTTTAAGTATGTATGTGCATAAAAATACAAATATATTTGAATGTACGTGTTCGCCGTGTCTAGATACATTGTTGAACACAAGCAATTTGATGTCATCATTCTGTCGACGTTATTGCTTCTGTTAAGACACAACACATTGCTCGTGTGGTCGTGTTATGGGCATATGCACTCATTTCTTTAGGTTAAAATGTATATATCGTTACCTTAATATAGAAAGGTCCCCAAACTCATTATTTTTTTGAAACCGAGATTTTAGCATTTTTCAATACATTAGATGTTCTTCTATAGAAATAAAAAAAAAATCGATTTAAAAAAATAATGAGTCAGGGCCTTTCTATATTAAGGTAACGATATATAAAATTTTCATGTCACGGTTTTTGTAATTGAACTCCTCCGAAAGGGCTTGACCGATTTTTATGAAATGTTGTATGTGTATTTGATATAGAGTTTTTCTTTTCCCGGACTTTTTCATTTCCCGGGAAAGCGGGAAAGATTTCTCGGTTTCCCGGGAAATCCCGGGAATTCCCGCCCAGTACAAAACAATACGAAATATTTTTAAATTTAATCTATTTCAACAAAAACAAATTATAATTCATGATATCGATTAACTAATAACGTTTTATACACACATTAGTCAAAAAATAATACCGTTTCCGTTCTTTACATAATAGTAATACATAGATACCAATATTATAAAAAAGAAATTATACGTGTATTATTAAAAAAAAATATTACAAAATATCCCCCTTATGAAAAAATAATTTTTAAACTTAAAGTTGGTTTAACAAACGAATTTTGGAAAAACCAGTTTTAATATTAATTTAATGCTGTTAACCGTACTATTTACTAAATAGAATCTCTAATTATTTGTATTTTTTTTATTTCCTTGCTGAATTGTTCTAGAATTAAATTTTGAACGTCGCGTTCTGCTTTTTCCAAATAAAGGCATATAAATCTCAGAACGCATGCGTGCCAGATGTAAACTCGGCCGTAGTTGTTGTAAAGCTTTAGCTATTGTGATATTGCCATCACCTTATTATTGCACCATTGCATACATAAAGGAATGTGTAAATACAAATTAAGATGTCATAACAAAATCAAAAAATCCCGGGAATTCCCGCACAAATTTCCCGGGATTTCTTTCCCGGAAAATGTGCGGGATCCCGGGAAATTTATCCCGGGAAATCCCGTATGAAAAACACTAATTTGATAGGTCTGAGAATACGTCGTAGTCTATTTTTAGTACCCCATAAATTGGCTGTGCCACGCCCATACGATCGAAATATCTTATAGTTTGAAAGCTATAGGAGTCAGAGTGTTCAAAATTTGGTATGGACTCTTTTGAGAGCAAGGGGCGAAGTTATTCAAGATATTGATAGACTAGGACCAAGGGAAGGTTCACCCCCCCCCTACAAAATAATTGATAATAATCTTATATCTTGAAAGCTATAATAGCCAAAGTCCTCAAATTTGGTACGAACTCTTTTGAGAGCGAGGGGCGTAGTATTTCAAAATATTAATAGAATAGGACCAAGGGAAGGGTCAACCCCCCATACAAAGTCATAAATAATAATATATTTTGAAAGCTATAGTAGCAAGAGTCCTCAAATTTTGTAGGAGTTAATTTGAAAACAATTAGTATAAGTATAAATTATACTAAATTAATAAAAAAGAATTCGTCCCTATTTTATTTTTAGGTGTGCAACTTCATAACTCGGTACAGTTAAGACCGATTGTTAAATTTTTTTTGTTGTCTGAGAGGGTATAGCTTCCCGTTGGTGCTATTGTAAAAAAGTGGGTAAGGACACGCCCACAATTTTTTTATATAATTTTATGATATTCTACTTATTTGATTGCTGCGAAACCTATTAAACACCTTTGGTTCTTGTAATTACACAATTTGAGAGGTAAAAAAATGGGCGGAGTTACCCCCATTAAAATTTACTATAATATTTCACGCGGTTCTACTTAGCCGATTTTTACGAAACTTGCCACACAAATTGAGTTTTAAAACAGAATCTTTTATTTAAAAAATGGGCGGAGTTACGCCCATTAAAATTTTATATTTTATTTTACGTGGTTATACTTTACCGATATTTACAAAACTTAACACACACCCTAAGCCCTAAAAAACACAATCTTGCATTTAAAAAATGAGCGGAGGCACGCCCATTAAAATTTAATTTTATATTTCACTTACTTCTTCTTATCGTCTTCTATCAGATCTTTGCCTTGAATTTGGTTTTTTTTGGCAGAAAGAATTATTATTTATTGTAGGACCAGCACTAAGGGGATAATCCCTACTCAACAAGTGTTTGGTGTTTTGCTATTTTTATATTCCGTCATCCTGCCTCTTACCACTCATATACAACATCCTCACACACTTTTACAATGAGTTAGTTACGAGTATTATCTTCTCCCCTAGAAATTGTCTTCTACCCTAGAAATTCTCTTGGGGAATAGGCATTGCATGTAAAGGTGGAAAATTCTTGATTGCAACTCACTTTGGAGTGGCCAGGAATGATTCCTTTGTTGCAATGTCTATGCAGATCACGACCTCTGGCTTTGGGCCAGGTATTTCCTAGGAAATGGCTATTGAACACCCGTTCAAAGCTGGCGAGCGTGAGAAGGCGACTAAGTAACCTGATGGTTGAAACAACGTCTCAGATCAGCAGGAGATAACTATCTCTAAGACTTAGTTTTTACCAATAGAGTGCCCTGAATGGCTTGATCAGCGTGCCAGGAAGTAGATGACAAATATACCATACGAAAAACTCATAATATACGCTTGCCTGGAAGCCCCATCACCAGGATCAGATGAGGAAGCCTAAGTAGCTACTTCGTCTTAAAATTAAATGATTAACGAAACCGAAACAAGTGAAACAAAAGGATCTGATTTGGAGGCCCTATGCTCCTTATAGGATCGAATGGAATATATACATGTGACCCGGTCTATGACAAGGTGGCTTATAACTCAAAAACAAAATTTCGAGAAATCAGCTGTTAAAGATAAACAATGCATTTCGGTAGTTGTTCTCCTTCGTTCTGTTTTTTTAGTCATAAGCCACCTTTTCATAGACCGGGTCACATATAGAAATTATCTAGGAATAGTTTATGTGGCAAAGCAACGTTTGCCTGGTCACCTAGTCTTTGTATATAATTTTGTAATGAATAAGACCGAAGCCGCTTAATCTGTCGGACACTAATGATTTCGTTTATGTGGGTGTATGGAATGAGGAGCTGAACAAAAATGAATTACGAAATGTGCTTTGCTGTATTTCATGTTTTAATTACGAAGAACATATTTCAATAGATATTTCGAAAGAAATTGTGAAATTTAATAATTATTTGCATTTTCCGGACTTTTAAGTTTTGTAAGATCAATTTTCTTAAAAAAAAAACCAACTGCAATGGAGAGATTTGATAAAAAAAGTACGTGAAATATGAAATTAAATTTTTATGGGCGTGTCTTCGCCCATTTTCTTAAGGCAAGATTGTGTGTTTTTCAGAGCTTAGGGTGCATGTTAAGTCTTGTAAAAATCGTTAAAGTAGAACCATTTAAAATAAAATATAAAATTTTAATGGGTGTGACTCCGCCCATTTTTTTAAATGCATGAATGTGTCTATTTTAGAGCTCAAGATGTGTGGTAAGTTTTGTAAAAATCGTTTAAGTAGAACCAAGTGAAATATTAGAATAAATTATAAAATGCGTAACCCGGCCCATTTTTTCAACTTTCAAATTGTGTAATTACAAGAATCAAATTTTTATGGAATTTAAATGCGATGTATGTATGTATGTACAAAAATTTATGTGTCTAAATTCCTCAGCTTGTGTTACCGAAACCTCTGCTCATTATTTGAGTCTCAGCTAGAACAAAAAAAAAATCAAATACATATAATTTCTGTCGTCTTTAAGCTAACTTTGTTTCATCCAGTTTATCTGCAGTCAATTTGCTGGCACATGACCATGAATAATAGTTGTCACTTTTGCATGTAAATGACCTTTAATTACTATTTAATACACATTTATAGCTGTTGCATGAAATGACACTTCAATTAGTTTCTTTTTTTTTAAATTTCTGAAAACTCATGTTGCCAGTGAAAGTTATTAAATGAAATCAAATGTTATCGAGTGATTCAAGTGCAGAAAAAAGATAAAAATAAGAAAAACCATCATTAATTCACACATTTGAAGTTATAACCTTTTTTTTGTTGGTCGAAAATAAAATTTCTTATGTTGAAAGTGAATACTCATAATAATTTGATTAAAAGTAATTAAAATTTATTAAAGGTAAAATTACATTGCAAAAAAAAACATTAATTTTCGAAAACAAAATTGGAATAAATAAATGACGATATTTGAATAAATGTTCAATGTTATAGTTTCTGCTTGTTGATAAATATTCAACCACACAAACACATAAGCCGCTGCAGACGAAAGACACAATCAACAACAACTACAATGCTTCGCTTCTGTATATGTCAGACATAAATAAATTTTAATACTACACCCGGAAAAAAGATTGGTTGGAAAATGGCTAGGCCAACAAAATATCATTTGCATAAACTTTATTTCAGTTCACACAATCAATTTTCTGTTAATCCAAAAAACAATCCACGTTTATTGCCATAAGGGCATAATTGTAATAAAGATATGATTCTGACAATTCTTAAATTGATTGCATCAACCGAGCGTATACTTTTGCCATGATTAATTCATTGATTGGTTAACACAACCGAATAAAATATTATGATTTGGATTTTACTACCAACTTTTGGTATTGGCAACTAAAAAATTGTCGTTCTATATTAAGGTTAAAATAAACACTTTCTATCAGTTGCTGCAACTAACTATAGGTTGAGCTTACTATCATAGTTTATACTCGTGGCAGCAAATTAAAAATTAACTTTTGTGACTTTCAAAGATATTATGATTTATGAATTCTCAAATGGTTTTTGAAAGTCTGTGCATAAGATAACAGGTTTGTGGCTGTTCAAAATGTGTGGTTGAAATAAATAAATTTCAACTAAAAATAACTTATGACAATATGTTAAATAATAGATTTCTTAAATTGTATATTTTTGTTTGCGTTTATTGCTTATTTTATTTCAGCAAAGAAGGCCAATTTTTCTTTCACAGGTACCAATTATAATATTGTTTCAGTTATACTAACAACATTTTCGGTAGCAAGAATAACTTTTTTTTTCAAATTCCATACTGTTAACCAACTTTTTCTGTTGCTGCAACTATTTGTTTAAGGGTTATAATTAAAATATACTGGTACCACAAGAAAATTGCAGTCGTTATACCAGAAATCTATATAGTTGGTGCAACCACCAATATTCGATTGGCAACAAATTCGGTTGTCTCAACGAATCTGTTTTCTCTGTGTACTTTTAAGTCTTCATTTCATAGCAAAATTATATTTTAGTAAACAACAAAAAACTTTTATTAGTTTTCTCATTTGGTTCATATTAAAATAAATATATACAAATATTTAAGACCGACTAATTAATATTAGACTGAAAAATAATATACTGACAATTAAGCAATATATAACTATTTAACTATTTATAAGCTCCATTCCTTTAATTCAAGCGAGCATCATCTAAATCAATTTTACATACATATATGATTTCACATTGTAATGTGATTTTGTTGTCGTAATTATGGTGAAGACAGAAAAAGAAAATTCCATTTGCAAGCATGTTAATAATTAGTGGTTTTTGGAGTTATGCTCTTTATGGCGCGATACAGGAGCTAGGACGTGATATTCGTAACAAAAATAATCAACACTATTACAGCTATAAATTTATTTTTGTTTTGATTTCCTTGTACTTAAAAGCAGAGTAGGAAAATAAACGAAACAAATACGAGTATTTTGATTTTGTTTTCTTTCGTTCCTTGAAAAAAAAAACAAATATAATGATGGCGATTGCTCAATTTGTTTTTGTATTGTTTTGCACATGAGCATAAACCAGAGAACAAAGCCGATCGGCTGTAAGCCGCCTCCGGCCACAAATAATACATTAATCGTACGCAGTTAGAATAGAAAATAACGATTTGAAATATTTGCGGAGAATAATAAAATTTTATTGCATTGTTATTTCATACATGCAATTTGTTTTATATAACTAACCAGCACAGCTCTAACCGGGTGTCCTAAGACACATTCTTTTTTTTTTGGGGGGGAGGGGGGGGGGAATTGTTACGATTTAAGCTTAATATCCCAAATTATTATTTTACTTATTCAGTAAAATATTTTTTATTAAAAATATGTACATTGAATAATTTCATTCAATTCAATAATTAAATAATCTATTTCAATATATTTGAATAAAAAATATTTTACTTTATAATTAAGTACTATTAGTGCGTTAACAAAAGTTAAACTTTAAATTACATTTGGTTTCCGAGCCATGGCCGTGAGAAACTCGCATGTTCTTCGGGAAAATCAAATCCAAACAGCAGCTAAACTAGCAAAACCCCAATAGAGTCTTATTAGTTTCTACAAGTGCTTCGAGAACTTCAACACGAGAAGGAGTTTGTACTTGATAACTTCAAAAATGTGTCACAGCGCAAAGGAAAAATATTGCAACAAAATTTTCTTAAAATAAAAAATTTCCCTATTTATTTCAATTTTAAATTAAGTTTTAAACAAATTTAAATTACAATAAATACATGCATGAATAGATTAAGATAAAAATTGAATAATATTGTGATATACAAATTGCAAATACAAATAACTATAGAAACAACACACAAAAAATAATATGAATAATTTTGTAATATCAATTAAAAAATTAATTAAATTTTCACTCATAAATAAATTAATAATATTAATTGCGTTTTTTCCTTTCCAATTAATGAATACACTCAATGGAAAACATTAATTGGTGAAGTTTTAGAAAAGTAATCTGCATTGAATCTGGCTGTACTAGTATTATATAATCTGATTAATCCATTGTCTGAATTCGGAAATTCGTGTATGAACAACAAGATGGTTCGCTTGCCCGCAACCAATACCCCACGCAATGACACCGCCCAATTGAAAACGATTATCTGACTTACGTTGCAACACCAAGGGACCACCAGAATCACCCTAAATTACGAAGCAAATAAAACAAATGATTATTGAGCCAATAAGAAACTTATTAGTTTTTTTTACCTCCACACCAGTCATAGCCTCTTCTTTTCCCATCCGTACATATAAATGTCTGTGGTATTTTCTCCATATTACCGGATTGACGGAACATGAGCTCACAGACGGTGTTACTAATTATGGACACCTCCGCTTCCTGTAAAAGACTGGGTAGTGGGCCACCCTCATAGGGAATACCCCATGCTGTAAGAAATCCTGTTTGGTAAATAAAGGTCTCATCAGTTTCAGGCAAGCAAACTGGCACAATGTTGGGTTGATATACTACCGGTTCATTAAATCTGTTGAAGATACTTTATTTATGTTATGGTTCTCTTTAGAAATTTTCCTATTAAAATTTACCTTAATAACGCTAAATCATATTCGTAGGTTGCGTGATTGAATTTTGGATGTCGGACTATAGTTTTCACTCGCCTGTCTTGGTAAGCATAGGGTTCATTCTCTTCGTCAAAATCGTATTCACCCAAGCGCAAAAGCAGATCCGAGGGTGTTACACTAAAAAAAATGTATAACAAAAATTAATGAATGTTCATTTGAGAAACAAAAGCATCAAAACCCTCATAGGAAAGCGATAGTATGTCCCTAGTAAAGAAGGTCGACATAACAGCCCTAACAAGGAATCGTTTTACAGAAAAAGATGGATAGCAGACCAAAAACTGTGACCATAACACAAAATATGGAGAAAAAAATAAAGGCCTGGAAGGTGGAGAAGTGGCTGAGGTGAGGATGCAGAGGATGGCAACTTGCAAACTTAAGAAAATATATTAAAGCAATTAGAAACATCTAACCCTAATCAAGCTTGATAGGTTTTTGGTTTCTTTTTTAGGAACTCGCTGCTACATTTTTTTTGAGGGCATAGCATGTTCGAAGAGCTTAAATGTATTTCGTAATAGATTGGGTTAACAATGATTGTCCGTCTTTTCAAATTAACCTAAATTAGGCTAGGATGCAGAGTTCCAATTTACTGCTTCTATATGTTAACAATAGGGCATAGTTTTTATTTTTGTAAATGAATGGAACCTTGGTTGGTTGCTTGGTTGGTTTACGTGGCTGCCTACTACATGCAAACATTAAACTAGAATCTAGATGGTTCCTTTTTGAAAGGACCATTACACTCATTGGTGTCAACATATGTAGAACCGTATCTAAGTATTCTGATACGGTGATCGTTACTAGATCCAACCCGTCGCGTTGAGATATCTGCAGAAGGTCACTCAACACAATCTCAGATAAATCCGAAAGATCGCCTAGTACATGACTGCCTAAAAATTTGTGTCTAGAGAGATGTAAAGAAAGTGAAAGATTGTCTCTCATTTGCTTTTTCCTCGAGATCTTCGGCAGAAGTCATTATAGGACAGACCTATCTGGCGAATATCCAGTGCTCTGTCATGACTGCAACGAGCCTGGAGATGTCTGGCTCTTATTTGTTAATTGTATACATCGCCTGTCATTGTAGCAAGGTCACATTTTCTTAGAAATCTTGCACGTGACTATATTGCGCCATCTACATTCAGCCATATATAGATAGTGCTTGATTATACCGCTTCTAATAGCAGCAAACGGCATGGCTACCGATTCGGCATTGGAGGCATTCATAGCAGAGCCAGCTCTAGCCAGCTCGTCCGCCCGTTCGTTGCCTAAAAAATTGCTATGTGCTGGAAGCCAGATGACGGTGAGGTCAGCCTGACCACATAGTCTAGATAGCAAACTCTTACACTGCCCGACTAGAATAGACGAAGTGATATATGATCTAAGGGATAGAAGCACTGATTGGCTGTCGACAAAGATACCAACTTTACCCTTTACCTTCCTATCAATCCGCTTCCCTTACCGCTACACTTTCAGCCTGAAATACTGTGGCTTCAACGCTGACACCGCAGACCGTTTTTGATCCATCATTACTATTGTGCCTCACTTCCATTCCCGCCTGGATGGAATCAGAACTTTATATACTTTATCATAGTCCAAATGTGGCACCATGTAATCAGTAGGTTTCCTCAGCGTAGGGTGTAGTTGATACAGGATTTTGGCATGACCATAATACCTTGATCTCCACCTCCCAAATGCCGCTAATCTTGCCGCACTACTTGAGGATACCGCCAATACATGAAGGTCGAACTTGAGATTTCTTTCCCAATATAACCCACCGAGTACACATGTTTCTGAGAGCTATACTTACTCTTTTAAGCAATGAGCTGCCGTTATTGCAAAGTTTTCGTTTAGCAAAATTGCACCACATTTGTGTAAAAACTTGGGGCTGCGCCTTTCACGTAAAGAAATTTGCCAGGGCCAACGGCCAAAGCCCGCATTAGAACCGCCAACAATACGGTGTTGGGGAAGCATACGATGACCACAAACTGTGCAACACACATAAAAAAAAATTAATTTTAGATTATTGGATTTTATGGTGGTGGAATTGAGATTTAAACCTTTTGCTGTCTGTCCTTGGTTTCTCACGCCACTTCGGGATATGGTATTGGAGGTACCAGTGGTGGAAACGTTAAATGCAGTATTGATGGATCTTGGCATACGCACAGATCTTTGGTGTGGTGATTTGAGGACTGTGGTATTATTCCTCATCGCGCTAGCAGTAGACGAAACAGACACATCAATTTCTTTCGATGGAGCTTCTGTAAATGAAGTTTATTAATTAAGAATTCAAGCAATCTCAAATGATATCGGGTCTTATGAAGTGGTACCACACAAAGGACTCATATGTGTCTTGTAGCTTACTTACCTTCTTCTTTCTTTTGGTTGTTTGATGGAGTTTGACTGATTACTTGGACCCAGTCGGAAAATAAGGGTTTATTAGAGTCCACTGGCTCGCCATTGATAGCAGAAACAAAACAAAATAAATTATACAAATTGTTGTGAATTAAGCAAGTGTATATAATATATTTTTGTTTAAAATAAAAGTTTCAGGAATTGCTACTTTTAAAAGCGTTCTTTTTTTTACAAACATAAGCATTGATTCGCTAGTTGAGATACTGGACAGCTTCCCAGATCTTCCCATAAATCACATAACACTACTGTGCAGTACTTTCAGCTAATGTACTGGAGTATATCTGTGCCGACTTACACTAACAAGAAAAAAAAAAACATTATTGAAAAGCTTTTCATTGCAGTAAGATTATTGCTTCTGTTTTGTTGTGAAGTAAAATATTTATTGAAATACATAAAATATGCAACTAACTCTGTAACTCGCTAAAATGCTGAACAAATAGAAAATTAAAAATTAATCTTTTACAGCAGCGTTGCTGTCATTGATGACTCCAGTACCTGGATTCTGTAACTAGTTAAAATGCTGAACAAATAGATGACATAAAACACTGAAGTTTCGGAGAAATACATTTTTAAGTCATTGCCTGATTAAGCCGAAAATCTGTAAATCGCCTTTATAGTTTTTTAGCGATAGGGATTTAGCTTTAGCGAGTTACATAATACGCACAGAAAAAAGTATTCACCAATTAATATTTTAAATTAAAAATTTAATTGATTTAATTAAATTTTTAATTGTATTTATTAATTTTAGTGGAAAAACTTAATTAATATTATCAAATTGTTTATAGGTGAAAATTTAATTAAATTTTTAATTGATATTACAAATATTTTAATTAATATTACAAAATCATTCATATTACTTTTTTGTGTGCGGAAGCAGGACAGGACAAAACTGAAAATCCGCTTATGAAAAATACGCCTCTTGGAAAATAGCCAAAAAAAAACTGCTCCAAAGATTTATGCAATGCCCATTTTATTAAGTTTCCTTTGGCGAATTTGTGCCATGATGCTAAAGCCACTTATCAGAACTTCATTAAATGATTGCATATCTAACAAAACATGGCATATAACAGCTAAAAATACTACTTAATTACAAAAAATTCGAAAGAGTAGAATCAGATCTCACCTAAATGTTCTCTGCCTTAATTATAATACACAGACAATTTATTCTATTAAAACTTACATTGTGCTAAGCTGGGATTATCCTCAAAAACGGGACTTGATGTAACACCATTCATGGAGGTCAAGACAACTAACATCGCCACAATACAGAATATATGCAATATGTTGCTGGTGCTTTGCACTATGGGTATACTATTATTACACGCTATCAAATTTTCATGGCAATAATTGTGACGTTTGCTTTGCTGCTGCTGCTGCTGCTGTGAATAATCTCTATGTAGTGCTGATAATTCTGATGTAGATTTTGTACGACAGTGCCCAGTAAAAAAAGACACTCCAAAATAGTCATGAAAATGTAGAGTTTGCGATCTGGAAGTAGTGCAAATTTCGATCCGATCTAATGATTTTTACATAGGGTTGTCATTGCAAGAAGTTCTCTTTTTCGCTGCCTGGTCACCGAAATGGAAGCGATTTTAAGAAAAATTTCCTTTTTTGTGTTCTATGATAATATTTTCATCTAGGAAAAATGGCTAATAGTTACCTATTTTAACAATTAGTTTCTTTTTATAGGAATTTAAACGCGAAACAGTATTTTCATGTAAATTTAAGCAAATAACTTCAAAATTTTAGACCAAAATTAGTTCATAAGTTTCTTCAAAAAAAATCAATTTTTTAAAAATTCTGGTGAGTAATTTCTAAAACTAGAGAGGAATTTCAAGGTTTTGTATGACTAAAATAAACTTCTACTTGGTTTTCTGCTAACTATCGCCAAATTAAAAATATCGATTTTTTGGAAGCAATGAAAATGTACTTCCTTTAGAATGACTTCCAATTTTTTTTACTGGGTGGGTAAAAAAGTTCCTTAATTTCGTAAGATTGTTGCTCTGTCTATTATATCCGGTATGTTGTTCCTGTTGTTGGTTAAAATATTGTTGCTGTAGTGGCTTTTGCTCTTCACAATTATTACCGTATGGTTGGTAAGTGATGGTGTCAGGCAAATTGATGATATTTAATAGTTTTCTAGTCGACATCTGTTAAGAAGTAAGAAATATGGTAAGATTTTTTTTTCGCAATAGGGTGTATTGAGGCAAAGATAATCTCCAAAATGATGAAAAAAACTATTTCTTTGAAACACATAAATTCCAAAAATATTTCTGTGCTTTTCATGTCCAAAATCTAATTTTTTTAGTAGAGCCAAAAAAGTTATTTTTGAAGCTTATTTAAAAAAAACTTAGAAGTTGTGTTGGTGTTAGAAAAACACAATAGGCCATTTACGCCTGCACATAGTTTAGCAGATTTTAATTAAAACCTTTATGAAAATCTATACCGTTCACAGCAAGTTTTTTTTTGACATTTATCAAGACTTTTTTTTTTATCAAAAATAACTTAAAAAAAAACAACAAACTTTAACCAAACTACTGCAATTTAGCTAATTCACACACCATTTTAAGCAGACCGTAGCTAATTCACTCATCTTTTTTTATGAATAAAACTATGTTGTATAGGATAGTAAAAATAAAATTAAAATATTAGATTTTGAATAGATTCCTACAAGTCTACTGACAAATTAGATTTCGTTTTGTGTGGGAAATCTAATAAAAAGCAGCTCGATTTAGCTCGAAGTCTCGTAAGTACTAGATTTCGAGACAATGTAACTGCCCTATACATGGAAGTGCCTAAAAATGGTTTCAGAACTTTCTAAAAAGCATTGAAAATATAAAAATTTGATGTCATAAACGCGAAATGAAAAGTATATAACATAGGTGGTTCTTAATGAAAACCACAGGTTTAGCCTCCCTGCATGCATGTACATAGTTATCGTATTTAGCAGTTGAATAAAAATATTAAAACTTTTTTTATCGCTATTATAAGTCAAACAAATAATTACCTGTGCTCTGTAACTTGTGCGAAGTTTTTGTATCAAGAAAAATTAAGCAATTACGTATGGGCTTTTCTCCGAGAAATTCCACTTTTTTTGTCGCGTTCGACAGCAAGCAATTTTAACCGTGTATTTCTGAACAACGTGACTCGAGTTTTCTTAAAATTGTACCTAACGTAGAGCCGATGACGGCCTACACAAATATATAAAGAAGTAAAAAAATTCGTTTTCTTTAAAAAAAAAAACTGGAATACCAGTATTTGCTTGGTGTCGCACGCTACAAAAAGTTGACATTCCTGTGGAAATGCCCATATATTTGTTGATTCATATAAAAACTGATATAATGTTACAAGAAGCATTAACGAGAAACTAACAGACTTATTTATACAAATTATTAAGGCTTTTTAAGGAAAATGTTATATAAAAATTTGTTTTAAAAACCCTTTATAAAGCCTTAATAAGTTTTATTAATAAGGTGGTAAGTTTTTTTCTTACTTATTTTGTGTGTGGAAAAGCTTTTGCCAAAGTTGCAAAAAATAGACAATATATACTAGCTGGTCTGTGTGAAAATATATATCGTTGTTACCTTAATATAGAAAGGCCCTAACTAATTTTTTTTTTTGAAAACGAGATTTTTGCTTTTTTCTTTGCATTAGATTTTCTTCTATCGAAATATACAAAAAACTATATTAAAAAAGTGAGTTAGGCCCTTTATATATTGAGGTAGCGATATATAATATATAATATATAAATTCATATTATGAATTTAATTAGCAGAGTTACAAACCAGAATTTTAAAAATAGCCAACTTTGCATATGACAGAGCACTGTTAGGGCCATTTTTACAAATTAAAGTTATTTAAAAGTACGTTATAAAGTGACATAAACATGTTCATTAATTTACCAGGTGGGATATAAACTTGCCTTTCACTTATGTATCTCTCGCTTTATGTCAAAGTAAGATTGTAGCAATTAAAAACTTTTTATACGTTCGATAAAAACCTACTATTAACTAACTTTAAGTTGTACTAATGCAACTTAAGCTATGTACTGACGATTGTCAAATAAACTATACACATCACACAACATTAAAATGTCTGACAAATACCTGGCAATAACTTTACAATGTGTTCACACGATTGTAAGATGTCTGACAATTTGTTGTCAGCTGCTAGTCTTGCAACGGACTGGCAATGCTTTTTCTGACAACGAAGTCTGACAAAAAATGCCAACCGTCTGACAACCGTCTGTACATAGCTTAAGTGATTTAACAGTAGCTGATTAATTTATTAGGAATCTTACTTAATTTGTAGGAAAATCGTTCTAAAGCATTTAATAGAATTTCACATTTCCGAAATAATTTTGCAAATTGAAATAATTAATTTAAAAAAATGCAATTTTCAAAGTTTCTTATCATTATAAGCAATTTCATAGAAGCAAAGCTAAACCCTTCATTTCGAAACGTATAACGAAATGTAGAAAATGTTAATAACCTCTCATTGACGCAGATAAAAGCCTTGAACTATTTAAGTAAATATAAAGTTTTTTGAATTGTTTTCCATACATAACTGAAATACGCGGTTGTTATCTGTGTACCAGCGTTGCCGATTTGTGCGATAATTATCTATTATTTTGTTTGGACTATATCTGATTCGTAAAAATTTTGCGTAATTTTGCCTCAAAATTATTTCATATACATACAAGTAAACTTTTCAATCAAACTTTTTAATTTCATATAAAAAATTAATCACTCCGTAAATACACTTCCAGTATATGTTTTTATGTTTTTGTTTTAACTGTTCAGTGGAAAGAAAATACAGCAAATTAAAACTAACGTGATGAATAAATTGTTCATGTGGTGACATGGCGTTACCCAGCAAAAAATTTCCAAAAATGTAATTGGGTTTGGAATTAAGCATTTTTGGTGGAAGCTGTTCCTTACTTGATTACCAACTTAATGATTTTAACAAAGCCTGAGACTAAAATAATCGATTCTTGAGAAGTACTTACTTTTTGTATTTGTCAACTTGTTCACGTAATCTAGTTAATCTAAAAAAATTATTCTCCTCATTTAGCAGCTTGTACATAATATTTTTAAGTTTTATTTAATGTGATTTGTAAGCGAGTAATGAAATTTGGTAATCAGAAAAGTAAGTCATTATATGGCAAGTAGTTATGATGGTAATGTGTAATCTTTTGCTGGGTAGTTATAGTTATTGCTAAAGTGAAGTGTAGAGTAAAATGTAGTGGGATATTTTGAAAGAGAAATAAATATTAGAATTAAAAATCGCAGTATGTGAAATATGTACGTGTAAATATGCTAAATAGCAAGCACAATATTTTTTTTAAATAATCGAAAAGTTGAAAATTAATTATATTTGTATGTACTTATACATATACATATGTTTACAAGCATGTACATTTATACAACTATTGATTATTAAAATAATTATTTTTCTTATATAAATTCTCAAAAAAAAAACCACTACTTATTATTAAAGAGGGAGTATTCCTCCTTCTGCCTTTCTACAAGCTGAATTAATGGCCTGTCCCACGATGTCACCAGAAATCGTTGGATCGAATACTTATATTGAAAACAACAACAAATTTTCTAATGTTATTGTTGTTTGCAATACAAGTTGTCGATCGAACATTTGCTGGTGACATCTTGGGACAGGCTTTAAGTCTTTGCAAAGTAAACTTTGCTTGTCTCAAAGCGGTCAAACACAAATTTTATATTTTGTATTTTAAATAATGTTGGATACATTCTGGCAACACTGCTGTGCAATTACTAGTGTTGTTGTACATTTTTCTAACAGTTTGTACCACGGATGGAAATCATGGTACAATTGTACTTTTTGATACAATTTAAAAATGCCAATGTTTCACTACATCGTCGGTTGGTTTCTGGTTTGCGGCACAGTGTATACAAAATACATTATGTCTGCAGCAAACCAGAAACCAACTGACGATATGGTAACATTAATTTTGCCTATGTTGTCTTTAATTTTTTTGTGTGTGTTTTATTTAGAATAAATGATCTCTAACAAGTCTAATCTACGAATGTACCCCTAAGAATGTAATATTTAATATTTTTTTATGTTATTTTTAATTTTTTATACTGAATTTTTATACACATTTTTGTTAAGTTTCTGTTTTTTTATTGTTTACTTCTGAATTTTTACACATTTTTTTACGTTTCCGCTCTTATTAATAAATCTGTGGCATTAAGGAAAAAGTGCTTAAGTCATATTTTACAGTTTTGCAGGAGAGCACTTTTAAGCGTTCAAGTCGACTTTCAGAAATTTATTTCTTTTACAGTTATATTGGGAAATTCTCTGTTAACCTTTATTTTTTTAAGCAAACATCGTTCTACACACTGTAAACAATACATTTAAGTTGAAATATACAAAAGTATAACCTCAGTTAAGCTATTATTCCAAATGAGATTAGAAGTCTAAAAAAGATAAGTCGCAATTAATTTTGCTATAACTTCCTGAAAAATCAGACAAATTAATTAAGATTTTGACCAGGGGTACTTTCGAATATGGAAATTACAGAGTACCATTAACTCAAAATCAGCTTATCCTTTTTGCCACAGAAATATTAAACAAATGGTACCGTCATGGTGCAAAAAGTACATTTTGTTTTCACAGTTAGTACAAAATCCAAGAAGTCATTTTCCTTCCCTGGTTTGTACTGCTCTTGCTATTTTGTATTTGTAGTTATATGTACGTATTTTTACTTATTCATACGTATGTGTTTTAACATTTTTCTTACGTCAAAGAGTTTTGTATCTAAATTGAAATTACTTTCCTACGTAATAATTATATTTTTCAAAACTCCAACTTCACTACATGTAATGGAGAATTAATTATTCATGAGTAAATATTTGTTAAAAAAAAACGACATTTATTTTGGTCTGTCATGTAATTTTTTTCTTACAAATCGTCGGCTGGTTTCTTGTTTGCTGCAGATATAATGTATTTTGAATATATTGCGCCGCAAACCAGAAACCAACCGACGAAATGCCGAACATTTTAGCCATGAAACACTGCACTTGAGGAACTGGCAACTTCGTAGCACTATTCATTTAACAGTTCACAATAAAAATATATATTAGACTTGGGTCGAACTCGTTCACTAGTTCATTTTTGCCACAAACCAATGATCAAACCCATGTAATTTAAATGAGTTTAATCATTGGTTTGTGGCAAAAATGAACTAGTGAACGAGTTCGACCCAAGTCTAATATATATAAACATACGCATTTTGCATATTTAATCAAAAGAAAATTAGTAAAATTATATCACTTAAAGAAATATTGGACCCTTTAACTTCGTTAAATATCTGCTATTTCTGATCTATATCTTAAATTCTAAAGACCAGATGAGAATTATAACCTTAGGGCATGCAAATAATCTTGTTTTTTCTTTTGCTGTCCTTTTAATAATTTGAGGGTTGTATGAAGCTTTTAAATAAGAGTTATAATTTTATTAACTTTTTTTTGTTATGTTTCCTTGAGTTTAATTGATTTTCAAGCATTTTTTTTCTTTTGGTTTTAATAATCAGTTACATTTATTTTAAAATTTCCCTCTTTGTCCTTTTTACTTAATCAAAATTATTCGATTTTAGTTAGTTTGTCTTAAAAATTTGTTGTTTACAGATTTTGATTTAACTTTAACTCTTTCATTCCTTACCTTTCGTTATTTAATTTTAATGGAAGGGCTGAAACACACACACGGGGAAAAATACTTTTATTGATAAAGCACAAAAAAATAAAAATTCTTAGTAAAAATTTAACTTTTTTAAATAAAGTAATTTTTAAACTTTTTCAGGCAAATGTTTAACAGCAACTAAAGATCCGAAGGCAACCAGCCCTTTTTATTAGTAAAATTATTTAGTCTCTGTTCTGAAATGGTGCGATCTGTCTGCACTGCTCACTCGTCGGTTTGATTATTTCCTGTAGTAGTTTCCCACTAAAAAAAATTGGAAGTCATTCTAAAGGAACTACATTTTCATTACTTCCAAAAAAACGATATTTTAATTTGCCGATAGTTAGCAGAAAACCAAGTAGAAGTTTATTTTAGTCATACAAAACCTTGTAATTCGTCTATAGTTTTAGAAATTACTCACCAGAATTTTAAAAAAATCGATTATTTTGAAGAAATTTATGAACTATTTTTGGTCTAAAATTTTTAAGTTATTTGCTTAAATTTACATGAAAATACTGTTTCGCGTTTAAGTTCATATAAAAAGAAACTATGTAATTGTTAAAATATGTAACTATTAACCATTTTTACTAGATGAAAATATTATCATAGAACACAAAAAAGGACATTTTTCTTAAAATCGCTTCCAATTCGGTGACCAGGCATCGAAAAAGAGAACTTCTTGCAATGACAACCCTATGTAAAAATCATTAGATCGGATCGAAATTTGCACTACTTCCAGATCGCAAACTCTACATTTTCATGACTATTTTGGAGTGTCTTTTTTTACTGGGTTGATATGGCTTATGTTGGCTTGCTAACATACATACATAACTATGTTGTTATTGCTATTGGGCGAATAAAAAACTTTTCAGAGGCCGACATAGAACTATAAAAAGCAAAAGAAAAAAACAATAGTGCTATACTCGGCTGTCCCAAAATAAGCAAAAAACACAAAGAATAATAAAGAAAAACTCAATGAATTTGATTGCTATTTATGGCGAGATACAGGGGTTAGAAAATAATTTTCGTAACAAAATTAACCGACACTATTACAGTTATAAATTTATTTTTGTTTTGATTTCTTTGTACTTAAAAGCAGCGTACGAAAATAAACGAAGCAAATTGTTTGAATTTGTATTGTTTGGTTCTTTGAAATGAGTTGAACAAAAACAAAAACAATGAAAAACATCGCTCAGTTTGTTTTTGTATTTTGTATTTTTTGCAAATAAGCACAATCCAGAGAACATTGCCGATCGACTGTAAGACGAATAATCGCCGCCGCCGACCACAAACAATATATTCATATAATCGTGCTCCGCTAGAAAAGATAATAATGGGTTATAAATGGAAACGTTTTGAAATATTTGCGGCGAATTTAAACACATTAAGTTTGTTTTATACTATGTTCACACTTATGTTTTTAAACATGTTTAATACATCGTCAGCTGGTTTCTGGTTTGCGGCACAGTATATTCAAAATACATTATGTCTGTAGCAAACCAGAAACCAAACGACGACATTTTCACAATTGTGTTTAAGACGAGTTTTCTAAGAACTAAACACAACCGTTCACATTATATTTGAGATGTTTAAGGTTGTCGTTTTGTCAGTATTATTGTCAATTATTGTATTTGTAAAAAATTACGAATAATTATGCTTTTCAAACAACAAATGTTTTTGTAAATAATTCACTATTTTTTAAGTAATTACTTTCTTACCAAATAATGTATCAGCTGCCGCCATTTAATAACAAAACAAAGGTGCCAGAGTTATCAAAAAACGGACTGAACATACTCTATTTACGTGTTTAAATCTTAAACCCTTCATTTGAGATGTTTAACAAAACACTTCATTTGAAATGTTTAACAAAACAACAATCTCAAAATCATCATGTTTAAGCTCTTAAACACAAATAAGGTGTTAAACACGTGTAAAAACATAAGTGTGAACATAGTATTATATAGCTAAGTAGCAATTGCTATAACCGGGTGTCCTAAGACACCTCTCTCCTTTTTTTTATTTATTTTTTTCTCCAACCGACAGCGAATATCGTTAAAATATGCTACTGAATACCAAAGTTGGTAAATAAATTTTCGTTATATAGTAGAATCCTGTTTATCCGGACTCATCATTCGTCTCAGCTAGGGTTTGGGATTTCCCGGACTTTTGCACTTCCCGGGAAACGGGAATTAAAAAATCAAGTTCCCGGGAATTCCCGGGATTCCCGGGAAAAGCTAATTTTCTAAATTAAATACATTTATTAAATGAAAGTTGGTGAAATTTCGATTGTTTTATTAATGTAAGCTTTCTTTTGAAATTAAAGTTAATAAAAAAGCAGTTCTAAGACAAATTTTTAAGAATTTTTAATTGAATTTAAGCAAATGGAATAAAGTTATTACACAGCAAAAGATCATATAAAAACCAATTGACGACTGTTACCACAATTAGTAGACAATTTTCTAATAAGACCTACCTTCATTTTAATAAGAATTTGCCTTGCTTGTTTCTCATTCTTTTTGAAAAAGTTCCAGGCGGTTTCTTATCGTTAAGTACAAGCAGGTTACAGTACCATACTGCGCTGCGCCGAATTTTGAATACCCTGAGCCACAGTGTGTCTAAGTGTCTTTCATTTTATTTCTCCTAAAATATTTTCTTCAGGGTTTCCATAATAGCGTCTACTTGTAATCAATTTAAGTTTCGTCAACTCAGAGTTCTTACAGCTTAAAATTTTCACTACACTTTTCAAAATTTGTTCACTAATTCGGCGAAAAATCACTTCAAGATCGCTTAGCATCGAATTATTTACTTTAGGAAACGATTATATCATTGCAATCATTGATACTTATACAATTTATTCCACTTTTTTTAGGAGATATGGTATGACCTCAATTTAATGGAATTTTTATGAAATTTCAGACTAGATTTGAATAGCTCACATTTTTATTTTATATTAAAAAAATATGGACATTTTACTTCTTGTTTATCGGAGTCGAAAGAATTCTTTTTTTCTTACAGTTACATTTAAAACAAAACCTCAATTTAAATTTTAAGATTAAAAAATTTCCTTCGAACAAGGTATATGTAAGTGTTTAAACAGACGATGAAAAACGTGTCAACGTTCGTGTAAATTTAGTCATACAATCATTCAAACGAACTTTTGTAATATATAAAAAAATAATAAGTTTTTATATTAAAGTAAAATTGGATTATAAATTCTATATATTTATGAAATAACATGCACTTTTAATTTCCCGTTTTCCCGGGAAAATCTCAAAAATTTCCCGGGAATATTAGACAGACATTTCCCGGGATTTCCCGCCCGGGAATTCCCGTTTCCCAAACCCTAGTCTCAGCTCTAATTGTCTAATTGCCGTACATAGATAATATAAAATTCATTATCTATCGTTATAGCTAATTTTTTGTATATCGTATTATCTAAATGGCTAAAATTTATATAAAAATTGACAAATCGTCGGGTGGTTTCTGGTTTGCTGCAGACATAATGTATTTTGAATAGACTGTGCCGCAAACCAGAATCCAACCGACGAAATGACAAACATGACAAATTTAAATGTATGTAAATTGATGTTTTGATTTGATTTGTTTATTTTTTAGTCGATTATCCGGACTTTCGATTATACGGAATACCCCTAGTTTTATTTGATCCGGATAGTCGGGACTCTACTGTACTTATTATAGCGATACGATTATCGTAATAAAAGCTACTGAATTCAGCTACAGGTGTAATATACCGACTATACAGACAATAACACTGCAGTAAATGTCAAATAAATTTACATCGGTATTTCTCAAGGCGAATCCATACTAGGTGGCCGACATCGACTATTTTCGCGCTTGTAATTTGAATATGAGTATTTGCACAGAAAAGCCCACCTTTTGTCACGTGCCGTTGGTTGCTAGCATAGGCTTTTTTTTTGTATTTTAAGTACTGTTTTCCATGTGGGTGTAGAACTTAATCAGCTCTACATTTAGTAAAAGCTAGAAAAAAATCAAACAGCATTGCTCCGAAATACAAGCTTAATTGCTTGGTAACGTGACGTGAGAAAACGTTGACTTTTCCGTGGAAATTCCCACATACTATTACGTAAATTTTTTAGTACTTTTTTTACTTTAAAAGTATAGATTTCTCAAAGCGAATTGAGCCGACCATACGTTATATGAATTTGCTCGGGTATTGAATGATTTGGCAATAGTTATTTCAATCCAAGCACATAAACTTGTATTGACACTATTTTTGTTTGCCGGGTTGTCCTTCAAGCACTTGAACTTGAAAAACGTAGTAAAGATCAATCAGTAAAACACTTTAAATGCCTTAAGAAGATTGATAAATTCTTTATTTTAATTCTTGCTTTTATACTAAATTAATTAATAATAACAAGAATAAATTGCTTACCTTAACTTAATAATAAAATGCTTAAATTAATTTTATAATAACAAAAAATACAATGCTTAATCAGCTATTGGTCAATGAGTAAATTTCTTGTTGACTTAATTTTAATTATTGTGTTTGAATTGGCTGTATTGGCATATTTGTATTTAAGTGAATAATGGCAAGTTCAATGACATAGGTTTAATGTGAAATTAAATGACCTACTTTTCATGTTACAATAAATTGCCTTTTGGCATATTTAATAATAATTGAAATATATATTAACAAATGACTTACAGTGACAAACAAAATTTATTGTTAAAATAAAAACTATATTTTATAAAGTAATATGTTGAGCTAGGTGTCAACATTCTCCCCCGCATTGACCAATGGTTGATGGTTCTACAAGGTTGACTTTAGATATCTTCAACATCGATGTTGATGGCTCGTGGTGGTGGAACTGGCTGAGGGGTGGTTTGGTTGCATTTGGAATTGCTGTTCTTTTGCTGTTTAAAATATGTGTTGATGATTAAAATGGCGAATAGTATGGAGATTACAAGCGCAGAATAGCTGACTGCGTGATGGTGAAGACTATTGGAATTGATGAGTGCTGGTATATGAACAATGGTTGAGTCGTCAAGTTGCCTTTTCAGTGCGCTTAGTTGTTTTTGATGGATTTCAATCTGGTTATTGGTGGTATTGAATATTTTACTTATTTCTTGCGGTGTGCTAATATGATCTATGGGCCGCAATTGAGCATATGATGTGTGTAGAGTATTCGATAAGCCAAAGAGACCTTGGATTGTGATAAACGTGCCTTTGAGTGTGCAGCTCGCTTCAATCTCTATTATTCCTGTGCCGTTTATTGTATATTGGGTATGTTCGGAACCGCAAACTGCTGATATATCTAATTTTGTGGTGGTAGCGAAGATCCATTTATTTGGAAACCTTAGTTGTGTCCATGTGGAATTGTCTGCCAGTCGAATGAGCTTGCATTTCGTTGTTTGTCGGCTGTTGAAAATATTGATTTCGCAGGAATCACTCCCCTCATTCTTCCTAAGTTTGAACTGTTTGTTATTGCATATAAATACCTCATCCTTAGGCGTAATACAGTTTGATATCTCATGGGTTGTGAATGGAATGTATTCGTCTCTATGGGGGTTTATGGCAAGAAATGATTCCTCTGGGTGAATTGATATTAAAGTGTTGTCCCTTATGGTCGGTATCGGAATTATGTTAAAGAGTTCTAAAAATTGATGGTCGACTAAAGGTAACATTACTTCGAAAATGACTTCATTCTTTGTTACTGCTCCTTTGACCTTCATCAATTTGTATAGTTGAATTAAACTGTCGTCTTCAATTGGAAGTGTTCGGCGTGTTGGAAGGTGAGCCTTTATTACCCTTAATTCGTTTTTTAGTTGAGCTGGTGACAATAAAAGTGGACTAATTTTTCCATGGTGGGTATCGGTTAGTACATCAATAATCTCCCTTTCCACTCTTTGTAAGTTTATCGCTGTCAACGTCAACTGGTTGGCTAGAAGTGAGATTAATTGCATTTGATTGAATTGGTCAGCCTGCTTAGATATTGAATTCTCTTGCTCATTGACCTTGTCAATTATATCCGTTATCTGTTTTTGAGTACTTTGTTCGTCTTGCTTGATGATGTTGATGGTTGAGTCAATAATAGATGTTTGATTTTTAAGCAGTTGAAACAAGTAATCTGATTCTTCCTTAGCATTCTTGATGGTGTTTGACATTTCATTTGCATAGTCGGAATCAAGAACGCCAAACAAAGATCGTGCAACATTTCCAATAATGTTGAAGGCTCCCCTTTTTACTCTACTGCTGGAAATTAGCTCCTTCTCTTGAATCAATTCGGTTTTTATTTGATTGAAGTTGGTTGCCAAAATGTTGCAAATTAGTTGATGTTTAATGGGCGAACATAGCTGTTGTAGGGTCGTTATTCCTGACTGGAAGGCCTGCAACTCGGACGTAAATGGTGCTAAGTCATAGTATATCATTAGTCTCCATTCAGCTGTCACTAGTTTTACATTTCCAATTCCCTCAAAATATAGTCCTGGGTTATCATGAAAGTTGGTTATTTTGACATTGCTACTCATTGCTACTGGAATTAAAAATATTGTTGTTATTATAGTAAGTAGCATTGAAGTGGAGATACGCCTAGATTTTTTTGATGGTGGACTCTCTGTTTCATCAACTGATGGTGGACACTCAATTGTTATCGGGCGAGTGAGATTAGGTACTTCATTTGTTTCCTGCTGCAGTAGCGGCGCTAATCTATGAATAGGTCTTTTCTTTATTCCGGAGGCTGTTTTAATATCTGCCACTCTGACCTTGCCATCAGTTCCCTTATAAGTTTTCAGGATTCTACCCAGTGGCCATTCCATTACGGGCAGATTGTCCTCCTTTACTATGACTAGCTTTCCCTCTTCCACATTTTGAGATGACGTCTTCCATTTCTGTTTTTCTTGTAGATGGTGTAAATATTCCAATGACCATCTTTTCCAAAACTCGTGTTTAAGCTGCGACACAAGCTTCCATCTTTTTGCCAGTGAGCAAGTTGGATTAGGCATTTGAGAATCGACTTGTGCCGTCAGTGGTTCCCCGATTAAGAAATGGCCAGGAGTTAAAGCTGTTAAATCGTTTGGGTTGCTTGATAAAGGAGTCAGAGGTCGTGAGTTCAGAATGGCCTCAATTTCAATGATGATTGTTTCTAACTCTTCGTGCGTTAGCGAAGCCGTTGATATACTGCGTAAAAGTAATTGTTTGGCTGACTTAACAGCTGCCTCCCATAACCCACCGAAATGGGGTGCCTTAGGAGGTATAAACTTGAACTCTATTCCGTCATTACTGCAAGATCGAGTTATTGCTTCTTGTGAAGGTTTGGAAAATATGGCGTTGTCTAGTTCTTCGAGCTGGTTCCGTGCCCCAACGAAGTTCGTGGCGTTATCTGAATAGATGGTTTGGCAACGTCCTCGTCGGGCTACGAACCTCTTGAGAGCTCCAATAAATGCTTCTGTAGTGAGGTCAGTAACCACTTCTAAATGTACTGCTCTTGTTGAGAAACATACAAAAACTGCGATGTAGACCTTGTGAGGTCTCTTACCTCTTACCTTGTAATGTACCCACAGTGGACCACAATAGTCGACGCCTGATACTATAAATGGTCGAGTCGGAGTCACTCTGGAGGCAGGTAGGTCTCCCATAATTTGTTGCATTAGCCTTGGTTTTGACCTGGTGCACCGAATACAGGTTTGAACTGTGTTTCTGGCAATTGATTTCCCCTTTATTATCCAAAATTGTTGCCTGGAGATGGATAATAGAGTTTGCGGGCCGCAATGATGATTGTCGTTGTGTAACATTCTCATTATTAATTTTGAAATTGGATCGTTGTAGGGAAGAACCATTGGGTGTTTAGCCTCGTATGAGATATTTGCAGCCTTCAATCTTCCACCAACCCGTAGTATGTTATTTTCGTCAAGAAAGGGTGATAATCCACATATAGGACTTGTCTTATCGAGCTCCTTCCCCTGGTTTAATGTACTTATTTCATTTTTAAAATCTGAAACTTGCATAGCTCTGACTATAAGATGTTTAGCTGAAGTTAGTTCTAACGGGCTTAGTATATTGCTGGTCGGTCGTTCGTTCTTCGCTAATTTGGTGTTTTGGATGAAGCGCTGCATGTATGCTACTATTCTTTGAAGTGTCTTGAATGAATTTCGGTTGTTGATTTTATATATGATGTCTTCCAATGAGGTTGAAATTGCTGATAGAGCACTGACTGAATTCGGTTTGAATTCTTCAGTGGAGGATGGTTTCTGATTTTTGTTGAACTCCTTTGGCCATTGACACTCGTTGCCGTGTAAAAACATTGGCCCAAAAAACCAAAAACTACTTTGTGATAATTTTTCTGGACTTAAACCTCTTGAGATGAGGTCGGCCGGGTTTTGTTTAGAACTGACGTGTCGCCATTGAATGTTTATAGTTTGTTCTTGAATTTTGCTTACTCTATTTGCGACAAAGGTACGAAGAGACGATGATGTTGCATTGATCCAATGCAGTACTATTTCAGAATCTGACCATAGATATGTAGGCATGTTTTGAGCTCTTAATTCCCTTTTTACTCTTGTGGTAAGTTGAGCCCCCAGTAGTGCTGCGCATAGCTCTAGTCTTGGTAATGTTACCTTTTTTATAGGAGCAATGCGTGATTTGGCACATAAAAGTCTGACCACGAGTCGGCCATCTTGTAGTTTGGATCGTATGTATACTGTGGCACCATACGCCTTTTCAGAAGCATCTACAAAGGTGTGTATCTGTGTATCTTTGGAAATCTGCCCATCAAACATGTGCCTTTTGGTGCTTATATTGTTAAGGTATTTTAAATTTTGACGAAACATTACCCATTGGTTGGTAAGATCTGCTGGCAGCTGTTCGTCCCATGAAAGTCGTAATTGCCATAGTTGTTGTATGAATATTTTAGCAGAGACGACAACAGGTCCGGCAATTCCTAACGGATCGAATACTCGTGCTACATCTGATGTTACAGACCGTTTGGTTATTTTATCATTGTCTTGAATTTCAGCTCTGAGACAAAAAATATCCGCCTTGGGATTCCATGTTAACCCCAAAATTTTTTTTGATTGATTATCAAAATCTAGATTTAATTCTATATCTTCAGGAGAAATGCCAGATAGAAGCCTTGAATGATTTGCACACCACTTTCTTAATTTGAAGCCAGCTCCTTGTAACAAGGTAGTCAACTGTCGTTGTTTTTCAATTGCTGTTGTAAGGCTGTCAGATCCACTCATAGCGTCATCCACATAAAAATCATCTCTTAATGTTGTTGCACCTAATGGATAATTTTTCATGTTTTTGTCTGCTAACTGCTGCAAACACTTTGTTGCCAGGTAAGGAGCTGCAGATGTTCCGTATGTCACAGTGTTAAGTTTGTAGGTTTTCACTGCTTCGTTTGGACTATTTCTCCAATATATTAGTTGCATGTTACGGTCTGCTGAGTGAACTAGAATTTGACGATACATTTTTTCAATATCTGTACAGAAAACAAATCGTGGCATTCGAAAACGTAGTAGCAATCCAAACAGATCTCCTTGTGTCGGAGGACCTACGCACAATATGTCATTGAGAGATATTCCTGTTGAAGATTTCGCTGATGCGTCAAACACCACTCGAAGCTTGGTGGTTGTATTTTCAGGTTTGATTACGCAGTGATGTGGAATATAGAAATGAGTGCCCACTACTTCTGAGTTATTTATGTGGGTCATGTGACCCAATTCTTCATATTGCTTCATAAAGTCAACGTATTGTTGCTTAAGGTCGATGTTCATCGATAAACGCCTTTCTAGAGCCATCAATCTTGAAAAGGCTAACCTTTTTGTCTCTCCTAGGGAGCTTGGGCTTTCTGAAAAGGGAAGCCGAACTACAAATCGGCCCTCAGAATTTCTTGTGGTTGTTTGGGTGAACTGTAGTTCACACCTTTTCTCTTCGACGGTGAGAGTATTGTCTGACTCGAATTCGTCTAGTTTCCAGAATCTTTGTACAAGTTCGTCTGTGGTTGCTTCGTTTTCCCCATATACTGCGCATACCGCTGAGTTGCTGTTGTTTTCCCTCATCCTTCCACTTACAATCCAACCCAGCCTTGTATTTTTCAAAATTGGTAATTCTGGTGAGAGGTGAATTTTTCCGGTGGTCAACAACTCAAGGTAATATTCGGCGCCTAGTAAAACGTCAATATTAGCAGTGCTGTTGAATTCAGGATCGGCGAGTTGAATGTTTTCTGGGATTGGCCAGGAGATACAGTTGAATTCTGTTGAGGGTTGGGCCGGAATTATGTTGGGAAGAACAAAGGCTTCTAGTCTTGTATTGTAGCTACTTGCTGTAGACTGAAGATTAACGTTAATGCGTTGATTTGTATTTCTGGACTGACTGCCGATTCCTTCGATGCATAAGGATGTCTGCGATGGCTTGAGTGATAAACGATTTAATAGCCGGTTAGTCACAATGTTGATTTGTGACCCTGAGTCTAATATTGCTTTGAAGACTCCAGACCTTCCATTATTGCCTGTAATTTTTACCCGAGCTGTGGCTAACAATACGTAACCCTTCGCTGTTCTGGGACAGTGAGCTGAAGCTACCGTTGATGTTGAGGCCTTATTTTCAGTGGAGGAGTTATTCGATGGTAAATTTAAGGCGTTGGTGCCCTGTGGATGCCTTTCCAAATGTACAAGTGTGTTGTGGTTTTTCTTACATTTTCTACAGGATCCTGCTGTGCAATGTTTTGACATATGGTCACCCTTGAAGCAGTTGACACAGAGTTTTTGTTGCTGTATCCACTTCAGTCGATTAGGCACTGACATCGATAAAAATTTGTTGCAATAATATAATTGATGAATTCCATTGCTACATAGTTTGCAATGGTTGTTTTCCTTGGGAATGGTTGCAGTAGCTAAAGTTCTCTTTGACGTAGTTTGCGTTCGTCCGACTGCTTCTAATGATTGGAATCTGCCTTCCAGGAAGCCCAAGAGCTCTTCTAATGTTGGTAATGATCTTGGTAGTTGTATTGACTGCTCATATAATAAGTGTGTGCCTTGATCCAGTTTTTTGATTAATATATTAACTAACATGGGGTCCCATGTTGATGTGTTGATATTCAAATTGTTTAGTGCTGAGATGCACTCCCGTGTTGTGTCATGTAACCCCTTTATGGCTGTAGCAGAGGGATTATCAGTTATTTTTGGTTGGCCCAATAGTCTGTTTATGATGTTATTTGTTAATATTCGTGGATTGCTGAAGCGGTCTTGTAGTATTTTCCAAGCCGTTTCATAGTTACTTTCTGTTAAGGATAAGTTTTGTATTAGCCTAGCGGCCTCACCTGTGGTGTTAGTTTTCAAAAACCACATTTTTTGTATGGCGGGCATGGCCTTTTTGTGAATCATTTCATTGAACATATCAAAAAATGGTTGCCAACCCATATAGTCTCCATTGAAATTCGGTATCGTAACCTTTGGAAGAGGCAGTGGGCTAAGTGTGGATGAATTGCTTCCCAATTGTGTTTCATCGTTTATAGGTTGTTTGTGTTGATCTGCGAGCACAGCAAGTTTAACCAGCTGTTGGTGGACTGCGTCTTCGAGGTTGTTGTAATCATCTGGATGTAAGCCTTGGCTTGATGGATCTTCGATTTGTTGCCACACGTCGTCATATAAATTTTGGATTTGAGACCATAACTTTTTTATAGTCTCTGATTTTAGCTCATAAAATTGTTTTGGCTGCTCTTCTGTTAGTGTTTCCAAACCTTGTAACAAACGTGCTAATGCTGTCATACGTGCCGTTATTAATCTGGCTAGTCCTGGTGTTCGTACTTCCTCTACTTCATGTTGGTTGACTGAGTTGGTTACTGGTGTCCTTACGGATGGTACAGGTTTGGTATATGGTGTCGTGCACTTTTTTAGTTGACATTCAATATGTTCAATTGTAGAACTGTATTGTTCGCCAATGGATTTGTAAATGTCCTTAGTAATATAGGGATCCTCTTCTGATAAGGTAGCGTCATTCCGAATTTTATTTTCAGTCTTTTCGAACGATTGCCATAGGTTAACTAATTCATCTTGTTTTGCCTTGTAAAATGCCGCTGTTCTTCTGTCAAGTGGAGCCTTTTTTATGGTTGAAATGACTCTTCCAATCTCGCTTGCAGTCGCCTCTTGCTGTTTCATAAGTTCTTGTACTGATGACATCTTGAGTAATTGTTTGTATTGCGTTTGATGGAGGGTGCTGAGTTTTTAATGTAAAAGAGTTAGATATTGTAGCCCTGTGCTACTGTTTGTACTTGTGAGTTTTTCAGCGTAGCCCTGTGCTACTAGTTGTTATTTGAGTTTTCAGAGTAGCCCTGTGCTACCGTTTTGTATTTTTGTTGATATTTGAGCTGATGTTCTATACGTGGTTGCGCGTTTGTTTATTTCCTAAGAATTCTAGAGAGATCCTTACCACTGGTGGGGGGAATCTCAGTGAATTTAGAAAATATTAGGGGTCACCAATGAATGATTTGGCAATAGTTATTTCAATCCAAGCACATAAACTTGTATTGACACTATTTTTGTTTGCCGGGTTGTCCTTCAAGCACTTGAACTTGAAAAACGTAGTAAAGATCAATCAGTAAAACACTTTAAATGCCTTAAGAAGATTGATAAATTCTTTATTTTAATTCTTGCTTTTATACTAAATTAATTAATAATAACAAGAATAAATTGCTTACCTTAACTTAATAATAAAATGCTTAAATTAATTTTATAATAACAAAAAATACAATGCTTAATCAGCTATTGGTCAATGAGTAAATTTCTTGTTGACTTAATTTTAATTATTGTGTTTGAATTGGCTGTATTGGCATATTTGTATTTAAGTGAATAATGGCAAGTTCAATGACATAGGTTTAATGTGAAATTAAATGACCTACTTTTCATGTTACAATAAATTGCCTTTTGGCATATTTAATAATAATTGAAATATATATTAACAAATGACTTACAGTGACAAACAAAATTTATTGTTAAAATAAAAACTATATTTTATAAAGTAATATGTTGAGCTAGGTGTCAACAGGTATTTTAATTTCTTGTATCAAAGAATTTATTTTAATTTTCACTTTTGAATACTTTTATTGTTACCCGATACGGCAACTAATTGCAACAATGTAATAGAAAATTAAAAATGGACTCAAAATCGAATAAATTTGCTTGTTTTGTAAAGATTTTTGTTTGAGGCCTGGAAAATCTCGTCGTTGTTAAGAATTCTTATATATATTATTTATATTTTTTAAATAACAAAAGAATAAACATATTCTTTTAGCATCTTTTAAAGTCTTAAGTCCACATATTTGATTGACCAAGAATAATTTTGTCATACACAATTATTTTGTCTCTTTTTTTTTTTGCTAGAAGATCTGTATATCAAGTTAATAATTTGTTTTGCATAGTTTTTAATTCCAAATTTATGTTTTGGCACAATAATTTGCAAATGAATGGTATTCGTTTTATTGTGTGATTTGTTGTTTCTAGTTGTTGTTGTATTATTTATTTTAAAACGAAAGTCTTAACCAATAATCTTATTTCTTATCGGCTGTAGAATAAAGCCGAGTACTCACTGTTCAGATTTTGAATAATATTGAACTTGTATATAGATGATTAGATTATGCACCCCGTAGACGACATGTTTTTTGCTTCTGACTTGTCAAATTTCCCAGTGTAAAACATGTACATGTCGTGTGGTACCTTTAAAAATTTGCTTCCGTAAAAGTCAGACGCAAAGCCGTCTGACAATATTTCAATTAGAGCGTGTTCTATTTGCTTCTGACAAACCTTCTGACATCGAAATCTATGCCGTGAGCAAACAAGTAGCGGTGGTTCATTATTGACGGAAACATTAGCCGGCTGCAGTTGGTACATTACAGCACCCATATATGTACATATGTTTTTTTTAACTATTTAACAGCAATTATGTACATACAATATAAATAGCGTTGCATTATTATATTTTAACTTGGTATCTTCGAATTTGAAGAAAAAATCATAAAAATGGTTGAACTTTTTTACGGCGCAAGGAAAAAATTTTGTGGCGGCAACACGATTTTGAAACGGATGCCGACATTGGTTTATATAAAAGCTGAGCAAAATATTTACAGAGAGAAAGAGAGAGAATAAAAAACAGAAACTATGTCAGAAGCAATTAACATGTAGGTTTGTGACTGAATATTATAAACCAAGGCGAATTGACACAAGGTGGTCTTAATTTGCAACTCTGCGTATTCGCCTTGTATATTTGTTAGTGTAAAATTTCCTGTTGTCAAAATATTTCCTAACGTTTTGGTTGATTTGACAACAGAGAAGCTATGTCAGCTGGTGAATTAAGACCACCTTATGTGAATTCGCCTTGTTATAAACCTTCTGTAAAACAACAATTTTGACAAACATGCAGAATTACATCTGAGTTGAAAAGTTGAAATGTCAGACGTAAAAAACATGTCGTGTACGACCTGCTTTAGATAGACTATTTGTAAACAATATTGATTAGCGCCTGAAACTATGCCACAATTTCTTACGTTTGTAAAAACACATCATGTGTTTGTTGTAAAATTCGTGCGAAACAGCTGCCGCTTACATTCAGTGTTGCCATATTTTATTTAAACAAATCTTGTTTTAAGTTGATTATAAAAAAGGGGGAAGATCTGGTCCAAAGACCGTCAATGCGACACCTGATGGCTCTTTTGTATCATAGATCTATGAATTAGATTAATTCAATCTCTGTATGACGCTCCTTACGAAAGTCAGTATAGATATTGGAGAATACAGAAACTCAGAATGAAAACACTTGTTTTAAGTAACTTTATTCAAGGGATATTAATATATCTCGAGTTAACTGCATTCAAATTCAGTTAAAATTTATTTTGTTGTGACGAGAGCAGAACAGCCAATCAGATCTCGGCGACAACAATGCTTGCTCTTATATTGCAAAAAAACAACAACAAATTTAAGAGCTTTTAGAGGTGTTTACCTCAAATGCAAATATTAGAATATGTGTGTTTGGATATAGCTGGTATAAAGATATTTTTTCTCCCCTGTTTAGGATTGCAGAGCTTTAACCAAACCCCATATTCCTATACTTTGTAAAGAAGTGACTCGGTAGGGAAGACTGCTGCGTTTTCCATGTACTAAAATTTACCAAGTAATATATAATTTTATGCAATTTAGACTATCATCTTGCAAGTTTTTCTTGAACGGGCTTAATACTATGTTCGTTATTTTGCTTCAGCGGATACTAATCCTAGGGTAACATCAGAGCGCTCTCCTTCGTCGGTATTGTATAGCAAAATCATCGGCGAAGTAAAATAACCAATAAAATGGATAATAATCAGAGTTTTGCAAATTTAATGCGCCCCATTGACACCAGAGGCGCTGCAACACTGTCTTATTAAAAAAGGGGGAAAAAGCAGAGTTGTAAAATAATGAAGCTTTTCTCTATCTCTTCCTTCACCACCTGTCTGCTCTACCTAGTAATTGCAGTAGTAGGCATAACTTTTCTTTAACAAACAAACTAATAAAACATTAACTTTGTCAAAATATTTTTTAATGTTCTTAAATTAAAATTTTTAAATAAATTAATTTACATTATTTCGCATTTAATTAAACTTTCAATCGAACCTACAGTAAAATAATAATATGTATATATAGAAAAAAAAAACTATTAAACATATGTTTCTTCTAATGCTTTTTAATTTGCAAAAATATATTTAAATGAAGTGCGTTTTACTCGTGTATTGCATTTTTGTCCAGTCGTTCTCTTGATTATACATACTTCCAAACCCCCGGTATACCCGTGGCAGATCCAAAAACATTTCGTTATGTGTATAACCAAAGAACAAGATTATCTCGATTCTTTTTTTGTTAATTTATGCTGAGCATAGTTCAACCATTCCGTTTCATAAACAGCTACATATTTTGCTTAAGAAAAATAAAACAATTTAAAATAATTAAATTAGCCAAAATGAACATTTTGTGACAAAGGGAAAATATTGCAACAAAATTTTCTTAAAATACAAATGTTCCATAAATACTTAATTTAAAATTAAATTATAAATATAAGTAAATTTAAATAAATAACTGCATGAGTAGATTAAGATAAACATTAAATAATATCGTGATATATAAAATACAAATACAAATACAACTATAGATACAACATTTCTTTTTAGCCTAAAAACTAAGTAAAAATAAAGAAAGTGTTTTTTTTTTGTCTTTTGCTTGGTTAGGAACGAGTTTTAGACCCATTCTAAACAAGATTAAACGTAATGAATTGACCTCTACTGCATTTTAAATGTATGTGGCTACACTAGAATTGTAAGATCTGATTTATCCAGTGTCTGAACTCGGAGATGCGTGTATAAACACCCGGTTGGTTTGGTTTCCCACAACCAATACCCCAAGAGTTGATGCCGCCCAATTGAAAACGGTTATCAGATTTACGTTGCAACACCATGGGACCACCAGAATCACCTCAAATTGCGAAAAAGAAAAATAAAACAAATGATTATTGAGTTTATAGACAACTTGTGAGTTTCTGTTTACCTTCACAGGAGTCATAGCCTCCCTTTTTTAAACCCGCACATATGAATATGTGTGGTATATGCTCAATGTAACCCGCTGCTCTGTACATGGACTCACAGATGGTGTTATTAACTACGGGCACTGCCACTTCTTGCAAAACACTGGCCAATGGGCCATCTTCATAGAGCCGACCCCAACCTGTAACAAATGCTTTTTGGCCAATGAAGTTTTCATCAGTTTCAGGGATGCAAATTGGCACAATGTTGGGTTGAAATACTACCGGTTCATTAAATCTTTTGAAGATATTTTATTTATGTTATGGTTCTCTTTTAAAAGTTTCCTCTTAAGATTAATTACCTTAATAACGCTAAATCATATTCGTAGTTTCTTGGATTGAATTTTGGATGTCGAAATATAGTTTTGACTCGCCTTTCTTGGTAACCATAGGGCTCTCTCACTGCGGCCAAATGGAATTGACCCATACGCAAAAGAAGATCCGAGGATAGCTTTCTAAAAACAAATTATATTAAATTGTAATTTTATTTTAAACTTAAGCGCAGCGCTCTTAATTTAAGAAGTTGTTTACTCAATACTTTCATAAGTATTTCCCTGGATGGCTTAATGTCATGATGCGCTTGTCTGATACATACACAGAGAAAATAAATTCGTTGTGATAACCGAATTTGTAGCCAATCGAATTCTATCGGTTCCAACAATTAACACACAATTCTGTTGTAACTAATGAATAGTGTTTTTGTAAGCATCATTTTGCCAATAGTGATATGTGAATGTTTAGAATGATTCAGTTAATGAATGCAACAGAAAATTTTAATTGTGAGTATAGAAATAATTAATTAATTAATAGACACTGCTCCTACAAAATACAATTTATGCAGGATATTATTATATTTACCGCAAAATATTCTAAATTGTTTGTATTGTAAGTTTGTAGTGTGTGTCTGTGTATCCGTGCGTGCAGTACTTTTTTATTTATATGTGAAATTCCTTAGAATCCTACTTACTTGTAGACACAGTGAGCTGCCGTTATTGCAAAGTTTTCGTTTAGCAAAGTTGCACCACATATGTGGGAATATGTTGAGGTATTCCGTCTTAGTAAAGAGACTTGCCAGGGCCAACGGCCAAAAGATGCTGCAGAACCGCCAAAAATACGGGCTTGTCGAAGCATTCTACGACCGCAAACTGTGCAACCAGGCATAAAGAGAAAATATTTTTATTAATGGTCATAATTGAATTATTGGAGTTTATGGTGGGATTTAAACCTTTTGCTGTCTGTCCTGGGTTTCTCACGCTACTTCGGGGTGTGGTAGTCGGGGTACCAGCTGTGGCAAACTTTGGACCAAAAATGGTGTATTTTGGCATACGGACAGATATTTGGATTGGTGATTTAAGGACTGCACTATTTTTAGACGAAACAGACACACTCACTTCTTCCGATGGAGGTTCTGTAAATGAAATTTAATAATTCACAATTTAAGCATTCTTAAGTGTTATTGGACTTTGTGGCATGGCACTGCACCATCTGTAGTGCATTGCCACTCATTTTGGGGTTGGAGCATGAAATATGTGTCTTGTAGCTTACATACCTTCTACTTTGTTTTGGGTATGTGAGAGAGTTTTACTAGCTGCTGGGACCCATGTTACCAAACCGGGCTGGGTTGTAGATACTAAAACCGTTTGGTGTGTTATGGAAGGAGTAGGTGTTGCTGTTGATTTTTGGGTTTTAATAATAGTTGTTGGCGTTCTTGTTGTTGGTAAAACTTTTTCTACTGCCTCCGCTATAGTACTCGCTTGGTTGGTAGAAGTTGTTGCACTTAAGCTGCCAGGCCTTGTGATTGTTTTGCTGTCTGTTATAAATATAAATATATGTATGTTAGAATTTACTTTTATTATATTGAAACTATGTGAAATTCTAGACTTTTCAGTATTCTTTACTTTCTTACTCAACAAGTTATCATTATTTTTTATTTATATTTTTTTAATCAAAATCAACAAAACCCGCGAAGCGATTAGCTTGTCTGCGGAAAACACCCAGAGTCTATGGCGGGAATTGAACCGACGACCTCCGGACTGAGAGGTTAGCATCGCTACCACTCAGGCAATATTATATAGTTAAAGTAAGAAATTGCTACATGACCATATTTCCTATTAATTTAATTGTCAAATGTTTAAGTGAATCGTGGTTAAGTTTATTTGCCAAGTAGACCTATATGACATTGTGGGTCATTTGTTCAATGTAAAAATAATAACAAATGCCATTAAGCGCATAAAGTTAATTCTCTCCACGCCAGCAATGAAGATAATTTTTGTCTCAATGTTGAACCCTATTCAATAACGAACGATTATGAGCTTCTCATTTAATTTAACGAAAGTTTAACATAATAACTCTAGTTGTTCTAAGAACATTTTTGGGTGAAGGTTCCCTGATGTTCTGCATTAGCAACAGTGAAATGCGCATAGGAGCAAGCTAAACACCTCAGTAACAAATTTCAGTGTATTTTTAATAACATATACTTTACTGAATAAGTAAAATAATAATTTGGGATTATTAGTGCGTTAACAAATGTTAAACTTAAACTTAACTATCAATAATATTCAGAGAAGTTTATATTTCAGATGTGAATAAATTAAAAAAAACCGAAGATCGGCTTTTGAAAACTATGCCTTTTGTAAAATAAAAATAAATTATCCAAAGAATTATGCAATGCCCATTTTATTAAGATTCCTTTCAGAACTTCATTAAATGATTGCATATCTAACAAAACATGGCATATAGCACCTAAAAATTCTACTTAATTAAAAAAATTCAGAAGAGTAGAATCAGATCTCACCTAAATGTTCTCTGCCTTAATTATAATACACAGACAATTTATTCTATTAAAACTTACACTGTGCTAAGCTGGGATTATCCTCAAAAACGGGACTTGATGTAACACCATTCATGGAGGTCAAGACAACTAACATTGCCACAATACAGAATATATGCAAAATGTTGCTGATGCTTTGCACTATGGGTAAACTATTATTACGCGCTATCAAATTTTCATGGCAATAATTGTGACGTTTGCTTTGCTGCTGCTGCTGCTGTGAATAATCTGTATGTAGTGCTGATAATTCTGATGTAGATTTTGTACGAGAGTGGGTAAAAAAGTTCCTTAATTTCGTAAGATTGTTGCTCTGTCTATTATATCCGGTATGTTGTTCCTGTTGTTGGTTAAAATATTGCTGCTGTAGTGGCTTTTGCTCTTCATAATTATTACTGTATGGTTGGTAAGTGATGGTGTCAGGCAAATTGATGATATTTAATAGTTTTCTAGTCGACATCTGTTAAGAAGTAAGAAATATGGTAAGATTTTTTTTTCGCAATAGGGTGTATTGAGGCAAAGATAATCTCCAAAATGATGAAAAAAACTATTTCTTTGAAACACATAGAGCCAAAAAAGTTATTTTTGAAGCTTATTTAAAAAAAACTTAGAAGTTGTGTTGGTGTTAGAAAAACACAATAGGCCATTTACGCCTGCACATAGTTTAGCAGATTTTAATTAAAACCTTTATGAAAATCTATACCGTTTACAGCAAGTTTTTTTTGACATTTATCAAGACTTTTTTTTTATCAAAAATAACTTAAAAAAAAACAACAAACTTTAACCAAACTACTGCAATTTAGCTAATTCACACACCATTTTAAGCAGACCGTAGCTAATTCACTCATCTTTTTTTATGAATAAAACTATGTTGTATAGGATAGTAAAAATAAAATTAAAATATTAGATTTTGAATAGATTCCTACAAGTCTACTGACAAATTAGATTTCGTTTTGTGTGGGAAATCTAATAAAAAGCAGCTCGATTTAGCTCGAAGTCTCGTAAGTACTAGATTTCGAGACAATGTAACTGCCCTATACATGGAAGTGCCTAAAAATGGTTTCAGAACTTTCTAAAAAGCATTGAAAATATAAAAATTTGATGTCATAAACGCGAAATGAAAAGTATATAACATAGGTGGTTCTTAATGAAAACCACAGGTTTAGCCTCCCTGCATGCATGTACATAGTTATCGTATTTAGCAGTTGAATAAAAATATTAAAACTTTTTTTATCGCTATTATAAGTCAAACAAATAATTACCTGTGCTCTGTAACTTGTGAGAAGTTTTTGTATCAAGAAAAATTAAGCAATTACATATGGGCTTTTCTCCGAGAAATTCCACTTTTTTTGTCGCGTTCGACAGCAAGCAATTTTAACCGTGTATTTCTGAACAACGTGACTCGAGTTTTCTTAAAATTGTACCTAACGTAGAGCCGATGACGGCCTACACAAATATATAAAGAAGTAAAAAAATTCGTTTTCTTTAAAAAAAAACTAGCATACCAGTATTTGCTTGGTGTCGCACGCTACAAAAAGTTGACATTCCTGTGGAAATGCCCATATATTTGTTGATTCACATAAAAACTGATATAATGTTACAAGAAGCATTAACGAGAAACTAACAGACTTATTTATACAAATTATTAAGGCTTTTTAAGGAAAATGTTATATAAAAATTTGTTTTAAAAACCCTTTATAAAGCCTTAATAAGTTTTATTAATAAGGTGGTAAGTTTTTTTCTTACTTACTTTGTGTGTGGAAAAGCTTTTGCCAAAGTTGCAAAAAATAGACAATATATACTAGCTGGTCTGTGTGAAGATACATATCGTTGTTACCTTAATATAGAAAGGCCCTAACTAATTTTTTTTTTGAAAACGAGATTTTTGCTTTTTTCTTTGCATTAGATGTTCTTCTATCGAAATATACAAAAAACTATATTTCAAAAAAAAAAAAAAAATGAGTTAGGGCCTTTCTATACTGAGGTAGCTATATATAATATATAAATTCATATTATGAATTTAATTAGCAGAGATACAAACCAGAATTTTAAAAATAGCCAGTTTTGCACATGACAGAGCACTATTAGGGCCATTTTTACAAATTAAAGTTAGTTAAAAGTACGTTATAACGTGACATAAACAAGTTCATTATTACAAATTTAATTTAATTTGCCAGATGGAATATAAACTTGCCTTTCACTTATCTCTCACTTTATGTCAAAGTAAGATTGTAGCAATTAAAAACTTTTTATACGTTCGATAAAATCCTAGTTTTAACTAACTTTAAGTTGTACTACTCGTAATGCCACTTATGCTCAAATTCAGAGTCTTTAGTTAATTAATGAAGGCGGTTTAACTAATAGAATTTATAAGAAAAATCGTTAGTTAGTTCACGGGCTTTAGTTAACTATAGCTGATTTATTTATTAGGAATGCTAAAAAATTTATAGAAAAAGCGTTCTAAGAGGCAAATAATACAATTACATATGGGCACTTCCAAAAAAAAGTCCACCATGACGGACAAATTTAAAGTTCACCAACAGATTTGTTTTCTTGGGGAAAAAGATTTTTTAATCTAGAAGCTTGGAAAATAAGTGTATATCAGTCCAAGTCCTAACAAAAAAGTTTTGTATAAAAATACTTGGCCAATTCGCAGAGTTAAGCAATTTTGTTAGTCAAGTCAAACCCCACTTCTGTTTTTTGTAACGTAACGCCAGGTCATATTTTGCGAATATCTTGAAATCCTTAGGTGTGATTGTTATAATTTTTTCACTGAATATAGACCTATTTAATCACTTCTCAAATGTAAGAAAAAATTTTTTCAAACACAATTTTAAAACTTTTTTTTTCAACCTTTTGTCGTGCAAATGGCATGTAACGCCAGAATGGAATTACCCATATACAACATTTGCAATTACAATTGCTAGAGCCAATAAATTAGATTTAAGAAATTTTGGTAGTAATTTTGCTAAATAATAATCAGGGAAACCGCAAATATGCAATTGCATGTTTCACGTATTAATGCGGGGACAAGATATTTATCCATTTCAGAACTTTTAATGAGTTTTGGCATCGATTTGTTAGTGCATATTTTTGCATATTTTACCCCTTAAAGCATGTTTATGCATATATCAGTTTTACACGCATATTTTTAGCATATCTTCGAATTTTTGGAGCATAATTTGCGCTTTTAGAGCATATTTTGATACTCGATAAAATTTATTTTATTTCAACCCGCTTGGCACCACAATCCTTTTAAAAAAACACACCATTCCGAAATTTTTTTTTCTAGCAACTCAATAAAATATCATTTTCGAAATAAAAATTTAAGTATTAAAGAACAATTTTTTCCTGCGCTATCTGGGTTAATATGCTTACAAATAAAGGGGTTGGTCAACATTTTTATAGCTATTGCTATTTATGGCGAGATACAGGGGTTAGAAAATAATTTTCGTAACAAAATTAACCGACACTATTACAGTTATAAATTTATTTTTGTTTTGATTTCTTTGTACTTAAAAGCAGCGTACGAAAATAAACGAAGCAAATTGTTTGAATTTGTATTGTTTGGTTCTTTGAAATGAGTTGAACAAAAACAAAAACAATGAAAAACATCGCTCAGTTTGTTTTTGTATTTTGTATTTTTGCAAATAAGCACAAGTCAGAGAGCATTGCCGATCGACTGTAAGACGAATAACAGCCGCCGCCGGCAACAAACAATACCTATATTCATATAATCGTGCTCCGCTAGAAAAGATAATAATGGGTTATAAATGGAAACGTTTTGAAATATTTTCGGCGAATTTGACATCATCATATAATATAATTTTATTGCATTGTATTGCATTAAGTTTGTTTTATACTATGTTCACACTTGTTTTTAAACATGTTAAATACATCGTCAGCTGGTGTCTGGCTTGCGGAACAGTATATTCAAAATACATTATGTCTGCAGCAAACCAGAAACCAAACGACGACATTTTCACAATTATGTTTAAGACGAGTTTTCTAAGAACCAAAGTTTTTTAAGCAATAAACACAACCGTTCGTATTATATTTGAGATGTTTAAGGTTGACGTTTTGTCAATAAAAAATTGTAAATTATTGTATTGTAAAAAATTATGAATAATTATGCTTTTCAAACAACAAATGTTTTTGTAAATAATTGAGTATTTTTTAAGTAATTTAAATTTAAATCTTAAATACTTCATTTGAGATGTTTAACAAAACACTTGATTTGAGATGCTTAACAAAACAAGTCAATGTATGGTAAAAAATCTCAAAATCATCGTGTTTAAGCTCTTAAACACGAATGAGGCGCTAAAAACGTTTAAAAACATAAGTATGAACATAGTATTATATACATAGCTTAGTAGCAATAGCTATAACCGGGCGTCCTAAGACACCTCTCTCCTTTTTTTATTTTTATTTTTCGCCATCTAAATCTCTGTTCCAATGTTCCATGTAGTGTATACATTTCTTTATATATAACGCACTTTTACGGACGTTAGTTGCAATACAAATTCAGTTTAGCTATTTGTGATTTACTCTGCCTGAAAAGACGTTGAAGGAACATTGTTAATGTATGAAAGTTCATTAAGATGAATCAGAATCGATTTTTATTTGAAATTCTAGGCCAATATTTTGTTATTTATTGCAAAATCTTGTCTTATTTATCCAAAATACAGTTCCAAAGCCTTAATTCTGATATCGTGATCTTTTGACATTAAAGTTAAATTCTTATGCATCAAATAAAAATTAATTTGTATTATTTGTTTTAGTCAAAGTTTTTATAGTTATTTTGATTTAACCTGCACTTCAATCCCAGTTATTCTTTGTTAATTATGTTTCCTTTTTTTGGTTATTTATTTTTTATCTTATTTTATATGCAAATGTTGTTGAATTTTTAATGAAAAAATATATTTTCATTTACAAATAAATTTTCTATGAAATGGAATATGAGAATTGATTGTGTGTACAATTATTGATTTAGCTTTGGTAAATACATTTGTAAGTATCACTACCCAGCTAAAATAATTATGTATGGTCGATATATGTTTAATATATGAATGTATATAAAAATATAATGGGTGTTTTTTATTGAGGTATAGAACTTTAAGTTGGCATCACTTTTTTAACTGGCGGCCATTTTGTCAGCTGTCAAGTGATTAATATTTAGTTTGGTTTGCCATTTCATCATGAACAGGTTGACAAAAGAACAACGCTTGCAAATCGTGCAAATTTATTTCGAAAATAATGGTTCAGTTCGCGAAGTTTACCGCAAGCTCCGTCCATTTTATGGTCGACATAATCGTCCATCAGAGCAATTAATTCGGTTAACCATGGATCGTTTTCGCACTACGTTTACTCTATGTGATAATACGCATCCGCAGAGACGTCGAACAGTGCGCACCGAAGAAACAATTGCCGCTGTAGAGCAAAGTGTTGAAGAGGACCCGAATGAATCGATTCGCCACCGTGCACAGCAATTGGAGCTTTGTCCATCAACTTTATGGAAGATTTTGAAGATTTTGAATGTGGATGAGTTGTGGTTCCAACAAGACGGCGCTACATGCCACACAGCGCACGTCACAATCGATTTATTGACGGAAACATTCGATGAGCGCATAATTTCGCGGAATGGACGTGTCAATTGGCCACCAAGATCGTGTGATTTGACAACATTGGATTATTTTCTTTGGGGATATGTGAAGTCGCTCGTCTACGCCAACAAACCAGAAACGTTAGGGGACTTGGAAGCCAACATTCGTGGCGTTATTGCCAACATACGGCCCCATATGCTCGAAAAAGTGGTTGAAAATTGGACCTGTAGAATTGGCTTTATTCGAGCCAGCCGCGGCGGTCACATGCCCGAAATCATATTTAAACATTAATGGCATAAAATTATCCTTCCAATAAAGCCAAATTGATGGACATTAAAACGATTTTCTTGTGTTTTATTTCAATTCGAAGTTCTATACTTCTAAAAAAACACCCTGTATTAATATGTATGAATTCATGTATGGAAGTATATAGGATTATACATGGCAAAAGTATTATATATGAATTGATATATGGACTAATATATGAAGTGTATTATAATATATGATGTCATATATGTTACTTTGTTTTTGCTTTCTACAGTTGACTTCGCTTTCCAGCACTCTGAAGCTGTGATTGCCAAGTGAACAGTGATCGCCAAGTGAACATGTTTTTTTCACTTGCGCATGATGAATTAAGTGAGACATTTTATAGTTTCCTATTATTATAAGCAATTTCACAGAAGCAAATCTGAAACCTTCATTTCGAAACGTGTAACGAAATGTACAAAATATTTATAAACAAGTATTGACATAGATAAAAGCCATGAAATACTCGTTTGTAAGTAAATATAAAGTTTTTAGAGTTGTTTTTCATAGTTTTTGCTTTGATCAAAACAAATTATATATCTGAAATACGTGGCTGTTATTTGTGTACCAGCGTTGCCGATTTATGCCTAATTATTATTTTGGACTATTTCTGAATCATAAAATTTTTATTTAATTTCGCCTCAAAATTATTTCATATATATACATACAAGTAAAATTTTCAATCAAACGTTTTAGTTTCATATAAAAAATTAATCACTCCGTAAATACTTGTATATACATATGTATATACCAAGCACTTGTAGTATAATTTTTTATGTTTTTGTTTGGCAATACTTGACTTGGCGATATTATTATTCCGGCATTTTTTAACTGTCCCAGTGGAAAGAAAATACATGATGTATACATTTTTCATGTGGTGACATGGCGTTAGTTATAGTTGTTGCAAAAGGGAAGTATAGGGTAAAATTTAGTGGGATATTTTGAAAGAGAAATATTTGAATTAAAAATTGCAGTATGTGAAATGTGAAATGTGAAATGTACGTGTAAATATGCTAAATAAGCAAGTATATTTTTTTTTTAAATAATCGAAAAGTTGAAAATTAATTATATTTAATTATATTTTTTATGTACATATACATATGAAAGTGGTCTAAGTTATATTTTTTTTTTGGTCGACTTATTTGGTAGATTAACATAATAACAAATCGAAAAATATATTTATATTATGCAAAATTTAAATTTACAGTTTTAATAGTCTCGATTTATATAAATTTATTTAATAATTATGAAATATTTATTGAAGCTTTTTTAAGATTTATTTAAAATGTCGAAGCTAAAATTCATATGACTTAGACCACTTTCATAATTAAGGGCACATAGTTATATGTTTATATGCATGTATGCTTATGCAACTATTTATGTATTAAAATAATTCATTTTCTTATACAAATTCTCAAAAAAAAAAAGCATTACTTATTATTAAAGAGGGAGTATTCCTCCTTATGTCTTTCTCCAAGCTGAATTAGGACTTTGCAAAGTAAACTTTACTCGTCTAAAAGGGGTCAAACACAAATTTTTTATTTTGTATTTTAAAAAATGTTGGATACATTCTGGCAACACTGCTGTGCCCTTGGTTGTGTTGTTTTACATTTTTCTAGCAGTTTGTTCAGCTGTTGCTATTTTGTATTTGTAGTTATATGTACGTATGTTTTATGTGTTTTAACATTTTTCTTACGTCAAAGAGCAGTGTTCCCAGTTTAGGGGACTTGTCATCAAATTGGGGATTTTTTTTCGCGATTGGGGATGTATTTTTTGCGTCTGGCAAGTCTAAAAATGTGTGTTACTATTCATAGTGTATGGTTTCTAATAAAGAAGAAGTATCAAGGCAGCGTAACCAATAATTAACTAAAATACGTTACAAAATATAATATGACTGTTTGGAAGCACTTCTTAGAATAAACACACACTTTAAAAATAATTCAATTTGTTGTGACAAATTTAATCCTTCTGCTTAAATGCTAAATCTTCTTAATACAAGTACTATGTACAACAAAGTTTCTGAGCCTGATGAATCAAAATATTTCGATTCTAAAGTTTTTGAAATGGTTAACTTTGGTTAAATAAATTTTTATACTTGTGTATATTAAACTATGTGTAATTTTTTCTTTACAAGTTTTCTAAGTAAAAATTAAATTTTTATAAATGTAAATATACTCGTAGCTATCGATATAAATCAATTGTATTAAAGAAATATGTTTTTTTTGGTCATTATTTTTCAAATAAATGTAAAAAAAAAATTGAAAAATTTTATATTTTTTTCACAAAAGAAAATATTTGAATCAAAAAAGCTCAATTTGGGGATTTTTGGGGATTAAAAATCAAAAATTGGGGATAAGCTGTAGAAAAAAACTGGCAACACTGCCAAAGTGTCTTGTAGCTAAATTGAAATTCCTTTCCTATGTAGGTAAGAATCATATTTTTCAAAACGCCAACTTCACTAGATATAATGGAGAATTAATTATTCATGCGTAAATATTTGTTAAAAAAAAACACATTTATTTTGATCTGTCATGTAATTTTTTTCTTACAAATGTCGAACATTTTAGCCATGAAACACTGCACTTGAGGAACTGACAACTTGGTAGCACTATTCATTTTCCTAAGTCTGGCAGTACCTTTAACAGTACACAATAAAAATATGTATATATAAACATACGCATTTTACATATTTAATCTCACGAAAATTAGTAAAATTATATCACTTTAAGAAATATTGGCCCCGCTTACTTCGTTAAATATCTGCTACTTCTGATCTATATCTTAAATTATAAAGACCAGATGAGAATTATAACCTTAGGGCATGCAAATAATCTTGTTTTTTCTTTTGCTGTCCTTTTAATAATTTGAGGAATGTATGAAGCTTTTAAATAAGAGTTATAATTTTATAAATTTTTTTTTTATGTTTCCTTGAGTTCAATTGATTTTCAAGCTTTTTTTTTTCTTTTAATTTTAATAATCAGTTACATTTATTTTAAAATTTCCCTCTTTGTCCTTTTTACTTAATCAACATTATTCGATTTTAGTTAGTTTGTCTTAAAAATTTGTTCTTTACAGATTTTGATTTAACTTTAACTCTTTCATTCCTTACCTTTCGTTATTTAATTTTAATAGAACGGCTGAAACACACACACACGGGGAAAAATACTTTTATTGATAAAGCACAAAAAAATAAAAATTCTTAGTAAAAATTTAACGTTTTAATTAAAGTAATTTTTCAACTTTTTCAGGCAAATTTCTAACAGCAACTAAAGATACGAAGGCAACCAGCCCTTTTTATTAGTAAAATTATTTAGTCTCTGTTCTGAAATGGTGCGATCTGTCTGCACTGCTCACTCGTCGGTTTGATTATTTCCTTTAGTAGTTTGCTTTGGCTTATGTTGGCTTGCTAACACACATAACTATGTTGTTATTGCTATTGGGCGAATAAAAAACTTTTCAGAGGCCGACATAGAACTATAAAAAGCAAAAGAAAAAAACAATAGTGCTATACTCGGCTGTCGCAAAATAAGCGAAAAACACAAAGAATAATAAAGAAAAACTCAATGAATTTGATCTTGTGATTTATTTATTTATTTTTTTCTCCAACCGACAGTGAATATCGTTAAAATATGCTACTGAATACCAAAGTTGATAAATAAATTTTCGTTATATAGTAGAATCCTGTTTATCCGGACTCATCATTCGTCTCAGCTCTAATTGTCTAATTGCCGTACATAGATATTATGTTATTCATTATATATCGTTATAGCTCGTTTTTTGTATATCGTATTATCTAAATGGCTAAAATTTAAATACAAATAGACAAATCACAAACATGACAAATTTAAATGTGTTGATGTTTTGATTTGATTTGTTTTTTTTTAATCGATTACCCGGACTTTCGATTATACGGAATACCCCTGGTTTTATTTGACCCGGATAGTCGGGATTCTACTGTACTTATTATAGCGATACGATTATCGTAATAAAAGCTACTGAATCCAGCTACAGGTGTAATAAAATCTGTACATACGACTATACAGACAGTAACACTGCAGTAAATGTCAAATAAATTTACATCGGTATTTCTCAAGGCGAATCCATACTAGGTGGCCGACATCGATCAGTTGACTATTTTCGAGCTTGTAATTTGAATATGAGCATTTCCACAGGAAAGTCCACCTTTTGTCACGTGACGTTCGTTGCTAGCATAGGCTGTTTTTTTTTTGTATTTTAAATACTTTTTTCCATGTGGGTGTAGAACTTAATCAGCTCTACATTTAGTAAAAGCTAGAAAAAAAAATCAAATATCATTGCTCCGAAATACATGCTTAATTGCTTGGTAACGTAACGTGACAAAACGTTGACTTTTCCGTGGAAATTCCCACATACTATTACGTAAATTTTTTAGTACTTTTTTTACTTTAAAAGTATAGATTTCTCAAAGCGAATTGAGCCGACCATACGTTATATGAATTTGCTCGGGGATTTTAATTTCTTGTATCAAAGAATTTATTTTAATTTTCACTTTTGAATACTTTTATTGTTACCCAATGCGGCAACTAATTGCAACAATGTAATAGAAAATTAAAAATGGACTCAAAATCGAATAAATTTGCTTGTTTTGTAAAGATTTTTGTTTGAAGCCTGGAAAAGCTCGTCGTTGTTAAGAATTCCTATATATATTATTTGTATTATTTAAATACATTTGCCCACCCTAATTTTGAGATACATAATTATTTTGTCTCGTATTTTTTGCTTGAAGATCTGGATATGAAGTTAATTTTTTTTGCATAGTTTTTTAATTCCAAATTTATATTTTGCCACAATAATTTGCAAATGAATGGTTTTAGTTTTAAACAGTTGCTTTGTTCTATTGTTTGATTTGTTGTTTTCTAGTTGTTGTTGTATTACAATAATATTATTTCTTTTATTCTACAGCCGAGTACTCTCCGTTGAGATTTTGAAAAATATTGGACTTGTATATAGATTATTTCGTACGAAAAATTTGACTTGTAAACAATATTGATTAGCGCCTGAAACTATGCCACAGTTTTTTACGTTTGTAAAAACACATCATGTGTTTGTTGTAAAATTCGTGCGAAACAGCTGCCGCTTACATTCAGTGTTGCCATATTTTATTTAAACAAATCTTCAATTTGACAAAAATAATATTATTGTCATTAAAAATCTTGTTTTAAGTAGATTATAAAAAAGGGGGAAGATCTGGTCCAAAGACCGTCAATGCGACACCTTATGGCTCTTTTGTATCATAGATCTATGAATTAGATTAATTCAATCTCTGTATGACGCTCCTTACGAAAGTCAGTATAGATATTGGAGAATACAGAAACTCAGAATGAAAACACTTGTTTTAAGTAACTTTATTCAAGGGATATTAATATATCTCGAGTTAACTGCATTTAAATTAAGTTGAAATTTATTTTGTTGTGACGAGAGCAGAACAGCCAATCAGATCTCGGCGACAACAATGCTTGCTCTTATATTGCAAAAAAACAATAACAAATTTAAGAGCTTTTAGCTGTGTTTACCTCAAATGCAAATATAAGAATATGTGTGTTTGGATATAGCTGGTATAAAGATATTTTTTCTCCCCTGTTTAGGATTGCAGAGCTTTAACCAAAGCCCATATTCCTATACTTAATTAGGGTAAAGAAGTGACTGCTGCGTTTTCCATGTACTAAAATTTACCAAGTAATATATAATTTTATGCAATTTAGACTATCATCTTGCAAGTTTTTCTTGAACGGGCTTAATACTATGTTCGTTATTTTGCTTCAGCGGATACTAATCCTAGGGTAACATCAGAGCGTCCTCCTTCGTCGGTATTGTGTAGCAAAATCATCGGCGAAGTAACATAACCAATAAAATGGATAATAATCAGAGTTTTGCAAATTTAATTCGCCCCATTGACACCAGAGGCGCTGCAATACTGTCTTATTAAAAAAGGGGAAAAAGCAGAGTTGTAAAATAATGAAGCTTTTCTCTATCTCTTCCTTCACCACCTGTCTGTTCTACCTAGTAATTGCAGTAGTAGGCATAACTTTTCTTTAACAAACAAACTAATAAAACATTAACTTTGTCAAAATATTTTTTTAATGTTCTTAAATTAAAATTTTTAAATAAATTAATTTACATTATTTCGCATTTAATTAAACTTTTAATCGAACCTACAGTAAAATTAATAATATGTATATATAGAAAAAAAACTATTAAACATATGTTTCTTCTAATGCTTTTTAATTTGCAAAAATATATTTAAATGAAGTGCGTTTTACTCGTGTATTGCATTTTTGTCCAGTCGTTCTCTTGATTATACATACTTCCAAACCCCCGGTATACCCGTGGCAGATCCAAAAACATTTCGTTATGTGTATAACCAAAGAACAAGATTATCTCGATTCTTTTTTTGTTAATTTATGCTGAGCATAGTTCAACCATTCCGTTTCATAAACAGCTACATATTTTGCTTAAGAAAAATAAAACAATTTAAAATAATTAAATTAGCCAAAATGAACATTTTGTGACAAAGGGAAAATATTGCAACAAAATTTTCTTAAAATACAAATGTTCCATAAATACTTAATTTAAAATTAAATTATAAATATAAGTAAATTTAAATAAATAACTGCATGAGTAGATTAAGATAAACATTAAATAATATCGTGATATACAAAATACAAATACAAATACAACTATAGATACAACATTTCTTTTTAGCCTAAAAACTAAGTAAAAATAAAGAAAGTGTTTTTTTTTTGTCTTTTGCTTGGTTAGGAACGAGTTTTAGACCCATTCTAAACAAGATTAAACGTAATGAATTGATCTCTACTGCATTTTAAATGTATGTGGCTACACTAGAATTGTAAGATCTGATTTATCCAGTCTCTGAACTCGGAGATGCGTGTATAAACACCCGGTTGGTTTGCTTCCGCACAACCAATACCCCAAGAGATGACGCCGCCCAATTGAAAACGTTTGTCGGTTTCACGTTGCAACACCATGGGACCACCAGAATCACCTCAAATTGCGAAAAAGAAAAATAAAACAAATGATTATTGAGTTTATAGAGAACTTTTGAGTTTTTGTTTACCTTCACAGGAGTCATAGCCTCCCTTTTTCCAACCCGCACATATGAATATGTGTGGTATATGCTCAATGTAACCGGCTGCTCTATACATGGACTCACAAATGGTGTTATTAATTACGGGCACTGCCACTTCTTGCAAAACACTCGGCAATGGGCCATCTTCATAGAGCCGACCCCAACCTGTAACAAATGCTGTTTGGCCAATGAAGTTTTCATCATTTTCCGGCACGCAAACTGGTATAATATTGGGTTGAAATACCACCGGTTCATAGAATCTGTTGAGGGAATTTTGTCTCGCTTATTACCTTTTTCCGAGAAAATTTCCTATTAAAATTTACCTTAATAACGCCAAATCATATTCGAAGGTTCTGGGATCGAATTGTGGATGCGAGGCTACAATTTGCACGCGCCTTTCTTGATAACCATAGGGTTCTTCCTCTTCGGCCAAATCGTATTCACCCAGGCGCAAAAGAAGATCCGAGGGTGGCACACTGAAAACAAATTACATAAAATTAGAGTTGTAGTCTTAAAAAAAATCCTCTCCACTTAAGAAGGTTATGGACAGCATGTACTCGTGTAAGTGCGATCTACGAAAAATACAACCCTGGTGTAATGAATTGTTATTGTCTTTTGAAAATTTTCATAATCTCCATCATACCAGGCTTGTATCTTTTCGTAGATCGCACGCTTTGTATGATGGTGTATCACGGCCTTAAGCTTAAATTAGACGTGACATAGCCATAATGTCATAGCCATAACCAAACCAAAATTCAATTGGTTGCTATGGTGAGAGTTATGGCGTTATGTCACGTCACGTATAATCAAATACAGTGTTGCCCATTAGTTTGTTTCGAACGGCTGTTTTCTATGGCTATGGCTATGTCACGTCTGATTGAACCTTAAAGGTTCAAGGCTCATTACTTTAAACATTGTAGCCATTTTAATTGTAAAGTTACACAGAAAAAAATATCATCCAAATGCAACCAACAAAACAAATTGTTAATATATAATTTAATTGACTATGACAAAAAGATTAATTGTATTTACAAATCTTTTTTTCTGTGTACTTCAAAGGCGATTGAATACTATAAATATCAACGATGAATGGGCATAGACAATGTTATGGTGGTATTTTTTAGTCTGACCAGACATTGAACCCGGGCTCTCGAATACCGCCAACGCACTAACTGCTTTCTAACATCTAATACCTTTTTAGAAAGTTGAGTTTGATTTCCCAACACACCCCACTAAATGTAGTCCTTTTAAATTATGTGCAATTTGTGCAATTTCTTAGAGTCCTACTTACTTGTCGACACAATGGGCTGCCGTTATTGCCCAGTTTTCATTTAGCAAAGCTGCCCCACATTTGTGCAAATATGTTGAGGTGCGCCATTGTCGTAAAGAGATTTGCCAGGGCCAACGGCCAAAGGCGGCATTAGAGCCACCAACAATACGCGGCTCCGGAAACATACGACGACCACAAACTGTATATAGAGAACACAAATAGAAAACATTTTTTTATAGTCAATTGTGGATTGTATAAAAGTGAACTGACCAACCTTGTCTAAAGTCAACATCTTCTAGGCCGTTGATGGGATTTAAGGTGGTGGAGTTGAGATTTAAACCTTCTGTTGTCACTCCTTCCGTGCTGACGCCACTTGGGGTTGTGCTGCTAGTGGATGTCACTCCTTCAGTGGTGAAATGTGTAGAAGACTCAGACATAGTGCTCGATTCTATTGGTTTTTCGGTTAATGGTGTGGTGGATGTAGTTGTGGTAGCTTCTGTAGTTGTGCTGGTGGTGGTGGTGGTGTTGGAAGTGGTAGTGGTGGGTTTTGGCATAAGAACAGGTCTTTGTGGTGGTGATATGATAATTGTAGTATTGTTCATCACCGCACTAACGCTAGAGGAAACAGAAACATCCATCTCTTCAAAGCTGACATTTTCGGATGCAGGTTCTGAAAATGGAATTTATTAATTTAAAATGTTTAACATTTTGAAAGTCTAGGATTCACTATCCTACATAATTATGCAATTTTTAAACAAAATACAGTTCTGGACAATAACAATTCATCAGATCAGGGTTGTATTTTTGCGTAAGATAGTGAGTTTTGGCCTTAAGCGATGTCGGTTTTTGTTGCAATTTTGCGCTGGGCCGTTCAATATTTACCTTCTACTTTGTTGTGGGTGTTTAAAGGAGTTTGACTGGTTACTGGGATCCAGTCTGTAATTAAGGGTTTATTTGGATCCACGGGCTCTCCATCGATATTTGTCCACGTTACCAGGCCGGGCTTGTGGGTTGTAGAAGTTACGACCGGTTGTTGTGTTATGGCAGGAGTAGTTGTGGCTATTGTTTTTGGCGTTGTAGTAATAGTTGTTGGCATTGTTGTTGTCGTAGTGGTTGTCGTTGTCGTAGTAGTTGTGAACGCTGACGTTGTTGGCATAGGTTTCCTTGTTGTGCTGCTAGTTGTTGTTGAAGTTGTTGTTGGTACGATTTTTTCTGCCGCCTCCATTGTAGTACCCAATTGGGCGGCAGTAGTTGTTAAACTAGTGCTGACAGGCTTTGTAGTTGTGGTAATAGAGGGTTTGGGCACCTTAACAATGCTGGCTGTTGGTTTTGGTCTAGGCCGGGGAGCCAGACTTGTGCTCGGCTGGCTTGTGGTACTAGTTGTGTAACTTTGAGGCTCTGTGGTGTTATTTATCTGCATTTTTAAGTCATTTGGCGTATTTGTTGTAGTTGTATTTGTAGTTGTAGTTGTAGTTGTAGAGCTAGTGGTAGTTGTTGGCCTACGCGCGGGTTTTGTGGTGGTGGTTCTCTTGACTGTTGTTGGTTTCTTGGTGGTTGTTGGTTTTCTGGTTATTTGTGGCCTCGGTTTCATTGTAGTAATTCTATGTGTAGTGGGTGATTCCATTGTGTTGTACGTTGTATCTCTGTATTTTGTGGTTGTGGCTTTTGGTGTCGGTGTAGTTGTCGCTGTACTACTGGCGCTTGTTGATGAAGGAAGCCTTGTAGTTTTCGCTTGCATTCTTTCTGTGGTAATAAAATCAAACATGTTTGTTGCTTCAGTGGGCAGGAAGGCAGTAGTTTCCACAATTTGATAAGTGAACAGTTTTGCAGGTGGCGTTGTAGCTTCTATGGGCAATTCATCTCTCAGTTGTGTAGTTTCGCTGGTGGTGAGTATTGGGCGATTTGTGGTAGTGATGGCTGATGCTGTAGTACTTGTGGGGGACTTTTTTGTTGTTGTAGATATTGTTGTTTTCCTTTTAGTGGTTGTGTTTTGAGAAGGTTTTAAGCCAGCTGTATATTTGGTGGGTTTTACTGTGGTTCTTATCACAAAATGAGACTGTTTGTGTGTAGTTTGCTGGCTAGGCCTCGCGGTTGTAGTAGTTGTTGCTTTAGTGGGCTTAGTGGTGTTGGCATTTGTTAACGGTATAGTTGGTCTGGGGGTGTCACTTTGTGAGCTGAAAGCTAAGGATTGCGTAACACTGTTCAATATTTGGCTGACATTATATTTAGTTGCAATGTTGCTACTAATGCTAGTGCTGCTACTAATGCTAGTGCTGCTACTAATGCTATTGCTGCTATTGCCAGTGCTAAAGATGGTACTGTTGTTGTTGCTGTCTTGTTGATTTATTGGACTTAGCGTGGTAAGTTTAAACAAAGCACTGGTGGGCAGTGTTGAAGAATCTGATGTAAAGTGATGTGAAATTGTATTTTGATCTATGCTGTTATCAGCTATTTCAACTAATTCCTCTTCCTGCAATGAAATTGTTAATAAAATAATTTTTTTCTCACATCCTAATTAAATTCATATTAAAACTCACTTTAATATCACAGCATGAACCAAAATAGAAACGATCTATACAAGTACCCAAGTGAGTACCATTTCGTTTGATGCAATCAATAGCAAACATGCAAACACCAGATCTACCGGATTTTCTTACAATACAAGGCAAATGCCGTATATTTCTACCAGATTGAACTAAAACGTGCAAAAAAAGGAAGTCATTTAAAAGAAATTTAAATGTATGAATGTTAATTTGATATGCAATAAAATGAAATGGTCAGAACAGTATGTGCTCTGCTATTTTCTGTTAAGTACTTTCAAACTGGGTTAAATTTTGGCATTTAAAGTATTCCTTATTTTCGTAGAAGTTGATTGCTTCTTATTGAGTAATTTTATATAATTAAAGTAATAAATTTGCAAATAACTTCCTCCAATTTATATGGAGAGAAAAGTATTTATTGTATATGAAGTTGTGACTTGTATCTGTAAAATGCGGTCAGTAAACGGCAAATTGTTATGAGATTAATACATACATACATATCGCTCAATTACTTCAATAGTGTTACAACTCAAAAAAACTAGTTTTGCAGAACACGCATTTAAAGTTTTAAATTTACAAACAACACAATGAAGACTTGCAAAAATATTCTTCTCTCACGAGGTGGTAGTACAAGCTATTTATATGAAATTTTTACACAAGATAAAATACAAAATGCTTAATTATTTTGCATCATTAGCTCAAAAAACGCATTTTTTGAGTTATCCCACTATTGAAGTAAATGAGCGATATGTACTCGTATGTGCAAGTTGAGCCAAGTTGAGCTTAACCGTCAGCATCTCTCAATTAACAAACCAAGCATCTATAAGCATTAAGCTGATACACGCAGCATTTGTTGTGACGATAAAGAAGCCAAAGAAAAGTAAAAAAAATATTGGAAATTTCTTAAATGTTGGCCATTGTGCGAGTGAGACTGGCTATCATAATAATATTTACTACGTTCATAAAAGACGTCATTGTTAATGCCATCATTTCCTTTTTTTATGTGTCTTACAATATGATAGCAGAAATTTTTCTTAAATATTTGTTCAACAAAAATGTGAAGCGCTTAAGGAGATATATATATTTAAGATTCTTTTAAATGAAATAAACTGTCAATAAACCGAATTATTAGCCATATTTTGAGTTAAAATTAACGTCAATTGTATACCAAATAAAAGACGAATATTAAAGAGAAAGCAAAAGAGCTTCGGTCTATTAGACCGACACCACCCAGCTGGTCAGTGTGTGCAGCTATGATTCCGTTTTGATATGTGATCAAATATTTGGATTTTTTTTAATAAAAATTGATTGAAAAATTAAATAAATCAAAACTAAAAAAATTGCAAAATTAAAAAAAGATGCCGAAAATAAAAATCGCCAAAATGAAAAAAAAACGCTTAAATGAAAAATACACCAAAAATAAAATAAATCGCTAAAATGCAAAAAAAAAAAAATTTCACCAAAAATTAAAAGGTCGCTAAAAAACTAAAAAAATCGCCAAAACGACGAAAAGGCCAAAAATGAAAATATCGCTAAAATGAAAAATATGTATGTATTGTAAGAAAGTCCTCAAAACCGAAAAAATCGCCAAAAAGAAAAGAAAACGTCAAAACCAAAAAATCGCTAAAAACCTCAAAAATTGCCAAAACGAGAAAAACGCCAAAACAAAATAAATCGCTAAAACGAAAAATACTTATTGTAAAAAACTTCCACAACAAACGAAAAAATCGCCAAAAAGAAAAAACGCCAAAACTAAAAATTTTTCAATACTAAAAAAATTGCCAAAAACCAAAAAAATCGCCAAAACGAAAAACGCGCCAAAGCAAAAAAAAAGCGCTAAAATGAAAAGTATTAAAAAACCAAAAAAAAAAACCTGAAAACGAAAAAAAACACCAAAACAAAAAAATCGTCAATACCAAAAAAATCGGAAAAAATAAACAAGCGTCAAAACTAAAAATTTCGTGTATATTGCATATTGCTAATTTCAAGTAAAAAGGCCCTAACTCAAATAGTTGTCACTTTGCAGAAGAAGCTAAAAACATACAGCCTTTGTAACTTTGCAGAAAAAGCTAAAAACATGCAGCCTTATTTGTAATAATGACTAGCATTTACCCGCGGCTCCGCTCTCGTTGATCTGATATTTTGAAAACTATACTTATAATTTATGAATTTAAAGATATTAAAAAACAGAATAAACACCTTCTTTAAAATTGGTTAAACAGTCAAACCTCAAACGAAAATTAGCCGAATCAGTCCAAAAATACGTTTTTTGGAAAAAATCCGAACCAAATATAAAAAATCCGGTTCCGAACCGGTTAAAAACTGCGCTATGTGTGACGCTGGCAATGTAGCTTTTCATTGAAAGAAAGAATTTTCAAAGGAAATCGCTGTAGTCTTTAGTGGCTCCTAATCTTTCTATCAATACTCACGTGCTGCCTATCATTGAGTTATAAAATATTTATTTTTTTCCAATTAACAGGCGACCCATTTTTCATATGCTTGCCAGGCTTTTAAGCTTAAAAAGCTTGTTAATGTTCAAATAAATAATAAGATTGTTTTATGTTTGTTTTTTATTAGTATTATGAAACTTCAAAAAAAACAAAAAAATAAATAAATAAGTAGAAAATCAACAGCAACATGAACTTGTCAAGCCAAGCTCTCTGTTCCCTAGAAAAAAAAATATAATAAAAAACTAAATTTTCTCACTCTTCTTCAAACTCCAAATCAAACAAAGTGTCAGTTAATCTCTATTTTTTTATCGTTCAGCAATTAAGGTCAGTTATGTTTAAGACTTGACTTTACACTAAGGTGAGTTTGCGCTTTAATCTCCATCCAACCCAGACACATGTCCAGGAAAGTCCATAATTTTATTTAAGATTTTTCTGTTTAAAGTAAAAATAAAAAACTACAAAAAAAAAGATTTTACAAGAAGATAAAAATAAATGTTTTAAAGTGAAAGGAATTTGAAGACGTGAAAAAACAGCAACTGAAGTTTATTTTTATTTTTTAAATATCACGGCAGCCGGGAGTTTCAAATATAAGTATATATTAAAAAAAAAGAATAATAAATAAATAAAAGTAAAAATTAATCAGAATGATTTGCATGTAGAGGAAGAAGTAAGAGAAGTGAACAAGTAAAAAATTGTTAATGACCCATCCATATACATTCGGCTTCAGAAGTTGTTTTCTTTTTAATTTGTACAAATACTTTAACGTACGCAGGTGGTTTGCAAAGTTTCTGTAAAACGTTTGTAAAGAAACTGGATGAAAGTTTCTTTAAAACGTTTGTAAAGAAAATGGTTGGCTAAAATTATGGAAAAATTGTAAATGATTAATTGAAAAACGGTTTGAAAATATACAAAGTGATAGTTTTCCTAACAAATCATAATATAGGCAAACCCCGCTGTAACGAACGAATGTGAGGCCTTTTTTGTCGTTCGATATACAGAGCACGCACACATTTAGCAAAACATTCGCTAAAAATATATTGCTAGCAAGGTTTTCTTTTGTTTTATTATTTTTTTTATCATTCGTTATATCCAGTATATCGGATGTTCGTTAAAGCGAGCTTAGTTATATCGAGATTGGCCTGTATAATAAGAACCAAATGATCTTTAATAATTTCCTTGTAAATGTATTCATACACTTGTAAAAAAATTTTTCGTCACATATTGAAAAAATGAAGCACATGTCTTACCAAAAGCTTATTCATACTAAATTTTTCGTGCGAAATTGATTTTATTTAAAATCTTGCAGCAGATTTTGTTGAAGATTCTTCACAGATATAGATTGAAAAGAAGTGATTTATCAAAACTCACTAAATTCTAATATGCCTAAGCATATAATTTTAAAGTGAAAGGAGTTTTTTTTACTTCAGTTTCAATTAAATCTCACAGGTATCCGCAATTTTTGTTAACTCTAAGAAAAATTACAATAATATGGAACAGAAATAATAGTTTGTTTTAAACAAACAAACTATTATATGTGGAGTTTATATTTTATTTGTTAATGCAAACTATTGTTGGGTTGCAAAAAAAAAACTTAAAACAAATATCTTAGTTGGTTAATTTAACCAATATAAGTAGTAATTATTTAACGTGTGATTAAATTACTTTTTTACTTAGTATATTTCATTATTATATGCAACAATGCGTCAATATATCTACGAAGAAAAATAAATTATAATTGTTACTATTTCGTTGGTTAAAGTAACCTAATTAAATTGTTAATATAATGTCTTCCAAATTACCCTTAAGCTTTTTATGTTACTTGAAATATTTCTCTCTCTCTCTCTCTTTATAATAACTATTCGGTTTACAAATTTTTTCAAACCACTTATAAAAAGTAGTTAATGTGTATTTCTTTGCACAATATTTGGACGCCCTCATGCATATATATGAATCTTTCGGTGGCAGGAGTCGTCAATTGTAATGTTTTTGATTTTCTTTCCAACCTTTTTCTTAATATAATTTAAAAGAAAATTTTCGCTTTTATTATGATGATTTTCTTGAATAAAATTACTTGACAACTTAAAAACTTTTTTCAGTTCGTTCAAAAATGTCAACTGTGCACAGATGTTGAGCAGTTGCAAAATATGAGCAATAGCTAATCACGCATACGCAGTAAAACTTGGTGAAAATGCATCAATTTGCTGAATTTACGAAGGGACCCTATTTTTTACTATGATGTGCGAATGTATGCATGTGTGTGTATGTATCTTTTAAATTAATAATGACTTATCGTGTTAAACCAAATTTGCTTAATTTTAAAGACTCACTTACATATCGTAAAAATTTTGCAAACGTTATTTTTATAGCTTTGATAGTTTTGAATTGAATAAAAGTAAAGTAAAACAATAGAAGTAAAAAAAACAATTCTTATGAAAAGAGAACACTTTCTTCACTCAACACTGATATTAAGAGCTTTTAAGCACACAATGTTAAATAATTCAACGCTGGAATACCACTATGTTAACTTTGCTGTTCTTTAGACAAAATACTAACTATTTAGAATAAATGATAATTGAATAGAGAACAAGAGAGATTTTTAAGAAATTATTACTTTTTAAATGAAAATGTAAATTTTTTTTTGTAGAAAAAAAAACACCATAAGGAAATAATTTTAAATTTTTACTTGTTTTTTTTTTTTTGGTTAAGCTACGTCTATATGGCCTTATGTTCTTTGCAAGAATTACAGGATACAATATAATATATAACGTCTATATGCACTTCTTTCCGGTCAGTAAACTTTAACCCAAAAGATATTGAAATTAACTAAATAACTTTCTGTGTTTATAGTAAGACTCGTAATACGTGAGAATCACTATATACAAACATAATAAGTTTAAAAGATTCAAACATGACTCTTTACAAAAGAAGCATTTTTATTCGATTTTGTAGGTATATATTTGATTTTCTAACACCTTCTTATAAGGAAATATGCGTAATATTTATTGAAGGTGTTTCTTTGGATATATGTATGTATTACTTAAGTTTAAGCTTAATTGCATATATGTATTTTGAATATTAAAAAAAAAGCATTTTAATTTAAAAATTAAATTAGTTTTACTTGCGAATACTTTTCTATCCGCCCTCGTATGCCTTAAAACCATCATATTTATTTACAACAACAGCAAAAATAGAAGGAAACATAGTAAAAAATTTGTAATATGTGAAACAGCACGTGACCTACTTTCATTGTGACAACCAAAATAGCAAAAAAAAAACAAAAAAACAACACCGATAAAAAAAACCTCTAAAAAATACAAACAATAAATATCTACTCTCTCGGACACGTACAAGTACAGCTTGTGTGCATGTGTGTGTGTGTGTGTGTGTGTGTGTGTGTGTGTGTGTGTGTGTGTGTGTGTGTGGATGTTTTAAGTCGTTGGGTTAAATCACCCACAAAACACAACAACTACAACGAGTTGCATGCATACTTCCAAGCGAACATAAAAGCGGTTTCTTGTATTGAAATCCCATATTCCATATTCAAATTCATGAGACTTAACACATGCTCACAAAATCCAAAGATGTATAATACCACTACACTGCCAACTACACACCAACAGCCAACTTCGCTGCCTTAAGCAAACAGCGCTGCAGCTCTTTGCCATTTGTTGCTGCTGCTGCGAAGTAGCATATTTGTAGGCTTATTTGATATTGCTTGAGACTTTGCAGATACATACATACATACATACATACATATTTGTTTTTCGTACCTAAACAATGTTTTTATGTGCAATTTGATTTGTTTATAAACTTCAGACGCTTGACCTAAAATTTATGTAATAATTAACTTAATTTTCAAGCAAACTTCTATTACACTTCAAAGTACTAAATGTTGGCTGCTTTTGCAACCGTTAATACTGTTGAGAGCCTTATACCAACAGCTGCTCCGCACTGATTTACTTTTGTGGCGAAAAATATGCTGCTTTGCATTTGCTGCTTGTACTCGTACTATAAATTATTTAATGCAAACCTTAATATTGCAAAAATTGCTTTTAATTTTACAAGGATTTCACTGTTGTTATTGTAACTCCCAGATGCTGCAGACATTTGTTTGGTAGTAGATTATATTTTTTTTGCAAAAAAAAAGTTTTATGTATTTATGACTATAATTTTTCCATTTAATATTTTTGTTGTTTTTTTCTAAATAAAGAGAAAGTGTGGGCAAAATTTATAATATTGCGACTTTTATTCGCTTAAATTATTTAAGCGAAAAAGTCAAGAATAGATTCAGTAAAGTGCGACTTTGTCTCTCATACGAAGAGTTCCCTACGAACGCTATATGTGACTTTCTCCGAGAAAAGGGACCTAGTGTGTGAAAATGAAGTTTTGAGAAAAACGCATTTCATCTTATTCTACACCCTTCTAGGTACCTGAATCCACTCTTAAGTCCAAACTCGTTTTTTGAAACACTAGGTCCCTTTTCTCGGAGAAGGTCACATATATAGATATATGTAATACTATACGCACTCTAGCCTATATAATAGAATATCTTATCTGATGTAGATAAAAAAGTAATTTAAGTACCCGGTAAACTTTAATGTTTTTGGCGTTTTTAGAGCTATGCTATTTATGCCACAAAGAAGCTAGGACGTGATTTTGATAACAAAAGTAATCGACACTATTACAGTTATGAATTTAGTTTTGTCTTGATTGATTTGTACTTAAAACCAGAGTATGAAAATGATCGAAAAAAAGTGTTTGATTTTGCTTTGTTTCATTCTTTGAAGTGAGTGAAACAAAAACAATGACAAAAAAATTAGTGTATCGTACGCAGCTAGAAAATAAAACAATGGGAACTAAATTGAAATGTTTTGAAATATTTGCGGCGAATTTGACATTATATAATATAATTTTATTACAATTTTATTTAACAAATAACATTTGTTTAATATAGCTAAATAGCATAGCTGTAGCCGGGTGTTCTAAGACACCTCTCCAGGGCTGTCAGATATGGCGATCTTTAAACTTGTTTGGCGTTCAAAAATTTGGTTTTGCGACATGGCGATTTTTCTGGCGAAAAATAAATTTGTTGGCTATTTTTCAACAAAATTAAACGTCAAAATTTTTGAAGTTTAGCAAATAAATCCTTCAAAATAGCGTCCGCCAGTAAGTAAAGCAGTTTAATTTTTATGATTATTTCTCATAATAATTACAGTAATTAATGCGTTTTGAGTTTGGATGAGAAAAATTTACAAGAAATAATTTTTGGCGATTTTATTTTTAGTTTTGGCGGTTTTATGCTAAATTTTTGTACGATTTGTTTATAAAAATTTATATTAAAAAAAGTGTTATATAAAAACAATTATTTTTATATCAAATATATATTGAGAAAAACTGTTTTTGGCGATTTTAAAAATCAATTTGGCGAAATAGGTCGAAACAATCTAACAACCCTGCACCTCTCTTCTTTTTTTTTTTATTTTTGGGGCTTTTTTTTTTGTGATTTTTTCGGTCTTTGGCAATTTAGTTTAGTCTTAGCGATTTTTTTTAGTTTGGACGTTTTTTAGGTTTTGGGATTTTTTTTGTTTGGGCAATTTTTTAGTTTCAGCGCTTTTTAAGGATTTCAAGAGCAAGGTTTACAAGATACAGCAAGTTTTCAAAATTTCATACTCAAAATTATATTAACTGATAGAATACCCTTTGATTTTGATTTTTTTAAATTTCAGTGTTAATTGGTGTAGTCCGCATAAAAATACACTAATGCTGAGTACACACTATGGCATTTTGTGACATCGCAATAGGGTACTAGTAGCAAAGTTTGTCATTTCCAATATTTTTCGTTGCTTTCTATATAAAAACACATAATGTGAACGGCGTTGCACACATTTAGAAAATGACAAAACAAGAAATGCCAGATGTAAACTCGGTATAACTTTGAAAATTTCAAGTGTTGATTTGTATAAATGTCTGTATATTACATTAGGATTTAAAAATTTTTCGTTACTCGCTTTAGAATACCCTTTAATTTTTAACTGTCATATTCTTGTTGTTGTAAAAGCCAAAGTTCTACAAAGTCCGTAGTGCTTATGGTTCTGGAAATAACAGCCTGTGACGGATACACGGCCATTATAGCGAAAAGAATAGGGTCGCTTTTCACCTTTGGTGCACGAAATCCTTAAAATTAAACTGTTTTTTCGTTATGTCGTGAAAGGAATATTTTTTTTTAAGAGAAGTAACACTTAGGCAATGAATGCCTTTTACTATTACTAGGTGTTGCCTTCTTTAGAAAAGAGATAGTGATAGAGAAGACAGGTGGTGAAAAAAGAGATTGAGGAAAGCTTCATTCTTTTACAACTCTGCTCTTTGAACGTTTTTAATAATGCAGAGTTCTAGCGCCTCTGGTGGCAATGAGGCGTATTAAATTTTCAAAGCTGTGCTTAGTAGCCCTTTTAATGCTTATTCGTTAATTTAATAATTTGGTGCGGAGAAGAGAGTTCGGAAAAATCTTTTCTCTTCTCGTCTTTCACCGCACTGTGGGATGATGTCATACAGTTTTATCAATCAAAAACTGTAGAAGTGGTCCCATAGATCATTATATGGACTGAATTAAGAAAAGATTTCATTTTCATGGAACTAGGCCATCACCAGCATATAAAAAGATTTTCTATGCAATTTCAATGAAATTTTTTTCATAAGCCCAATAGCATATTTGGAAACTATTTTAGCTTTTTGTGTTAAAGTTATTGCATTATGAAATTAGTTTCAAATGTTGGGACTTATTTTATTGCCACATTTGGGACCAATTAATTTTTTTTTTTGGAACTTAAGAAATAAATCTATCTCAGAATAGGTCACGCGCGACGAATTTCGTTGTACGGTGGTGTTGTGTTCATTTTCATATGCACAAATGTGTTTTATTTCTTATGACGAAAGTTCGCACTGAAAAATTCGTCGTTCGTCCCAGTTGTGTTCCTAGCCTTAATTCATAAAATTTTGTTGGAACTTAATTATTTGATTTTATTCTATTATTTGATTTAGTTCCAATTCCAATACGTTCGAAAGCATCTCATATTTTTTAAACTTTCAATTTGTGGTGGGTGTGCCTTTTATTTTAGAAATATCTTATTAAAAATTCACACTGCAAAATAGAAATAGCAAACCTGTTTGCAACCCAAATGTATGTATGTGCCTTCGCTTATTTCTATGTCTGTTTGTTTATTTGTTTGTTTTTCTAATGAACTTGTAACACTTGTTACGTACAAATCAATTTCAACATGCAGGTGCTTAGCACTTCATGTAACGTTGAACGTCTAAATCTAAATCTAAGGACAATCTAATGGCAAACAAGAACTTTTAAAAAGAAATTAAATTAAATAAATGTATGTACGTAAAACAAAAGAACTAGAAGCTGCTCTAGACATTTATTTCTGCTTCAAATTGGTAACGTCTTTGGAATTTCCTCTTGCATCCATTGCATCTTTGTGTGATTGCACTCGTCTATCTAACACACCCACCATTTGTTTTCATTTGCGCTAAGTTGCTGTTAGCAACCTGTCTGTCTCCCAAACTGTCTGTCTGTGTATCTCATGTGCCTCAACGTTCCACTTTTGTTTGAAAACTAAAATAAAATAACTTTTTTTCTTCCAACACTCTCTGAGTGTCAGTCTCTTAGTCATTCAGTCAGTTCAGCTGTCAGTTTATGTTTTTTCTTTTTATCTTTTTCTGTTTTTTTTTCTTAATATTAAGAAGAACAAACAGCTCAGTTTAACTTTCTCTCACGTAATTATCTAAACGATTTTTATCTTTTCGAAAAGTAAAGATTTGTGTAGACGTTTTTGTTGTTGTAGTATTTTTGTATTTATATTGTAAATTAAAATAAAAAGTACAAATATTGAAACAATAAATACTTGTTAAAAAAAATTAAAACAGAAAAAAAACTTTATAGCAATAAATAAAAAACTCCAAAAAACAGACAACCGAAAATAAAAAGCATTAAAAAAATTACTTCAATATTAATTTATTCACTGGCAGAATGGGGTAACTAGAGATAATTTATTTTAAGGAAAAGTCTTTTTTATTGTACGGAAGACAAAATGTGGAAAGGAACCCTTTTGTCTTGTCTCAGCAGCGGATCTGAAATTTTCACAGGGTTTAGAAAGTACTTTAACCCTTCTAAGGGTTCCATACACCAAAAGTGAAAGAGAACCCTATTGGTTTAGCTACGATGCCCGTCCGTCCGTCCGTCTGTCTATTCATCCCAGGATGTTTTCCCGAAAACCGGACCTCTTTACATTTCTACTGAATATGTAAAACTTTAGCCGCTACAACAATAAATATTTTACAGTTAAAAATTAAAGGGTGTTCTAAAGCTAGCAACGGAACATATTGAAATCCTAATATAATATACAGAAAATTATATATAGACACAAAGTTAGTGAATTTTTATGCAGCCTACAACAATTAACACTGAAATACAAAAAAAAAATTAATTAAAGGGTATTCTATTAGTTAAAGTAATTTTGACTATGTCATTTTGACAAGTTGCTGTATCTTGGAAACGGTAAGAGTCAAACACTTGAAATTTTCAAAACGCTAAAGCTAAAAATCGCAAAATTATAAAATCGCCAAAGACCGAAAAAATCACTAAAAACGGAAGAAAGCCAAACTAAAAAAATCTCTAAAACTAGAATTTGTCGCCAAAAACTGAAAAAATTGCCAAAATGAAAAAAATCGCCAAAATGAAAAAAATCACCACAATGAAAAAAAGCCAAAATTCGAAAAAATCGCCAAAACGATACAAAGCGCCAAAATTAAAAAATATCGCTTAAACTAAAATAAATTGCCAAAACCGAAAAAACGCCAAGAACGCAAAATCTCCAAAAACCGAAGAAAATCGCCAAAACGAAAAAAGCACCAAAACGAAAAAATATCGGTCAAACTAAAAAAAATTGCCAAAACCAAAAAAAAAACCTGAAAATTTACAAAATCTCCAAAAACCGAAAAAAATCGCCAAAACGACAAAAGCAATAAAACTAAAAAAGCACCAAAACTAAAAAATATCGCTTAAACTAAAAAAAATGCCAAAACCGAAAAAACGCATAAAAAAATCGCAAAAAATGTCAAAACTAACAAAAACACAAAAAATCGAAAAAATCCCTAAAACGAAAAAAGCTGCCAAAAAATAAGAAAAAGCGCCAAATCTAAAAAGAATAAATAAATCCCGGAAAATTGGTTACCGTGCACTAATTTTTTTTTAAATGTCTTCATCAGGAAAGATATTTGCTTATGTAGGCTAAAGTTCCGAAAAAAAAAAAACGAAAAATGCGTAAAAAACGTCAAAAATCTAAAAAAAATCCCAAAAATTAAAAAAAGCACCAAAACAAAAAAAATGCGAGAATAAAACCTAAAATATAGTATTGAAAAAAAAAATCGAAAAAATCGCTAAAAAACCCCTAGAATTAAAAAAAGAAAAAAATCTAAAAAAGCGCCAAAACAAAGAAAACTATCAAAACTAAAAAATCCCTAAAAACTCGAAAAAAGTTTAGTTTGTACTTAGAATTTAAAAAAGAATTTATACATGAGATATAATATATGATTATATAGTCTGAAGTTCGTATAGTATTAATTATGTAGTGTCCATACGGACACACTCGTGTGCGAGTCAAAGTCTAACTTTGCTAAATCTATTTTTGTTTCGGTTTGCTGGGACAAAAGAATTGTATTTTGTACATTTTTATAACAAAATTATTTTTCTTAGCAAGGATAAAAATATTAAGGGAAATATTTGGTTTTCACTGGCACAACAGATACATAAATATGTACAACAGGGTTGGCAAAATTGGTACAATTGTACTTTTTTTTTTTTGGTACTATTCAAACCCCAAAGTTGAATAGTAAATTAATGGTTAATTTAGTACATTTAAGGAATCTCCCCAGTTTCGCTCCATATTTATTTTCCGATATTTATAACAATTACGTAAATTTTCACTTTTGGACAATTAAACTCACTTGAAAACAGTATTGTGAAAGTAAACTACAATGAAAAAAAAATGTGAATTCTCCCATTTATAAATTATTGTTCTCCTAAATTCCTAAAGACATGCTATTTATTTGTATATTCTAAATTTCAACTCAAACTTGTGTAGCCATATGCTTTAGCATCCAAACTTGCAAACAAATTTATGAAAACGATTCGGTAGCCGGAAGATAGACGACAAAAATATGTAATTTGAACTAAAAAATCTTTTATTACAATTAAGTTAAAAAAAAGTATTTTTTTTTTTTTTTAGTTTTTGGTACAATTTTAAAATTCTCAATCCCATCCCTGATACATCTGTACGTATTCATTTTAAGAGTACTGACTGTGACTTCAGTTTTTGTTGTCAGCATAATGCTTGCTCATTTATGCAAGTTTAATTATACACAAGTTTTGGCCATACTTTATTGTCTACTCTTGCACATGCTTAATTCATAATATGTACAGATGTTTTTTTGACTAGCTACAAATTGCAAACATTAATTATTGCCAAACAAGTCTTTGAAACAACTAAAAAGAAAGATGGCAAAACCTTTCTTTTCATGGTTAATAATAATGCAACAGCATCCAATTACTCTGGCGCATAAAGAGTATAAACATATGTACATATATGCAGCATTAAAATTTTATATTCACAACAAATTATAGACACGATGCATTTAAGCATTATGTTCAAAAAAAAAGGAAAAAAACAAGCGAAAAGTTGTAGAATTAGATGATACGATACATGTTCGTTCGTGCACAGTTTTGATGGTGAAGACAACATCTAACAACCATACTAACGGCACAGCGACATACATTTTAAACACACAACAACAACAACAACAACAACTCCAAGATCAAGCCTGTTGATCTTCCAACTAATGACTTTTACTCGTAACAATTTTAAATTTACTCATGCCAGGCAAATAAAAGAAAATAGAAGAAATTTATGAACATAAATGCATACATACATAAATACATACATACATACATATACATATGTGAATGTACATAAGTTGTGTGTTGTTGTGTCGAAAAGTTGTTTTAAAATTAGTGCCAATTTCTAGTGGTGTCGGTTTTCGGTTAAAGTGGTTTTAATAAACATTACAGGTATCAAGTGTTTTGCATATGGAGTGTCATAGATATGACTGGGAATATGGAGGAATTAAAGATGCAAACAGGTTTGACACTACTGACTTTAAGTAAAAAATATAGTGGTAAATATTTTGTTGCCATTTTTGAAATGGTCTGTCTGTCTGTCTGTCTGTCTTATCTTTCTCTGCTGTTAGAAAATTTATTTGTTGTGCACTTAACATAAGCAATATAATAACAAAAGTTTGTGTTCATTCTTTTAAAAGTTTTTTATTTTTTTATTTATAGACCACTTTTTTTAAAGGCTTAATAGTGTATTTATATATGAGCGAAACCTATTACTCGTAGATTTTGAGCAAAATCTAGCAGATTTCGAGTAGATTTGCTGTACAAAAGAAAAGCTACTGTGTCACTAGAATTTGTCGAAATCTATTTAAAATGTAGTGGAACTTAGGCTCAAATTCACAGTCGTTAGTTAACTCATGAAGGTGGTTTAACCAATGAAATTTATAACAAGTTAAACCATGGGCGTTAGTTAATTATAGACTGTGAATTTAGACCTTAATGATGCCTCTATAATTTTTTCAAAATTGTACTTAAAATTTAAAAATTTACTTTACAAATTTTATATATTAGATATATTGCAGTTGTTGGGTTGTATATTATGTAGCTCGTCTGTAGAGAACACGATTTTATGTACATAAATATGCAGAAATAAGGGAACTTAGTAAATGCTAGACATGACAAAATGCTCTGCAGTGAAATCACTTACGTACTGGAATTAGAATCCAGGATGTTAGAAGCAACTTTCAATTGTTTCCCAAATCTGGTCGGTTCCACTAACCTTTCATCTTTCTCTACGCATCCGTTGTAGTCATATCGAGCCATAACCGCCAAAACAGCTTAACCGAGACATGCTTCGGGCCGCTTTTTTTGACGCAAATCGATCGCAAAGAACCGATTTTGGTTAAAAAAAATAAGTTCGAAAATTATGTCTCTTAAGCTCTTTTTTTTGGCGGTTGGGGCACGATATTTTGCTTTTATTTTTTAATTTTACCCAATCTGCAAGCTTATTTAAATGTTATTTTCTTATTTTTATACGACTTTAAAGTAATGGGTGTTTTTTATTGAGGTATAGAACTTTAAGTTGGCATCACTTTTTTAACTGGCGGCCATTTTGTCAGCTGTCAAGTGATTAATATTTAGTTTGGTTTGCCATTTCATCATGAACAGGTTGACAAAAGAACAACGCTTGCAAATCGTGCAAATTTATTTCGAAAATAATGGTTCAGTTCGCGAAGTTTACCGCAAGCTCCGTCCATTTTATGGTCGACATAATCGTCCATCAGAGCAATTAATTCGGTTAACCATGGATCGTTTTCGCACTACGTTTACTCTATGTGATAATACGCATCCGCAGAGACGTCGAACAGTGCGCACCGAAGAAACAATTGCCGCTGTAGAGCAAAGTGTTGAAGAGGACCCGAATGAATCGATTCGCCACCGTGCACAGCAATTGGAGCTTTGTCTTTGACTATTTTGTTCCCGAATTGGATGGCATGAATGTGGATGAGTTGTGGTTCCAACAAGACGGCGCTACATGCCACACAGCGCACGTCACAATCGATTTATTGAAGGAAACATTCGATGAGCGCATAATTTCGCGGAATGGACCTGTCAATTGGCCACCAAGATCGTGTGATTTGACACCATTGGATTATTTTCTTTGGGGATATGTGAAGTTGCTCGTCTACGCCAACAAACCAGAAACGTTAGGGGACTTGGAAGCCAACATTCGTGGCGTTATTGCCAACATACGGCCCCATATGCTCGAAAAAGTGGTTGAAAATTGGACCTGTAGAATTGGCTTTATTCGAGCCAGCCGCGGCGGCCACATGCCCGAAATCATATTTAAACATTAATGGCATAAAATTATCCTTCCAATAATGCCAAATTGATGGACATTAAAACGATTTTCTTGTGTTTTATTTCAATTCGAAGTTCTATACCTTTAAAAAAAAAGAGCTTCTCAATTATATTGTATGCTTTATTGTATTTTGTTTTCAGTATCAGCTGATACAATATTTTTAGCATGCACAGTAGGTGTAATTCACAATAGCGAAATTTTTCATCAAATGCGCGACATAATACCGAATGAAATGTCGTTTGATCAGCATTTTCGACTACAGTCGAAGATCGAGAGTTGCGCATGATAAAGGAGTAGTCACATGGAATCCCTCACACATACGTCTTTTTCAATTGACATTAATGCAACACATGCACAGTGGGGCATCATATCTCCATAACTAAATACTAGCTGCCGTATTCATAAAAAATATTTTAGGTTTATTGAGCGCTTATTTGACGTATTTCTGTGGGAAAATTGTCAAATAAACCTGTAATAAACCTAAAATATTTTTTATGAATATGGCGGTAGAACTAATGAGGGCCACTTTTTTATATGGATAACTCTTAGAATAAACTGCAGGTTTCAACAAAATTGTTTAGGTATAGGATAGTTGGTGAGGGGGAGATGGGTGCCCTGCATACAACGCAATTATTATTTTTTCTATATCTTCAGAACTACCATAGTGGGGCACACTAACTTTGTTGAGGATAACTAACTCTTAGCACAAACTGCATGTTCCGCAAAAAATATCGTGGGTGTATAGGAGGGGGAGACGGGCACCCCCTTTATAAAGTAATTATTCATTAATTAATAAACATTATTTTTTTATATAAGAAATACCGCAGCAGAAATGAAATGCATATAAACGTTGCTTAACCAACAAAACAACAAAACAAAAAATCATGTTTTGTTTATTCACGTATGAACGCTCCTGATGTACAGCCAGCCATTCACTGGATACGAATTATCCAAAAATAGATTATTTAGCAAGCCTAAGAAATTTAACTTGAAACACACACGCCTGACTCACGCGTGACTAATGCGTGACTCATGCGTGACTCATGCGTGACTAATGCGTGACTCATGCGTGACATTTGCACATCAACAAGGACAAAAACAACAGCATTAAAAGTGTTAGCAGAAGACGTCAAGCGCTTATTGTTGCTATACGCAACGCGTGACTTTAATGCGTGATTACAAAAGCACTGTTACCTGTTTCACATTTATTTGAATGTAGGGATGTAGAATTTAATGCTTTTTGAAAATTTTTTTTTTAAGTAATCCGTGAAATCTATGTGCGATAGAGTAGGTTGACACAATGAATACTTTCTTGATGAAAGGCTTCTTTAATAAGTTTTCTCCAAATGTTTATTTAACGCGGATTATTCAAGACTCTTTTTGCGAATTGGACGCTTATCAAAGTTTTATTAATGGATTTTATATCTCCCAAGATATGGCATATAAAACTTAAAAATCATATACATATCTAGTTTAAACAAATTGAAAATAGTACGAAAAGAGCTCACCTTAATGTACTGACTTAATTAAAATACACAAAAAGAAAATTGTGTTCACCAAAAACTTACACTGTGCTAAGCTGGGATTATCCACGAAAACGGGACTTGATGTAACGCCATTGATTGAGGCCAAGAACGCTAACGTTACCACAATACAGACAATATTCAATGTGCTGCTGCTGATGGTGGTGCTTTGCACTATGGGTATACTATTACACTCTGTCAACTTTTCATGGCGATAATGCTGACGATGGTGACGTTTTCTTGGCTGCTGCTGTTTTTGCTGCTGCTGCTGCTGCTGCTGCTGTGAATAATGCTTTTGTGATGCTGATAATGCTGTTGTGGATTTTGTGCGCAACTGTGTAAAACAGTTCCTTAATTTCATTAGCATTGTGGTTGTATTTTGTTTTACTAAAAGGCAGGTGGTGTTAATGCTGTTGCTCTGTCTATTATTTCCGGCATGCTGTTGCTGTTGTTGGTTAGAATGTTGCTGCTGCAGTGGCTTTTGCTCTTCACAATTGTTGCTGTATCGTTTGTAAGCAATGGGAGGCGAACTGCTGCTGCTATTTAATAGTTTTCTAGTCCCCATCTGTAAAAATTATGATAAAGTTTTTTTTTAGAAATAATCTGTGTGTATTATGAAAAGAAAAAAAAATCTCTAAAATGTTGTTAACAAAAAATACAAAAATATTTCTTGCACACGATGTCGACAAGATACTTTTTACCGCTTAGTGCTGTTCCAGACTTGCAATGCTTGAATATGTGAGAGAGTGTTGAATTAGAAATATGTACTTTTTGTATTTCCCTCTCGCTCTTTTGCACTAAAAAATAAAAAGTTGCTGTCACAAAAATTGCAAGTCTGGACTGGGACTTACTTATATTTAAAACAAATATTTTGTTATTGTTGTTTTAAATACAAGTTGTCGATATCGTAGGCCAAACTGTATATCTAAAATATTTAATAATTGATTCGTCATTCAGTTACATAATTTATAAACTTATTCATATGAATCATTTATAAAGAAATTGATTTTTGCAAGGAAAAAGAAACAAAGGTACATATGTGGTTCAGTTCAGTTTATGTGAATAGTTTTTTTTTTAATAAATTAATCACATTTTAGCAAGCAACTAAATTATTTGCTTTAAGACATTGTTAACTTCTAACATAATGTTTAGTGTCCAATTTAAGTATCATTAAAAAGCCACAAGAAATGTTTAACGTTTTTTTTCGCTTTTGGCTCCCCTTTTTTTGTGATTTATGCAAACAAAAGAAAATAAACAAACAATAAGCAGATTGTTTAAATTTTTTCTTTTTTCGTTTTAGAATGTAGAACAAAAATTCGTTTCAGTCAAAAAAAAAAAAAAAAAAGAAACAAAAAAAGATACTAAAGAACTTTGTAATTTTTTTTTAAAAACTTCTTAGTGTCTGAGTTCAAGTATGTGTCTTAAGTCTTTTGTTTAGTTAGAAGATTGCTTTTCTCGTTCAGGCTTTTTTGTTGTTCTGTTCTTTTTTTTCATATGTACTTATTTATACTGTTGAACTTTTTATGTACGTTCTGGTGTCTTGCGTAACAGGTCGTTGACTCCTTAAGATGAATGACAACTGGGCTTACTTTATACTTTGTTCTGTTTTTTTTTCGAGCGTTCGCAGAAGAGGAAAAATACTCTGATTTATTTTAAATTGCAGTCAAACTTTTGAAGTTATTTCTTTGAATAGCTTGTGCAAAAGCATGACCTGTTTGTTTGTGTATTGGTTAAGAATTTCAGGATTGTGTAGTAGAGTCGTTTTAAAGTTTGAATTTAGTGAAATTCAAACAAATCAATTAAAAATGTCATGGAAGAAATGTCAAATTTAATAAAAGCTATTGAAAATTTATTTAAATCAATTAAATACTTAATGGAAGCTATAGAAAATTTATTTAAATCAAATATATATATATTTTTTTGCAAATATAAATCAGTGACTGTAATTTTCTGCTTATAAAGGATGTTTTTTTATAGAGTGACACAAGTTTAAAACATAATAAAACAGGGAAATATATTTTTAATATCAATGAAACGGGCTTTATTGGAAAGAAAGAAACTTTTATGAAATTAATGTTTAAATATGATTTCTGTCATGTGGCCGCTACGGCTGGTGCGCCATCTGGAACACCAATTTTCATCAACTTTTTGCAGCATTTGCGGCAATATTTCGCCCATAACCCTTTGAATATTGATTTTCCAGATGTTCATTTGTTTGTGGTTTATCTACGTAGACCAGGTGACTTAGCATAACCCCAAAGAAAATAAACCAATGGGGCTAAGTCACACGAGCTTGGTGTCCAATTAATTGGACCATTACGTGAAATAATTTTTGCATCAAAAGTTTCTTTGAGTAAATCAATTGTAGCGCACGCTGTGTGGCATGTAGCTCCGTTCTGTTGGAACCACATATCAGCAAGATTAATGCCACACAAAATTTCGAATCATGTTCCTATACCGTTCACCATTGACAGTAACATTGTGACCATTAACGTTTTTGAAGACAAATAGATCAATGACTCCGCCAGCCCATGAAGCGCATCAAACAGCAATTTTCTGTGGATGTAGTTAGGTTAGGTTAGGTTAGCAGGCTGCTGGTAAGGAAGGGTGAACTTTTAGAGTCCAGCTCACTTGGGTCCAATACAATGATCCCTTTGTGTTACCTGTTAATTGAAGAGAAGATAGTGAGAGAGGGTGATAGGGAAATGATAGTGATAGAGAAGACAGGTAGTGAAGGAAGAGATAGAGGATAGAGGAAGGCTTCATTCTTTTACAACTCTGCTCTTTGCACATTTTTAATAATGCAGTGTTGCAGCACCATCTGGTGTCAAATGAGGCGTATTAAATTTTGAAGCTGTGCTTAGTAACCATTTTATTGATTATTTTACTTCCCCAATTATTCTGCTACACAATGAAGGAGGGAGCTCTGATGTACATTAGGATTATTATCTGATGAAGTCGGTATAGTTTTTAGTGACCAGTGCCTTATGCCTGCATCACTAGAAGTTTTCCCACAACAACTGATACAAAGAACACTAATGCACATCAGAAAAATGCGTGGTGTTGTTATTTTTAATGACTGTCGGAGACCGGGCTCGAACCCAGGCTGCAGGTTTTTTGTAGTCAACGTGCTAACTACTTCAGCCAACGCCACTCTCTTCTGTGGATGTAATTGTGTTTCGACAAAAGCTGGTGGATTCTCCTCACTCTAAATGCGTCAATTCTGCTTATCTGCGTACCCATGCAACCAGAAATGGGCTTAATCGGAAAATCAAGTGCAGGATGAGTATGACGAATAGAACAATTATTTTGATTAAAAACGTCAACAATTTGCACACTTTGCGCTGGATTAAGTCGATTTATAAAGAAATTTCAAAGCAAACTAATAAACAATAAATTCAGTAAAGTGCGACTTTGACTCACGCACAAAGGGTTCCATACGTTCGGTTTTGAGATTTTTTTATATTGGGACTTTTTTTGCGTTTTTGGCGTTTTTTTTTGCGTTTTTGGCGTTTTTTTTTCAGTGTAAACGATTTTTTTTAGTTTTGTCGCTATTTTCTCGTTTTGGCGATTTTTTTCGGTTTTTGGCGTTTTTTTCATTTTATTGTTTATTTTAATTTTGATGATTTTTCCGGATTTTTGCGATTTATTTTAGTTTAATAATTTTTTTATTTGTGGCGATTTTTTTTTTTTGGGTTTTGGGCTATTTTTTCGGTTTGACGATTTTATAATTTTGGGATTTTTTAGCTTCAGTGCTTTTTAAGAAGAGCTTGCATATTACGGTTTCCAGGATACAGCAAGTTGTCAAAATTACATAGTCAAAATTACATTAACTGATAGAACACCCTTTAATTTAGATTTTTTTAAATTTTAGTGTTAATTGTTGTAGTCTGTATAAAAATGCACTAACTTTACAAATTTCAAGTGTATATACATACAATTGTATGTATATTACATGGGATTTTAAAATTTTTCGTTGCTCGTTTTGGAACGCCCTTTAATTTTTAACTCTCATGTATTTGTTGTTGTAGCGGTTAAAGTTGTACACACTCTGTCTAAATTTTAGGTCCGTAGCTCTTACTGTTCTCGACAGCGTAGCGAATCAATAGGGTTCCTTTTCACCTTTGGTGTACGGAACCCTAAAAAGCAGCTATCAGCTGTTAAATGGGTGCTCAAATAAATAAGTGATGCCAACTCAAGTTGTGCTAAAATAAAATGCTTAATTAGCATTAATTTGAAACTAATTTAATGTTTTTTTTTCATAATTGAGTCTCAAAATTAACTTAATGGTTTTTGCCAACTCCAGCTGTGCTTTATTTGACCTAAATCGAAAACAGCTTCAAATTTATTTACACGCAAGAAATTCTACTTACTTCCTCTTCTACAAATGTTGCTAATATTTGCACTAGGGTAAAATTGTTTGTGTTATTTTTTTTATATTTTTATTTGGTTTGTTATAGTTCTTCTATCAATATTGAGTTTATAGCTTTAACAGGTTCTTAACAAGATTTTGGCCTAATTTCATTCAATAAATGAAAATAAGTTCACATATTAATTTCTTATTTTGAGTTTTTGCCAACACTTATACACACACATACACATACATATATACACACTTACTGATACACGCACTACATACAAGACAAAAATTTAGGTCACGTTCTTTGCCTGCTGCCGGCTGAGCTTTTAAATAAATAAAAGAGAAGCCAATAAACGTTTTGATATGCTTTAATTCATACAGTGCAGATGAAAAAAAAAGGTATTTAATTTGTAATTACTTGTGTATTCAACTGTGTTGCTGCATATCATTCTCAAACGTAGTTGAACATATCAAAGACACATTGTTTGGAATTTAAAGTAAAAGAGAGCAGCATGTTTAATTTTTTTTTAAAAATCGCACTAACAAAAGTGAAATTAGTTTTCTGCTTGCTTTTTGTTTTAGAGAAGTTTTAATTTATGTTTCTGAATATTTATTTGTGTATAAGTGCGTAGTAACATTTAAATATATTTTTTATGCAGGTATTTGTTATTTATGTATTTCCTTGATGGTTTTTGTGTTGCTGAAGTTTTAAGTTTTATTATTATTATATTTTTTTTATTGTTAACAGAGTTTAAAAGTCTTGCTTTGCTGTTGTTGTTGGTAGTGCAATGTTGTCGCTTGTTGTTTTTATTTTTTTTTGAAATTTTTATTATCTATTTGATCGGCGAGAATAATGAAAAAAAAAAGCGAAAGTTTTTTCTTATTAAATTGCTTTATCAGACTGTGTTAGGGCTGAACATAAATGGCTGCTTTTACCCACACTTCTTTGGCCTTTTAGGAAGAGCGTGTGCTTGTTAACATTTTTAAATAAAAGTGAAAAGCAGCCAAATAAAATTTTAATTATGAATCAGCTTAAAAAGAAAAATACACCAACCAAAAAGTAATCAGGCAAACAGCGATTATAAATTTGTTTAAAAAATAAATAAATAAAGCTAAAAATTAATAAATTGTATGGTGGCTTAAGTTGTATAAAACATTTGTGGAAAAAGAAAAATTATAATCCATTTGCTTAATATACACATAATTTAAGGAATACAGTGAA